>OX371224.1:366168011-366793011 GCA_947310385.1 Nephrotoma appendiculata | reverse complement strand
GTGATTTTTACGATTTCGATAATTTTATCCAGAAATTTATTAGTGCGTGACAAGTGCGATTATCAAATTGGATTACGGGATTGAGATTAATTCAATCGGTAAGTTCAGTTTTGTCGATTAATGATTTCAAAGTAATTGAGTCAAATGAATCATTGTAATTTTTAGGAATTGATTTTTGATTAAAATTCTGGCTATCAGACGATCGAACCTAGGACGAAGAAACCGTAATTCACAGAAAATGCACGATGTCCGTGAGAATAAAACGCTAGAGCAATGCAAAGAATTAAAAGAACAGAGACACCAGCTCAGGTTCGACAAAACGTAACTCTACGAAAATGTGCGGTGAACGTCGACTTGAATCGTGCTGGTTTCAATTATGACTCTAGAATCGCCTACAAAGATCTTCGCTGCCTTGATATTGGCACGTTGTCTGCCGTGTGCCAACATTGCCAAGCATTGAAGTTCCAAGCAAAAGCTGGGCTATGCTGTGTCAATGACAAATTCAAATTGCCCGTTTTGACTTCGCCACCGGAGCCATTGCGTATTTATCTATATGGAAATGCAACGCTATCCCGACGTTTTCTCGCACACACGCAACAGTACAATCATTGCTTTAACATGACGTCATTTGAAACCGTTGTTATTGTTCGTCAACCCGGCTACAATCCCACCTATAAGGTAACGACGTCACCACGTGTTCATCATTTCTATAATGTTGAACGATTGTACTCATAATATTCAAAATTTCCCTCTATTTTATAGATTCAAGGGTAAATTTATCATCGGAGCGGAGAGTTCATGCCACCAGCAAATTAAAAACTCAAGTTCCTTTAAATTTATTTCGTTGGAAATTCCAAATTTGATTTAAATTGTAGTCTTGCGCTTTTCAATGCGTCAAAACGAGAGATAACAGGAGAACTTCAATGTCTGCTGCATGAACACAATGCACTGGTTCGTCTTTTTAAAACTGGTTTGAAGCAATGCCTTCCGATGATCACAAAAGAATCATCAGAGCAGACAAAAGATTAACCGGAGGCCATATACATCAGTACAATGCTTCCACTATCGACGAAGTTGCACTTGTGATTGTTGGCGAAATGTGAATGTAAAATTGCGTGATATTGTGATCAAGCGGCTTGATGAACGAGTGCAGCGGTGGACGAAACACATCGATCATGACGATGATATTATGCACGTCAATATCCATTGATGCTTGGTCACGGAGAGGATAGCAAAACTACGTTCCGAGTAGTACATTCATCTGCGCGATGCCATCGTTTCGGAAGGAGATGCAACAAACGTCGGCCAGTTGACCATTCTCCCAGCGACATATGCTGGTAGCCTACGGCATATGCATGAATATGTGCAGGATGCTATGACGTATGTACGGTATTACGGACGGCCATATTTATTCATCGCGGGGATTACCAGAAGAATCATACCAGATCAAATCGATTCAATCATCAGCGCTGAAATACCAGATCCAGAAGCCGACACGGAGTTGTTCGCGGTAGTCGCAACAAACATGACTCACGGTCCGTACGGAGGTCACAATCCAGATTCATCGTATATGGCTAATGGGAAATGCACAAAACAATATTCGCGTCCGTTGTTGGCATACCCAATTAGTAAAACGACGTTTATCTACTATATCGACATTGTTCGCCCGAACTTGATGGCAGAACAGTAACGATGACGGTGAAAGGAAAAAATGTCGTGGTCGATAATCGCTGGATCGTTCCGTATTGCAAACTTATATCGAAAACATTCACAACACACTGCAACGTTGAATCCGTTAACTCTATTTAGTCCATTAAAAATGTCTGCAAATAGGTGGACAAAGGTAGCGACCTGACAGTGTTCGGCATTGCTGCTCCGGATGCAAATGACGAAGTGTCAAGATTCAAATTAGGCCGTCATGTCAGTTGCAATGAGGCGATTTGGTGTATTTTCTCATTTGCACAAGCGTCATTGCTTTACTGGGAAATGCCACGCTATTATACTTGGAACCAGTCGACGAAGACGTTTTAACGACGAAAGATGGTGTGTAGATGGTGTGTAGGTGCGCCACTTATCGAGAGGCTTGCGACCGGCTGAAATTACTGGAAAACGAATCACATTAGGACTCAACACTTACCGATGCCACTATTTCTGCGCCGGCAAATCAAAATCGTACATTATTCGCCATTATCATAGCGACGTGGCATCCATCGAACGCATTGGAATTATGGAACAAATACAAGGACGAAATGTCTGACGACATTTTGCATCGAGTTCGAACTGCAACATCGAATTATGAGTTTGAAATGAACGACGAGATATGCAATGAAGCTTTGATCTTGATCAAAGGAATGTACGTGGTACGTGCTTATGTGCGGCAGCTATTTGTCAAAATTGGGCATGCCAGCGCCAATTCGTGTTCGATGCATGATGCATTTAATCGAGAATTGTAACGAGAGCAAGTGTACGATCGAGAATTATCGAGCCAAATAGTACGAACGAATGTCCCGCTTTTGAATGTAAAGCAAAATAACGTGTGCGACGCATTGATGAAAGGCAGTTGACGAAGGAAACGGCGGAATATGCTTCCGGTGAAACAGATAAAACCTTTATGATTTCATTGCTTTTGGCCACACTTCGCTCGAGATCTCAGAAAGCGTTTGCTGTTGCATCATCTGGAATTGCAGCCACATCGCTGACCGGCAGCCGGACGGCACACTCTGCATTGAAGTTGCCGATGAATATCCACACGAATGACAAGCCAGTGTACTCAATTGCCAAGAACTCAGCGATGGCCAAGGTATTGCACAACGGAATGCACAACGGAACGGCGATAATTCTGCTAGCCAGCGACTTTTGTCAAACGCTACCTGTCATTACGAGATCAACAGCTGCAGATGAACTCAACGCATGTCAAGATTGTGGTGCAATGTGAAGAAGTTGCAGTAGACAACGAACATGAGATTCGCGTTACAGAACGACTCATCAATTGCTAGTTTTCTAAACAACTGTTGGCGCTTGGCAATGGTGAAATTCCTGTTGATGTTTATGTTTCGACCAGATTGATTTCGTCTCTCTCGAATTTTTGCATGTTCACGACGTCGAAGGAAGAGCTTATCATGAAAATGTTTACGGCAACCGCCAAAATCATAAGAATCACGATTGGCTCAGCGAACGGGCGAATTTTTCATAATATAGACATTACTATTTTTATTTATATACCATAAAAATATTTCCGAGTAATTGAATAAACAAAAACATGTTAGATCAACGGCACGGAACGATCAGTTTAATCAAGACCACAAATTTTATTTATTTAGCTATAATGAAATTTAGTTTCGAACTATAAACTATATGGAATGTTGAGGTGTCAATATCAAGGGCTGGTGTAAAGATGTCCTGTTCCCGTTTACGCTGACCCATTTAATTTTGTGCAACCCACATCAGAATTAGATTTTGTGTTTTGTATTAAATTAACTTAAAGACAGGCCTCTGCTACTCAAACCTTCTACTGATGGCTCGTAATCTTATTAGCAGCCCAATCTTTTATAAGACACAACATCAAAATTTTAAATGTAATTCAATTTAAAATAAAATATTTAAATCAGTTAAAATATATAAATAAATTTTCATCTCCAACAACCCAACACAACCCAACAAAATTATACGAGGCATAAAGCACCGAAAATACAAGTGTTAAGACTGATTATATAAATTATCTAAGAACGAGAAAAAAAATCAATTCCGTTTTTCCCAACCTGCGATATTATTTTGCGTACCCAACAAGATGTCAATTTTTGCTTTGTGTTGTTAAACGTACAACAATAGTAGAAACAACTACAGATTGTTGAAAATTACTTTATTAAATTTGAAAACAACGAACGCTGTCGTAACGTACGAGACTATGTGTTGTTACAAGATACTCAAAAGATGCGCAGATAATCTTAAGGCATGGCTGCAATAATGATGATGAAATTGATCAGAATTTGATTTGTGACTGTAATTTATGAGATTTATCGCATACACTCATCGTATTTGTATGTATGGCATTGTATTTACACTCAAAGTAGGTGTCTATGTGTGCTTTTCTACATCCGAAAAAGTGTCAATCAATTTTCTCGTGAAAAAATAAATAATTTTTACGTTTATTTGAATAATGTACCGTTTTTTCACTTGATTTCACACAATTTGTGTCTGTATGTGTGTGTTAATATATTAAAACAATCGGATTTTTGGTTTGAATAATTATTGTAGATTTGCCGAAATGATAAATCGAATTCGATTGGGATAATAAATGGCAACGATGCATTTTGGCTTCGGATCAAAATTTATCATCGCCGCACCGCCAATTTTATATATACTCGTACTTGTACATACATAAGCATGTTTAACACGATGTCAATCACTTTGATGGTTTATTATACTTAAAGCATGTCATTTTATTGAGTCATCAATTTTTTGTGTGCGTATGTGTGTTAGTTGGTTGGCTGCCTGATTGGTTTCTATGACATATCCGTACAAATCTAATTTGACATATTCCTCTTATAAGCGATGAACATACTATAAAACCATTTAAAATAATCGATCAACCCAAAATGAAAACTTTATAAATATTTTTATCGAGTTTTTCCGATTTTTGTTTTTCGTTGTACAGATTTTCCTCCATCATTATATCCTTATATACTATGGCGTATATCTATATAGTTAAAACGAAATAAAACTTTAATCCTTAATTGAATTAATGTTATTGCTTTTTTTTTACTCTGTACCGATTGATTGAATAAAATAAAATATTGGAATTTTATTTTGATTTTTCCGATAATTTTCATAACAAAAAAAGCAAAATACAAATGAGGAAAATTGAATGGAAATCTATTGTACGTAATGTTGATGAATGTAATGAAAATATTTTTATTCTTCGTTAATATTGGGTATTGTAATGATGATGATGTTAATGATAATTGTGTTTGTGACGATTATGTTGAGTACTTGGTATCCCCATGAATTTTTAACTTGAAACTACAATTTTGCAATTAGCACCTCACAGCATGTGTGGTCAAATAATTTAACATTAAAGTGGGTCAGAGAACTATAGTTTCAATTATACTACTAGAAGCCAATACAAATAAATTTTAATTTGAATTCCTTGCATTTTGTCTCGAGTAAAGATGAACTTGATATCTAAGTACAAACTTAAATATGAAGTATAGAGAAGTTTATGTCGAAAATCTTCACTGATTTAATTAATTACAAATAGGTTAGATTAGGTTTGGTTGCAGTGGTTGCTATCGCACACTTAGGCCAAAGTTGGCCCATTGTGATACCACAGGATCCAACATCATTAAACTCCATTAAAAACCATCTAGTGCTATTGACATAGTGTAAAAGCTCCCGCACATTAGAGCTTTCGATATCAGGGAGGCTGTTGTCCATAGTGTATTTGCTCAAGTGATCATGTTTCCCTTCACAAGAGTCTCCTCCTCCTTCTCGTCTTTGCAGCTTCTGCAGAAGTTATTCGCAACCAGACCCAGCCTTCTCGCATGATCCTCGAAAAGGCATTCTTCGGTAAGTACCATTAGAATTCTACTTAAATCACGCTTCTTTAGTGTGATTAAGATCTTGGAGCGCTTCAAGTGCAACTCATGCCATACTTGCTTCGCCACCCTACCAGTCGGACTGGCGAGCCACCTGGCATTTGCCAAGGCAACTATGGCTACCTCCGATGGCTTGCTGCTTTCAGCACAAACATAGGCCTTCCTACACATTCTCTGCCTAGTTCAAGTTGGAGAGCCCAACCGCACCTTGCTAATTCGACTGAACCCAGACCAACTGGATATTGAAATTATAAGATGAATGACAATCCAACGCAACTTTTGAGGCCACAGAAATTGAATCCAGTGAAAGAATGGCCGCCTGTCCCGGTCTTCACGGAGAAAACACTCTTCCAATTCCCCTAAATGGGAGAACCACCTTAAAACGCTAGCAAAAGCACAAAAGGGGTGTCATATAATCCAAATTCACTAGGTCACAGGATTGAATATAGCTGAGTGCCCTTTATGCAGGCACTTCCATCCCAAAACCGCTGATTGCAAGTACAGCATGACCTCTAAGGCACTAGTGCGTGTCGTTTTCAGTGTCCCACTAATGAGCAAACAGGCTGTCCTCTGCACCTTCCCCATCATGTTCCTGTATGATAATTTCTCCAGAGCTGGCCACCATACACTCATACCATACAGCAGTACGAACCTCACTACTGCCTTGTGAAGCTAGTGCACCAGCTCCGGAATCCCATTTCCTTCCGATAGCATTTTTGCAAGAGTAGAGTGCCACAGTGGTTTTCTTCACTCTTTCTATCGTTTTTGGTTTCCAACTGAGCTTACTGTCCAGAAGAATCCATAGGAATCTCGCCTTATCAGTAAGGGTGGCATGGTACCAGTCAAACTTGGTGGAACCACTTCAGGAATCTTATACCTTCTAGTGAAAAGGACACGTCCCAATCCACATCTGCTGGCCTAACCCGCAGTGATTTATAACGCATTGTGCATCACATCTCTGATTGTACCCAGGTGCTTTCCCAAGAAAATTATTGCTACGTTATCGACAGAAGCAACCATACCTATTCCTCAATCTCAAGTGGCAATAATCCTTCTCTAATTGCCTCCACTTTTACGTTGTTAAAAGCGCCCTTGACATCGAGATGCCACATTATCAAACCACCACGAAAACGTTTATGTATATAGGTTCTTTTGCTAAGACTGCTTGGTTACCTTACCGGGTACCTTCGTACTACGAAATCCCGGTTTTCTTTTCTTCTAGTTCTAAATGTACAAAATAATTAATAAAGTTTTGTAATTGCTACATTTTGTAGGTGCAAGAATAATAAAAATAACCATATTTTGTTAAAGCAACATTTTGAAATGCAATAATTGTAGAGGCTTCGATAAGTCTCACGTGCACAAGGAAGGGGGGGTTAACCATCCAAATTCCATCTATTACTCATTTTCTAGAACTTTATCGCAAACTAATTTTTGAATTTTGTCAAAAAATCATTTAAGAGTCCCATTTTCCCACATGCCAAATTTTAAAAATTAAAACCGGAATTTCCCAAAAATCGGGTTTTTATATAAAAAAAAACAGGATTTTGAAAACCGGGATTTTAAAAATCGAGATTTTGACAAACCGGGATTTTGAAAACCGAAATTTCGTTACACACCCTATCTTACCACATAAGTAACCGTGCGGTCATGCTATGCACTTTTACGGTAACACGCGGCAATGTCTATGTAAAACAGACCCAAAACAAGGGTGCTATAACCTTAGTGCAATGTGAACACTCCATGTTTAGTAACCGTAATGTTGCACGAGTACGTGTGACCCTCGTGTGAATTTCTGTCAATATTAACGGTATCGTATTGGAGGTAAGTATACTCGTACTGGAATTTTTTAGGTGTTTTTGGTAGATACTCGCCTGTATTTAAACTATATTTCTTGTGTTTCAGCACGCTGCAATATGATGCGATGGGCTTGTGCTTTGATAAATTTGCGCTTTGAAATAAGCGATCCGTCGGTCCGACCTGTTATTGCAATTACATGTTCAAAAAGCAATTTTGACACTTAGAATTGAAATTACTTATACGTAAAGATTTTCGACTTAATCAAATCGACCTTAAATAATTATCATGGTTGATAGCAGCATCGCAAAAAAGGCATGTACCATAAAACAAATTGTAAAGATAAAGCCCTTCCCAATTTAATCCAATTATAGCACGATTTCAACTTACTACTACAGTTCTCATCACGTTTACACGCACACACATATACATAACGCACTCGTACTCCCCAAAAGTATTGCCTTCATTTCATCACCAACAATAAGGAACTAATCAATTGTTTACAGTTAATTGCACAAAGCACCCCCTAAAACACAATCCAATAAATAATCTAAAAAATCGAAATTGTGTTTCTATATATGTTATAATAAGCTTTACGCAATAGTTTAATTTTTTGTGCTTTTATTCCATTTTCCGAGAAAAACTCAAACAATTAACCAAACGGTTTGAAAGCATATTTAGGGGTGTATAGATAAAGGGGCAAAACAGCTTCAATTTAAAAAATATAAAAAGTTTCCTTGATTTTTTTTTTTTTTATTTCTATTCAATTGAAAACTTTTGTTATTGTTTTACTATATATGAGCTTTTGTATTATGCTTCCCTAGAAATATCGAACAAAACTAAACCAAACCAAAACCAAACCGTAAAACTTATTTATCTTTGATAAGGTGCGCGGTGTGTACAGCATACAATCATACATATATACATACATACATACATACGTACTATCAGAATTTATTATTGATTCAATGTGTTGGGGAACAGAAGCACTTTTATGTTTGATTGGCTTTGTTACGGTATGTTTTGTTGGAAATATTTTAAAGTTTTGTGTTCGACTGCAATATAAAAGTTTCGATATGTACATCGTTTCATTGGAGTGAGGATACTGATTATTTTCGCTCGCGTACCATTAATTTATTTTATTGGCGAGCTTTTACAATTGCTGCTGTTATTTTATAATTCTCAAATGATTAATTTAAATTGAATTGAACAGTTCTATTTGATTTCGTTTAGTTTCTCACTATACATACAAGTATATCGTGCTTCAGATAGAAATGTGAATTGAATTCGTTAGGGATAGTTTTGTATGCTTCTGTTCCAAACGAAATCTAAAAATTACTCTTTACAATTTTAAAACCAATACGTTTGAAGAGGTAATAGTTTTTACTCTCGTAGGTCAAATAGATTTGGTGATAATTGAAATAATCTATGTGTGGGTGTATATATTTGCAAAACATTAATTGAAGCTTAGACCAACAAATTAACCACAAGTCAGAGTTTTTCGAAATGGAAGATTTAAACTCGCTATGCTTATTATCTTAGTTATTTTATCGTGCACGTGGACGTCATAATATAAACCTAAATTACTACGTGAGACGGAGTTCTTCTAGAATCCACAAGTTGGAAAAATATAATTCACGCAGTATAACAAAAAAGTAATTTTATTGTCAAAGTTACCGGATTCTATAGCTTGGTCTTCACTCGCAAAATTTTGTCATGACGATAGCATGTCATGACAAAATTGTATTTTTACACTCACAACTACTACCACTAAAATGTATGTAAAATCATTTTATGTTCTCTGTTTTGTTTAATTGAGAGTCAAATAAAAATTTTCTACTCATTTTGTCACAGTGTCATGACAAAAACATCAGCAATTTTAATAAATTTTCTCATTGTCATAGTGTAATGCGCATGATCAGACTCAATACAAATATATTTTGTCATGGCATTCTAGCGTCATGACAAAATTATGCGAGTGAAGACCGATCTTTAACAATACCTGGGCTGGGATGTTGTACCATCACTATTTTCGACTTTCGACTTTTTTTATGTCTCATTTTTTACGAGTAAAATGGCAGCCTATTTCACTTCCAAAACTACGCATTTTCTAATGTGTTCTCAGCTTGCTTGAGTAAAACATCACTCTATTTCTTTTCTACGATATCTAAGACTACTAGATTAATCGACTCTATTTATTACCAAATAATTTTTTCGTGATATATTCATCGAAATGTAGAAAAGAGAGAAAACTCACAATTATTTCAAGAAGTTGAAATCGCGATATAAAACACAAAATTGTTTACGCGAAATAGAATGATAATTGATTCCTGAAAATTGAGACATAAAAAAGTCGAAAGTCGAAAATAGTGATGGTACAACATTCCAGCCCTGAACTATGTGTAGAATCATAGTGAAAGAGACAATATCTGACCCCATCGAATTAACATTTGATGAACGCCACGGAGATGCACTCGCGCCGATGCTGTTTAATCTGGCGCTTAAGTACGTTAAAAGCTGTATTGAAACAACGAGTTGCAAATTTAATAAGTCTGGTCTAATTTTTAGAAATGCATGATATCGAGCTTCTTGGAGGAACACTAAATGAAAGTAAGGTCAGCTTAATACCACTTGAATTTCACGCAAAACGATTTGATTTGAAAATCAATAGCAATAAAACACAACTCGTTATCAACAACTAGAAGCATCAATATGGTAAATCTCTGTTACGTTAAAAATATCTTTCGGAGTTATGTAAACTCACTTTACAAAAGCATTTATAAGACCGGTGCTAACTTTCGGAAGTAAGGGTTGAACCTTGACTATCAACGACTATAGATTACAATCTAGATTTGAGAGAAAGTTCACCCGATCTATTTAGGACCCCGATAAAGTTGCGAACAACGAATATCGTATTCAAATGAATCACAAAATTAAACATTTCCTTGGACGGCGAGATTATCGGAATAATTAAATCGAACTAAGTTAGATGGGTGGGCTACGTTCTCATCAGGCAACCGATTTTGTTAATTTAAAGTATTTAATGTTTTATTGGTTCGGAATCAAATTTCCAACATCTTGATAACCTCACCTGGATATTCTCATATTGATTATCTTTCACATAGCCCCCCCAAAAAATATCTAGTGGTGTTATATCGCACATTCTTGGTTGCCAAATAACATCCTTCCTTCGCGAAATTTATCGTCCAGCGTTAAAAATATACTGAATAATTTAACAGAGTGAATAAAGAGAAAAATAAACCAATGTAAGCAAAGAATTCGTACCTACGTTCATTGAATATGAAAAGAGACTGACTATTCATTGTGAAAGCAATAACTCAGATTATGCCTGGTAATAACAAACAATAGAAGTCGAGCAAGAAGGAATGAACAAAAAGCAGAAGCCTTTGCTGATCACCTAGAGAGGGTATATTTCAGTCTAATGAGGTACAGTAGAGCGAAAAAAAAATACAAGAAATAGAAGAAACTGAAAATCAAGAAATTACCCTGACCACTCTTGCAGTAATGACTAAAGAAATAAATCCAAGAAAAGCGCCAGTCTGGCCACAATAATCGACGCAACAATGAAATATGTGGTAAAGGTATGGAAATTTGCGGAAGTGATTATGATATACCAAAGCCAGGAAAACTACCAACGAAATAATATCTCACCGGCCAATATCACTATTACCTATTATGACAAAATTATTTGAAAGACTCTTATAAAACGAATCAGACCACAGATATTCCACAATCAAGCAAGCTCATAGGATAACGGACATCTTAAAAAGCATTTGAAGAAAATAGGATCTGTTCAGCGGTTTTTGGCAAAGTCTGACACGATGGTCTATTGCTGAAACTAAAAAAAGTTAACCACTATAACTGTGATACCTTTTTGCATCATATATTAAAGATAGACTCTTTCGTGTTAAACAGGAACAGGCATACATACAAATTAGAAAGATCAAAGCTAGAGTGCCACTAAGGAATGCCTTAGGACCAATACTATACCTTCTATTCGCAAGCGATATTTCCCTATAACTGATAATACAGCAATGAGTACATTTGCTACTGACACTGCGATCTTATCAGTAGGTGATACCATATAAGAAAGTACTTGGAAACTTCAAAGTGCGATAGACAGAATTAACGTATATGGATGAAGTAGTGGCGCAAGAAGTTGAACGAAACAAAATCCGTTCGATGGAATAACATAACAGATAAATTGCGATGAACGGTGCATCAGCTCAGACTCAAAATACACAGAAAAAAGTACTGGGTTTTGAGAAGGAACTGCCAATTGTCAGTCAACTGAAGCGATATAAGTAGATATTGAGGTAGATACTCGATCGGCTGGCAAGCAAGCAATTTGCTAGCCAAAATCCTGGCTACTCAATCAATTTTACCAAGTAAATTTGATTTTCAAATTATGTTTTTCAAACTATTTTTGTTTTTTTTGCACTGTAAATTTTGCGGCTTCAAAAAATTAATAGCAAATTTTTGTGTTGTTTTGCAAAAATAAACAAAAATTGTATACAAAATATAATTTGAGATTCAAATTTTCTTGGTCAAATTGATTGAGTAGCCAGGATTTTGGCTAGCAAATGACTTGTTTGCTTGCTAGCCGATCGAGTATCTACCCCATTAAAGCCTATAGGGATGTGTGGTATTCAGGTATGGGGTTGTACTAAACCGATAACATTGCAGTGGAAACTGTCGCCGACGTGGTAAGCAAAGCATCACGGAAGCATGAAGGGAAGCTCTACAATCACCCAGACTTGGGAGCGAATCAACTGCTTCATCACTGAGAAATACTAAGAAGAGTCTAAAGGGTAAAACCGTTTGTGTTAACTTTATAGCCAGTGGAAGGCGGAATCAACACTAGATAAAATTTAGGAGAAACCTGGAATATTGTAACAATTTTATATGAGTAAAAAAAATTAACTAAACAAATGTTTCTGTAGCGAAGACCATTGGCAGTAACAGCGTTGTTATCTTAATTTTCGAAATAATGCGAACCCAGAATGCCTCGGGCGATATTTCCGGACAGTTGAACGACGTGAACGAGCAAGTACTGCTATTGTCATGTAATGAGCACGAATTGAGATGAGCAATTTCGTCCACAAAATAATTGTGTCTGTCATTTAGTTGACCTAAGTCATCCTTATACTGTTAATTTGTAAAAAAAACTGAATAATGGAACTTTTCAAAAACAATCACTTTATACTATATTGAAAAAAGTTTTTATACCGTGCTATATAATCGTTGGGCCTTCACTACACTAGAAAAAAATCAGTTAATTTTATTTCAACTTTTCTTAGTTTACATAATGTTGAATTTTGATAATAAAATTTCGAGAATGAATTTTTTAAATAAAATTCCGAACCGAATATTATTACTATTTTAGTGAAACTTGATTTATTTTTCCTAATAATAAAATTCTGGACTACCTGGATTGATCGGAATATTGATCCTGGCGAAAAGGAAAGGCGACAAATGTAGCAGGCACTTCCAAAAGCCATTTAGAGGTTTGGATTGCCATTTGCTGAATAGTAATATTCAAAAAAAATTTGGAGCTGATTATCGGCGCGAACATCATAATGATGTACATTTTGAGGCAGTGTAGTTGCAATCCAACTGCAACAATAATACGGTACTCTAGTAGCGCCATGGGGTTAGGACAGATAAAGAAACAAACGACGGTTTTGGGGGTTCTTACAGGAAGGTTAAAGGCTCAGTTAGTTTAAATAGGAGCAACATATATTGTGAACTGTCGCGTTTTACATATCGTCAATATATTTATTCCTACTTTGATAAAAAATTTCGATAAACTATGGGTGTTTGAATAAAAAATACTAGTATGTATGTATATTTTTATTGCAATTTTCGACGAATTTACAAAATTCTCTGAAGAGATGTTTGACTAAAATATTCCGATTTTCACTTCAACCAGTGGCCCTATTCTGGCAATTCTCTGGGAATTGATACAATTGTTATAATAATTTCTGTTTAAATTATGTTTTTCTGGGAATAATATTTCCATAGCGAAACTGAAAGGGCAAATTTTTCCCAATTTTATTGTTTCCAAAAAATTATCACTAGTTTTTTACCTTAGCATACCAGAAAAGAATAATTTAAAAATAAATTATATTTAATTTCGTTCCCCAGTTTTCTATTCCCGGGGAATTGCCAGAATAGGGCCAAAAATAGTTCAACGCCAGTTGAATGAACATTATGTAAATGTACATAAAAAATAATTGTTTATATTTTGTAAGTAAATAAAGGTAAACAAATGTAAATAATGTGATCAATGTAAAAAATATAAAAGTAATGTTAACAAAAGCTAATTTTACGACATTTATTCTCTATTTCTAATTAATTGTTGAATCTAAACGGAATTTAACTACAAAAAAATACAATTTAATAAAATATTATTGACAGTGGAAAACGACTCAAGTCGGCCATTGTATTCTGTACTGCAGCATGAGAAGAAATTAGAATAATGTTTTAGCCGTAAGTTAGCCGTAAAAAAATGTCATCTTATTTACAAAACATTGAAACATTGAAATGGAAAAGGAAGGCTTGGAAAAGTGGAAATTAAGAGTTCAATTAATGCTGATATTTAAAAGAACTTAGTAACAACCAAAATTGAGGAGTTTGATTTACGTTTCGAAAGAGATATAGTGGGGTCAACACACGACGCGGTGTTGTTGTTATGATAAAATAGTTATTTATTTATTTATTTTATTTATTATTATATGGAAATAATATTATTTCTGAAAGTCAATTAATTCAACAACCACAGTCAACTGATTGCAAAGCAGAGCCTTTAACGATGATTGTTTTGAAGAAAATGACGTTGGCGAGAATGAAGAAATGTATCCAGAGAAACTTAATGATGCTGTATCACCTACTCAGTATGAAAATGCGAATTTTACTTGCGAATATGACGCTGAAATATGGTAAGTAGAAATATCGTTTTATCATAGAAACATTGGATCAATTTTATCCGAAAATAGAACTATAATCAAAACATTCAAGAGAACTTCAGTAAAACCGACGTAATGGAGAATTACGCCGTCCAACAGGAAAATAAAAAACTTAAACTTCTTCTCGATTGCCCTATGCTCGATGGAATTTGGTCGTACCAACATTGGGACGGTTTATTTTGGATGTACCATTCCAATTCAAAGATAATAATTTAAAAATTATTGAGCAATTCATTAGTATTCTTAAACCGCTGTAATTGATGGTTAATAAATTAGTTAGGGAAGTCGCACTTACCTTTGACGGTGCATTCAAATTGTTTTTTTAATTATGCGGTATAAACACGAACATGGCGATGGAGTTATTGGGAATATTGAAGGCCAGGATGAAACATAGGTGTAATAAAATATTAATTACCCTCCTAATTGTTTTAACAATTTTAACACTATTTGCCGTAGGCCCTTGGCGAAACACACTAACACTTAACAAACACATTTTATTAAATACTTGTTTTTTATTTCGCAAAAAATTAGATTCTTGAATATTTTAATTAAAAAATTTGTTTAAAAAGTTTAAAAAATTATTCGATCGATTTCGACTTGTTAGGTCATCATCAAGAATATGTACCGATCAATAAAAATTTAGTAATATATAGTAGAAAAAAGCAAAAAGGAAATAAAAGAAGGAGAGACAAAAAATACGTAATAAAAATTAATATATTGATCGTCCCAACCATCTGTTGTTCATACGGAAAAATTACTAATAAAAAAGATTGGTAGATAACAGGTAACCGATTAGTCATCGGTTGAGTAACAAAAGTTAAGGCATATTGAAGTACATTTAATTACCCGACGTATTAGTCATATTATTAAGAACGTGAGAATAGAACAGGGCAAATATAACCTAGAGTTGATCGCCTTTCCAGCTCTGGTGTTTATAGGATTCCTGATCGCTTAACAAGTCGAAATCGATCGAGTAATTTTTAAATTTTTTGAACAAATTTTTTTGATTAAATTTTCAAAAATCTAATTTTTTGCAAAATAAAAAACAAATGTTTAATAAAATAAAAGGTACGGTACGACTCTCCAGATACAGCCGGGAAGGGCGGGTCTGGGGAGGCCTATAGCAGCACTCAAATTGGCGCTCAGTAAGCAGGCAAATGCCTTGACAAATGAGAGGTGGACCAACTCTCTCACGTGCAGGGTAGCGAAACAGGTTTGGCCAAAACTGGACCTGAAGCGCTCCAAGGCACTAGTATCCCTAGGAAAACGAGAGTTAGGATTGGTCGTAGGGATACTGACAGGACACTGCCTTTTTGGGGAACATGCAAGAAGGATGGGTCTACAGACTAATGACTTTTGTAGAAGTTGTTTGGACGAAGAGGAGGAGGAGACGTTAGATCACTTCCTATGCTCGTGTCCGGCACTATCATGCAGAAGGCATAAGTACTTAGGTGTGTACAGTATGGACAGCCTTTCGGAACTCGCGGGCTGTAGAGTGCGAGATATATTACGCTACATAAGTAGCTCTGGATGGTTTCAACGGGAGTAAAGGGGAGATAGGATCCTGTGGTATCACAATGGGCCACTACTGGCCTAAGTGTGCGATAGCAGCCACTCTAACCTAACCTAACCTAACCTTAATAAAATAATTTATTTGCAAACAAGTAAGGCTTACGATGAGAAAATGATTTGTCGACTATAGCTTTTACAGGATGTTGGATCTGCCTTCCGACGATACAGTTTGTGAAATGACGACTCCCGACCCATCAAATAATAATGGTGCATCGGAAGTAACTTCATTAAGTGAGCTGCTAGATGCGGCCATAACATCAGCTTCAATGCCTTGTCAGCGGCCATCAGTAAGCGTAAAAAATTAATTTAAGATCTTATGTGGGATTTGGAACGCTTAATGCCTTGGTGTTTTGCAAATATTATTTCCTAAAAAATGAAAAAATGTACTTCTCTGTATTTATATTTCTACATGGAACTTAAAAACGTTAATTATAAACGTGCAATTGAATTAATGTTAATTGTTTATCTTTTTTAAGCTTGTAAAATATTCCTAACATTTGAAAATTCGATGAATTCTCTAAACCTTGTCTATTGAAAAAAAACTAGTTAATCGGTTAATTCTCACAAAATTCGGTAATCGGTTAACGAATAGCCGATTAATTGAAAGCTATTGGTGATCGAAAAATATTAATACTTTGACATAAAATCTAACAAGTAATCAAATGTTTTACGAGAATGTCTTAGTTTAAGCAACATTATCGATAATTTCTATTTGGCCCAGAAAATGTTTTTTATTTTAAAACGGATTAATAATTTCGGCATCAAAAGCAACAACCATACCGTAGTAGATACATCATCAACAATACTTAAATTATTTGAAAGCAATAAAAGCTCATAATCCTTTTTGCCATGAAAAAATTTCCCTTTGTGTGTTAAGTTCAATAATGGAATAGAAAAATTTATGTATTTTTATGAAATTTAAAGATTGATGATCCTTTTATCCCATATACATATTATATTTGTGTATACATACATAGAAATCCTATTCAGCATAAAAAACACATAACACTATGCTATGTATAAATAGTTTACATAATTTATATCAAGAGCATCCATAGCTATATACACACATACATAGTTTTCGGTTATGCTTGGATCATCATATATTATGTTGGTTTATATGTGTACGGATATAAACATATTATTTTTGATATACTTTAATTAACTTCTACATTAATTTTGTTTTATCATTGTTTGGTTTAATTTGGGTGAAAATTTGTGTTTAAAAATAAAACTGAAAAGTCGAAAAGGAAAACATGCTAATTGTAAGCTCGTACAAAACTATCGATAGCAGTTCATATACATATATACATATGCTTGCACAGACGTATGCTGTTTTAGAGTAATTCGTGTATCAGGCCATGTGGAAATTATTAATGAGTTCAGTTTTAAATAATTTGTAGTAAGCTTTCTCGTAAATAGAGTGCATTAGGTCGTGCACAATCAATCAAAATCGAACTAAATACCACCCCATCAACAGTGCATATACGATTATACGGTATGAGTATGAGTTGCATTTCACATTTAAACGGAAAACAGTTTCTTAATTTCCTTGCACAGTTTTTTTCCCAGTTTGCATTTTCTATTCGAGAGTATACACTCTAGGTATGTGTTGTTTTTCATTTTAATTAAAATGTTCACGATCTCCTCCCCTCCGCACGACTTTATAGTACTCAAACAGTTCATTCTAGAAAACACCGTTTATCGATTCGAAAAAAAAGAATTTTTATGATAAATACAAACACATTATTATATATATCCAACTCGAGCTTTCAGTTTTTTTTTTGTTTGTTTTGTTCGTACACCGGAGAGAAAATGAGAACGAGAAATGAAAAAAGTTTTGCAAGCACAGTATTATTATTATTATTGTTATCATTTATAGTTGTTTAACAATCAAAAATATAAGTATTTTTTATTAAAAAAAATTGCGAGAAAAAAAAACTTTCTTACGTATACAGAGCTTTTACAGTAGTTTTAATAGTATGACAAAATAATACGAAATTCTATGTGCACAGATTAAACTGTACACATAAATTTTACAATTTTATAGAATTTGCAAATAAGACATATAAATACTGTCATCATCAATGTGAATACTAATCAATTCTTGAGCTTTTTTCGTTTTTTTTTTTACTTTTACTATCTGTGTGTTGTCTATAAAATTCTTATTTGGGGAAAATGTGCTTAAAAGATTTATAATAGAAAAATAGTTTTAAAATAGAATATTTGCTCATGTCTCTATAAAAATATATATATCCATCGATCTACATATATATATCTATAAACTATATATCCATTTTTGTCGTCTATTGATGTTATCTCTGTATATATATTCTGGAGATGGATATAGATAAGCTTCTACCTTCTACTACACATTCTGATAAAATTGATAATAAATGGTTTTAGTCTAAAGTAAATTGAAATAAATTAAGTTCATTCGAACGTTTTATATAGATAAAATGCTCATTTTGATAAATAGGATTGCATCAAGAAGAGATTGTCACCCAAGTATGAATTTCGATCGGGATTATTTATGAAATATCCGCATGACGGAGAAAACCCAAAATATATCCTTACCAACAAGTTATCCCAATATTATTAAATCATATACGTAAATATGTATATCAGTAATATTTTGAGTTTCTTGCAAATGGTCTTAACTACTTTCGACAAAAAAAGACAAAAGCACCAAAATCTGTTTAATACGGTTTAAGTATCTTAAAATTAAGGTTTACTCTCTAAAAAGTATTAAGGCTTTAAAACCTTTTTATCATAAGCATAACATAATAGTTTTATCAATTTGGAAACCTTACCATGTCTCTGAATAAATAAATGTTCGTATATTAGACACAATTTCAATACAATTCAAAATTATATAATTTAACAGATTCTCCGAAGTACGAAACGTGTTCGGTAAATCTATATATGAAATACCGGTAATAGAAATGTTTGATTAAATTGTTTTATACCTCGTGTTGGGATTTTAACATGAAAAATAATCGCGGTTTTGCGTGATTCGTACCACCTGACTAATTTCGTATCGAAAATCGTGTTTTTAAATCACGATTTTCATTTTTTAGATTAAAAAGCCCTTCGCTGCCTTTCTTGAGCATGTGTCGAACAGCAAAAAAACTATGATATTTTTAATAGACATCGGGTCGAACAAAAACTTCATGCAACAAAGTAAGTGAGAAACCCCATCCAAAACGAAATAACCGCCTTTTTAGCAAACTCGCAGTACCGGGCAGCGCGAATATTTGTTCGCGTTTTTAATTCGAGTGTAAAAAATCGTGGGTCCTCAAAATTTAATTAACGCAATGTGTTCCGCAAAAAAAATATGACCTAAAAAATTTGTGCTGTACATTTTTTATTAACACATGTGCAAATAAATAAAGTATATTCTTAATTGAAATTAGTGCGCAAAAATGACAACCATCGAATCACCTACCACGAATACACAACCGTAACGGATCAACAGCAATAATGTAGGTAGAAAGTTGGTTTTTATCACTGAATTTTTGGTTTTCAACATCTAGCACCGTGGCCGACAAAAAAATATAATAAGGTTTAAGCAGCTCTCGACCCGTCAATGCTAACACGATCGCACGGAATTATGAACGACACCAAGGAGAAAAGAATTGGATATTTTGCTGTAAACCAACTCAATCGGCTATTATCCGAAAAGCCATTGGTCGACAAGAAACCTAGCCAACTTTTCACGAAATGTGCCAAATTTCTAGGGGTTCAATCAGTAGCACACCCCTTAAAGGATTATGGGCTCAATTTTTACCCGATCATGTACGAGCGGCCGTAGAACGATCTACTATAAAATAACTTCAATCGAGCCCGATAACGAAACGAAGCAAGAACGACGTACCAGCAAGAATCACGTACACGATATGTTACAACAAGCGGCCACACTGAAGAATGTTGGTATCATCAATAACTCGGCCAAAAATAATAAAAATGCCGTAGCCCCTGTCGTTATCAGAAACAGGCTACGATGAGAAGCAATTCGACCGAATCAACTATTGACGGGAATTTTGGCCGAAACTTCAAACTCTCAAAAATTGAATTTAACCAGATCTTAGTTTATAAATAACATTACGGAGCTGATTTTATAAGAAATTTCGACCTGTTGATTGTTTTAATGACTAACCTTCATGGTTGATAGTATAACTAAATTATGGACACCGGGAATCGGTAAACACAGCAGTTTCTGCTTCAACAACCCATAAGTCGTTAGGTTAATTTTCAAAGAAATTGACCAATAAACCTGACAAAAATACAGTACGTATGATCGATAGGCTTTTGGCAATGTATTTTAGTGTCAAACAATCTACAACCGATATGCGACATATCAATGGGAAAGAGAATATAACAGTGAATCTTCTATCAGGGATCCAACAAATCTAGACATTTGATTACGATAAATTATCCATGGAACTAGAAATGGACGATGAATTCATCGAAATTCGCCGAGGTAATTCAACTTCTCGTATATAAGACGGACATTCCGTCAACAATTGATAGCTTCGACTGACAAGCTCTCACATCCAGGCATAAGAGATAACTTAGACGTGTAACCGAACGATGTATGTAGCCAAACTTACACGAAAAGATTTTACAAATTTCGTGCGATGTCGTGTACATTTCTAATGCTGCTCAGAAGGGATTCCTTTAAGTGATATGTCAACGGAGTCAGTCGCAGATATGGACTGAATCTGAGCGCAAATTCCGGTTTAATGATAAATGACAATGAGTAATAATTGCATTATTTATTGGTATTTTTTCTGCTTGCTTTTTTAATCAGACTATTGAAGCTACCTTAAAGATACAAAGTAATTAGTCATTCCATTAGCCATTGAACCAGAATTCATGCCCTGTGGCACTATTCCGGCTTTCCCTGGGAATAGCGAATTGGGAAAAATATTTTCATAGCATTTTTGTCAAAATTGTATTTTTTTGGCCTACTGAGGCAATATGTTTGGTGTAAATATATTGCAAACAAAGTTAAATGGGAAAATATTTTTCACTATAAAATTTTGTGGAACAAAAGTTTCCCAATTAACTTTGTTTTGAACATTTTTGCTCTAAACTTATTACTCTAAACATCCATTAGTAGGCCAGAAAAATACAATTTGGACAAAATTGATATGAAAATATTTTTCCAAATTCCCTATTACCAAGGAAAGCCAGAATAGTGCCACTGGTCGATATGTGGTTTCAGAAATACGGCGCCACATGCTACACAACACGCGAAACCATGGACTTATTGAGAAATGAATTGGCCCTATAGATCGTGCGATTTGACGCCTTTTGACTATTTTTTATGGGGCTACGTGAAGTCTCTCGTCTATGCCAATAAACCAACAAAAATAGCAGAATTGGAAGACAACATTAAACCTGACAATAGCAGCCCCTGACCAGCTGAAATGCTCGAAAAAGTGTTGAAAAATTGGACATCTCGCTTGGATTCTATTTTTGCACTTTTACTGTATTTGTTTGTCATTTATAAACCATACGGTCAAAAAATCATACATTATTATAACCTAATAATTTCATATAGAACATTTTAAATTTTCTATTTGTCACGTTTCATTTAGTTTTTTCCCCATTATCAAGAGTAAAAATTTACAGTGAACACTAAACAAAATTTTATTTTTACTGTACTCGTATTATGCCTAATTTTAAAAAATGTTATAAAACTCTACATTAGGTGTAGCTACGTCATACAATCACGGTACCGAACACTTATATGAATGATGTCAATCTACACTCTATGTTTAAATTATAGTTCGTTACCTTTTTCTATATAAATCCTTAATTTTGTCAATATTCTTTCACCGTACCTGAAACGATAAAAAGTAAATCTACCTTTAGAACATTTTCCACTTTCCAATATATTTGAATATAGTCAACTAATAGTATCCGACGTTTCGGGGCAAATAAACTATCGCGCACATAAATAAACTGATCCACTATAAAATTGCAACATATTCCCTCAATACAATTTATTGCAATTAATTTGGATGCTGTAATAGTGCAAGCGCAAATTAAATTTAAACATTTTTTTACGATCGGAAATAGTGTTAAAACTGTAACACTCCAAACACATGGTGCACATCCAATATACTTAGTTATATCGCACAATTACAACAACATCAAGTATTTTTTTGTTGTATTTATTTATTTATATCATTTACAATTTACATTAAAATCAATAACAAACCATAGTTTATACAAAACAACAAATACACTCACAAAAAGCACAACTATAAAAGTGTTACATTTTATAGTTTTTTTTTGTTACAAAGTTATTATTTTTTGTCAGGACAACAACAGCAACTACACATACGAGTGAGTATATGCGAAATACGTATAATTGTATTTATATACCAAAAGCACTCGCAGTGTTTAAAAAAATATTTAAATTTGTTTCGGGAATATGAATATACATAGTTTAGGACAGGAGGTGTGGGAGGGATCTGTGATAGTTTTGATGGAATTTGTGTTAGAAATGTAAATTGGAACGATAAAAAATGCATGCGGGTATAAAAATATTGTATCTTTGTTGTATGTTGGGCTTTGGGTTATAAAATAATAAGTCAACTGAAATTAAATTATTCGAAACTGGCTAACCGTCACGTATAATTGATGGATTTGTTGCCGTATATTAAATAAAAAATGTCTAAACATTGTTTGTGCCATTTGTGTGTGCAATTGCCACACTGGTGATGGTTCTCGTAGTGAAAAATTCATGTTTGCATTAGGAAAACAAAACCTTAGTTTTTTTTTTTGAATGCTTTAGAAAAATCTAACAGAGTTGCAAGTCATTTCTCTTTTACTCTTTATTCATACTATGACGAATATCATCACAAACATTCAGTAAAGCAGTGGTAGTACCGTAGAACCTTCTAAAACCCGATTGAAAAAGACTAAGCAAATTAAAGCTATCGATATGAGATTGAATTTGGTTTTTAATACCAATTCAAACGCCTTGGACAGGGAACTTAAAATGTTAAGAGGGCGGAAATGGTAAAGCTCAGAAGGATTGCTAATTTTAGAAATAGGAATAATTTTAGTTATTTTCCACTCAGTGGAAAATGAAGAGGTCGTTAAAATAAAATTGAAAATATGTAACAAGTACCTTGATACAATAGGAAAAATACCCTTAACTAATCAATCAGACCAGTGGATTGCGATTTAACTTCCCAAATTGCAGGATGCAAACCAACAGTATATAGATATATTTGTAAAGGAAAAAGAATTTAGGGGTTCGACGGAAACTAAATCAATATTAAAATTATCATGGGTGGGACTAGAGCTAATTAGGTAAAGTTTAAAATCATTATTGAAGCAGCCCCTTTGCAAATATTAAGGTCCAAGTTGCGCACGTCATGCCAAAATATCTTAGAGGGAAGTGAGGGATCTAACCAAAGCAACCTTAATAAATCAAGACTGCCTATAAATAGCACTTTCAAATACGGGATATAAAACATAAACAAAAAACTAACTTTTCATAGGTTTTGTATGGGAGATAGCATTACGTTTGATAAATAAAACATGAATTAAAACTAATGTAAAATTGATTTCTTTTCACATAAATCGATGACATATATAATAGATTTCAACTCATTCGAATGATGCAATCAGTAGGCTTCTCGGTTTCTTCAAATTAATAAAGAAAATATAAAGGGGCAACCATAGAAAAATTAAAAAAAATTATAAACGTAACTTTAAAAAAATTATGTTTGCGTTAAATGCCGTTTCTGTGCTTTCGCCCATGGAAAAATTAATTTAAATTAAAAAATTTAACGAAGCTTCGTTAAATATGAATTGTCACTTAATAAAAATTATTGGAGCGAAATTTTGCGTTCAAACGTAAAAAAAATTAAAATTTGTATCGTGCTACCTAAAAAAAACAACAAACAATAAACAGCTGTCACTATAACAAATAGTTTATAAATAAATAAATAGTTGTCATTCAATATTCTACAATATTTACGGCATACTCGTTACGTCTAGTATGGCTGGAATGTCATTAAAAATTAGTGTCGTCAAAATTTTTAATTTTTTTTAATTTTATAATTTTTTTATGGTTGGCCCTTAAGGGATTTTCGCTGTACAACAACAACAATTAAAAAATACGGGAAATTGATGACGTCATAATATCGTCATTTAAAACTAATTATTAGAGAGAAATGGTAAATTAAAATTTATAAGAAAATAAGAAAGACAACAATGTGTTTTAAAAAAAGAAATCAAATAGAAACGACAATATGAACTATGAAATCAAAAACAATGAAGAGTGCAATCATTGTAATTCAATGGTGAAGACAAAGTAAACCGTATAATATCCGAAATAAAATCCGAAGCTAAAATCCGAAAATAAAATAGTTTGCTATTTGTTTACTTTAATTTAAAATAGTAGCCATAAGCAGTTGATCATGAATGCATGCCGTTTTTGTCCCGATTTCAGATACGAATAAAAATCGTAAATATTTGAATCGTAATATTATCCTTTATGGATTGATTAACGTTTTTAGAATGTTTAAGTGGTTTATTTACTTTTATGGAATCATCCTTCAATTTTCAATTAGGCTTTCGTATCATTCTACTAGAAACAATTAAAGTATTAAAAAAATATTTGTTACATACTTTTGTCTATGTGGAACGGTTGTTGAAAAAGTATGTATGTTCGATTTTCGGTTCTGAGTAGTTTTGTTCTTCTATTTCGATATGATCATGCATGTATCAATATCCCCCAGATTCCAAAACGTATTGAATTTTGCTCCCGGTCTTGGTGTCTGTTGTAACAATTTGCTTTCATAATTTTAGATTTGGCATTTCCATTTAATGAAATGTTAGAGTTTGAACTTACTCGCTTGCAGATATTATCTCTCTCCTAGAACTGAACCGATATTACCCGATATTTTTAACGAATTTAAAACCAAAACGTTAACGATTATAATTGTAAAGAGAATATTAACCGTAACCGGAGTGGAATTTTCAAACGTTCAATTCATCCTCCTATTTCGTTTCGGTTCCCTCTTTAAATTTGTGTTATAACACTTAAATCGCCTAACATATATGTTTTAAAATATTCAAAATGAAAATGTAATATCATTTCAAAATTGGCAGAGATTGATTATGAATTTAAATTAATCACACCATCCGTAATCAAATTATAAATTATCATACGATAATACTATTATGTTATATGGATCACCTAATGAATCCGTCAAAGGTTCACTAGATTCCATTGTCGTCGTAAAATCGTCGTAGAAAGTGTAATTTCAATCATTTAAATATGCAGTATGAAGCCTCGCAAAATTTTTAGTTGTGGATCATTTTGCTGATATTAGTTTGCAAAGAAATCTAATTTTATAATCTAAACTACTTAACTTATAATTTGTGATTTTATTTCATAAACGCAACAATGAACCATGTGCACGTTGAACATGGACTAGTATAATGCGAATCGTGTGATGTTTCAAGATTGTCGAAAGAATTTTTGGTGGCTTCAACGGGAATAACGGCTGTGAATACTTAAATAATGATGAAGTGTGTTAGACAAAATTATTATTATTGGTTTAAATTGTATTACCTCTCTGATTTTCAGAAACTGAGTGATATTTATACCTACTGAACAAACCGGGATCATAAAACAAAATTGTATATGGAGTTAGGCATTTATAATAAATTTCAACATCAATAAACATGTAGCTAGTCCATGTTTTGACACATTTGATAAATACTTGACCAAATCAGATGTTTTTAGAATAACCTTTATACACTATTTGCCCTAGGTACTTGGCGAAACACACTTACACTTAATAAACATATTTTGCTAAGCACCTGTTTTTCAATTTCGCAAAAAATTTAGATTTTTGAATATTTTAATTAAAGAATTTGTTCAAAAAGTTTAAAAAAACATTCGATCGGTTTCGACTTTAATCTTTATCTTGCTCTTCAACTCTAAGAATATTATTTTTATCATCAACCAATCTTAATTAATTTTTATTTAAGCTCCACCTCCAATGAGGTTTTTTTAATGTAATTATTTAATTTATTATATATCATTAATATAATTATTATTATTAGTTAAAGCTTTATACGTTTAAATTTATCGAAAACTTTTAGTATCACTCACCACTTAGTAAGAGATGCCATTTCTGGGAAGATCTTGATGACAGCTTCAAGAACCGATCTTTTGAACGATTGTTGCACTAAGCTTCAGCAAAAATCTGTTCTAAAAATATCAAAGACTCCTTTGCAAACAGTCGTTTCAAAATTGCTCCCCAAAATATTTAGTTTTAAATCTCAATATCCCCACAGAAGCATTGATTATAATATTAGCAAAATAATAATATTACAAATATTATCTTCTACCTAGCCTTAATTTAGACATGGTTGAGTTATACCTCTCGTGTAGCTGCGTCTTTACAAGTCTTTTGTTTGTTCGTTCATCGTGTTTTGCTTCGCTAACATATAATTTTAAGCGCTCCACTGGGCTAAAAATATTTGAAATCTACATTTTGCCATCAAATCATCAAATTTTACAGTGCAAGAAGTAAATAATAAGAACGATCCGCACTACTGAGCCCGAATACAGTCACTATTAAAAACGAAAACAATGTTTGTCACTTTTGGTGAAGGAATGGCTTACAACATTAAGAGACGTCGCGGCTTATCACACATATGTGGGACAAATACGCAAGCATTTAACGTTCATTGCTTGTATACTTTTGAAAACATTGTTGCTACTTTAAACAAGTTATAATTCATCAACTGAATGAGACACCAAATCAACCCATTTGGTAGTACAAAATCCATAACTTATCGAAGAGCTGCTATTGAAACGGCCACTATCTGTATTTTTCATCATTTATCACCTCTGAAAATATCACCGCGCGAAATAATCACCGCAAAGAAAAAAATATTTTGGAAAATAACTAAGAAAATCTTTACTCTGCGTAATTTTCTTAAGAATAAAATATTTTTAAATTGCATACAAGATTATGTCTTTTCGGGGCCGCTATGGTGTTCGAACGATGTTACAAAATCTAGTACATATACTGTCAAAGAAATTTGTATAGGTTTTATTACGCCCTAAGAAGTAAACATTGTTCTATAATTTTTAATCACGTATTTAAACATATCTGTGATTCAAAAGCATAATCACTCGCATGCTTTCACAACCACATTGTAGTGGTGACTGACAATGTCGTAATTTATAAATAATAAAAATAAAAAAATATCCTGCGTACAAAAATAAGTTTTTTGTTTCCATGGCAATCGTGTTTTTAGAAAGAGAATGGAAAGAGACCATATTGTGATTTGAAATCATGACGCCATACAACAACAACATTAATAAAAGCTCATTATTTATTTATTTTCCAAGTCAATTTTCACACAGTTTAAAGGGTTTTCTTGAATCATTTTTTGAACTAATTAAAGTTTGAACTTTTCTGCTTTTATTCGTACAAAAATATAATAAAAGCTTATGGTTTAAATATACTTAATAAGAAAAAGAAAATTAATCATTTTTCATACACTCCTAAAGGGAACTAACATTTATTATCTCCCGTATTTTAAGTTTAGTGAAAAAAAGCTCGAATAGGGAGGCTCTATTTATCTAGCTGGCGCTGATCTAACTTATCCTTGAAAAAATTTTGCTTAGCGATACGAATTAAACCTACCTAATTTTCCAAAGATGATATTTGAAAAAAAAACGAACGGAAATAGCACTCAAAATGTCTTGCGTCATTCCAGGGGGAGGGGGGATCTATGTATAAAATAAACAGTAGTGAGAGGAATGCAATTATTAAATACATAATTAATAGAGGAATAAAAATAGTCAATTAGATCGGTGAGATTATCATAAATTTTTGGAAAACTCCCTTAAGCTGAAACTTTTAGGCT
This sequence comes from Nephrotoma appendiculata, assembly GCA_947310385.1. NCBI lineage: Eukaryota > Metazoa > Arthropoda > Insecta > Diptera > Tipulidae > Nephrotoma > Nephrotoma appendiculata. Next base: position 366,765,131 of record OX371224.1, on the reverse strand, counting down.
TGGGTCGAGAGAAATAATTAACAGAAAAAATAAGGAGATCATAATGAGAGCCAATACCTAGAGACAATTGATTGAAAAAACAAATAGAATTATCAGCAGAAGCGACAACGTGATTATAGAGTGAATAAGAACCACTTGCGGTAGTGTAAGAGTAAGTGGGCGCTTCAGTATTATAAACCGAAAGGTTAATGCTATTTAAGATATTTAAATAGATACGAGAAAATAAAGTCTCTTGAGAAATATCAAAATTAATATCACCCGAAATGAACATCTCATCATACCATCAGGAAAAATAACTAAAAAGACACTCAAGGTCTAAAAGGGTTTTTTAAATCAAGCATACGACCTGTTGTTCGTTTTAGGTGGATTTAAAACCATACCTAAAAGAAATGTCTGCTTATTCACGAAGACATTTAAAAAAAGAAAGTCAAAAACGAGCCTTTGACAAATTGAGTGGGGTGCGGATACAACATTGCTTTTAATATGCTCCTTAACATGTATGCAGACCCCACCATAATTTAACGGTGGATTAGTCCTATCTCGCCTGAACAAATTATAGCCACTAATGGCCAACGCAGAATTGTAAATATTGAACGACAAAATTGTTTCTGATAAACAAATAACATCAATTGGAACCCCGTTAAAAGTATGACGAAGTTCGTTAATATTTAAAATAAGACTCTGAACATTGAAACTAACTACATCATTAAACATGTTGGACCTATTCCGAAGCATGGATTTTAATAAAACCGAGGTTTCAGAAATACTAGGTGAGCATCGCGAATCGTGGCGCACTTCAACAACAATACTTATATGCAAAAAATTTTAAATAAATAAATAGTAACCTCTTCAAAGGCAGGTAAACGTCAAAAGTAAAATTTGCAAAATTACTTTCTTTAGACCAGATTAAACTTCCTTCGCAGAGACAAGTTTTAAAGACATCAAGGCCACACCACTCCAATACAGGTAACAGAAAACTACGTAAGAGGAGCGATACTCATCATTTGGCCAAATCTTTCAAACCAAAATCCCGTTGGGAAAGACGCAAAATCAAAATTAATTAACACATTTCACATAATTATGAAACACATATCGAAACAAACACGTCTGTAAAGATAGCCAAACCCATCCAGCAGAATATCACATGACATTTCGAAATAAAAGGCCAACTGTAGGCTAAATATATATTCTATTAAAAAAATTAGGATCCACTAATTCTAAAGAATGAGTTCTGCTAGCTGTCGAAATATGTCACTAGTCAAATGTCTCCTAAAAAGATTATTCGCTCCACTCGGTTTTGATAAAACATTGGGGTTTTCCAATTAAAAGCTAGCAAACCGTAAGACGAACCGAAATTTCACTTTAAAACGTAAAATACACGATCGCACAAAAATGTTAAGCTCGCAATTTTAAATGGGTTATTGGATAATCTAAAAAGCGATTCACGTTCGTTTTATGTTTTAAATTTGTTTCTGGCTCAGTTTTTGATTTTAGTTTTTTGCCGGATTAATATGAAATTACCTAATGCTTTATGTCAAGAAGGAGTAGAGAGACCAACATTTTTTAATTTGTCATTTAATAAGCCCGCAAAAAATTTGTAGTTACTTGTATATCAATAATTCTTGTTTTCCGTTATTGAACTAAGATGATTGGCAAGGCAACATCTCCTGGCTATACTAAGCTATATGAATAATTTAACATGCCTGGATTTCAAAATTTTCCATACGTGTTTTAACCTTCCTAACATTATCTTGCAAATTAATAATAGAAATAACTTGCTTACTGTTAGCGCTACAACCTAACAGGAATATAGCCAGGCACTGTTGACCTACTAAAATTGTTTACCAGACCAAACTCTCGTGAGTTTCCGCATGTAACACATATATTAGAGTAATAAAATAATCGTAAACATGTAACCTTCCAGGTCAAGGAAACAATGAATTTTGAACACAGTCAATCGAATATTTAATTTTGAAGACTTCCATAATTAAAAAAACAAATCTTCGCAAATAATCGTATATATTCGGTAGCACATTCACCAAAAAATCACAATACATACACAGAAAACGAAAATTCAATGAAATACAATTCAACGAAACAATAATTCGATAGTTGTTTTTTCACTACCAAGCTGCGTATGCGAGAAATCATAATTTGGGGAACATTGGTAAGGAGAGATTTTCTAGTGCCATGTAGCATTACGCTGAGCCACGATTTCGAAAAAAAAATTTAAACCGTTGTAAGAAAAAGTCAATTTGAATAGATAATTTTTGAACTAATTTTTACAGAACTTGTATCGGTCGTTCCTGTTCGAAAAAAATTTCAATATGAATTATCCAGGGCAGTTGTTCGCAGCTGATTTATTATAGGTTGATCGGCACCATCTCCAGATCTACCACCATTAGGTTTTTTGTCTGGACATATTTAAAGGGAGAAGTCTACAAAACAAACATTCCGAATAAGAAGAAAACAGTTGGTTGCCAACAATTTTATGGAAAATACAGTCCCTGATATTCTCGACCTGTGGCAGTATCCTGCAGAGCTTTCCCTGATTGTACGGAATTGGGAAAAATATGTCCATTACATTTTTGTTTAAATTGAATATTTGTGACCTACTGAGGGGATAAGTTTGGAACGGCGGGTAAAATAAGGAAAAGCGAACCACGAAAGAGTTGGGAGAGCGTCGGCCCCAGAACAGATTGCAAACATAATTAAAAAAAATTGTTTTGAAAATGTTTGCACTAAAGTATAATTTGGACAAAAGTGGTACGAAATTATTTTTCCCAATTCCCTATTTCTAAGGAAAGCCAGAATAGCTCCATAGGGAAGAAAGAAAACCTATGAATCTTTAAAATTATAGGAAAGCAATTGAAGAGTTATTGGCATTTACATGGTTCCAAGGAAATGTGTCGTGCTAAAAAAATTTAAAATGCAATTTAGGTGGGTAACGGTTCATTTCCTATCTTATTATTTTTCATTGATTTATTAATTTGTAGTAAAGCGTTACAAATTCTGTTTGAATTATAAAAAGGGACACATGCTATTTGTATGTGGTTTTAAAAAATTGCCAATTTAAATGAAGCTAATCCATTTCTCAACCGCAATTAGGATGACCTGGCAACAAAGATGGTTTGTAAGATGAAAATGGAATAGCAATGTGGGACCGGATTTGGTTCAGGAAAATAACTAGATTTACTGGAACTAACGTAGTCATCTCTAAACCAATCACGATTTAAGGTTATATGGTACTCAAATTGTCAAAAACGATGTTTAGCAAAAATCAGTTTTTGACCATAAAATATTACCAATTGACCTAATTCTTTCTTTAGTATGAACTTAGACGTATAATTGAGCGATTAATACATGATTTTTTCAATAAAATGTTTAGTTTGTCTACGGTTAGGTTTCAAAGTTTATCGTTTTTTTTTGAAACGCACAAATCAATTTTTTTCAATATTGTACTTCTAAACAGCGAAAAAATTTTGCACCAAGGTGTTAAGAAACATAAAATCAAGCTATTAATACAGGATTATCAAGATTAGTTTTGAAATGACGTAGAAAATGGAAAAATTAGTTTAAAAATGATAAAAACTTCGATTCTTATCGATCGAAAAATTACGTCAATCGATAATTGTTTTTACCATCGAGCAATAAATATATAAGAGAAATCAAGTAGTGCAAATTTTATAGGCAGGTTTTTCCGAGGTTAATATTATTTTATAGTTTTAATATATTTACAAATTAAATTTTTTTCTATATTTAATCCATATATACTATATATATACGGTTATATATATATATCTTATAAATATATCGGCATAGTTATTTTATAGTTCATTGTTCTTGTTAGGCTTATACAGGTTGCCAAAAGTAAAATAGATTAACCTCGGAAACTCTACATTAGTCCTCTTATGTATATTTTGCTTTATGTTTTTACGCAGCAATGCTGATTATTTTTTGAAAAATTTACTGTCGCTAGATGGCAAATCACGAAATAAAAATTGTGCCCAAGATAAGTGGTTATTAATTTATTATAATATGCAATGTTTAGAACAGAAATAATGAAAAATATTGTAGTAAATTTATTAATTAATTTTACACATATAAACCATATAAGTAAAGTTTAATAAACGAATCATATAAAATTTTAGTACTCATATTTATTAAAGAAACGAACCAGTTTAGACACATTTAAAAATCGATTCTAAAAAAGACATTTGTATTTTTTAGTATCATACAGCCTTAAGGCTGAACCTAGATTTATAATGGAGGGGTTAGTACATGATTATCCAAATAAAATGTTTAGTTTGTCTATGGTTAGGTTTCGTTTATCGTTTTTTTTAAACGCACAAATCAATTCTTTTCAATATTTTACCTCTAAACAGCGAAAAAAAATGCATCAAGGTATTAAGAAACATAAAATCGAGGGGATACATAATTATCACGATTAGTCTAGAAATGACGTAGAAATGTAAAATTTAGTTTAAAAATATTAAAAATTTGGATTTTTATCGATAGAAAAATTACGTCAAACGATAAGTTTATTTGTTTTCACGCCGCGATGACGATAATTTTTGGAAAATTTACTGTCACTAGATGGCAAACCACGAAATAAAAATGTATACCCAGGATAAGTGGTTATTAATTTATTATAATATGTAAGGTTTAGACCAGCAATAATGGAAAATGAAAAATGTATTAATACTTTTTACACTGTTTATATGTTTAATTAAATTTTAGTAAGCAAATTATAGAAAATTTAGTACTCAAATTTATTAAAGAGACAAAACAATTACATAAATTTTAGGGGCATTTAATTTAGAACAATCTAAAATTTATGTAGATATAAGTCGGATCAGATTACAATAGATTCGGATGACAGGTGTTTATTCTACTATGTTTAAAGTGGTGTTTATGCAAAGAATAGAACAATTATCGTCCATTTTACAACCCGTCATTGTGGCAATTACACCGTATCCTTTTATGATCAGAAACGTATTCTATAGACATTAGTTACACTTCTGTTCCCGAGAAGTTTACGACTAATTCTCAGAATTGTTCATTAATTTTTAGAGTTTTGAGTCACAATATGAGAAATGTTTTAATTTAATTGAAAACTTTGCCTTCTAGGCTATAAGAATGACCAATAAATTGGGTACTTTAAACAAATCTCTCAGGATTCAACAAAATTTAAATTTATGTAGTTTTTCAAACATATCGAAAGATATTTCTATAGACAAAACTTGGATTCCATGTTTTGTTTTTATGTATTAGCATATGTAGAAGCATCCGCCCAATAAAATGGAAACGTTAATCCTTTGAATGAATCCAGAGCAAGGCTCATATCACCAAATTAGTACATGAATTATTTCTGTTCAAAATTTGTTTTTCTTTGAGAGTTCACTATAAGGAGTTACTATTGCAGTCAATATTTTTGAGTATAAAAGTAAATTTTCTGTGTACTGTATTCTTTCTCAAATTAAATAACTAATAATAAAAGAATTCTTAAAATTTGTTTAAAAGCCTTTTCAAGTGTTTCAGCTGCGTTTTATATGAACAGTATAACAGATACAAGATGAAAGTTGGGCTAGCCATTTACGATATCTCTCTGTCTTGTGCTGTTTTACATTCAGCAATACTCATTTCAGTTTACGCTAAACAAAAGCCACAAAAATAGCAACCACTCCAATTAAATCTAGGAGGTAGATTAGTATAAATCAAATTTTTGACCAAAACAAAATTTGCCCGTTTATGACGTGATACGTTTTATTACTTTGCTTTACTTCAATGATCTGTTTTCGGCCGCACTCTGCGACGCTGCAACGAAGGCATGGATCAGTTCTGTAACAAAGAAAAATTGCTCCAATAAAGTTGCGAATGTCCTGATTTTGCATTTATATTTCCAAATAAATTTAAAACGGTGGACATACACCAAAAAATTAATCTAATGGAATCCGACTTTTTTGTTTTGACGGGAACAGGACCCCTTTTCCTTACGCAAGCTAAATACACAGTTTAGCAATATGATTCCATGCTACACAACTTTTAACTTTAAAACCAAATATCTCAAAACATAAAAGCTGAAAATCACCCTAAGATATAATTACAACGTGTGTTTCGTATCATTAAACAACAGAAACACCCAGCGGACGAGCTGTTTAATATATTATTAAGTAATACTTTTTCGTCATAGATGCCTCAATCCAAACTAATGCCCTATGCTAAATCTTCATATATTACCACCCCCTTGGTTGACGGGTTTCTCTGAATATTGGGGGGTGTCGTTTATCTTTAGGATGCTTGACGTATTTATTTGAACTGTTAGAGCTAAACAAATTAATTTTGATTTCATCAAATATTACACTGCGCCAAAAAAAATCGGAACAGAAATTTTTTTCGAAAAAAATACCCAGATTTAAACGCTTGTATCTTGGTATAATAACACTTTTCAAAAAAATAGTTCTTCTAATTGAAGAAAATTTTGTCTTCTTTTCGATACTGGAATCCTTTTTTGAAAAAAATTTCTGTTCCAATTTTTCTGTATTTGATTTCATCTAAATTTTATCGGGCGCTATAGTGGAATGTTATTATAGTGGAACCTTTTTATTAGTTAAAATACGGGGTTGTCCTTTTTTCGGTTATTTCGATAGGTTATATGTAGTTTATCCGACGAAGAGTGTGAATTTCACAAAATTCAATGTGTATTTTTAGGAAACAATTGATTTGAATAAATATTCTTCACATATACAAATTCTCAAAGGTATTTCCCCATAAACAATCAACCGCACCAATATACATACATAAATAACATTCTGTTGAAAATTCACAAATTAAAATTCATCGTTTATATTGTGCTAAACTGTCGAAACCAGAGAGGGAAAAATTGTATAAGAACCATACATACCAACAATGATCAAGTGAAAATTTTAACTTTTCTTCACCAACGCAGACAATAAATTTTCTTCACCGCAAAAACCCCCGATAACGTTAAAAACACTAAATAACAAAAATATTAATTTTATTTTAACAGTTTTAATAAATATTATATTTTTAAGCTTTTTGTTGGTACATGAGCTTTTGCCATTCTTTATCTGTGAGATTTTTTGTTTTACTATTCTCATTCGGTGTAACAAATAAATTTTTATTTCGTTTCGGTCGAATGTATGACATTTTTATTTTTTACGAAAACAACAACGACCCCCGGTATACTTTACTCTTGGCACACATTGCATTCCCATATATACATTCGTTATAAAACACCCCACCCCAAAATACTTAACAACTATAAAAAGTAATTTTTTTTTTTATTAAAATCATAAATTTATTTATTTTATAGTTTTTTAGTTGGAACTTGGAACTTAGCAGCAGCAACAAACCAAAACTAAATACACAACTATAATAACCGCGAGACAAGAATCTGATAAGAAAATTTCGTAATAAAATGATTTCTTCGGTTCGTGTTGTAGCAAGCAGCACATTGGTTTCGAGAGAAGCAGCATCACAAAAAAATGTTCTATACGAAAAGTTGGTTTTTTATCTTTTCATATCGTTAGAGCATAACACACACTTCTATATATACATACTATGTATGAGATATAGCCAAGCAGCACAAAAAACATAAAATTGGAGTACAGAAAACTTATGATTTATGATTTTGATTGTAATACAGAAAAAAAAATATTTCGATCCTCAATTGAATTTATTGGTCATTATTTCGCTTAAATTGTATTTAGTATCGTTAGCCTTGTATATGTGTTGTCGTTTTGAATCATTCCGCGACGGGTGTGGGAGTGGGAAACGAGAAAAATGTCGAATTTATTATCATGCTTGTACCTGATAATTTGTGCGGTCAAATAAAAAGTTCAATGGTTGTATTACATATGCGGATACATACGTGCTCAAGAATAGCACATTAATCAAGGCGTTCTAATATGGGTGGCGATAGTCTCTTATTATGAAATATAGATTTTCGTTGCTGCACAAAGATAATTTGGTATAAATTGGTTTCAAGGCATTGGGATCGTGTTTGAAGCATCCTAATATCCCAACATTATCCGATGGATAGCCACCTGAACTGCCCAACATAGATGGTTTTCAAACTAATTTTTCTACAAAAAGATCTGGACAACTAGTCTAAAGAATAACTAATACCTAATAATTTGTGTCAAGGAATTCAAAAACTACTCGTCTTCATTAAACATTTTTCCAAAAACAAGTTTCTGGCTTTCAATGGCTTTCACAGCTTACTCAACATAAGCTCCTTATTTAGCTTTATTTCTAAACTAATAAGTTTCATTGAGATAAAAGTTATTTACTGACAGTAGGAGAAAATGATACAATGTATATGCTTAAGCTGTTTTATTTAAATTTCATAATTTACATAAGAAGCTTTAGTATGAACTTTCCAATAACACAAGGAAACTTCCAGCTGATTAATTCAAACCGAAAAGTTATGGGCGCTCCAAATTTACATAAAAGTTTAAAAATCTGCTTTCTTGATCTGTTCTTATCTGAATCAGTTAACCGAAATGCATTGTATGCAGAGGACGATGATTTAGAATGTGAGTCCATGTGGAGGGGAATAGTGGAATAACGAAAGCAATTGTAAATGAGGGCAATAGTTATAGTTTAAAATACTGGGATTAACAACGACGTTAATCATCAAGGCAGGGATATAATTACGCGAAATGTTCGCAAATACGGAAAACTACATCCACACACAAGACTTTGAGGAATGACGTGGATATAGATCCTACACGAGTACACCTAGGACGCGTTTATGTGCAAGCATAATCACGGGCGGCCAAACCTAGGGCAGCATCATGAACGCTGCACAGACATTTCAGACACTATTGAAATTTTATATGGGAAATATTGACAATTTTACCGGTTTAGCATTCATTGTTGCATTAAATAAAACCGGAAGAATTGTTGCTGCTTTTCCATATACAATTTGAATATCGTCAAAATTTTCAACGTGTTGTTCATAACCCCGACCTATTTATTACCTACAGATGTAACCCCGCATGGCATAAAATTACCCAAGAGCTAAGGCCTGGCCAAAAATCAACGGATAGGCATGATTTGATAGCTAGAGATTTTAAAATAAAAGTTAAAAAGTTGGTTGCTCTCCTTACAAAAGGTAAAATATTCAGAGATTATATGTAAGACGTTGGTTTATTTTCTCAATCGTCTGATAGAAACACGGTTTGTCTCGCGTTAATCTGCTGCTGAGTGTGCTGGAAAAGTTGCCACCAACCAAATTGATGACGAATTAAGGGCTGAGATTCCAAACCCAGAAACTGACTAGCTCTAACAGCTACATGATACGGTGACTAAGAATAAGATTTACGGTCCCTGTGATGCTCAATATTTTTCATCTCCATGTAGGAGGGAAGGAAAGTGCACCAAGATGTACTCTAGGTTATTTTTTAAAGATACTCAAACCAACGAGAATGGGTATGCTCTGTACAGGCGTTTAGTACCAGAAGATGCCTTCATCTCAGCTCGTGCAAAGATCATTATAATATGAGGCCATATACAGGAAGTATAGCTGTATAGTTGGACAACAGCATGATGATCCCATATCCCATTCACCTATTTTAATAATTTCAAGATGCTTCAGTAGATGCTGATTATTTTGAGGGTTTTTATCACAACCACGTGTCAGGAATGGTTGTACCATCGCACTCTTTCAGGAGTTTATGTACTGTGACCTTATGTACATCGATTGTCATCAGGGTTCGGAAGACGATTTCCTCCGAGATGTTGATGGGAACCACTTTTCGTCGCACGAGTAACTCCATCAAGGACAACTATGGTCGAGTTCGATGTGAAAGTGTAATAAATCGGTTTACAAATATGGATTTGCCACCAAAGCACTGTCTGCACATTTTAAAACTAAAATGGATGTTTTAGAAATATTGGCAACCTATGTGACCATCTGGTAAAAGCTGTGAACAGAGATTTTCATGCCGAAAGAGTTGGTGGCTTCCCTAGCGCGGAACATAGAGAGGTTAAACAGCTGCACCTCAAGCTATTCAGTGATTTTCACCGATGCATAAGCAGAGAAACTACTCGGAGTAGGTGAAGGTCGAAGAGAGACAGAACATCAATCAATTTTTTCATGCTGTAAGTTTACAAGACGAGCTACTGGCGCCCAAAAATGAGTCAGTTTTAAGAATTAGTAAAAATTCCTGGATGAAATACTCACTGATACGTCAGCTTGGAGTTCAATCAACACTTTTTGAACTTCGTCGCTAAAAATTGGAGTGTCCTTTATAATGATGCGTAACCGGGACGGCACTTAGTGAATACGACAATTTTGACCGGAGAAACCAAGGGAGGGTATGCGGAACAACTTGCGTCTTCAATCCAGGCGGTTGCAATTCCAGCAAAGGCAATTTCCTGCAATTTTTAAACACCAATACATATTTAAAAATAATTAATCAAAATTACATATTATTCTGAAAAAGGTCTCCCCCTTCCGGATTTAAATTAAACATGCATACCCAGGCTGCATAAATTAACTTAAATATAATAAAAATATTTTTTGATTGAAACACAAATAATTTTAAAAATAAAAATAAAAATATAGTAACAGCCATAAAAATTTATCAATAAAAAATTTTTTTTAAATAACACAAACTATACAAAATAAATAATATTGGTACACTATTATTTAAAAAACGTACGAACAAAATTATAAAACATAAAACAAATAGATTTTATGTTGTTATGTATTTTAAATGTAAAAAAAAAATTGTATCAAGCTCGATTGAAAATGTAACAAAAAAACGTAAATTAAAATAAATTTAACATTTCATAGAAAATACACAGAGAATTTTGTGCAATAAATAAATTGTACAGAACATAAAATATTTTATTTAATATTGAAATTTTTGTTAATATTTCCAAAAAAAAAAAGTAATAAAAATAACCCATAAAACTTCTCTACATGCATGCATACATCATATAAATGTACATGTGTATCCGTATATCGTACGAAATGGTGATGTGCCCCAGCCATATGTGCCAACAGCATATATCGTACAATTATTACGACGATAATGATGCAGGCCAAATATGTACCTACTGTATCTACTCAAAACCGTATTTCATGTTCATGTTTCAATGATATAAACATAAATTTTTGTAAAATTTATATCTTTTTAATTTTTAGAGCTTTTAAAAGCTTTTTATGCATTTTTATCTACATAATTATGTATTACGAGGTATCGTTATCATAATTATGTGAAATGAGTTTTCATTATAACGATTTATCGTACTTTTCGGATACATTTCGAACAAATTATTATTGAATATTGATTTTAATGCAGATGTAAGATATTTGAGAGACTTTATAGGTTTTGAAATTATTTACCAGGTATGTAAATATGAAACCGAAATTTTCCAATAAATGGCGCCACCTGTCAATGTATCTTTCAACAAACCACGCCATCGGCACCAATATTTTCTTTTGACATCTGTCAACAACCCTCTAAATAAATTTTCGAGGCCTCACCAAAGCGAATCGAAAACGAAATGCAAGTAAATCGTTTTTTTCGTAAAAGACACCAACACTACCACGTTCATATATAAGTTGTTTTTTGCTATAGATATGTATAATTTTTATATTCTTTTACTTATGTAGCCATTTTGCTTTTTAAAAAATAAAAATAATTCGTGTTTAATAACAATAATAAGAGTACAGTGATAAAAATAGTGAATATTGATTATTATATAGTAATTCATAACAATAATAATATTAAAAGTGATAAAGTACATAATATAAATTATTACATATTATATAATAGATTGTAGTGCATTATAAGTCATTGTAAGTATATTCGAAGTAACTACGTGATAAAAAGTAGTTCGGTAATGATACGTTTTCATATCACCTGCATTTCGTTTCTGATTCCAAAACGTTTCGAAAATGAATCGAATATGAAGAGAAATGCGAACTACTAATACATACAAATCTGTTCGCTTTCATTTTAATTTTCATACGCCAAACGAAATACTAACGAATCGCTTTCGCTTCGCTAAGGCGATACGTTTGCGAAGTGTTTCATATATAAATTTGCTCGCTTGCGATTCGTTTTCGATTCGCCAAGTTTAGAGAGAACATCCAATTAATAATCATACAAGATACAATAACGCATGTTTTTTAAGTGCTAAAATGTCGAGTTTTGTGCCCAAATATTACGATTTGCGGACATTATTGATTTTTTGTTATAATTTGAAAAACACTACTGCAAAATCACATAGAATGCTTGTCGGTGAGCATGCTGGTTTAATAAATTCAAATGTGGTGATTTTGATGTGAGAAACTAAGAACGTGGCGGACCACCAAAAAAGTTTGAAGACAGTGAATTGCCAGCATTGTTGGACGAGGATGACGCTCAAACTTAATTGGGAAATACTTTCACATGCGGCTTACTCGCCAGACTTAGCTCCGTCCGATTATCACTTATTTGCATCGATGGGGCAGGGGCTTGCTGAGGAGCACTTCACTTCCCAAGAAAATGGCTCGATCGCTGGTTTACTCAAAAAAAGAACAGTTTTTTTTGCTTGGCCTAGCGTGTCTAACTAATAATGGGCAATACTTTGAATAAAATACTTTTAATCATTATTATACGTGTACTTTTTGTGATGATGAACACCTGATATGTCGATAGTAAGTGAAGGATCCAAGGCTGCTTTTGCTAATTTAAGTGCATTTCGATATAGCAAAAATGGCTGCCACTTACTAGACTGGAGACAAAGAAAAATCACTACGGTTATTAAACAGCAAACTATTGAGGAGATTGTGTCGAAGCTAGCCACGGTGGATAGATTTTCCATAAATGCTATATCGAAAAGTGAATTTATTCGAAAATCGTTGTCTGAGAAAAGACATGGGTATTACCAAAAAATCCATCCCATGTCATGAATGATATGATTTATCAAGTGTATTATTGGAAACAACTAAGCAAATTTCTAGTAGGACACGATTTTCTATGACAATGGACCAATATACATCTTTAAAATGCTACATTATTTAAATTTACATTTACACTTATCTCGACCAAATTTTGAAACCTGGGTATAATACCAATAATCGAATCACTTCCTGCAGAAAAAATTGTGATTCTTCTCCCAAATAAATGGTAAGATTTCAATTTATCAATGAAAACGCACATTATAGCAAGTGTCACTGACGGGGCAACCGTAATGAAAAATTTGGGCGGCTAAACAGTATTGAGCACCAACTTTGTTATGGGCTTCATTCAGCAGTTTGTGATGTCCTTTATGAAAAGTCAACCCGTCAGAGACAACATATATTGAAACTGAAAGTGATGGTTTACAGTATCAAGATTCTGATGAAAATTCGGCCAAAATGACGACCCACACAGCTCAACAAGTGTTAACTTCATTACCGATTTTCAAAATCGCGTAAATATTTCGCAAATGATTCAAAAGGTTCGAAAAGTAGTTTGAATGTTCCGTAATTCATCTTTTAAGGAACTTAAGTTGATATTGGATGTAACAACAAAATGGAACAGTCTTGTATTGAATTGAAAACATTTGGCAATGATCGATCTAAAAGTTTATAAGAATTTCTCGATATTTCCGATGAGGAATATGCAGTAATGAAGGCAATAATAACGTCGTTGCAACGTTAAAAAATTGGAATAGATAGGCTTGGAAGAAGCAATGCTACTTTACTTGGCGCAGAAGGTGTATTCATATCTATCTTCAACGGCTTAGCTAAGGAGAAAAGTTGGTTTTCTACTAAAATGCTTCAACCTGTGCAGCAAAGAATTCAAAAACGCATAGAAATTATAATTTAGTTTGCTTACTAAAATTTTTAAATAGCCCGACAAATTATAATTATGAATCGGAAGATATCAATTGCAAAATTGGAATTGCCCTCCAAGTATGCATTACATGCAAAAGCTAAAAAACTTTTCTTCAGCTTATATCCAAGTAATAGACGAGAGTCGTGGTGATGAAGACGACATTTCGTTGATACCTCAGCCAGTTGCCAGTTGCCAGTTGCAAAAATTGGCTGCTATGTGTCAAACGAGTGGCAGGGGAATCATCAATCCTAGGTAACCATTACGATTTAAAAAACCTCACAAAGGAAATGAATATTTTGGCGGCCACTGGAATTCACACATTAACGACCAACAAGCCAACCATCCCGGGAAATCCCGGGATGAAATAATTTTACTGAGAATCCCGGAATTTTAAATCTACGGGAAATCAAAAACCCTATAGTAAAGTATAGTTTCACAGGCTGTCGTGTCTCAAAAATGTGGCCGCTGGTACTGAGACAGTTGTTCTAATTTGAATCTGATAGCGGTGGCTGATAAAGTTTGGTAACTGCTTTTGTCCTTCATTCAAATTTCTTTATTAGTTGTTTTCATTACCAAGTACCATTTCGACTACCACAAAAATAATGGCAAAATCGATATCAATGATAGAAAATTATGAAAATTATTTCCAATTCTTATGTAGATGTCATCCCTTTTAATTGTTATAGACAAGCTGATCCCAGACGTGTCTCTGCTGATTATTGTAGTCATGTCAAAATTCCAGCTTACTCTGGATACCTCGTGCAATGTTAATAGTCTGGAAAACCAAATTAATCAATAATCGAAACTAGGAATTTTTCCTCAGACGTGGAAAATAACAAGATTGACACCAATGATCAAAAGTGGAGCACGGAAATAAATTTAATTTTGTAAAGATATAACATCTATTTCATTAATTCCGAAGTTATTCGAACTCGAAATACGCATTTCGATGTCTATCACTAAGTCAACATGGTTTTATGGCAAAAAGATGAACTGCAACCAACCTAACGGAGTTCACTAGAAATACGATAAAATAAATTGAAAATTACAATGATGTGGTAGCTGAGTTTGCTAAGTCCTTTGACTCAATCAGAGATTATAAAACATTCGAATGCTTGTACAAATTTGGTTGCTGCACCCCGTTTCCAACATGGTTTAAATGTTACTTGAGCAACCGCTTTCAATTTATCGAAATGGGAAACAAGAGATTTAAATTAATTTCAGCCAAACCCGGCATGCCTCAAGATTCTCAAAATGGCCCTAATGAGGTGGTGTGATCCTGCTCAGCTTCAACACCAACAAGTGTAAAACAATATCTTTCCATCGAAAACCTTGGAAGGATGTAGTAACGTACCACCTCACTAAATGTAGAACCTACAATTTGGCAACCCTGGAAAATATAGACGGGATCTTTTGAAGTGTTAGTTATTGGACGTAATTTACTGAATGAAATAGATTCAACAACCATAATTGAGCCTGTTGAAATGAAAAGTACTAGGCGGGAAATACCGCAATTCAGAGTTTCTTCAATACAGAACAAATTATGGTTACAAGGAACCGGTGGACAAAATGTGCACGAGAAATAAAAATACAATTTAAAACTTTTTATAAAATCTCCAAACATATAACACAATATAAAGGCAAGGACCAAATCAGTTAGGAAAAATATGAGTCCATTCCAAGTAAAGCGTGACTTGTGTCTGAACGTCACTAAACGAGGAATAGAACAGATTTTAAAAGAAGATGTTCATCTGAAATATTAGAAACGGATAAGTAAACCTAAACTTCTGCCGCGCCATAATTCAGCGACAATGAAATTTGCCGAGAAATTAAAATTTTGGAATTAAAAGTGGTAATCAAAAACTTGACCAGATGAATGTCAGAATTATTGGATAGATATTCGTGAGCCAAATCAAACACATCATTCGCGCAACTTTCAAGGAAAGTCACTTATGACATTGAGTGGTTTCTGCTATCGAGAAGTATGTGCATTTATTAGACAACGTTTTCTTAAATTTTGGGGAGAAAATGTACGGTCAGGATAATGTTCCTATACAGCTGCTAAGTGCACCAAGCATTTTTTCTGTCATCAAATACAACAGTATTGCAGAGTCCTGTTATTAGTCCGGACTTAAATCCAATGGAAAATATGTGGAGCATTCTTGAAAAAAATGGAGGTCAATTTACTAATTTAGCAGAGCTTAAGACAGTCATTCCAACGGAATGGGCAAAAATTGGTGTCTCTGTTCTCCAAACGTTAATAAATTCAATACCACGACGATTGATGGATGTTATTAACAACATGAAATTCTTACAAATTACTACAATGCACTGTTTGTTAGTATTTTTGTTATTAATGAATAAACTAAATGAATTCCAAGTTTTGTCCTATATAGCTATTTCCTTCGACCAATCAGAATAAACTGCTATAACCAAAACGATGCAGGTACAATGAAAACTAACCGGATTAAAATCTAAATGCAATCTGCATTGGTAATGAAAATAAAATAACAGTTTCTTAAAAAAAAACAAAAAAATGTAGCCCCATATAACTATTTCGCGCAGATATTTTCACTGTATTTAATTTTTCGTATGCTCTTAAGTCAAATTTTTAGGCTTTTCTAAATAAATAAATAAAATATATAACTAAATCGTTCTCTCGAAAGAAGTTCAAAAAATGGGGAGGCGGAGTGCTGATAGCAGTATATTTTGGAATTTGTTTGTCCCAGTAATTTCAGCCCCACCAAGAAATGAGTAAATGAATGTAAAAATAAAAGTCATCTAAACACATCTATACTAGAACCGATACATATGTTTTAGGTGGCGTTAAATATTATTAAAAGCGTTCTATTACTTTCCGTTGGGTTTTCAAAATTCTAAATTTTTAATAGTTTAAATAACTTATGTTAAACAATTGTTATTATCAAGTGTAAGCATATAAATTGTAATAGAGATCGAATTCAGCTACTAATAACAGTTAGCCGGACTAAAATAAATAGATTTTGGGTTGTTTTACAATAGTTTTCAAGTAGCTCAATTTACAAAAATTCAAATATTCACCTTTTCATCATATAATCTGAGTTCTACCCCAAACGATTGAGAAATTACTTAGTTTTGTAGTGGAATGTGACGAACAGTGCCTCTCAAAAACCCAATCACAACAATTTTTGTCAAAATCGTTTGAACCGAAAATTTTTGTAAACATTTTTTCTGAAATTTGGTCACACCGAACTCGTTTCCTGAGTGGGCCTATTCTGGCTTTACCTGGGAATAGGGAATTGGGAAAAATATTTTCATAGCATTTTTGTTAAAGTTATATTTTTCTGGCCTACTAAAAGAATAAGTTTAGTGCAAAAATTTTCAAAAATAAGTGATTTGGAAAACTTTTGTTCCACAAAATTTTTGTAGGGAAAAATATTTTCCCATTTAAGTTTGTTTCGAAAATATTAACACCAATCAAATTCCCTCAGTAGGCCAGAAAAATACAATTTAGACAAAAATGCTACGAAAATACTTTTCCCAATTCCCTATTCCCAGTGAAAGCCAGAATAGGGCCACTGGTAACTTCGGTAGAAATTATTAACAAAAAATCTTTTAATTTGTTTTACACTTCTATTTTTACACTTAGGCTGTGTCCCAAACACCGACTTATTTGTGTACACCGACTTATTCAAATAAGTCACCTCGCGAGCAGACTTATTTGAATAAGTATGTCTATACAGAAATGTCTTCAAAAATGTGCCTTGACTAAATGTAATCATGCAGTTTTTTTTCATATCTAGTGGCAACGACCAACATGTCAAGGAAATATTTTCTTCCATATAATAGAAATTGCATTTTGTTTTTTTTATATTACGTCACAAATAAGTCGTTATAATTAATTGGAACGACTTGACCGACTTATTCAAGATGGCGTCAAATAAGCAAATAAGTCTGTAATAAGTCGGTGTTTGGGACACAGCCTTATTACTTCAATTTAAGCTAATTAATCTTCAGATTAATTATTAATGAAAATTTACAAACCTTTCGAAAACTCGAACTGCACTCTTTCTCTCACTATCTCAGAAATTATGTTTCGCTGTACCTTTCTCATTTGTAATTAAGTATCCCAAACAAATATGCTTACCATAGGAAATCACACCACCGTATTCTGCTAAACGATATGCCCCTAATTAAATTCAATTTTGAATTAACTCAATTTGCTCAAGCATTTTAACATGTCCAATTTACGCAATTATTCCAACAACACCATTTGCAAAAAGGATCATACACATACGAGTTACGAGTCTATATATATAACCGTAGTGAAAATCAAATTAATGTTCCAAAATGAGAAACCCAAAAAAAACCTTTCAGTACGAGAAAGCTAAATTTGGTATACGTTATTAACCAAATCGTTTCCCAAACTCGAAAATTATATCACTCACACACAATACGGTCGGACACAACAAACAGAAAAATCCCTAATACGGGTATCTCGTGAATACACACATAAAATAGAATGAAATGGTTTTTTAATAGTACATAAATATTTTAACTTTTATCGACCTAAAAATAGATAAATTCTCCTATATATCGTCATGCATATAGGATATTGAGAAGGCACACAAACACACAAAAGATAAAAATTTAAAATATCAGGCACCCGAAAATTCAAGATACTTAAATTATTTTATCACAAACATACACACACACAATGACAACACAACATATAATCTCGAACAGAGAAAGGAAAATATTTATCTAATCGGTATATCCAAAAGATACATAAGTAACGAACAAAATCTATTATTTATCTTATATTCACGAGATATTGAAAAGGTACCTTTAAAATATGCTTTCAAGTTTAAAATAATAATAATAACAACAACAACAACATCTTTGGAAGTGTATAGAAAAATCGAGTAAAATCAGCACAAACCAAAAAATATTATCGTTCGTTCTTACGAAGGTATTCGTGCGATGCAGGTGAGAATGTATCTGGTGTAAACAAGATTTTTGCCATTTCTTCATCCATTTTCAACCAAGGATTTTGGCGGATTATTTCTAAATACATATTAATAGTGTAAATAATTCTATGTTTGGAGGAAACTAATATCCATTTTTAAGGCACCTCCACTAAAAACTGGTAACAGTTGGGGAATTGAACGAATTAGTCATTGCAGCTGAAGAGTCCATGGCCAAAATAACATACAAAAGTTAATTGAAAAACAATGATTCTTGCCAACCAAAGAAAACAGGAGACGGCTGACGGAGCAGACTAATGTAAGCAGCGAGTAGCTTCAGCCATAATTTTTATTTGTTAAGGATGTCTGTAGGTAACTATGCATATATACCATGTCCGTTGGAAATCTCTGGGTACTGGCCAATCCTCCATACAGTGAATGTGTAAATTCGTCCATTTATTTCAAATTTGCAAAAATTCATCAGGTTCGAGGTCACCAACAAATAGGTCTACCTCATCGTATTAAAATGGGGATAATTTTTATTTGTTAAGAATGACTTAAGCTAACTACACATATACACCATGTCCGTTGGAAATCTGTGGCTACTGGCTAATCCTCGATACAGTGAATTTAATTCTTTTGTCTTTGATGGTACTTCTAAATCAGCTTCGAAAGTAAAATGAAAATAAAATTAGTGAATTAAAAATTTCACCAAAAATACAAAAAGTCAAAAATGGCGTGGTACTATAATAAAGGACGGTCGAAATATCAAGGTTCCCAGTAAATTCTTCATCAACAACCAAAATTAGAACCCAACCACAGATACGTCGTATTTCTTGAGGCAGCTTCAGAGGCAACATAGAAAATTGGAAATCTGTACACACATATTAGTTCGTGTAGACACAGATAGAGGTCCCTTGAGTACGTTTTGTTCTGAGCCATAACCAGTGACCGGTTTTTGATCCTGGACGGCCCTGATGTATTGTTCGGATTGCTGAATTAAACAATTTCACCATCTTAATTTCGACTCTCGATAAATGTTGATTAGAATCTTATTGTTGAACCCTACTAGTCAAAAGATACAGTCTCACAGCCAGGCACTCCTACCTATGTGCTTCTTCATTATAACTTCATAAGAGGAAACAATTCGTCTCGTATGTTTCAATTGTTTACAAGATTTTGGGATGATTCTGAGTTAGGTTCAATTTAAAGAATTTCATTTCAGTTTAACCTCGTGGAATGAAATTTGAAATTTTTTAACAATTTAAATTTTTTAAATCACTATTCAATGATACACGATACAATAATAATAATTTAGCGCACATTTAATGGCTACTAAAAAGCTCATTTAACACTCAAATTCAATTAATATTTAATTACGAGTATCTATTTACGTTTTACCGCGAAATTAATTAGCAATAAAATTGATAACCATAAAATTTTAAAAAAGCATTTTCATCGGATTTTTTCTGGCTCGTATCAGCACGAAAAGCTCCTCTAATCCAAAGTAATCATCTTTCGTTCACACAATACATTTTTATTAATTTACATTTTAAAACGATAAAAGTTTAATGTGAAATCAAGAAAATAGTTCGTACTATAAAAAAAAAAAAGTTCATGTACAATATAAAGTTCTTATGTATTTTCGTAGCACACAAAACAGACACAAAAAAAGCTCGTTGTGTAAATTTAGTGTTCGTATAAAAGAACTCTGAGATGAAAATAAAAACATAAAACTAAATTATTGAACTTTTGAAATAAAATGATGTTAAAATTTTATTTTATTTTTTATTATGATTCTTGTGCTTTCTGTGCTTTTATAGAAATATACGGTGTATAGATATATATGTAGATAGAGATACATATTCCAACTATTCTTTTGTTCAGGTTGTGTGTTATTGTATTTGTTATGAGTGTCCCTTTAGGGAATAATTGAAAAGTTAGAGAATCAAGAGAGAGGAATGTTTGTTGCTGATGCTTTTGGTACGGAGAAAAAAATTTACTTAAAACATTTTTTTCTGTGCTGCTGCGACTACAGTATTTTTTGTTATTGCACTTCGAACTTCGTACAATTGAAAATGAGTTACAGAATTTTAAATTTTTTTTTTTTTTATTTTCAATTAAGTGTAAGTTTATATATTTGTACTGCGCTAGGATACAGGGATGGAATATAGTTTTATGATTGTGTTCTGTTCTACTCGTATTTGTATAAAAAAATTTATTGTGCATTATTTCCTTACAGTAATTTTGTAGGACGTAGGTAGCCCAAAAGTTCACGATATCACGCATTCCATATCGTAAAATTCTTTTTTTTTTTACTTAAAACATTTATTTATATTCCTGTCTGTCTGTCATTTAACGATTCATTCCATACATAAAATGGATAGAAAACAGAACACAAATATATATTAGCATCGCCATAAAATTGAGCTCAACACATAAATAAATTTTTGGTTGTATGTTCAAAACACAAATTCCCAATAAATTTCCATATCGTCAACCCTTCAAATTTAAATCAACCGAATATAAATAAAATGCCATAAATCCAGTTCAAATCAATTTTCGACAGATAAAAACTGTATGTAGTCTATGTACCAAGAATCCAGTATGCAAAGAGATCAATAAAAAACAAAAAAAAATGAGCACCAAACATATGTTCAATAAACAAAAACACTGTATGCAATAAAATCGGAATTTTTATTGACACTATTTATACCCACTATAAATTTCTCAAAATATATGTTTCGTCCTGTGCACACAATAAATTGATATGTAAATATACAGTGGGTAGAAAATTGTCCCACCCTACCGTACGATACCATTAATAACCCTGGTTGGCACATAAACATTACAAAACAAACTTGAATTACAATTAATTTCAACTATTTCCACCTCATTAACGAAACACTCGTTTATACGACAAAGCATACAAAAAGTTTCTTTCGATATACCAACCCGCGCATCGACTGTTTCCGTTAAATAAATAGTCAAGGAAAAAGTTTTTCTTTTATAAATTATACCACCCCACACACCCAACAACACAAATATATAAATAATATAAATTGTATTATTTTATTTTTGTGTTATCATTGTCAATTGATTGCAACTCCATTTTAATACGAATTTTGAACGAAAGCGCATACAAAAAGCTCGAACAAAGTTTTTTATTTTATACTTTTGTGTTTCTATTAAAAATGCAATCGGGAAAACACACAAAAGCAAATGGAACACACAAAACGATAAAAAATATTTTAACTTCCTACATTTATTTTATTTATTTATTTTTTTAAGTTTTCAACATAATAATCGAAATATATATAAAATAAAGCACAAAAGCGTATATAATCATCAATTTACGAATTTTATATGCTGCTTTGAAATTTTGGTACGAGAACTTTTGACCTACATTCTGGTATCCATTTTCGTATACCAAACACAATGCTTTGCTTTTTGGTGTACGTGGAACCGGGGGAACAAAATCGAGAATGACATCCGATCACCTTTTAATATCGTCGTTTTGTTGCCGGATGAGATTTTATCGGGAAAATAATGAAGATGTGTACAAAAAGCTCAAACAATTTGATTGTTGTCAATTCTGATTTGGTATAAATATTTTTTTTTTCTACTGGCGACCTCCTTTAAAACAATGTGCACGAGAACATAAATATTTACATAGAAAAGTAACGAGAAGATTATTTTATTTATTGAGGTAGCTCGCTCTGCACCGATTTATTTATAGAGGTGTACAGTCAACTGGAAACAAGTTTATTTGCATTGAGATGCAATAAATTTTACAATGAATAAAAGAATAAATCCTTAGGCTATGTATATTCAGCAAATACAGCTACATAAATATACAAAATAATATGGCGAAATGTTGAAGAAGACAGAAATGGATTGCTAGAAGATTGAATATTGAAAAGTTTTCGATAAGCTTTAGGGCAGTAACACTTTTCATTCTAATTATTCAATACAAAAAGAGAACTCAAATTGCGCATACTCTCAAGCCAATTCCATTTTATTTTTATAACATCTGTAACACTAGAAAATCGTATGTTGCGATATCAAGGGGTTGTTTTATTATGTATAGGCAACATTCTCGGTATATTTTAGGCCTACTATTATCAACGCAGAGTTGTTTTTCGATGTTCCATCTTGCGAGTATCCACTATATTTATTTTCATTCTTTTTGCTATTCGGTTTTAGGTTCTACCGTTAACAGCACCGTGGGTGTAATTTTAATTATTTGGTTGAATCCTTAAATAATATGTAATTTCATACCAGGGATCAAGGAGAACTTACCATCCCGTTCGAGAGTATTATGGGGATTAATTAACAATCAAGGATCCAAAATCATTCTCCAGAAAAACCGGAACAGAAAGCCAAATGGTATGATGCCATGTGCCTTTCCGTGTTCACTGCAAACTTAAGAGGTTCACTTGGTGTTATTGTATGCATACAATACATAGCTCATACATAGCCACCGCATCTTCCGACACCTAGACCGTACTGTTCGAAGGAACAAAACATAGTCTATATGAAAAACAAATTACTTCCTCCACCATTCTTCCAAAAACAGTGATGATTACAAATCAATATCCTCGGTTTAATCAATTTTCACATTACGAATACCCACAGTATAACCAAAATCGGCAATATAAACCTCAAAATTTTAATAGACCTCAGTAATTTAACCATCGGCAATTCACTCAACACAATAATCAACAATTTGAAAACCCAAGAGGATTACCTGCCAAACCGTTACAACATAACAAACCGAAACTCATGGACACCACATCAAACGCTAATGGGTACAAATAAATCAGCCATATCACTTCAACAGCAATGGCCCACCAAGAGTTCAAACTAGGGAATTATACAACATTTCGTCCAACCCTTATAACAATGAAAGCGACTACTACATACTTTCATGACGCATATGTAATGACCCAAATCAAGAATTGGAATATTCATACGAAGAACAGCAATCGGGCATGGACGAGTATTTTGAAAAAAACCTAGAAAACCAGCAACAAAGTATCCCAATCATTGAGATTCAGGTTTTTTGTAGACTAGCCTCGGAGAACACACGTACGGCTACCTAAGCCTCAATAACAACGGTTGATAAAATGGTTAAGTTAAAGGATATAAAATAATTTAAAACCAAAGAAGAAGTCGACTTCATTCTTTTTAAATTCCATAACAATTTTAATGGTTTAATTGGCATGGAAACCATGCAAAAACTAAAAATACCCCTCGACTTGGGGCAATATCTACTTATAACCCCATTAGTCTGAATCCCTTTAAAATTCAAATTAAATTTTGTGTCTGCACTTTACAATATCGCTCTACGCGGTAAATTAGTAGCAAGTGTGCCCACTATCGAGAATGGCGAGGTATATATTAAACCGCAAATTCTTAACGGAAATTTAATCATACCTTAAGGTATATATGTGTGTAAGAATAACTACGCTAACGTAGAAGTAATTATTTTATATAGTCCCCAAAATAAAAAAAATCGTAGTAGAACACCATATAGAGTGCGAAAAATTTTAGGCAAATCACCTAGAAATCAATCACATTCAACCAATTTCTTCAACAAGCGACAGCGAAGACATCACTCAATTAATACGGACGCGGGACGAGTCATCTTAATTATGAAGAGAAACCAAGTATAGGTTTGCTCGAAATTTGAACAAATATTTCCAAGGAGAACACACTAACGTTCACTAACGCCATAAAACACAACATTGATCTGAATGACGAGAAGCCAATTTTTACTAAAAGCTACAGGTATCCATACGTGTACAAAAAGAACGTTGAATCACAAATAAGCAACAAGCTAGAACAAGGAACAATCCGGCCAAACTATTCACCCTGGTCGTCACCAATATGAACATGTCAAAAAAGAAAGATGCGTCGGGTCAAATCAAATGGAGAATGGTGATCCAAACCATAGAAGACAGATATCCACTCCCTAACATCAACGACATTTTGGACAAACTAGACATATTTCACCACGCTAGATTTAGCCCCGGGATTTCACCAAATTGAGGTAAATCCAAACGACAACCAGAAAACCGCTTTTTCAGTGAACTGAATATGTGTGTATGCCCTTCGGTCTGAAAAATGCCCCGAGTACGTTCCAAAGAGTTATGGATAACGTTTGGTGAACTGTAAGGAAAGATTTGCCTGTGTTATATGGACGATATTATCGTCTTCTCAACATCGCTCCAGGAGCGTATGGATAGTTTAACCAAACTGTTCACTAAAATACAAAACGCAAATCTGAAAGTCAAATTGGACAAATCAGAATTTTTGCATAAAGAGATAGCACTCCTGCGACATATAGTCACTTCGGATGGAGTAAAGTCCAATCCGGACAAGATCAAAGAGATATAAATATTCCTTTACCCAAATCGGAAAAGCAAATAAGAGTTTTTTAGGAGTCTTAGGGTACTACAGGAAATGTATAAACAATTGCGCAAAAATTAGAAAACCGATGGCAGAATCTAAAGAAAGATGCGCCCTAATCATAATCAATTATAAATACCTAAAATGCTTTATAGCACAAGGACAAATTGGACAGGACTTGCCCATTTATTACGCTTCCAAAACATTGACCAAAAACGGAAGACTATTATTCCACGATCGAGAAGGAATTGTTAACCATAATGTGGGCAACAAAATACTTTCGACCGTACCTTTTCGGGAATAAGTTTACCATCATTACCGACCATAAGCCGTTGACATAGCTATTTTCGCTGAAGGAACCTTACTCTATAAGTTAGTTAGACGGAGGCTGAAACTAGCGGAGGTTGATTACAATATTGTGTATAAAAAGGGAATACAAAATGCTAATGCTGACGCTCTTTCAAGAATTCAAATTAATAGCATGAAGTCAATAACACTGAAGATTCCTCATCAGTATAAGATACAGCATGCTCTCTACCACTAACGATTTAAAACCAACTACAAAAAATGCAGTTAACACATTCGACAAGCAACTTATAATTCACCTCTCGGATTCATTAAAAAGCACCTTTGTTAAAACCGAAATATATTTCTGAACAAGAAGAATAACACTACAGCTGCCTAGGAAGCGTGGGATCAAAACAGCCATTAGCGAAGAGCTTTGAAAGTAATTTGGCAGAACAAAAAAGCTCACTTATTTGCACACTACAGAGGAATGTTTCCAGTATGTACTGGACGCATACAAAGCTATGATCTCGACGAAACCACGAACCACAAACCCAAGGGTAAATCTAGTGCGATCAAAAACGTTTTTAACAGATGTACAAGAAAAAGAAAAACGAATGGAACAAATTGAACATATACATTTAAAAAATGAAAATAAAAAAAGAAAAAGAAAAAATCCAAAATTACGAAAAGCTAAAGCAAAAATATTATTTTCCACACTCTAAAGAAACGATTAGAGAATTTATAAACATATCTGATATTTACCAACGAACAAAATATGACAGGTAACCGCCGCATCTACAATTAACATTGAGTGAAACACCAAAAAAGCCCACAAATTGCTGCATTTCACTAAGCTCAACCGCAACGAAGGTCAAATCACTGTATGTCACCTGTGCAAGATCGATAATGGATTAAGTCTCAGTCTGATCACTCTCTGAATTGTGCGATTCAATTTTCCACCTTATTTTGTTTGTTGCAACCTACTCGGGTTATAACGGGCCATCGATGTATGCTGCTTTCGGCTATATATATTCCGATATTTTAAATACATAACCGCATTAAATGCTGATGATAATGCCAAATTGATGGACAATACTTAGAGTAACTTTGTAATGTAAGTACCTAAGGCTAATTAAAAAATTGTTAATTTTTAATTCCATGGAACCCTGTAACCCATTAAAAAATCATGTAGCTGCGTGAGGGCACTACTTTCAATCTAAGCAGTAAGGCCATATCCCTGAAGTTGATGCATAGAAAATAGAAAAAAAATTAAGAACAAAAGTAGTACTATATAGCTTGAAACCTTGAATTTATGGGTTGAAAGCACCCAGTTGCAATTTTCTGGGATTCGATCTCGGAATGCCTGAAAAACAGAATAATTATTAGAAAATAATTAGAATAACTGTAAAGCAATTGCCTCGAACATGCTTTCAAATTTTTTAAAATAGTAGACCACTCTATCAGATTCATTTGAAAATAAAATACCTGCCTAAAGACACTTGTACTCGTATGGGCCTGAACAGTCCTGTAACATCTGAAGTTGATGCTAGATGTTTGAAAAACCATTAGAATCACTTTAGAATGTAACCAAGCCTCATTTAAAAACCATATCTTGTAATATTTATTATGAAACACCCTATAACAACCCAATGGGCTGAGCTAAACGTGAAGAAAATCTGTTTGTTTAATGATAAAGGGAATAACTTCACGAAGATAACTGATATATACTCAAATTTATGTAAATAAGAAATCGGGTCCAAGCTAGAACTTATAAAAGTAAGTAACTCGGGCAATCGACAGGAAACCCAGAACTCGCGCAATCGACAGTAATTACCCAGAAGCAAACCTAGAGGGTTATATAAAAGCCCACCTAAATAAATTAGGTTCAAAATAAAATATTTCGTGTCAGGTGGAGGAATCAAACATCACAAGTCACATATTCCTTATTCACCATTCACTTGTTGGGAATGGGTCATAGTATTCCAGAACAAACTAAACACAGCTTTACCTTCTGAACTACGTTGATTTCTGGTACAAACGAACTCAAAAAATTTATAGTTTATCCAAGCCTGCAACCACACTGAGATTGATTAAGAAGCCAAAACTCTTGAGTTGAAAGTTAGTTAAAAAGACATTTCTCATTTCGTGTCTCAAACACTGCATTGTGAGCAAGAATATTATTTGCAAAGCAAATTTTAGGCCATTAAGTTTGATCTTAGTGAAAGTTTAATTAATCATAAGCCACCAAACCACCGTGAACCACCAAAAGTGACAAAATTTTACATGCTAAAATTTGACAATGACGTTTTAAAGTTTAGTTTCAAAATAAAACTTCCAAGAAAATTTACTGCATTTATTCGATGGTGTGTTACCTCAATATTGTTTTCCCAAAAAGAGGATGGACGAGGAGCTTAGCAATATTTGGGCTAAATCCCAATCGAGAGCTTGCAAGCAACGAAATCCTTGTTGATAGTATTTTATCCACGAATATGAAACTAATCGATTAAAATTATTTTTAATAACAGGCCTAGTTAAAATTATAAAAGTTAACGAAGTTTTTATTGAAAAAATTTCAGAATTTTTACTGCTTGAGCTTTAGAATATGTAATGTTTTACTATGAAAAAAAATAAATAAAAAATCAAACCGATTCTAGTGGGAACAGCTTTATAGGATTCACCAGGAGCTTGGAAAGTAAAGTGTGTTACGAGTACAGATCACTAATTGGTAACCACCCCAGATGTTATTGATATTGTGCAATTCTGCATAAAACTAGATAAATGTATTAACACTACTGCATTTCCAGACCATGATATAATCAGCACAGGCTATAGTTCTTTAAGTTTGGCACCTAATCAAAATAAGTCCGCGAGCAACCAGTTTGCATGAAACTACAGCGTACGCTGTTAAGAATTCTAAATTTATACAAAATTTAGATTACAACGTTTTATCTTTAGGGTATAAATAGTACGATGAACGCTACATATGTATTAAAAATGTATATTGTCTGAATGTCTAAATAGATAATCTAATCCTAAAACGACCAAAATACTCACACTCAAAAGTCCAAAACTATATAGGTACATAGACACATCCGAAAAAATAAATTACCCAAAAATATCTACCTAATCAATTCAAATCCCGGAACTAGAATTCCAAACAAAAATTCTGTCATTCTCACTAATTACTCAAACAAAAAAATAAAAATTTCAACCACCTAAATCTTCCCAATACAATCTCCACACGTCCTTGCACAAATCGAAACACAACATGAACTCTAAATATCGCATTCATATACACAAAATAAATGTTACCAATTTAAGAATTATCTGGTGTTCATTTTCCGAAAATGTATTTCCAGGATAATAAAAGATAAATACATATACACACACCCAGGACGGGAGGCGGGAGAGCAAAATAAAAATGGGAAATAATAAATTTTAAAAATAAAAAATCCTTAGAATTTATTTATTTTTATTCTTCGGTACTGTTCCGTTTGTGCTTTACACCGTACCGCTCTGCCAACATATCCAATATATCAGTTTTCGATTTTGTACCGAAGGATAGTACGTGTACGGAGACAAAATTTGTGTACATACAGCTAAACATGGCTTTTATCACATTTTATCGTGTCCTTTTTTCCTATGCATATGATCCTCTGTACATACAGAGTGTACACATACCCGCATCACTCGGATAAAAATATTCCAATAAATCAAATCCTATTTTAGTGATTTTCCTTTAAGATATTTTATGTGTTACATACTCGTACATAGTGTTGTACTCGAAGAGTTGAATTTAGAAACAAAACAAAAAATTATTTGATTTAATGTAGAGAAAAAATTATTGACCCAATACAATAAAAGCGCGACGCTATCAGAGTTTAAATATTATATAAACACACACACATACACACATATATAGATAATAGTATGTCATTATGACGTCTCGTTCTCTTCGTTTTCTGTGGAAAATGCTTGTAATAAATAATTTTTTATTTTATTTTATGTGAAAATAAGGTCAAAATACAATAAATTTCCCATCCTCTCGCGCGCGCGCCGCTCTCCAGAACCAAAATGATTTATGTTCGTAAACGTAAAATATTTCGCCATATTTGGACAATAAATATTTTGGTTTGGCCCTTGCCCTTTTCCTCGACTGTCATTATTATGTTTTATTGAATTATGCAAATTTATGTTTATTGACAACAGCAACAATAGCACGAACATCGAAACCGACGATATATGTATGTATATAGACTGTATCGAATATCAACGGTAAATTTAAATATTTTAATTAACTCAATTAATTTTAAAGCTCGAAAAATACAACAACACATATCTAGAGCTTTAAATAAAAATTGTGTCACCCCAATATTTCTGTATTTCCGGGGAAAATATACAGAACAAAACAAAAACTGGAATAAGCATAGAGCGAGATAAAATACAGAGTTTTTTTTTCTTTTCGGAGTCTGTTTTTCATTATTTTCTTCTGGCACAAAAAAAAAATTAGGTTAATGAAGAAAAGATTTTTCTTTAGTTTTCCGTTACGTTATAATTTTGTGAGGTTGTGCTAAAATAAAGAGAGAAACTGACGTTGAAATTTGTTTTGTGTGATATCCTTTTTTGGTGTTTTGGATTGGGTGAAACCCCACTTTCCTGGTGTTTTTCCATAAAATTTATTTGCTGCAATTTGAAATTTATCAATTTTATTATGAAGTTTTGTGTTTTCTTTCGTTAGTCGGCTGTTTGTCTTTTTAAATATGAGAAATTATTTTTATAAGGTGGTTGGCTGGTAATGAGCTGGCAAGAATATATAGGGACGAGTTTATTTCTTGTTACTCGTACTATAATATCTGGTTTATATCAAACGGTTGTCTGGTTTATCCAAAATAGTAACAGTGAGACACATTTCTTTGTGTGCAATGCAGATGAATATGAAAGGAAAGTCCTATTCCATATATAGAAAGAATTCAAGACAAGAGATATTTTAAAAATGTTATTCTGGACGTTTGTAATTAATTCCTCTTACTTCTTTTTTTAAATTCAATTCAAAAAATCAGGAAAAACATATCCTTTTTCCAAGAAGAGTTTACGATCCATCGATGAACATCTAGACTTAGTAAGATTTATAATCGTTTAGCACATTTTCGAAATGGATCTGTCGCATTTTAAAATTCGATACTCTTATTTTCTTCTTAATTTGAGGATACAATTTTTAAAGACCTCGTGTATTACAAATTTTAGATCTATTATGCATCCCAAATAACCAAACAAGTAAATGAATCGCTATAAAGGACGCCTCTACCTCACCCGATCTGTCAGGATGGCTCATCCAATAGTAATACATACATCCAAGCAGATTTGGAACCAGCCAAATAAAATAAAAATAAAGGACGAGGACGTTACATGTGAAAAGTTTATATTGATTTGTTTCCCTGGCTGGAATTTGTTGACTGTTTAACTCATTTTTACGTTAAATGTGTTATGACCTATCATGGTGCCAGGTCAGGAAAGTCAATGAATGGCGGTTAACCTGGCACATTGCGTCTCGATATATGATATCATATCTAAGGAACATATATAAGTTTAAATCATCCCAGGAGATGATTTCAAAATGAGGTTTGAAATAGGGAATGGTTAACGACGTTAAATCATCTCTTTCCAGGTTTGAACAGTAATACGACGACAACAACAATTTTAGATGCATCGGTCAATTCTAAGTTTTAATTTTTTTTTATATGTACTGAGAGAGAAGAGCAAAAACCGTCATGGTAAAAGAGAAGATTGCACAGCCAACACGTGTTTCTGTTTTGTGAAAGATTAACCGATTAAGTCCCAAGAAGCGCGATCGCGCTGTTGAAGTTTTATGTCGAGAAAATAAAATAAATAAATGTGACAACAAGCGATGTGAAAAAGACAAGAATCGCGTTACCCAACAAATACAAGAAGCATTTGTTATCTGCGTTGGAGTTTATTTTTGTTGTTTGCGTGTGCACCACAAATGGTTTTACGCTGTTTGTAATGCGTTTGCATTACCTCATGGGACTCTAACGGTTAATTTCTATTGAATAAAGTTGTAGTCAGAAGTTGTAGTAGCACGCATTATTTTCGAGTATAATAAAAATATGAAAAGGAGTCTCATGAATTTTGAGTGTCTTAAACTGATTAATTTAATTATATATACACTTACGGATTGTACCGAAACTTGTAGCAAATATAACCCACCTGAAAATAAAAGAAACAGAAAATTTTAGTGATGCAGCAATTAAGAATAATGCAATTATGTTCTACAGTTTATTAAAATCAATTTTGGGTGAAAACGCGAATTTCAAGAATCCTACTATGAACCAGATCTTTAGAGTGAGGTTAAGATTTTTATTACAGAAGGTTCAGTATATAATCACCAAAATTAGAGTAAGTAATCGAACTTATAATGTGTCATGTTATACCTATGTACTTCAGCTGCCTTTAAATGTACCCCACCCACCCCGTATATAACTTACTATCCTTGCTACGGGTGGGTATAAACGTATTATGTAAAAGAACAAAATTGAAAGTTTACTAAGTAAATTGAACTTTCATTGTAATACATATTCAATGGTAAAAACCACTTACTAATCTCAAAAAAAAAACATTAACGAGAAAATGTGAAAAAAATAAAAAATTCTATGTGATACTATGATACGTAAACAGAAAATGGAATTTTCTATTTTCCGTCCCCGGCATGGTACCAATATACAAAGTAAATTATGTATATATTTTGTATCAACAAAATCCCAAAAATTCTATGTACAGCGAAAATGTTCAGGATCCGTTTGATATTAGTACGGATCAAAATATAAAAAACATAAAAGCTCAAGAACACAACAATGAATTTTGAATAAAAGTATAAATGTCGTTCCTAGGTAGCCGCATTATGTGTACCATAACATTGTGATACACGAAAAAAAATTTATTGGCAACTATTTATTTATGTGCAGACTTTTTTATGTACGTAATGTTGGTATACACTTTCAAAGATTTCAATGCACTTTCATCACCTTTTTCACCCTTCCATCCCCGACAAACAATTTTTTTATTTATTTCATTTTCTCAATTCGTAATGATAGACGAGTACCATTGTGAAAAAACGACAGGTGATACGGTTATCAAAAAAACAAAACGAAAAGTTTAATGTAGGAAGGTGAATTTTTGATTTATGTTCTAAATTTACTTTAACCTCGTGGAAAGGTTTCTACTGTCGATTGCAATCTTATTATTGCTGTGAAGAAATTATTTTGTTTTTAATTGATGTTCAGGCTTTTAAAGAGTAAGCATAGGAATAATGAAACTCGTAACAAAGGTTTTTCTGTAGTGTACGGTTCAGATAAACTATTATGATACTCAATGATGAGATGATGATGGTTTATTTGGTGTGAATCAAAAAAGTTAAATTTTTTGGGCGTTTTATTCCATACACTTTACAGATATAATTGAAAGCTCATTTATGCTTTTATGATGTGTTATTGCGGAATAGATAATCATGACGCAAGCAAACTATTAGGTGCGAATTATAGGTGGAAAGATGAAAAACCCATAAAATATTAAAGCAATGTTCATATGTTTTGTACAAGAATACATATCCTTGGTAGCAAATGCAACTTGTAACCAACCGAACAAGAGATTCGTAAACTTATAAGTAACATACTCTATGTGCTCCATCATTCAGAACTTAAAATGTCAAATACAACCCCACCAAAATCCGTTTTGTGGGTTCCGTCCACAACATTTTGTGCTTATTCGGTTGGGCAGAAATTAATCTAAATAAAGTTAGCGGGTCAATCAACTCAGCCCCTAACCATTGAAAACGAAATATTATGTATATTTTAAATGCAATTTAATTGTAGAATTTATACGAGCTATTTATAACCTTATAATCCATCCCTATAAACCGATTTTTGAACTAACCTTAAATTCAATTCACTAATACTTAAATATGCCCCTAAAGCTGGCATAATTCATCCAGCAGACCATTACAAGATACTATAGAGAAATTATTAGGTGCATTCGAAATACTATATGCGTATTTAGCGAAGACACATTTCAAAAACTACATATAATGCACCAATTTACTAATTGAGAAATGCAGTATGATTGCATGGTAGCTTAGTTAACAGACAAAGTGGAAAACTTACGACTTGATTGGAGGAGAAGCAGTAAAGTTAACTCCAAAACACCTAGACATTGATGTCACGTCATGGCATCCATCATTATTGGAATTGTTGCTGCCACAGTTAGACAGTTCAATTTATAAATTATAAATTAGCAAAAATTTTAAAATCGAAATAAGTTAGCATTGCTGAAGAAACTATTTATCCAAAATCAGAAGAAAATTTAAATCGAGATTTTCATTTCGATGGTGTCTTGACTAGGAGTCCAGTGGATAAAATTTCAACAACAGACACAGCTTTCATTCAAAATTCAAATTCCTATTTCCACAGTCAAGGCAGTTACGAGCTTCGCCAACATCAATATACGCTTATACCAATTTAACCATTACTCACGCATGGATTAGAGAGCCCCCAAACAAATCGAAGGTATTCGTAGGAAACCGTCCGTAATGATGCAGTTTTACGAGATCCTACGCCTAAAGAAACCCAAAACAACGACATGTGGTGGTCTGGATCCAAATGGTTTCAAATTGTGAATCGGTCATCATCAAAACATCAAGTTTACAGTACTCAGCCTGTGCAGGAAATCATAATCACCAGCAATACACTAATGTGACATTTGGGATAAATATTTATCATACACGAAACTGATAAGAATCACCACTACTACAAGAAGGTTGTCCAGTCTATTGTTGACTGACGAGCAATAAAGCGGTCGAAACTCATTACTCATTAGATACGAAAAAATGTCAACAAACATGTTCAAGTTTATGACCGTGAAGTCACAGGTAACAACATCGAATTAAAAATTCCACTTGTCAATGAGAAAACGTATCAAGTGTATGAGGCGTGTTTCCAATCCAAACAAAAAATGGAGATGAGTATGTTCACATCAAACCATCAACAGAATATCTAGCAACTAATGCGATCATAAAGACAAATTCTGCCCAATACGGACGAAGATTTCAACAATAATGCCGCAGAAAATTTAAAAACATGAATATTGGTGTGCAAATCAACATACCATTTACGCAGCCAAAACAAATGTATATGGGTGGTGGGAACTAAGCATAATTAGAAAAAAACATTCATCGAACCTCTCATTATGCAAAAGTCTTAGGAGCACAGAGCCTTGCTCGATCAAAGATGGTTGAATT
This sequence comes from Nephrotoma appendiculata, assembly GCA_947310385.1. NCBI lineage: Eukaryota > Metazoa > Arthropoda > Insecta > Diptera > Tipulidae > Nephrotoma > Nephrotoma appendiculata. Next base: position 366,730,329 of record OX371224.1, on the reverse strand, counting down.
GGAAGTTTTTTGTGTTAACATTTTAAAATTGCATAACCGTGAAAAAATCGATACTATTACTTATTTAATTCTGAATACAAAACAATTAAATAATATTATGATAAATTAGCATATCGCTAGCCTCGTGTCATTATTCCGTTGAAACTCGTTTGCCGGGTCTAAGCCCCCCAGTTAATAAAAAATTGAAGGGTGAAAAAATTATGAAGAAAATCCTGGGCCCCACCAAAGGGCCTCCTAAACAAATTTTCCCGAAATTAGTATTAATCGAATTCGATTTCTAATTCGATTTGTTTGATTGGCATTTCCATCGCCAAGTTTTATAAAAATCATTCTAGCCGAAAAAAATAAAGAGACCGGTGAACAAAATTTGAAAAGGGACCACGGTCAAAACATTAATTGTATAGCGAATGCTACAAATCAATATTGTTACTGATAACAACCAACATTTTCAAGAAGACTGGATTGTTACCATTTAATGTTGCCGTAAGGCAACCAAAACAAAAAGGTACCGCAAGTGATCCCCCACCAACATCACCAATAAACAAAACCTATCCTAGCCTTAGAACGCCGTTATGAATCCATGACAGGTCACAAATGTGCCGTGTAATCCGATAGCTCAAAAATTTTAGCATACGACCGATCACCCTAAAATTTCAAAAATGATTCTTCTCGTGCGACATACAAATCTAAACCACAGACAAGGGTTCTATGTAAAACTTCAAATTTGCCTACTTATATTAACAATTGATAACTACATCAACTCCTAAACAAAACATATAAAAATAGCCAAAAAGTGGCTTAGACATAAAGTAACAATAGAGCATATATGAATACAACGTTCTGTAAGTTGAGAAACAATGTACAATGAATAAACATCACAAACCGCACACACAAACCTACTACTCAAAATGAACGAAGCCCATTCAAAGTACTCTAATATCAAAGAAAATATAATGCAACACAGTTCCACCATATCCTCGCCGGCACTGTGTTTATTGATGACACATCACTCGTCAAACCCAAAGTAAAATCTACTTTTAAAATCAATCTGTACATATTTTTACACGCTCACAAAATAGACGAAAACACCAAAAAATAATGAAATTAATGAAAAAGTAAAAAAAAAAAATATGTTAACAATAGCGAATTTGGTAGGAAAACAACAGCAAAAATCTATAATTCGATCGTTGTTTTGTGCCCCTAACTGCCTTCATACAGCAACAAAAACATCCACACACAAGCACAAAAAGCAAATATATAATAAATATATATATCAAAATTAAGTAATACAAAATGAAGTGAAAAAAATGGAAACAAAACTGCCCTGATCTCGTACATTGTTCCTTCGTATGCCTATCCATACTCATTACTCACACATAGCACAGCTAGAAGCATACAACAAGCTATTTATATACATCGCAAAACCACATTTTCGGTGGTTATCGAAATGTCCATCTCATTGTACATCCCCAATACAAATTTGCAATAATCTCCATATAAAATACAATATACGAGTAACTTCGTATACAAAACAAAATTCAAAATTTCCAAAAGCAGAAAAAAACGAAAAAATAATCGTCGAGCAAAAACAACAACAAAAATTGGTAGCGAGTGTGACAAAACAAAACAACAGAAATGAAAACCCGTTCTCACGCAAACTTTACTCGAATAACCTACTAGATGAAAGTTCTAGTACTCTACGCCTTTATGAGTTAGAAAATACAGTTAAAATATATTATGATTGTTAATGTACTTAAAATTTATTTGTAAAAATATGTATTAATGTTTTAAAATATGTGTTAAAACAATGAAAAAGCAAAAAAAAATAAAAATTAAAAACACTTATCTTGCATCCTTTGTAATCTGTAATCAAAAAAGTCCCACATATTGATGAATTACATACGATGTATAAAAGGCATTCAAGCAATGATATCAAAACACATACATATAAACGAAAATTCTTATGTACATATTCTGGACCATTACAAGCGCACCATACACAAATTAAAATAACTGTACAATACGTACAACTTTTCACTTTACTTATTAAATTACACAAAATATTATTATTTATATATTTATCATTGAACACATATATATATTATTAGTTAATTAAAACAAATTTAAATTATTTATTTTTATTTATTTAGAGGAGAGACCAAAAACACGTCTTTCCTCTACGACGTTCGATCGTCGACTACAAAGCAGCATAATGCTACATAGTACAAAATCACGCAACATGTTAAACGTGTTGCTTCATGGATCAATATCTAGCAATATCCCATAACACGGTGCAACATCACGCAACAAGGTGCAACTTCATGCAATATTTGGTATTATGGTGCAAGAAACATGCAGAAACATTATGCAACAACGGGGTCGGCGATTGAACGTCGTAGAGGAAAGACGTGTTTTTGGTCTCTCCTCTAAATAAATAAAAATAAATAATTTAAATGTGTTTTAATTAACTAATCAATTAAATAATATATACTTATGTGTCCATAAATAAATATATAATAATATTTCGTGTAATTTAATAAGTAACGTGAAAATTTATATTAATTACAGTTATATAAATTTTTGTGCGCTTGTGATGGTTTTACAAATTATTGTACATAATAATTTTCGATTACATATACACTTATTTTGATATCGTTGCCTGAATGATAATATTGTATGTAATTCTTCAATACGTAGGACTTTTTTGATTCCAAAGATGCATACAAGATAAGTTTTTTTTTATTGTTTTAACACATATTTTAATTAATATTACATACTTTTTCTATATATAGTAAATTTTAAGTATATAAACATTTTAACTGTATTTTATAACTCATAATTGTGTAGAGTAGTAGTATTCTCACCTAGTGGGTCATTCGAGTATTGTTTGCGCGAGACAGAGTTTTTAATTCCGTTGTTCTTTTTTTATTTACACTCCGTTAACATTTTTTGTTGTTGTTTTGCGTCGATTATTATTCATTTTTTTTGCTGGTAATTTTGAATTCCAATACATTTTCTTTAATATTTGTGGTAGAGTGCTTGGAATGGGTTTCGCTCATGATGAGTGGTTTTTCGGTGTCTGCGGTTTGTGATGATTGTTCATTGAACATTGTGTTGTCAACTTACGAAGAGTTGTCTGAGGTTTGGATTTGTGTGTCCAGGTTGGTCTCTTTGCAGAATATTATAGATGTTTCTGTTGAAGTTTGCCGTCAGTTTCGCGGGTGTTGAGTCATTTTTGCAATTTTAAGATGATCGGTCGTACGCTGGAGTTGTTGAGCTGTAGGATTGCCATAATACTTTTATAATCTGTCATGTATTCGTCGCGGCTTTGTAAACATGGGCGTTGCTGATTAGTGATGTTGGTGGGAGATGGCTTAGTGAATGGTAAAGGTTTCATGGCGACAATTTAATTTTATACGCAATTTAGAGTTATCGAGGTTTACTAGGTGTTTATTACTAATACTATTATTCACTGCAGTTTCTGATTAAGCTAATTTATTTAGTTCCAACGAAGATTTTTGATTACAGAAGATCTTTGACGTCGTAATTCTAATTATAGTGTCTTTCTTATTAAAAATAAAATTTTAATTACGAAGTCAAAGAGCAGACAAGGTAGGAATCATAATGGCTATCGGGTTTCTAACAAATTTAACATTTCAGTGTATATTTACTTTAATTAGAGATATCTTGGAAGCTACAGAGTAAATATGAAATGCAGTTAAATATTACTGTACTTAGATAGTTTTTCAGCGATCATGGCATTTCTTTAATTAGATTATATTCTAGGTTGTTTTGGAAGACTGTAAATTGGTCAAGGTTTTAATTAGCTGGTTATTCTAGGTTGGATAAATAATTGTCGCTTGTTGTTTTTTTTATGATTTATGATTTATTTAATACGATTGGGTTATTTGGTTATCAAGGATCCTACAGTTGTGCTAGCTACTTATTATTAATTCTGTCATCTTACTGCTTTAAAAGTTTTATTTAATTCTGGTTTAATTTGTTTAGGTATTGGGGTTCTAAAACTGTGTCTAACATCCATTATTGATATATTACCTTACATATTTCAGATTAGCTGTTTTTGAAACCAGAGTATCAATTTTGTACGCAAAATGGAAGCGCGAGTTGGCGAGGCGGACAAGAATTGTGTGTACATATATAGTGTATAATACACAATTTTATATTTGTATTATGTTTTTCCTCTCTTGGATATGTGCACTATATTAGTCATTTTTGCGATGGTAGGTACCAAAATAAATTGATCCGGTTGAATCGGTTTAATTTTTTTGACACCTCTTCTATTCGCTTGCTTTCGAGCGGTGGAATGAACTAATATTTTATGTTTTTAGGATTTTATCTTTTAGTATTATGTTGCAGGTTTATGATTTACTATTTAAATATGTGATTTTTTTCAAATTAATTCAAAAATATGAAAATGGGAAATGATTACGCATAGAAATTTTAATCGAAAAAAAATCAAAACATGATTATGCGCATGAGCCTCGCCTACTAATACAATCAAGATGCTCAATACTCTATTTTTCCGGTTTGCTCACCTTGCGCTTGTCACTTTTCGTACAAAATCGACACTCAGATTTCATTTTTATAAATAAACATATTTGTATTAGATTAGGGATGGCAAGGACAAGTGACCTTCACATTATATAATTGAAGATAAAAAGGTCGTGCGTTCCTGTCCTGCTTTGATACGAGTACTACAATCGAAGCCGCTCACTATGGCACATTTCAAAACAGGATGTAATAAAACAGTACAACACAAAACAGTACATGGTACACTAAAGTACGTGGTACGAAACAGGACCGATTAAAACAGTACATCACAAAACAGTACATGGTACACAAAAGTACATGGTACGAAACAGGACCGATAAAAACAGTACAACACAAAACAGTCCATGGTACACTAAAGTACATGTTACTGAACGTTAAGCTAGAGGATTTTTTCAGCTTGATTTGTTAAATATTTTTTTTATTGAATACGTTTAGTAATTAGGATATTATCAAGTGGATATTTGCCTTCACCTAGACTAATTAGACAGTATACTATATAGAATTATAATTGCTTTAAATTATAATAAAATATGCCTTCACCTAACAATATATAACATTATTTTAATTTAAATCGCTAATACTCAATCGTTGCAAAATAGATCAAAAATTTAAATAAATATATAAATAATATATTTATTTTATTTATATATTTAATTAAATTTTTGATCTATTTTGCAACAATAAGTAAAACTTAAACAATTTTTTGGAATTAAAACCTGCGAAATTGACTATTAACTATTTTGTGGTGTTCTCTTTTAATACGTACTGTTTTGCGATGTACTCTTCCGTACCATGTACTTTAGTGTACCATGTACTGTTTTGTGTTGTACTGTTTTAATCGGTCCTGTTTCGTACCATGTACTGTAGCGTATCATGTACTGTTTTGTGATATCCTGTTTTGTGACATCCTGTTTTAGCACATCCTGTTGTGAAATGTGTCGTTTCGTATGAGACCCTACTACAATATTTGGTGATTTCTGGATTCGATTTATTTTAATTTATTTTGATTTAATTTGTTTTAAGAGAACCAAATTAATTTAATTAATACTAAACATAACATTACATTTATGTATAATTTAACTCATAATAATGACATTTTATTTCAGGAAATTTACTGCAACTTAACTAATTAGAAATTTTAATTATAATTATAATTTTTTTTTTGTTAGGATGCTGATTGCTGAGTATATCCAAAAAAATCAAAAATAATTGTGTCGTCTTGTGCTAACTGCCTTATGTTACATTTCAACTAACAATTTACTAACTATTGACTACTTAGGTGTCTGATACCGGGTCAATTTCCAAAATAATTAACAAACCTTTCCTATCCTTCCATCTTGTTATATGTAAAAGATTGTGCGGGTGGGCCCGGCGTCAACCGGGAATCTTACTTAGGTTTGGTCGCACATTTCAATCAATCAATCAATCAATATGCAGAAACATTACGCAGCAACGTGGAAAATGATGGATCATTCTCATTATCCAGAAATCAGAAATCGTTGTAATGTCCTTGCATTCGAAAACCATGCCCCGCCAATTTTGATCAAAATTGATAAAGCCCCAAATAAGATGTCAAAAGAGGTCCGAAGCCAACATGACACAACGTAGTGGAACAACACCAAACATCCCCGATAAAACGTATCAGTAAGCAAAACGTCATCACGCAGCATGGTGCAATAAGACCAAACAAAACACAACATCCCACAACGTTGGGCAACATCCCACAACATAGTGCAACATAACGTGAAATCATCTAGCAACATGATGTATCATTATGAAACATGACGCAACATTACGTCCTATCCAAGGAATCCTAACTGAATTATCCAGAAATCAGAACTCGTTGTAATCATTTCTTTCCATTCGAAAACCCAACCCTGTCCCGCTAAATCAAAATCTTTTAAGCCAAATAAAATGGGGAAAAAAGGTTTCAAGCTTCCCGCCCCCTACCAGGTGATCACCTAAATTAATTTTCCCGAAATAGAAACCCACCAAAATCGTTTTTTGGAATTTGAAAATGCTTCTCCAGCTACTTTAATAAAAATCGTGAGAGCCGAAAAAATTAAAGAAAGAAACCCGAGCTACACCGGAAATTAGACAACAAAGTTAGAAATGTTGACAATCTCCGACCCATGGTAGACGTTCAATAAACATCAATATTGAACAATTCAACATACATCTAAGTCACTAACTGCTAATCGAATCCAAGACGAATTTAATCGTCAATCGTAAGAATAATCAAAAACATTAGAGAATAGGTACGTCTACGGATTTGAGGCTAATATAAAAAAAATTTAAATTAATCCTTACTAATTATCAACCATAAAGTTTTCGCGTCATTGATAACTAAAAATAGTTTGGAAAACCTCATTCCCTAGATAAATTTGAAAAGATGGTCTCTATAGATATAAAACTCCGTTTAGTTGTTTTGCTATTGCTGTATATTGCCAGTTTATATTTATTTGTTGTTATGCAAATTGCAAATTTTTCATTTCTTATCAGATTACAAACTTTTATATTAGTATGAGAAAATAGTGCACACAGTAGTTTTATACAATCCACAATGTAACGATTTTCGTTGCTTTTCCGTTTTCGATATTTCTGTAGTCGATGCAATATAATATCGTAAAGCAGTTTCATGTTTACTGTATTATGCTCTCGTATTGTTGTTGTTGTTTATTTCGTATTTTTTTAATTTATATTTTTAATGAATTTACAACAATATAGTTTTCAACATAATTTTTTAAATTAAAAGTTTTGGATCGAATAATGTCGGGAGGTAAATCCAGAGGTATATAGGTAATTGTTCTTAAATGCATATTTAGAGCTTTTAGAGCTTTTTTTAATACCATCAAATTATTAATTAAATATTTTACTTGATATTAAACAAACAACAATAAAAGCTGGTTTATGATATTTGCAAAAACTTTCCTTTACTTAAGATATTTTATTATAATACTTATTAGCTCTATTTGTTTGTGTGCGAACTAATTGAAACTTAATTATATTTAATAACATAAATATTGCATCAAAGTTTTATAAACAAATATACGAGTAAGAAGTTAAATGTTAAGTCGATACAAACTTATCAAAAAGGAAGTAAACCTTATTGCAAAAAACAAACTAATTAAAAAAAAATTTATTTTATTTTTATTTATATTTTAATTATAATTTTTTATTTATTATATTTTTATAATAGTTTTAAATAGGAAATTTTTATTCAACCGAAGTAAGCAAAAATATTGTATAATTTTTAATTTTATTTTCAATTAATTTAATGTGAAACGAAAAAAAATTGAAATAATATTTTAATAAATAATAATGAAATATATATTACATACATAGTGTTTTAATTTAATTAATTTTATGATAAATAAATAGCACATGCAATAAAAATTGCAAATTAAATTGGAAAAAGCAACATTTTCAATATGAAAGTTAAGCTAAATAGAGAGCTTTTATATGTAAAATTAATTTCCGTTTGATGAACGAAAACAAATTTTTTGTGTCCTGCTTGAAACTTGAATGTTTCAGGATAGTTTAAATATTAATATTTGTAAAACAATTTTAGTCATCGTAATCATAATCAAGAATGAAATTTTTTTGTTAAGAATAGTAACGTACCTCACAAAACTTTGATAAACTCTGTAAACAGTTCATTTAGAATACACTTTTTGAAAATTCAACTTCTTTATACGCTTTTAATACAGCCTAGGTAAACTTATGACAAAGGACGAGAGGTTATGGTGAACATAACGTGATAAAAATGTTGCGCTAGAAAAATTTTAAAAGTGGTAAAAAATTTGCAAAAATAACTACCACTCTCCTCCGCTCATGCAATATCATTTGATCATAAATCAGCGGTAGCTTTTAAAGTTACATATAAATTTGAGAGCCTAAGGTAAATTTTGAATTCAATCCTAACCGAAATTTCATTTTAGAATACAAACCGAATTTACTCCGCAGCCGGTTGAGAAACGGCTTCTGGAAACATACTGTAGCTCATTTCGAAATTTTAATTTCATTATAAAGATCAAATTTAGCATGGCTCGAATAGTCCATTTCAGAAAGAACCTCACCAAACATTGTAATTTCCTAATTTGTTCTTGCAACCCGAATTGGATCAAAACATATTCAAAATATGGGTTAGTCCTTTTAACATGAATGAAATGTAACAAGAAGGCAATTTAGACTTTCCTATTACCACCATTTTGCAGTTTTATTCAGCAATCCTTGGAGCATGGCAAATAATAGTAATAATCTAGCAGTAAATTGACTTTTACACGTAATTAACTTAAACACTCGGTGGTGATGTCGATGGAAAGATCAGAATAGAGGCTCTCAAAAACGCGAACTTCATCACTTGTAACGATTGGTACATTAGGACGTTGATCTTTTCTTTTTCATTGCTACTGCTTTCGTTGACTACCTACATACATTTCAGAGTAAAATTTGTAGAACCGAGCATACGCACAGTGTAGGCCCAGGTCACAAATAAAAACGCAGTGTGCAGAGTAAAATTACGCAGGCTGAATAAAAAATTACTATAACGAAATCTCTCGAATTGGCCTCGCATAATGGAGAAGCGACTAATATTTGTTGTTGTTGTTGTTTTGTACGACAACTGGAATGTGACGAGAAAAGAAAAATTTGGTGAGATGTTTTTCTTTCAATAATTTTGAATAAAAGGTTTATTTTTTATATTTAACTTTAGAAACGAATCTTAATTATAACTGTTGGTATACATGGTTTGTAAAGACGATCGTTCTGGATTTTTTGTGGAGAACAGGATTTTTTCCACGTAATCCGACGTCATAAACATTTAGGTGAATTTTTAGTGACTTCATAGCCTTGACATATTTTATAAAATACGATTTGTCTAAATAATAATGTCGAATAAAAAGACACAGTCAAGAATTACTGAACGATTCTACTTCAATAATAAAAAACAATATAAATTTTGTCTCACAATGTGTTGTGTCTGTCAAATGTGTTTTTATTGGTCCAACAATTCATACATAATTAGACAAGGCTACATTCAATGGGCTATAGCCATGCGGATGGCTTTTAAATTTTGAGCAAGCATCCTCGTTTTGTGTACTCATTGCTAAGTGATTTAATTCATTCACACACCAGTAGATTGATCCGTTCTACGAATGGGAAAGTAACATGACTGGGTGTAGGGCGACGCACTCACCCCCCCCCCCCCTCCCACTCAAGACACATTTTTGTGTCGAAGGGCACGCACCACTAACTTGGCCCTCATGTTCTGAACCACGCCCAATGTTCTTTAAAATTTAAAGAACTGCTGTGTAAACGACATTTCGCGTAAACACTTTGTTACAAATGGGAACTAATTTTCCCTGCTATTCAGTCTCTTTGACTGTAACTTTGATGCGTTCAAAGGTTTTCACCCTTGAAAAGCAGTGTATTACAAATTGTGATAAATACAGTCCCACTTTCTCAAGAAACTGTCCTTGGGCTTTATTAATAATCATGGAAAAAGCCATTCTTACGGGAAATTCCTTTCCATTCTTACGGGAAATTCCTTTCTCTGCAACTCAAAGGCGAAAGAAGTTTCAGAAGGTGTTAGTGCCATTCTTGGAATAAACACACTTTAACAACTTCGGATAATGAGGCTTGTACCGTTACAAAGATCTCGTTTCCAATTCAAATTTCGGAGCAACATTATTATTGCTCCTACTTTAAGCGTTAATTTATGCACAGGATACATTTAGAGTGTTCAAAAACTCTATTGGAAAGTGCATTCTTTCCTCTTCATCGTCGGTGACGATACTGTCTACACTTTCGTAAACTCTTTCATTCTGATGTCTATCTTCAGGTGTAACTAAACGACTCAAAACTTGGCCATTAATGGCAAAAGTGTCCTAATATAAAGAACACAGAATTACTGTCACGGCATATGTTTCTGCTTCTGCCTTTTCTCCAGAATCAGGGAATATTGAATCTACTCATTGAATCTAGTCATTGCAAATACACTGTTGAGGTATTTCAATGATATCCTCACCAAGAGTCATATTGAGAGGCATTTACAGCTCTCATGCTCTCAGTCAATGTGATCTGAGTAATATGAGGCCATATTGTAGACCTTTTCAGAGTGTCCCACGATTTGTACTCGACCTCCACCGATTACAATTGGCAATGTCTGCAGAAAATCGCCTCCATAAAGAATGACGATATAGCCAAATGGCCTATAACCATTTTACACATCAACAGCCTTTTTCATTTCTTTCAAAAGTCTATCAACATATATCAGGGCTTTCCCTGGAGTCAATCCAGCTTCATCTCAAACGATAAGTTTGGCACTCCTGACTTTCACAGCGTCGTTTGACGTCTGCTTGAGACTGGTACCTTAAATTGGGAGTGGTAAGTTCTCCCTCCTTCAAGATGAGTGGCTGCAATTCTAGTGGAAGCAATCGGTAACACAATGTCACTGTGACCTCTCAATATACCGGTAGTAAAGTTGTAAAACTTCCTGTAGGCCCCCAACAGCGTTCATGACTATGTCAAGACCTTCTTTTTGTTTAACATTCAGCTTATACAAAACCATAAGTCCCTTGGATTGCATTAGGAGTAGGCAATTTCAACCCATTCCAATCAGTTCCATGTAAACGGAGTGTGTCTATTATATCATGTAATGCCAGATTTTCTTTAGTGCAACTTTATGGGTAGCAAATAGCTTTTGCTAATTCATATCCAGGTCGGAAAGTCAAAGATTGACATTTCTTTAAATGAACTGCCAGTCGAATGATACTATGCGACTTGTCTTACATCAAATAACCATTAAATGACCACATTGATTCTGGAGCGCTAACATAACGCGAGTCAAAAAATCTTTAATCTCATCATGTTGAAATGATTGAGGTGCCATCACATTTTGAGAGACTTTGACGCTTGTATTTAAAAAGATATTATACGCTCTGTACAGAGCCGCAAGTTTCAACGTTGATGTGGTTGTTGATTTTTTTTCAAAAGCCAAGGATTGTAAGGGATAACCCTTGAGTTATCAATTCGTTGGTTTTCTTTACCAATCATAAAGAAACCCCTAGCACGTTTTTGGTACTTAGGATAGCCATTTTTATTTTGTCGAGTTACCTCTTCAAAATCTTTGGTAAATTTTTTGACACATTTCCCACCTTTTAAACATCTATCATTTGAACATTCATTAGTCGTGTGCCTTGTGGCATATTCAAAAGGAACTGGGTTTTTTTCCTTGTCTGGGATTACGGCCCAAATTAATTTTTAAATAGCCTCGGTTGTTCAAAGTTTGTCTTCATTATGAAGCGTTAGAAACATATGTAAATGTGGAAGTCAACGTTTTTGAAATTCGATTACATACAATAGTAAGTAATAACTCTACCCAAGACATTCTTTCCAGTAATGTCATTAATAAGTTCTTTAATTTTTGAATTAAAGACTTCAGAGATCAGATCTGGTCTATTCGCAGGACTACGACCCCTCAAGTTGCCCTTAATTTCATTCCATCTAGGATTGCAGGTCACAGTAAGGAAGGCGTCTGGTTTCCGAAACTCTCTTACAATTTCCATTGCATCCTGGAAATTTTGGAGTTAACTCTTTGATCCTAAAAACGACGGAAAAAAGCGTTCGACCAAGTTCTTGTCTGCTTTCCTTTTTCAAAATGGATCTAGTGACATTTTTTAAATCAAGATACCATTTCCCTTCTCCCCTGGGAAAAAAAGAGGATACACCATGGGATTACACTTTTCATCAAGAAATGAGAGCTGTTTAGTCTCACTCGTTCTTTTGTTGAAGACTCTTAGGTATTATATTATTATATGTTGGATCACCATCCGCATTTGCTTCAAATACAACAGCTATTTCGTTAGCTGTCGGGAGATTATATCGCCTCTGATCATTGCAAGGATCAGTTGAAAAGGAAAGTACCGATTCAGGAATGCTTGATCAAAACTGTTCAAGCTCTTTTTTAATTCCTTCATCATTTTATATGACTCGGCGACGATATGACTCGGCGACGATATTTCTGGCCCATAGGTAGATAAATCTAATATGGTATCTTTATTGCACTTTTCATTGAATGAATTACTCATTCGTGCATCTGCAGCCAATTGTGGAGAGTCCAACATGTACAGTTGGGCATACGCGGGTGCCTTAGCATCTTCAGGATGGGCAGCTATAGAAGTCACATGGTGTAATGCATCTTGGACTCTAAAAGTATAAGGAGCTCTAGGGTCAGGCTGATCATTCTTGCCAGATGTATATTTGCCTCCCATAGAGGCAAATTCTAAAGCGCAATTGTGATTGCGAATATAGTACATGAAGTTCTCTTTAACTTCTGCGGTGACTGTGAGAACATCATCACCAACATCGACGATATACTTCTTTATTGCATTGGGAAATTCAGTGCGTTCGAAATTAACTTTGCCTTCACTGTACAGTGGCCGAAGCAGTTCCACGTACAGTGGCGAAAAGCAACATTTTCCACTCTCTCTCTCTCTGGCAGTTTATCCCATGAAGGGATTTGGCCGCCTGAAATGAGGTTTCATAATCATATTTTCATTTCAGATAATGAGTGATTAATTCATTGATCCTAAACCAGCCGTGAAATTTTTTCCTTGTCACCACCGGGAAAGTCGAACCCGAGACCTCCGGTCGCTGGAGCAAGCATGCTGACCACTTTGCCACCGGGGTGGCAAACATTTTCCACTCGGGTGAGCGATTTTGAATTTGGTGAGAGAAAATCCAAAAACAAGCGCTCCAAAACTAGCTTCAGAAGTCGAGAAAATACTTAATAAAGTTACCCACCCCCAAAATATTAGAAGGGTTTTGTGGAAAAATGGATATTATGGTCGTGTGTCACGCTAGAAGCCATTAATTTCGAATGTTAATTCCAAAAAAAAAAAAAATTTAATTATCAGAAAAATTAAAAACAAAAGACTTCAACTTCTGAAAAACGGTTATTTAACGGATGAAAATAAATTCACCATTTTCGGAGCCGATGGCAGAGGTAATATTTGGAGAAAACCTGGTAATAAATCTGATAAATGGAAATTTGGATCGCTGGAAATACCTAGGCATTCAAAAGGACCATTTAAAACCATCCATGGAACAATTGAGGCTCGTGCCACCATGGATGTTCCAGCAGGACAATGATCCTAAGCATACGGTACATATTGTGAAAGAATGGATTCTGAATAACGTCCCAAACCCTTTACATTCACCATCCCAATCGCCTGACCTAAACCCCAATGAACATTTATGGGATCACCTGGAACGCCAAATTAGAAAATACAGGATTACCAGCAAAAAAAACGTTGCAAGAAACAATAATGACAGAATGGGATAAAATTTCACCGGAAGTTACCAAAAAGTTAGTTTAATCAATGCCTAGAAGACTGAAAAAATTCGGCTGGAATTTAAGCTGATTATGAAACATAATTTATGTAAATGTTTTAAAAAAATCAAGGATCAAAGTGTATGATCATTTTCGTTGCAAAAAATTCTTGATTTATTTTTTTTTTTATTATAAATGTTTATGGTCTTGGATTCTAAATATATTAGCATCCAAAGACCAAAAACTTTTAAATGGAAATATCAATTGTGAATATTGGGAAGTATACATTGATGTGAACCCTTTGTTAAACCTAACATACATCGAATTTTTTGTGCCCTACATAAACAAAGAGAAAATAGATTTATTTATTATGTCACCACCACCTTACGTGGTAAGAGTACATTTCTATAACCATTCCATTGTCATATTATGTTATCCCAATGTTTATTACTACGAGGTCGCGCGCCCCGGAAAATTAATAGCGCCATGCCGAATGAAGTACACGGACGTTGACGACATTTTTGTAATTTTGGTGAAAATATATAATGAAATACAAAAAAACATTACGTTGACACTCATTGTGACAACGTAACATTATAACATATATTACCTAAAGAATTTTATGTATTTTTAAAAGTAACACTTTTAATATTTTAAATGAACATACGGTGAATATGCAGTTTTCCATATACTATGCTATACTTATATTTTGCAAAATATGTAAAATAAAATCGATAGATTTATGTGACCTTTTACTACTGTACTCGTCTACTCGTATATAACATACCCAAGCTTTGTATATACATACATATATGAAAATTCAATTTTCCATTTATTCCACTGTAGTTCTTATAGCTGTACGAGTACATCGACGTATTTCTTATACAGAAAAATTTTCATATTTCTTATATTCATATAGAAAATCAATAAATTTCAATTAAAATCCACAAAATACAAAAAAAATGAGTTTCTTCGCCTCCATCTTACGGCATTCTAAATATGTGTATAGTATACGGGTACGTACACAAAAAAAATTGAAGCAACCAGCAACCTTATACCAAGATTCGTTGAGCCACCACTAACTGTATATAATATTTAGGGAAATACACAACAGCGGTATGTTGAACCAAATTGGCAACAATAACAACAACAGGAGATGAAACATTAATTTCAATTATTTCGTATACACACAAAATCTTAACCGTCCCTTGCCGGTTTCCTAATTTTTCGGCATCCGATAACAGACAGCTACACACCGATCGATAATTATGTTCTGATATTAATTTTTAATTATTTTTAATTATGATAATTATGATTATTACATTTTATGCGATATTGGTTAATGTTTGTTGTTGTTGTTAAAGGAATCAAAAGTATATTGGGAATTGGTGTTTTATGATATTATTTGGGGTTGCATTTATCCATCATGTAAAAAATATAGGAGGGCGAGAACAAGACATTTATGAGATTACATTTTTGTTTTCGTTATTTTGTAAGGAAATTAGGGTGATAATCCCTTAGGGCTATTTATGTATCGCCTAATATAAAATTTTGTATCACATGAACTTTAAAAGCGGGTCACGCAGGTACAACATGAATTGAATGTCCTAAATTTAATTGTATTGACTATACGCTAAATATATTTTTAATAAATTTTAGAAAGTTTCAATTCAGTTCAATTGCCCAACGCAAAACGAAATAAGCAAAACTTTGAACAAATAGTTATCATGCGCCGACTGCGGTATTTGGATGCGGTTTTGTAAACGTCCACCCATCTATTACTACACAACTATTAAGCAACGCACCTCTTAGCAATGAAACTTTTAGCACTTTAACTTTGGGCAATTGAACTTGTGTGGTTGGAGAGTAAGAGGGAGAGGGGGGGGGGGGGGGGGGGGGGGGGGGGGTAGAGAAGATGTGAATTTCCTCCATTACGGATGGAGTTTACCAATAGTTGGAATTTAATCCTACTAAACAAACACTCGCATAACACTTTCTACTATCGGTCATCTTTGTATTAAATGTTGTGAAGATAATTCTGAACAACAATTTTTGAACTAAATAGCATTTGTTTAACGAATTAGTTTCAATTTGTTGATGTATTATCTCATCGTTTCACAACAGCATGATAGAATGGCAAATTCTTTATTCTCTGAAAGCGCTACGTTTATTCCGGTTTTAAAAAGTAGCCGTATACTTTTTGATGAATAATAAGACCCATATCGGTGTATTCAGTTATTCGAAATAAGCAGAAGAAAAGAGGAGTTGAGATTTTGAATTGTTTCAGTTTCTTTAATAGAAACCAGAACGTTTTTCGAACTGGTTTATCATGTGGGCCTTAATAATTCATTAACGAACAGCGCGTAGCTTGATCTTAAATGCTTCTCGTAATACATAAAGAATTAATAAGTTTCTGTAAATGTTAGTGTATTTGGTAACTGGTGTTGAGGTGACACTTATTTTGAGACTGTCAAGCCTTAGGTATTGCTCAAAAGTTCTAAACTTCCAAGTTTCAAAACTGATAAATTTTTTATCTTTCAAATCTCCAAACCTCTAAACTTTCGAAATTTCTAAATTTTAAAACTTCAAAACTTCTAAACTTCAAACTTCTAAATTTCTATACTTCAAAACTTCAAAATTTGCAAAACTCTAAACTTCTAAACTTTTGAACTTCAAAACTTCAAATTCTAAACTTCTTAACTTCAAAACATCTAAATTTCTAAACTTCTAAACTTCGAAACTTCTAAACTTCAAAACTTCTAAACTTGTGAACTTCAAACTTCCAAATTTCTAAACCTCAAAACTTCAAAATTTTAAAACTTCTAAACTTCTAATTTTCTGAACTTCAAAATTCTAAACTTATTAACTTTAGAACTTCAAAACATCTAAATTTCTAAACTTCAAAACTTCAAAACTTCTAAATTTCAAAATTTCAAAACTTCCAAACTTATAAACTTCTAAACTTCTAAAATTCTTAAATTCTAAAACTCTAAAATACAAAACTTCTAAACTTCTAAAATTATAAAATTATAAACTTCAAAACTTCAAAATTTTAAAACTTCTTAACTTGTGAACTTCAAAATCTCAAAATTCTAAACTTCGAAACTTCAAAACTTCTAAACTTCTAAACTTCTAAACTTCTAAGCTTCTAAGCTCAAACTTATAAATTTCTCAACTTCAAAACTTCAAAAGTTTAAATCTTCTAAAATTCTAAACTACTGAACTTCAAAACTTTAAAGTTCTAAACTTCAGAACTTCAAAACATCTAAATTTCTTAATTTCTAGATTTCTAAACTTCTAAAATTAACAACTTCTAAACTTTAACATTTCAAAATTTTAATTAACTCTAAATTTCTGAACTTCAAAATTTCAAAGTTCTAAAGGAGACAACACAACATTTCACAACATTTACATTTCTAAACTTCGAAACTTCTAAAACTTCAAAAACCTATAAACTTATAAACTTATAAACTTATAAACTTATAAACTTATAAACTTATAAACTTATAAACTTATAAACTTATAAACTTATAAACTTATAAACTTATAAACTTATAAACTTATAAACTTATAAACTTATAAACTTATAAACTTATAAACTTATAAACTTATAAACTTATAAACTTATAAACTTATAAACTTATAAACTTATAAACTTATAAACTTATAAACTTATAAACTTATAAACTTATAAACTTATAAACTTATAAACTTATAAACTTATAAACTTATAAACTTCTAAAATTCCAAAATTCTAAAATTCTAAACTTCTAAAATTTAAAACTTCAAAACTTTAAAATTTTAAAACTTCTGAACTTCTAAACTTCTGAACTTCTGAACTTCAAAACTTCAAAACTTCTGAACTTTTAAACTTCAAAAATTCTAAACTTCAAACTTCTAAATTTCTTAACTTCAAAATTTCAAAATTAAAACAATCCTCAATCTAAGGTAAGACACTTATGAAGAAAGATGAAATGCCAAAAAACACTTTGGTGGCTAGCATTTGAAAATTCGGATAACTGGCGTCCTCCAGTTTTGCTAGCCGTACTCCAGCTCTAAAGACCTATATTTCAACTTATTTAACTGACTGAACGATACTGCTTAGGAAAGATAAGGAAAAAAGTAGTTACAATTAACCATCTCTACCTCACCCAAACAAACAGAAAATCTTAAAGAGTCCAACTACAAAATAAATTGAAGAGCAAATGAAAAAGGAACTCATTTTCACCGCATACACAATAGAAGTCAGCAAGTTTAGAAAAGTTGGTGGACATCCAAAACCAACCGAGTACCATAAAAGTGATAGAAAACTTGAGCAATGAATCTCGAACAACATCAAGGCATATCGGACACGAATAAAGCAGTACGTGCCCTTTGCGCGGCTTCATTCGTGTCTGATATGCCAGACAAGGCCAGAAGAATGGGCTTAAAAGCAAATACTGTGTCCATCGAAATATAAACAGTCTCCGCGGTAAAATATACAGGGCTCAAGTAAAACACTAATTTACCCATCAAAGGACACTCAGCAGGTCAAAATGCGTTATTTTAATTAATTTACCTACATAGATCAAAGGCAGCGACTGCATAAAACCATTTCCGCCTAGGAACTGGGACATGACACTTACACAACAGTTTTGAGCCAATAATTGAAGAATCTCTTTAGAGATATATCTACCAAAAAGGCAGCGGGAACACCGTAAATATTGCCATAGTCTGCACTTTCCTAACAAGGTTCAACAATTTATGCTCGAGTGCAACATGAATTTACACCATAAGCTAGACCAGCACCAACCCCTGCTTAAGAGATGAGCATCTTTTTAAATATCGGTTATCAAAATTATATCAAAGGTACTGAATATTACACTATTCGACAAAAAAAGAAAACAAAATAAAACGAAAATTTGAAAAATAAAATATAAAAAATAATCTATTCACACATCGAAAGGCCTCAAGGAGTAGTCACCTTATTAAAAACATCAAAACACATTAAGCGGCAACTTTACACAAAGACTCTAATATAATTTAAATAGTATTCAAACAGACATTAATACAATTGCGGATTTTGATAGCGTTGTAAATAATCTGACCGAGGCAATAATAGACGTCTACCATAAACATTTCCCCCTTATCCACATCAGAAGCACCACGTTTTCTTGTGGAATTATAATTAAGTTAAGAGAGGTGAAGTTCACAAATCGGCTAACAAGGCCAAGCAAACAAATGACTGAATGGCCTACCGGGCTTGTCTCACTAGATAAAATAGAGCGCTAAGGAACAGTAAAAGAAATAACAGGAGAAATTTTTTACCGAAAAATTGGCAAGCCCCAGTCGGGTTGTCGAGTAAAAGAGGTCCTTAAAAGGTCATACAAATCGATTAAGATCGGTGAAGATGCTACATAGATGGTGATTTCATTTTCTGAAAGGCGGAGACTTTTAGTCCTTTAGAGCAAGGTAAATATCCCTGTACACATAACTATGCATATCCCTGTACACATAACTATGTACAACTTCCTTTTGGAGGAAGTTCTCTGGGCCTTAAATTCTTTCGGCCCTTTTAAAACCCCTAAGAGTCTACAATCGACACTGGTAATCTCCAATAATTATAAAGCATATGATTGTGCACATCATTATACGACACATGATTTGAGGTCTTAGTTGGTGAGCAAAACCACAGCAAACAAAAATTTGCACCACACTAAATAAAATGCAAAGGCTTCTGTCTACGTGCCAGGAGCTATATGACAACATGCCATACTGCTATTCGTGAGAAGCTTTGAGTTTGCTCTTATATAAAACCCAACATACCAGGTTATAGCAGTTTCTAAACTAAACTAAAACTGACAAATGAAACTACTCATCTATCAAACGGTGGTGACTGGAGCGAAAGTACCCTTAGAAACATTTCCCATCCCTTTACAAGCATTTTCAACAACAAGTTTCAAGCAGAAACTATCACAATAAAGGTCGGCACTCATATCAATGTGTAAAACTACCGTTGCCTATTCCAAGAGCCACATAAACAGAAGTATTATGGATAGAGTAAAAACATAATTGAAGTAGGAGGGGAAACATTTCGTGGGATGAAACAAACTTTAAATTTCCTTAGTTTCAACATCGGACATTTAGACGGCGTTCTCAAGTCGGACCGCCAAACACCGAGATCCCAACTATTGTACAAAACAAGATATTTTCTATTTAACGTCACTTGACCTCACTACACCCTCATAAAGTTCGGCGAGCTTCGACCCCAAATAGTATTCAAAAATCAAATTTGTTAAAGTTTCGATCAACTCAAATGGATGTAAATAGTTTATTGGCTAACCACATTCATAAATGAGAACTAGCTAGCATAAATCTAACACCAGATGTCATTAATTTTGCAAACCTCGCACAAAACGATTTTTCCTATTCTATTAACAACAAACCATACAATGTAAATTTATTATCCTCCAAGTTATAAAATTAAACATAATCCGTCAAATGGTTTAAAATTTATGATAGATGAACATCAATTATAGCACTACATATGGAAAAGTGTATTAAAATGTGTGGCGGAAAAATGTCTCTCGTGTCTCTCAAATAATCAGATAAAATTTTTAGATTGCATACAATAAATAAAATCCGGAACCAAAAATAAAAACAATTATAGTTTTAATTTAAAATAGTTTTTTTTTTCAAGTTTTTCATATAATTTCATAAAACTACATCGATAGAATAAAATCACACATGCACACACCACCCAACAACATATACATTTATCTTCCAACACCATCATACATGATGTTACTTTTACAAAAAAAAAACTAATTAAATTAATTGGAACGAACAACACAAACAACGAATATTTTAATTTTTTTTCTGCTATAATTTAATACTTTTAAGGAGATAGCTACTGTATACAATACGAACTCATCTCTGTATATACTCGTATAGTGTATACCAGAGGACGGGGTTGTACAGTAAGATCCGGAACAAAAACAAAAAACTTTACAATTTCAAGATAAATAAAAAAGTTTCAAATCACCAAGTGTCATTCCCATATGGTAAAATGAATTAACATCTTCGTTCCTTTTTTATCTTCTTGTTCTTCTTCACTGAAAAAATGGAAAAAATTTGAAAAAGGAAATTCCAAATTTTATTATTTTTTAACTTTAAGCTATAAAAGTATTTCAAAAGTAATCAAAAATAAAGTAACACAAAGAGAGAGAGAAAGAGAAAAAGAAAAAGTTCGTCTTAGGAAATATTTTCAAGTTTTACTGTGTTCTGTGTGTGTATTTATTGTATTTCCTCCTAAAATAATCCTATTGTTAAAGTCTCGCTATTGCCACAGTTTTATACTATCTGGTGTCTATAAATAGTTAGTTTTCTACCGCTTTTATGGGATTTCTTGAAATTGTGTACAAACCAACTATAAAAGTTTCGTCTTATGCTTTTTAAGTCGTTAGTTTGGAATGTGATGTTTCTGCTGCTGCTGTGGTGTTGTGGCCAAACAACAAATGACAAAGCTTTAAGTATGATTTGAGATTGTTTTAGTATGAATTGAAAAATGTGGTTTAGCAAGCATGTAGCGCTTTATGTGTTGTATTAAAAAATGTGTGCCTGGGCAACAACATACAAGAATAACCGTACTGAATCGGAGCCACTTGTTCAGACTCGGTGACGTTTTTTTATTTAAACTGCTTAGCACTGATTTTGCAGAAACTAGAGAAAAACGGATTTATCAAAAAGCTCAAAAGATAATGTAAAAGTCCGAACTCTTGAAAATAAAATATTTTTTGATTTTTTAAGTCCAGGTAAATGTGTTACTAAGAATCATTTCGGTGATTTCAGTATTTTTTTAAGGAGAAAAATATTTGTTATGAAATTAACTTTCGATTTGTAGACAGATATATTGATTCTAGAGTACAATAATAAGAGACTTAGAGATCATATCGATAAATTATGTTTAGAAACCTCCAAAAGCCTTGAACTTTACGAAAATGCCTTTGAATTTGATGATCGCTTTGAATACAAATGGGGAAATCAAACGACATACCATCGAAAATCTGTATATCGATTTTGTCTCAAAATGTGTGAAACGAAATGAGTGTAACCGGAAAGATATAGTAGTAGCATGTGTGTTTGTGTTTGTTTCGTGCGAATGATTGTTTTACTGCATATGCAAGCCACGTGTCATTCTTTTTTTGTTTATTTATCTTAACCCTTTAAGTGCCAACATGATTTCGGCTAACGTATTGAGGAGCACGATTGTACTTTTTGGCACTCAAAGGGTTAACCATTGCAAACGCCATATTTTTATGTTGTTTATGTATTTTAGATTTTTATAATATACATTTTATTTTTAAAATTTATGAAATTTAAAATAAATTTACCTATAAAATTTTCTTTATACATATAAAATTAATTTATGATAAAAGAAAATATTAAATATAAAATAAATTAGCATGTTAAATAATGATACTTCACAGGTTTTTTTTACTTCACTCATTTTAAATGAGTAACTCACGAGACAAAATCGATATACTGAAAGGCTAAACTAAATTTGGAGGAAATAGGATTTGAATAAGAAGCCTATTTGCGCCATATACATGTGTAGTAAAGTAAAACAAATATACGCGCGTCACTATCAACACAAATATTACTATTAAATATATCTTTTTGGTTACACGGTGAGTAGAGAGGGTGGTGAAGCAGTTCAAACTATAATTCATGGATTTTCACCATGGCAAGGGAACCCCTGAAATGAGACGGCGCATTATCTTGGTGGAGCAAGATTTTTTTTCTGCAAATGTGGCCGTTTTTCGCTATTTCTAGCTTTAGCTTGTAAGGTTATGATGTGTAGTATGCTCCTGTAATGGTTTTCCTTTTGTGAAGATAATCGATCAAGATAACTCCATGACTATCCCAGAGAATAGTCGCCATCACTTTCCAAGCCGAAGCAACAGATTTTTTTTTGGAATCGCTTGACAGTCTACTGTTTTGACTGTCTTTTTGATTCTGGAGTGGGATGTTGTATCCATGCTTCATCAACAGTAATTAGTCGGCGCCAAAAAATCTCTGGTTCATTGCGCCTTAACTGCACCAACAGAGCCTTGGAAATATTTATTCGAACACGTTTTTTGTCCACAGCGAGCGTGATTCAGATAGCTTGGTTCATGTCGCTGTGAACTCTTCATTTGATGAAAAACGCTTTTCACAACAAGCTTTTTAAGATTTGGAAACAGTTGGAATGGGATGGATATTAATATGTGCTCTAATTCTCGAAAATTTCCAGTCGCCAAGGCACCTTGTGTGTGGCATTGCCTTGATGAATAATTATTTTTTTTATTTTGCAAACCTTTTACTGGTCTAACACAAACACAACAGTTAATTGACTTTCATTTAGATGACTTATGTTTCTATATAAAAAAAAAACTTTTAATTTATTACCAAACTTAAAAAAAAATATTTTTTTCATAAAAAATATGCAAAATTAAAATCTGC
Organism: Nephrotoma appendiculata; assembly: GCA_947310385.1. Lineage (NCBI taxonomy): Eukaryota > Metazoa > Arthropoda > Insecta > Diptera > Tipulidae > Nephrotoma > Nephrotoma appendiculata. The sequence continues at coordinate 366,706,940 of OX371224.1, read as the reverse complement.
ACTCAACGACTATACGCTATTAAAATAAATAGTTAACAACAGCAACGAACAACAAAACTATAAATATTCATACACTCTTTGTGTATGGAAAAGTCAAAAAAGCGTTAAATATTTTATCAATTTTTCACAAGAAAAGTGAGAATTTTCGTTAACATTATTTTTTTTTCGTCTCAGTGATTTGCATAAAAAACAAATTATTCCTCCCGTCTGCAAAGCTTTATGCGCTGCTCAATTTTCCAAATGGTGTTTTTCTTCGGTATTTATAGAAATTGCTTTGTTATTTGTAAAAAAGGAAAACTTATTTTTCATTTCATTATTAAAAATAATTATTTTTAAGATTAAAAAAAAAATATTTATAATTAAAATAAAAGTTTAATTTAATTATTTATTAGTTTTAATTGCTTGGAAATTGTAAAATATTTCGCCTTTCACAATAATAAGGTACTGAAAATACGCTTTACTGCTTTACGCCATAGTAAGACAAACAAAATCGGTTAAAAGTAATAAATTAAAAATTTTCGAATAAATAAAATTATTTTTTAATTAAACTTGGGGCGCAAATAGTAATTTAATTTATTTACAATCTTGCATCTCTGTTAATTCATATTGTCAACAAGGGATATTTCTTCGAAAAGTACAAACAGAGCTTTTATGATGTATTTGCGATAATTATCGATTACAACAAAATGTAAAAAATTAAAAGCTTCGATGTTTTTTTTTTATATTAATTTTGGCTTTGATTTACCACATATCAATTACAATAATTACTACCGCAGTACTGGTACGCAATTTAAAGTTTAAAACGCGACGAACCACTAAACAGAAAACTGAAGCACAATACACAAAAAAGTTTTGGGTTTTTTCACAATAAATCAGTAAAAACCGCACACGAAAATGTTTCATAAAACATAAAGCAACAACAACAAGGTCGGAAAAAATGTGTACAACCAAAACTTTTATGTAACAGCCAGTCCACACAAAAAATTACAACTCTGAATACATACAAATAGATAGACACAGGCACAAGCAAACACACCGAAATAAAAAAAAAAAGTTTTAAAAAAAAGTTCAAGTGGTTTGGATGGTTACGCACACACAAAAACTGTTCGGGGTAATTTTTTGTGTGCTTTCGGCGGAAATAAACAAAAAAAAATACGCTGAACACACCCGCCAACAGTACAATGATGTCGAAATATAATAAAAATAAATTATGAATAAATTAGATTGGAGATTTATACTCCGTGTGCGTTTTTAAGAGGACTGCGTTGTGTTTCTGTTCAAATTGATATAATTTTATTTTTGTTTGGTATACTCAGCACTGGTTTGTACTCGCGCGGAAAAATTTTATGGACCAATAAATTGATGAGAAGGTTATTTGCATAATCATAATGGGGTCAAAATAAATAAAATGCTGTACAAAATGAAATATGAATGCATGAAAATTTAATGTGTAGGTGCAGTGAAATAATTGAAAGTTGTGTACCAATTGTACTGCACCTGTAAAATAACCTGAATAGGCCTTTTGCTTCAGCCTAACAAAACATTGTGTTGATGTGTAAACATCTTTCCTCGTACCAGCCCAAAAAAAGGTTAATCTCGTAAAAATAACAACAAATCGAAATCACTAGTATTTTGTGAATTTTGATTCATATAAAAAAATCCGACTTTTATGTCTTTTAATTTTATAGGGTACGTGCAAAATCAGTTAGTTAGCAAGCAATTTACTAGCCAAAAATGAGACTACGAGCATAGAGAAAAGTAATTTAAACAGAGATAAAGCTGCATACAAAATATTGAACCAACTTTTTTAGATTGTAACCCCAAAATACAAACTCATTTTACGCCTTAAATAATAAACTTAGAATGTCCAACTCTTCGAATATACATTAAGTGTTTCTTTAACTTTCATAATGTTTTTGTTTCACTTTTTCTTCGTTTAGATTATAACGGTAATTCTAAATTTGGTCAACATAAAACCGGATCGTGACCCCATATTTTACTATGAAAATATGCGTAAAAATTTTGTATGCAGCTTTACTTCTGTTTATATTTATTTTTTTCTGTGCTACGAGATTAATTTATTAAAGCAAATTGTTATTCGAAAATAAGAGATTACGCTACTCGCAACAAATGGCAGCACTATCACAAAAGAGATATATGTTGTTCATTTATAATCAACGAATTTTTTATTCATCTTTGCATCTCAGTTTTACAAAAGAAAGCATTCCAACGGAGTTAAATCTTAAAAACGTTGCTTAAATTGGAATCCACTTGCGGAATGGAATTTTCAATTTTACCATGTTTCATGGAACTCCGCCGTTTCTTTACGAATTATGATGAAATATTGATTCTAAATTGTTTTCGACAAAATTGTAGAATCTTTTCATGCTGGACTAAACTTCACCATTTCTCAATCATTCATTAGGAAATATGGATTCTTTGATTGATTTAGGATTAAACATAAATTTTAGATTAAATTTTAGAAGTTGTAGTTTCTGTCTATCTACAGTGTTTTTGGCAAAGTAGGTGTTTCAACTGGTTTAAATACCGCATAAAGGTAAATTTATATTATCCGTTCCGTTCAGTTCCTACACGTACGGAACGGATAATATAAATACTACTATAGAAAATGCATGTAACAATGTTTTTTTTGTCTGACACGATACGTATAGGAACTGAACGGAACGGATAATATAAATCGACCTTAAAAACATAAAAATTTAATCGTAGTAAATATTTTTTAACTTTTTAACTATTTATCTGTTTCAATTGAGTCTAATGTTGACAATAACATGGTTGCTTATTTTATGTGTAATTGCGAATGTAATTAGTTAGTTAGTGGATTAACTAGACTCAGAAGAATCTAAGATTGTAAATTCTAAATATGACTTTCAAACAAACAGAATATTCGCATATTTAGTAGTTTCATTAAAACACATTTCACCAAATAAATTAGCAGTGCAAGGGCTTCAAAATGTTTGAACCGTGATGGGTGACGGAGCAATTTGAGAAAAAAAGAAGTTACCGGAAGTATTTAACGAAAGGGGCGCCAAAATCAAAATCGAGTATTTTATTGAAAAGGTTCTTAAACATTGTTTAAATCCCCAGGCGATGTACGAAAATAAACATTACTGCTTACAGCAAGATTGTGCTCTTTTACATGAGATAAAACTAACTCAACAGTAGTACCATGCCAATTTACCTGATTTTATACATGCGGAAGAAACGTCTGCTGCATCTCCGGACCTAAACCTTTTGGGTTTCTGTATATGGAGAAGTATGGACAAACTAAACCTGGCGATACAAAAAATTAAAATGTGAGTTAATTTAAAAATGTATTGATTAAAATATGGGATGAAACACCACTAAATGTCGTGTCTGGCCGCGTCTATAAGTTTTTTGGAAGATATCTTAAAGTTACCTAGAGAAAAATTAGAACTGATGAAATAAATTTAAAAATTTAAAGTACTTTGCATAATTAGAAATGTGTTTTTGGAATATGATTTTTTTTTTCTTTTTTTTAGCTTCGGGGATGGAACAATTATCTGAAACACCCTGTACACGATTAAATTCTTATATATGGCTATGCTGGAGAAGACTCGTCTAATTTATAATCAATAATTGTGAAATTTACATCTAATATGTAGTTTGAACAAGGTTCTGAAATGAGTCAATGGGCGCTACTCGTCTCCTTCTTGATAAGTAAATATAAAAATAGTCGTGAACGGGGTTCCATTTGAATTTTGGAAGAATTCGCTAAGTAAAATTTTGATTTTATGAGCCTAAGTAATTCACGTTATAGACAATATGTAAAAACTCCAATAGGTAATCAATATGTAAATGGGGAATCTGGGGTGAATTTATGAATCAGAATTTTCACTTTTATAAGTTTTTTCGGTTTCTGGCTAATATCTCAGAATCTCTTACAACTTCTGTTTTACCATCCAACCCTACAGGAAAAAAAATGTCTATGCGAATTTGACATCGGTAATCGATGGTTATTTTTTGTTATAGCTCAAAAGATCGATAGATAATAACTACAGCACATAGAAAAAATATTGTACCACTGTGATATGGTAAACAGTACGCAGTCACAGTTGTTTTATCACTCTCTAACAAATTGAATTTGGTCGATAGTGAGATTACAAGATGAACTTTGACATCGTATGCCAGTACAACTTACATCCGCAAACCACTTACAACTTATTTTATAGTAAATTTGTTGTAGATATATTACAGACATTATTCAATGAATCATTTGGACTCACTTTTCATTTGGTCACTCGGCAACTTCTGTAGAATATGGTTAGGCAAAGTTAGAAACCTCACCTGGTTATAGAAAAAATTATAATTAGGCTCCACCAATTATAAATAACAATATTTTTGTTCAAACGTGTTTAATTATTTCTATAGAGCTTTGTGCTATAAATATGAAAATGGTTGAAATTCAATCTTCTTCAAATCAAACCTAAAGAAGTTGTATAATAAATTTCGAATTAAGGCTCTTGTAACCTGTATACATATCCAACTCACCTGAAAGTAAAATAAAACAAAAAATAGATATGTATTAGATAAGCATTTTCACTCATTTCCACACAAACTAAAATATGTACATTATTAATATAAAAAAAAATCCCACTATTTCATCTACAGCCGCTACCAACTACCCCAATAATTAAATAAAAATTAGTGTAGCATATCGTATAAGCTAATTTTAACACCACAGTAAAGCTCATGTGTGATATATCTGTTACAAAAAAAAAATCACAGTGTTTAATATTATTTTGATATTATTTACCACCCCCGTGCCCCGTCTAGTCCAATTACAAAAAAATCGCAAACCAAAACATGTATACAATTCGTGTGTCCCTCATACATTTCTCATGTGTAATGTACATAAATGCATTTTCCAAAAAACAATTGTATTACAATTACACAAAAAAAAATCAAAAATACCGACACCGCAAAAATCCATTAATAACACATACACTTATGTTGTCACAAAAAAGCTTGGGTGTGAAAAATTCGGTTATCATTGAAATTATATTTATAATTATTTATATATTGTAACAAAAATAATATTTTTATCAAATTTTTTCGATACCCAAATTCTTTTGATTTATTGAAAATTTAATTATAAATTATAACATTAAATATGTAAAGCTTAAAGCTGCCGACTATATATGTATATGTAAATAAACAACGTAATAAACATCCCCACATAATTCATTTCAAATGATATCCTTAAATGCTAAATAGCCTATTCACATGAGATTAATTCGAATAAATAAAATAAAAACATTTTTGTTTTCTTTTTGTTTAAAGATTATTACACCATTAAAGCTTTAAGCTTATTTTTTTATTTCCTTATTTTTATTACAATTTTATTTCGATACGGCGCGCACCACCCCAGAAAATAAAGACCAAACGTGAGACGAAACGAATGCAGTATAAGAGTAAAAAAAAATTCTTGTTTTATTTTGATTTAAAGTAACAAAAGTTTATTTTTGAGCTTTCTCCGATTGATGACTTAGTTATGAGCGAACTTTATTTATTCTTTCGTTCCATATACTCAATTCTGTAAAGTCATTAATAATTTTCTTGTGACTATGTATACATTGTGTTATGATTGTGCTTTAAGAACGGAACGAGCAATAGTCGAAAATAGAAAGCACAAAAGTTCTTGTTATATAGTTATATTATATAGGATTTTTTTTAAGATGAATAAAAAATTGGATATATAATAATGTAATCAAATTATAAAAAAGCTTTCATTTTTTTTTTGTGATTATATGTTTTAATGTTATTGTAGAATTGTGAATATAAGTGGAATAATAATTTTTTTTTGTTAAATAGTTTATATGACATGTACTCGTGTACAAGAGAAGAGCTTTGTTGAATAAAAATAAGTCGATTTTAGTGTATTTTTTTAAGTTATACTCGTAACAAGAATTTTATATTATTTAAGAAATAACGTAAATAAATTAAATTTAGAAAAAAACTTGTACATGACCTTATTCGTTAAGTTATATATATGTGTGTGTGTGTGTGTATGTTTGAACATACATCTTAAATTACATAAAAAAAACTTTGAATGAAGGATTGAAAAAAGTTTGTGTTGTAGTCGGTGAATCGACTTGATGTTGGTAATCTGTCTGACTTTTTTTTCTTGGTTGAAGTGTGTTTTATTAGTTTAAGTGATTTACTAGCTCGTGATTTATGATTCATTTCTATAGTGTGAACCTAGACAGTTCAATTATATCGATGTCGCCATTTATGACAGCTTTTACAAGACTTGCTTCGTTTACTTACACGGGAGGATATGGAGTTCAATATTCTACAAAAATACTTAATATTTGATATTTCGTCATATGGATATTCGTCGAAAAGAGCTTTCTAAAAGCTAATTATCTTAAGTTTTATTAACAGAAATGGTAGTAATAGGCGCAATACAGAGCATCAAAACAGTTATGCCAAACTTGTTAATGTGAAGGATATAGGATGAAAATGTGGAGGATATAGGAATGCTATTAGATCTGCATGGATAAAAACTGCCATCCTATTTAATTTGCTTATATTTAAGGAATGTAAATTAATCTCGAAAAATAAGTGAAATTTTGAAATTATTTATAAATAAAAGAAAACTAATATTTGTGAATTATATTTGAAAGAGTGTTGAGTTCGGAAAAAATATTAGGTTTGTGTGTGCATTCAGACAATGAACCTTGAGTACCAGGCTATATTGCTTGATACGCCATAAAATTTATTTGTACAGTTTCTTTTCTGAACTATAGATGGCAGTATGCTCGTAAAAAAAGTTGACATTTACGGGTTTAATAATACGTTTAATATATTTTAAAAATACATAATATAATAAATTAATTCTTACCAATAGCCCGTAACATAACTTTTCACTCATATTATTCATCATCACATATTTTCGTTTCACGAAAAAAAGATTACACAAAAAATTTTAATCATTTATTATATTGCCATCTCTAGCAAAATATTGGAACCGTGGACATAAAATAACATCAAACAGCCAAATGTTTAAAGCAATGGGGCTATTAGTATCTAGGCGTACTGATTCAGACAAGAAACAACACATTGGGATATTTTGTAAATTTTTTTCGGGTTGTCAAAGTTTATAATTTTGATATAGTAATTTATATTATAATATAAATTGTTAAGTACCGACAAAATGGCACAGTGGTTAAAGCTTTGGCGTTTGGATCGAGAGACACCGGATTCGAATCCCGATAGGGGCAGGATGCAAAAGGGATTTTTGATCACCAGATTAATATCAATGATGAAAATGAACACAACTATGACCCCATATCGAAGTGCAGAACTCATAGGTCAGTACTCCATGCAATGTGCAGATGGTTAAAAATCAGATCTATATCCGTACTCCCTCGATTTGGCAGGCGACTGCGTTAGTTAAGGACGTGAAAAGCGAACTACGAAAGCGCTGGGAGTGTTTCGGCCTCAGAACAGATGGCAAAGATTAAATAATAAAAAAAAGGGTTGTTGAGTGGTGAACGGTGAAAAATTAAAAGAAAAACATTTAATTCATTATTTTGTGCTGTAAAATTTTAAGCAATATTTATTGGTGCATAAATATAAAAATATCGTACATCGTGTGGCGACCAAAACCGTATACATTAAAAAAAATGTTTAATTTAACACAATGTACCGCAATAAACGAGAAATACCTTAATTATAGGCACGAGGTTGTAACTACTAGTACTGGTTCTAATAAAAAGCGAGCTACAGTGGATGAATTATTAGGAGCTAAAACTTAGGACCAATTAAAGTTATCGAACACCAGACTCTAAACAATTCCAAAGCAATAATTTTCTGCCATGACTTAATTCATTTGGATCAAGAAATTATAGATGGTTTCAAGAACGACGAATCATTGAAGTGAGGAAAATAAAAAAACGGTTAACAGCGAACTGAAAAATACAGATATAGTCACTCTCACTTTCAACTGACAATATTACCTGAGTATGTGAGAGCTCGATTTACACAGAACTTACAAACCATATCCGATGAAGTTTACCTCATGCCAGAAATATGGGGTATGTCAGTCAAAAAAAAAAGTCGACAGATTGAGTGTTTGTTTTATTCATTCCAAAGAAGGAATAGAAAGAATAGAATACTGATCACGTGACCTTAAAATATTCCAAACAGAATGTAATAAAAAAGTGGGTGTGCGTACCACGTGTATGGCCATATGACGTGAATACGTGTAATGTTTTGGGAAGGAAATAGCATACGCGATACAACGAGATGTCTGGCGAAAGCTAGAAGAAAGAATGTTCGTCGGGTTCAGGAAAGAAATCAAATAAAACAAATAATTATCGTGTTATAACTGTATTAATGGCAAATGGCATACAGGATACATCGAGGTTTCTGGGAAAAGTTAAATCAATGCATGTATTACCTAGCGTTGTTGAAGAAGTTTCGATAAAAGATAAATTAAATCCAACGATCGGTTTTGCGAGACATTAACATTAAAGTCTCCGACCATCATGATTGATGTAGGGAGATCCGGCTCGTATTCTGGTATAACCGAGTTCCGCCACAAGTGAAGCATCCCATTTCCACCCAACATACCCAATCGCATCATATTCGGTTAAGAAAATACAGAGTTCAATACAAACGGCGACAATTAAAATGGGGGTGCTTCCCCCTATACCGCATGCGATGCGTCACAGTCCTTACTCAACGTAACGAATTCTTCGATCCTTTAGCTATCGAGCGGTGTAATTAAATTTTGGATGTAGATGATAGCTATATATAGCTGCATCAAACTGTATCTACCGCTTTTGTTATCATCAGTTTTTCAGCGAAACCTCTACAAAATCGAATAACAACAACAGCTGCAGCAACAACAACCACAGAGGCAACAAAGTCAAAACAGCACACACAACAATTACAATCACAGTTGGAACAACTACAGCTTATAGTTTACTGTTTAAAGCTAGGCAAGAAGGATATGGTGCAATAGCCATAGCTTACCACCAAGCTACGGTCATCCAGCTAATAAATGGGCCTGATTAATCCCTTTTGGAAGTAATTGCAGGAAAAACAACTAATTTGGCCAGAAATCTATAATTGTTAGTGATTGCGTTTCTACCTAAAATTGTTTGTGGAGACTTGAACGCGCATGCGAGAATGTTGAGTCTATAACTGCCTGAGAGGAAATCTGGTTGCAGACCTCATTCTTGATTTATTTTTTGAGAGAAAATTAAGAAAAACAACATTTTTGTTACAATAATATAAAAAAAATGTTTAGCTAAATTAATTATGTCATATACCTAGGTGTAGAAATAAAATTTAACATAACTCTTAATTACTTGGTGTCCCGTCTCTAGGAAGTCTTTCTCCATTTCTCCATTGTGACCTAACGGCCTGCTCGAATCGCAAACATACGGGCCTTAGTGCAAACAATCGAATTTCAGCTCCTTTAGAATTTAGACTAATCGAGAAGTAACTCAAAACGATCGCGTTCAACCAACATAAAACGGGCATAAATTTTTAATATGTGTGTGGATCCCTCAAAATCGGTCCAATGTTGCCTTTGCATTCCAAACGACCAGGGCGCATTAAAGGTGAATTTAATGTATCTGAAAGAGTAGTAGCTATCAATACTTTAATATTGCCACGAGAGCCGTATTCATTCAATTGATTGATAAGCTGCGACATAGTTGTTTAAACTTCGTTATAACCACCGGCTCCTTAATCAAAACGGGTAAACGCCAATCGAAACTGTTTCATCGAAGAACTCTCCGTACTTGCCATTTTAAAAAGCTCTCTAACTATACGGACATCCGCTCCCAGATATTTTTGCACCAATTCAGATCCAATAGTTTAAATAAAACAGACACCAGTATGGTTAGCAACAGCTCGAGCACACAATGTTTTGTCGATTCTAGGGGGACCGAAAAGTAATACACCATTCTGAGGATGTAACAGATGAGTTTAAAAGACTGCTTGTACCTTCTTGAGATATTCTTTACCAACATAACTGTAACTGACAACGATTTTTCTGCTTGGATCAATTGATGCCGACCTGGTAATCTTGAATGATGGTAGGCCAACTAAATTATCTTGTGTGGATGATAAAGCCACCGCACTGGACCTGTCAGTGGTTTCTAGTGGGTCGGCTTACTAAGTCAAATGTAATATGGAGAAAGAGAAATTTGGTTCAGACCACTATCAACGTAAATGGAATGAGATTCAACTTAATAGTGAGATAGAACGATTGAATGAAACATGCTTGAGAACCGTCGATTTGAAATAAAATAATGGTAAAAGAATGATGGAATTTCGTATGAGAGAAAGCGATATCTTTGCGTCGCTTTAATAGGATTATGATTGCGAAACAACCAACAGAATCGTAAATGGTACAATGAATGGATAATCGAAAAAGCAATCGACAAGGTTAAAACGAAATGTTGGAAGAGCTTTGTGTTAGACTTGACACATCGCACGTCAAAGAAGAGTGTGGGAAAATGTTTAATAGAGTTAGAGCAAAATATTCTGAAAATCCAAATTTGGTGAATGTTATACGAGAAAAAGCGTCGTGCATTTTAAAATGTGTTTTGAATGTAGAAAATAATCTTCTAGCAAGTGACTGCTCTGACAAGGGGGAACGATAGTTTTGAATGGGACGAGTTCTTGAAAGTTATGTATGGTTACAAATTCACTACTCCAGGAATGAATCGTGTGAGTTATAGAACGCTTCAGTTGTTGCGTCCCAAACCAAAACTCAAATTACTGAAGGTACCCAACCAAAGTATGGATGAATGCCAAAATAACGGACGAATGCAAGGGAGTCCAGAAACTTAATTTTGGCCAAGCTATTTTTAAATTTGATTTACCTCTCTGTATATTGACTCGTGCGTCTTACGATGATAAATATACGAGTATCTAGATTTTCGTTATATATTTCATTATAGTTCATTTATATAAAACTAACTAATTGGAAATATCGCTGTTTCCAAAATATTGAAATTCGATGGTGACATAGCGTCGCGGCATTGTTGACTGCCCCGTAAGATATTCTTTTTTTATATAGTAAAAAAACAGTTTACCTACCATGATGCCATGTAATGAAAGTTTATTTTAAATTTGTGGGACAGTCAAAATAATTAATTAATCTGTTGAAATGCACGAAAGTTGCATGAAGATAACGTTACTTCTTTGGAAATATAATTACTGCTGAAGTTTAGGATTTACACCACCGCCTTAGAGCCACTGGGGGCCCATTATAAAAATGCGCACTAGTATTTCAAAGAAAACAATATAATCAATCGAATTGTAAACTTGCTAATCTAGATTTTAGCCTGATCAGTGTCATTAGTGATCCTAGAAAGGCATTGGAAATTTCATTCAATTTCATAAAATTTATTATTTACTTATAATGATCGCACAGTTATCCCGTATATATTATATTAAACAGGGAACCGCTGACTTCATTAGTGAGGACTTACCTGCATCATAGCTTAGGCTGCTCATCTATACGAAAACAATACAGAAGACCTTAACATAGTTTTTATTCAAGAAACTTGAATCAGTGAAGAGAGTGTCCTATGGACCTAGGACTGTTAACTTCACACTGCTACATACAAAGAATGCAGATAAGATTCGTTCCACGATTCGTTTTCCTACCGTCTTGTACATAAACTATTGATCTACCTTCAATTCATTTTAGATAACTCAATTTTAATTAACACGGTATATGACAAATAAGTTTAATATTTCTCAATTGATTCAATATTAATTAACTATTTGCTTATTGTTTTTACCACTCCACAATGAAGAGAAAGTGAAAATGTATTTTTCATTGTGGGAAATCTAAGAACAAAACATTAAGAACGTTGTCATTATAGATATTAATTTTACCACTGCTACCTTCCCTTTCCATTACCAAACATGTTCTACGGTTCTATATAGTTTTAAAATTTATAAAGTAAATAAAACTAATAAAGTTTTGATATGGAGTCGTAAATAGTAGATTAGATTTCGAATATACGAGTACAGAACACATACAAGAACTTTAATAATTACATATGGTGGTCAATTTAGTGTGGGGTGAGACTTTTGATGTGACCACCAACTATAGGAAACATATTTGTCTTGTGCATGCAGCATTTTATCAAATACCAGTTACCGAACATAAATTCCGTTCGAAATTATTATTTCTATATAGTTAGTTATAATGTAAGTATGTAATCCATCACCGAACAAAAATAAATGTTTGATTCATTTCGAAGAAGTCAACACACACAGCATACACACACAAAAAGCACAGCACAAGCTGATTTTTATTTATCATTCCTAATCAATTTTACTTTTCTATTTCTAAAAGGAAAAATTTGTTCGTTTTTTGTTGTGATCTTCTACGACAGGTATATGAATTGATTCAAATATATCATTTCGAATGTACACAAAATAAATATACAAGAATAGTTTTTCCGACAACTAGTACTACATAGTACATATATACCTTGTGTACTGTAAACTTTGTGTGTGCAAATAGCAGGAATATGCTGCTACTACAATATTTGCTTTTTTTATAAATGAGCTTTTAAAGATACAAATTTTTTTTTTATTTAAAGCTTCCAGAAATATGCTTCTCGTGTATTTACGTTCAAAAGTGTTGGTGGTATTAAAAAAAATATGTTAACTTCATACCATAAAAAATGTATGATTTCGAGTATCATATATACGTTATACGTAGCTACACCTAGCTTGGTTGTTTATTTATTACATAATTTCCGTATTTAATCCAATTTCCAGGTTGTTTCGAACGTTCCACGCTCGTATCTCGTTAAATGAAACTAATTTATAAACAATGTTGTCTGTACGACACCATATATGATATGGATGATGGTGTGCCATCGTGAACCAAACTATTATCGTGTTTTAAAATTATATTGTTTGTCATTGTTGCATAATAAAAGCATTAACTTTTGCTATTTTTTGCATAGTGGTGGTGTTAGGGAAATTAAATTTTGGCGAAACTAATTCAACGAGGAATAAAAATATATAGTTTTGGCACTTATGCACTTTGTGTAGGGTATTGTAAAAACCAAGTCACTAATATTGAAATAATATAAAATAATAATTTGTTCATTATATTACTCGTATTGAATGCAATTATCAACTATAGGATGAAGACATTTTTAAAACATCACAATTTACCCACCACTTCAGTCCGACTAACTTATAAAATAGAAACGATTTCAAATCCTCTTTAATCTGACACTAACAGATAGAGAGTCGAATTGTGTAATATTAATAATGATTCCCAAAGACCAATTATACCTCCCTGACCACACGCAAGGAGCCACCATCTACGAGGGTATATCAAAAAGTCTTGCAATATCATATGAAAAAAAAGAGTGAGTGAGACAACAATATATTTTTCAAACCTATTTTTTGTCGCGATGAAACTTCTAGAAGAACATTTCGATGTAAATTTTACAGTTCGTTTGTTTTTGTCAATTTAGTAACACGTGTTTTGAATTTTTCTTAAAATGAATGAAATTGAATATCGCACCGTTATTAAATTTTTCAGTAAAGATGGATGAAATGCAATTTATATATTCAACTACATATCAAAAGTTTACGGCAAATCTGCACCATCATATGCCACAGTAACAAGGTGGGTAAAATTATTCAAAAGTGGTCGGGAATAATTAGAAGACGACAACCGCTCGGGTCGGCCAGCAGATGCTATTAGCCATGAAAACGTAATTTTGGCCGAATCTATTGTATTCAAGGATCGGCGTATTTCTGTTCCGCGGTTAGCGTGGAGACTTTCTCTTTCATACGGTACCACATATACTATATTACATGACCACCTTCACATGTCGAAAGTAAGTGCGCGATGGGTTCCGCGTTTGTTGAATGAAGAACAAAAAAAAAATGCGTATTCAAACTTCAAAGGCGATTTTAGATATGCACAAAGAAGAACCAGAAAATTTCTTGGATACCATAATAACAGGCGATGAAACATGGCTTCATCACTGGGATCCGGAATCCAAACAAGAATCGATGCAATGGATTAAACGTAGTGAACCACCACCAAAGAAATTCAAAACTCAACCGTCTGCTGGTAAGGTTTTGGCAACAATTTTTTGGGATGCTGAAAGAATTTTGATAATCGATTATATGCTACCGAAAACCACAATCACAGGCATATATTACGCAGAGGTTTTGCGAAAATTGAAAAAAGCGATCCGGGAAAAACGGCCAAGGAAAGTTAGGAAAAAAATCTTGTTTCTTCACGACAATGCACCAGTGCACAATGCTAATATTGCTCAAGCTGCATTAAAGGACTGCGGCTTCGTGGAAATTCCGCATCCACCGTACAGTCCAGACTTGGCACCCAGTGACTACTTTCTGTTTCCCAATTTGAAAAAAACACTAAGGGACCGGAAATTTTCCAGTGACTATGAAGTACAGTCTGTTGTAAATGAATATTTTATGGAGCAAAAGAAATCTTTTTTTTTAGAGGGTTTAGGCAAGTTAATTGATCGATGTGACAAATGTATAAACCTTAAAGGAGATTATGTCGAAAAATAAAAATATTGCTGTCTCACTCACTCTTTTTTTTCATATGATATTGCAAGACTTTTTGATTTGCCCTCGTACATTATTATTATTTTATTTGAACATAATTCAGGAGAATTACAAACAAGGATATAATGCTGCTAAATTAAAAAAATTTAATACAATTTCAGATTAACCGAAAGAGCAAATGTGCTAAGAAAAGAGAATAGTATCCTGCCGCAAAAAAAAAAGAAAAAACTGACCAATGCAACTAGATTAAAAAAGTGGTCAGGTTAGAGTGCAGACAGAGCGATTGCCGTAGCACCCACATCCTGTGGAGTCTCTGAATACAACTTCAACAAGTACGCACACCATCGACCTGCGGTGGCCACCAGTAACTACTCCGTAACTGGGTAAGCTAAATGTGAGAAGGCTTAATCTGGAAAAACCATTGTTACAAAACTTCAACAAAAGACTCGGATAATTAACTCGGATTTGCAAAACCGACCTCGTACTTGTAATAAAGACAATGATTTAAAATTTTAAACATGAAATATATTCAGCTTAAACCGCCCGAAAAGCCTCCACCAACTTTTCGATCAGGTATCTCAGTATAAGCTCGATATAATTGCACTACAAGAAACTAGAACAGGGAAACTTCAACAAACACGAGCTTGGCGTTGGTTTTCTAATTAAATCCCTTAGATCCAATTCTAAATCCCTTAGACCAATTCGTAACAGGTTTTAGAACCATAAACAACCGGGTCTGCGTACTCAGATTGCGCACACGCGTAACACATCTCATTTATCAACAGACGTGCCCCAAATTACATCTCCTCTTCTACCGCATCTATGAGCGGGTTTCATCGATTTCGTTCGCAGAGAGAATCCCAGAAGATTGGAAAATAGCTCTAATTTGCTCACTACATAAAAAGGAAGGCTGTTTGAATTGTAACAACTATCGCAGAATAGCTTTGCTCAACGCCGAATACAAGGTTTTGGCCACCGTAGTTAATGACAAGTTATCAATTAACAGCGAACGCATTTTGAGCAGCTATACCGTTTCAGTTTTTTCCAGGCAGATCAACAACCAATCAAACTATTTCTCTGAGGTGTGTGCTAGAAAAGTGTTACGAAAAAGACATCCATGTGCATTTTCTATTTTTGTGATTTACAGATCACGTTTTGGAGTGTCTTATCACATTTAGGCATTCATTCCAAATTGATACCCATGTGCAAAATATTATGGGCGGTTCTAAAAGCAAGATTATAGTCGAAAGCAAACTCTTGGAGGCTTTCGAAATAACATCAGGGATACGGCAAGGAGACACAGTAGTAAAATTATATTCAACCTTTCGTTAGAATATGTCATTTGCCAGCTCAACGCGCTATAAATCAAGCCAAATATTAGCTTACGCGGGCAACATATGCATCTTCGGTCGTAACCTCGTGTTTCTTAAAGAAGTTTTGCTATCCGTTGGAAACAACAGCCCAACAAATTGGCCTCCACATTAGCAATGCGGAAACCAAATACATGGCTATCGCGAGAATTTCCGACGTGGAGAATTTTTAGCAGCCGACTCACAATACGTACGAATAGGTGAATGAGTTTAATACTTGTAATGTGTTATGAAGCGCTGATAAGACTAGTACTTTTGTACGGTAACAACACGGGACAGCCAAAAGCTTGCCGATTTTTCGAACAAATTTAGTGCGTATGATGCTAGGCCGTATTAAGGATGAAGAAATGTGCAGGATGCGTCTGAATCTCGAGATCAGAAATCAACTGATCATAAAACATGCCTTGGAGTTACCAGCAATGAAGAGAAGAACTCGTGTGAGTCCCCTATTTGGCGAATGGACAATGTAAAACAGCACCGTCAAACACTTCGTATCTGGCAACCTCTTGTTCTCGATCGAGTTATCTGGAAGAGCAATGAGACCGCAAAATCCCTTAATTAACGCAAAATGGGACGTAGTGCCAGCGAAGAAGAAGTAAAAATATTAAAAAAGAAAAGTATAGAAAATAAAATTAAATTAAATAACCGGCGGCTAGGTATAAAATTGATGATTAGGTAATGGTCTAAAATTCTGATACGACCCCAAACGAAAATCAAAACATTAATTCCACAATTTAAGGGACCGTATAAAATTTCCACTTTTTAGAATAATGACAGATATATTGTGATCGATGGATTTCGCGTTACAGATCGGCCAGTAAAAAATTGTAACCGGTATATTGACGTTGCTTTGGTCAATTCTGATTGTGTGTGATTACGTCAATTTATAAATAAAAATATTTATTGATATTTGTTTAATACTATTTCATTTTTTTTAAATTCGTCTTTTCAGTTGAAACAATATAATTTTGTTAACGATAACATTTAGTTTTTTAATTTGTTAAAAAACGGGTTTACAAGAATGCTGTATAAGATAGTGGAAATTTGACAGGTGCAAAATAAGAGATTACGCTACTCGCCGCAAATGGCAGCACTATCACTAAAGAGAATACATTTTGTTATGTAATTACTAGCGGAAATTTTTCATTCATTATGTATATCTTTTTTCACTAACCTCTCAGCGGAATAAAATATTAAAAGTGATCCTTAAAATGGCAAATTGATTGATCTCTGAAGTAAAGGAACTGGGTAAATGAAATCTTGACTTTTAATAATGTTCCGTCTTTCCGCCATTTCTTAGCGAATTACGATGAAATCTGGATAGTAGTATTGATCAGGGATTCTAAAGTAAGTTTTGGACAAAATTCTACGATCTGTTCGTGCTGGACTAAACTGGCCATTTTATAACCGGTCCTTATGAAAAATAGTATCTGTACATTTTACACAATATTGTTACGATTTTGCCTTGTCAATCAAGGTTCGAATCACTGGATTGTGAATAAATACACTGCTTCAAATTTGAACTCACACAATTTATTTACACAACACAATTTATTATACAACACAAAATTCACAATTAATTATTATAATTATAACACACTTTTTAATTATCACATTAATAATCGCTTTAATAATCACTTTAATAATCCTTTTATTTAACCTTCACTGTATCACGTTTAAAATAATACTCAGAAATACACGTCAACGCGCGCCTTTATATACCAAAATATTTGTTTCTAGAATAATCCTAAATGCGCAGCAAATATGTTAGTATAGAAATACGCCTAAATGTTGAGTATAAATTATAAATGCAATTGAATAATTAATGAAATTAGCTTATTCTATTCTATTCTAGGTGTCACCGTAACACTACCCCCCACCTAAGCCTGTTCGTCCCGAACAGGATCCAGATCACCTCCTCTGTAGAGCGCCAAACGCTCTAAATGCACCACCTTTGGTTTACCTTTCCGTCCTTTCTGTATGCGATAAACCACGTCGTTCAACCTTTTAATGACAGTGTAAGGTCCTTCCCATGTGGGTTGCAACTTCGGTGATAATCCCTTGTGCCGTTGCGGGTTGTGAAGCCATACCAATTGCCCTTCCTCGAAGCCTTGATTATTTGCTCGAATGTCATATCGAGCTTTCATTCGATCACTTGATATCCGAATTTTCTCCCGTACAAATTGATGTATTTCATTAAGTTCCTCTTTCATCCGGTCGACGTAATCCTGTCCGCATAGAGCTGCTGATGGAACAGCTCCAAACTTTAAATCTCCCGGTAATCGCAGATTGTTCCCAAATATGGTTTTAGCTGGTGTCACTCCTGTTGTGTCATGTACCGCTGATCGGTAGGCCATCAGGAACATCGGTATATGTCGATCCCAGTTGCGTTGGTCCCTTTCAACAACCTTTGCTAGATATTCCTCCAATGTGCCATTGAATCTTTCCACCATACCGTCCGATTGTGGGTGTACAGGCGTCGTTCTTGTTTTATTGATTCCAAGCATCTGACATATCTCCTGAAATACCACCGATTCGAAATTCCTTCCTTGATCCGTGTGAATTTCCATCGGTACACCAAATCTGCTAATCCAATTGTTGACCACGGCATCAGCTATTGTTGTTGTTTCCTGATTGGGTATGGGGTACACTTCCGGCCATTTGCTGAAATAATCCATTATTACTAGCACATATTTATTTCCGCTCTCGGTGGTCGGAAATGGCCCCGCCACATCCATTGCAATTCTCTCAAATGGTGCCCCGACATTATATTGTTTCATGGTTCCACGGCTTTTTCGTGCTGGTCCCTTTACTGCCGCACATTGGTCACATCTTCGACACCATTCTACTACTGACTGTCTACATCCGGACCAATAGAAACGTTGTCGAATTTTGGCCAATGTTTTATTAATCCCTAGGTGACCTCCACTTGCTCCTCCATGATACTCCTGGAGGATTTCCGCTATCCGATCTTTTGGCACCACTACCAACAATTGTTTTACTTTACCATCCGTGCTTTCCCACTTTCGTTTTAAACATCCATTTTCTATGTGGAGGCTATCCCATTGAGCCCAATATGCTTTTACAATCGGAGTTTTGTCAGCTATCTCACTCCATGTGGGACGGTGTTCCTTTTCCTTATGTTCCATGATGAATGACAGGTCAGCATCCCGTAATTGCTCCTTCTTGATCATTTCATCAGTCCATTGCTCCTCAGGTAGCGCTTGCATGAGCCGAATATCGACGATGTTTTCCTTGATCTCCACATGCCCACAATTCTTGCATTCCGCGGGACATGGTCTTCTTAATAACGCGTCGTCATTTCCTTGTGCGCTTTCTTTTCGATGTTCAATATTGGCTTCATCTGTCAAGCTGTCACCGCATCTTGCTACTCTCGAAACATGGATGGACGTTATGGGGCAATCGGTTGTGGGAGTCAGCTTTTGCCCCTTCAAGCTGTCTCTTTTTAACGACTCCAATGTCGTCCGACCCTCCTTTCTGGCCTCTCTCTGCTGTTCGTTTTGTCTACGCTTCATAGGAGATGGCGATCTTCCTCGTTTCTTCTTAATCTCCCAACAGTCTCGTGAGATGTGACCCATTCTATTACATACCCAGCATTTAATCCTGCTACTTCCATATCTGAACCTTGGTATAGCCCGCTCGGTGTCCATTCTGGAATCAATCTCCACTCGGCGAATTTCCATTGCTGGTTTGACGATGGCCTGAACAGTTTCATTTGTTAACGCACAAGCGATGGTTTCCGTGAAAGTTGCCTTAGGTGACAACATCACCGCTCTGCGCGTCTCAGGATCTCGAATACCGTCAATGAATGCATCTATTTTAATTTGCTCCATGTAATCGGCCGACATATTTGAATGTGCTAAATGTGCGAGCCGCTCAATTGCCGATGAAAATTCCTGTAGCGATTCTCCTCCTCTTTGGTATCGACCCTTCAATTCCATGCGATAGATTTCTCGTTTGTGGTCACTTCCGTATTTTCGATCTAACGCCTTCATAATTCCCATGTAAACGTTCCGTTCCTGCTCGGGAATGATTTGTAGTGTTTCTGCCGCTTCGCCTTTAAGAGCCACAATTAATGCTGCAACACATTGTTCTTCAGTCCACTGATTTTGCTTAATCGCAGTTTCGAATTGGAACTTAAAAATACTGAAGGATGTTGTTCCATCAAATGTTGGTGGTTTTATCTTAACTGCGTTAACTGTCTGGATCACTTGACCTGTTGTTCCATTTGACTTGACATCTTGGAGCTCCTTCTCGAGACGTTTAACTTCCGTTTGTAGATCTTGTTTAACATTTTGAATTTCTGCGTGTACTTCCGTTTGCAGTTTTTCCACTTTACCGTGTAGTGTAGAAGATAACTCCAGAAACCTCTCGTCTATTTTCTTTTGGCCAACTTCGATTTGGTTTTTAATGTCCACCCCTTGTTGCTCCATCTGCTGTTTCATTTCCTGGTTCGATTGTTTAATGTCCGCTCCTTGTTGCTCCATCTGCTGTTTCATTTGATGTTTAATGTCCGCTCCTTGTTGCTCCACTTGTAACATCTGTTGTTTCATATCCTGGTTCGATTGTTTAATGTCCGCCCCTTGTTGCTTCAACTGTTGTCCCATCATATTCATAGCAGCCATCAACTGCGAAAAATCGAAACTTCCAGATGGGTTTTGCGTTGTTTCGACCACCGTTTGTACGTCCTTTTGTTTCTTATCCATACTGATCTCATCCGTTTTTTCCTCCTCGAAATCAAACACGTCTGGATCTAAACCTTCCTTCTCCATGGCCTCACGTAGTCGCTCCACCAAACTAGCTTTTGTGCCTTCACTGGCCAAACCTCGCCGTGTCAATTGCTCCTTTAATTGCGCAAGCTTTAATCCGTAGAGAATCATTTTCCTTATTATTCACAATCTCACCGCTGTCACCAATTGTTACGATTTTGCCTTGTCAATCAAGGTTCGAATCACTGGATTGTGAATAAATACACTGCTTCAAATTTGAACTCACACAATTTATTTACACAACACAATTTATTATACAACACAAAATTCACAATTAATTATTATAATTATAACACACTTTTTAATTATCACATTAATAATCGCTTTAATAATCACTTTAATAATCCTTTTATTTAACCTTCACTGTATCACGTTTAAAATAATACTCAGAAATACACGTCAACGCGCGCCTTTATATACCAAAATATTTGTTTCTAGAATAATCCTAAATGCGCAGCAAATATGTTAGTATAGAAATACGCCTAAATGTTGGGTATAAATTATAAATGCAATTGAATAATTAATGAAATTAGCTTATTCTATTCTATTCTAGGTGTCACCGTAACAATATAAATAAATTTTGAACTGGAGGGAACTCGGCTATTTGTTAATAAATTCTGTAAAATTTGCATCGCATACAGGGACAGTTAGGAAAAAATTAATGGATTCGAATTTTCGCTATTTTTCTTCTTTTTCTATGTGGAAAATTCGAGAAAAATATATGGACTAGAACTTTCACTATATTTTTAAATTTTCTGTGGCTTTATAAGTTAGTTATATGTATTAGCCAAAAACTGAAAATAACTTACTATATATTGCAGCAGAAATCAAAAAAATTATAGTGAAAATTCTATTCCATAAATTGTTTCCGAATTGTCCCTGTATGCGATGCAAATTTTACAAAATTTATTAACAAATAGCCGAGTTCCCTCCAGTTTAAAATTTATTTATATCGTGTAAAATGTATAGATGCCATTGTTCATAAGGACTGGTTATGAAATGGCCAGTTTAGTCCAGCACGAACAGATCGTAGAATTTTGTCCAAAATATTACATTAAAAGCCCTGATCAATACTATTTTCCAAAATTCATCGTAATTCGTTAAGAAATGGCGGAAAACGGAATATTGTTAAAAGTCAAGATTTCATTTACCTAGTTCCTTTACTTCGGAGATCAATCATTTTGCCATTTTAAGGATCACTTTTAATATTTTATTCAGCTGAGATGTTTTATTTAGTGAAAAAAGATATACATAATGAATAAAAAATTTCCGCTGGTAATTAGAGAACAAAAATTTTCTCTTTAGTGATAGTGCTACCACTTGCGGCGAGTAGCGTAATCTCTTATTTTCCGCTGTCAAATTTTCACTATCTTATACAGCAGTTTACAAGAATTTATTGTTTATTTTATACAACCATTGTAAAATTGAAATTAATATGTAAGATTTTCTTATTATTATTTTATGATAAAGGAAATTATGTCAACTTAAGATATTAAACAAAAGTGGTTATTTTAATTTTAGAACGTTTTCATTAAAACTACCGCGATCATATTTAGGGTCGATCATAATTCATGTACCGAACTGTAAGCATTTTGAAATAACCCAATTATGTTTATTTAAGTTTAAAATATTTTTATTACAGTTAAAGTACTTTACAATAGATGTCACTTTACTAACATATAAATCGTACTAATGGTATATTCTAGTACTGAATAAAACTATGCCAATTATGGAGAGAAAAGAAACGAAGGGAGAGAATAGACGATTGTTTAAAAATGTAGTAAAAGGATGAACAAGTGTTTATGTCGCCTACAGCAGAAAGATATATAAAAATTATCGTATTAGTCAGGTTACTACTCCTATAAACTATTAAAATACTACAGTTTAAAAAACAATATGAAATACTCCTATCATTTTCTTAAACTTTAGAGATGCCGCCAACTGTAAGTATTTAAATTGTAAATATAAGTGATTTCAGCTATTCGAAACCAAAAATCCCATCAAAATAAAAAGGCCCTGGGTTGCTAGACAATCTGTGAGATTTTCGAAATCAACAAAAAATGTTGTCATTCTGGAAATGGTACACGACTGTACAACGCAAAACCATGTAAGGACAACAACCTTCATTAACATTTATAGGTACAATACTGTACATAGATAGTTGAAAAAAATTTTTAGGATATTCCTGGGTAGCAAATGTTTGCTTTATGAAGGTAACAAAGGAAGTCAACTACATATAAATTTCTTCAGTTTTATATATTTTTCAAACTTCTCGTATAAATTTATACTCCAGCCAAAAATATGGTAAAAAAAAACTATTCCCTATTATACATATACGAGAAACGTTCGAAATATTAAATGAATATATAAGCACAATATTTATGATTATCGAGATAATAAAAATAATTTTTTGGATTGCATTATAAAAACGAATACAATAAATCAATTTTCCAACTAAAGCTTTATATGTACTCTGCATATAAAAAAGAACTCCCGCGCTAAACCAATCCTCACCCAAAAGTATTTTGTTACTATTTTAGTTTAGTATTACCATATTCCACAATAATTTATATATTTTTGAAAATAGTGGCAGTTAGACAGCATAATAAAAAAAAAACTTGAAATATGCTACCACACAGCAATACAACAAAAACTGTATGTACTTATTAATTTTTAATGTAATTTAATGCAATTTAACAAACAGAATTTTTAAAATTGCTCACCTAAAAATGTATGCGTACACAAAACAAAAACAAAAATAATTTCCTGGTTTTAAAATTAATTTTTCCATCCCAAAAAAAAACCAAATCATAAAAACACTTTCCATAATATGTACACATCTGTATGTATATAGTGGCGTGTAAGCAAGTGGCTTAATTACGTGGAAAGGTGGTCGTACAGTATGCATTATACCCAGTATTGACCTAAATCTTTCCGCACTGCCAACAGTATACCCAGTATTTGACCACCTCCCGGTTTGGTTTCGAATATCGAATTCAACACACACACACACACAGACACACACACACACACACACACACACACACACACACATGTACATAATGTGCTGAACATAAATTTAGCATATTATATGAAAACTATAAATAGAACCATTAGAAACACTAAATAATATTTAAATGTAATTTGGAAAATATGATATCTAAAAATGAGAGGAAAATCGAAAAATTGTGCTTTACAGAAGGAAAATTTCATGTTATATTTTCCAAATATAAAATGTTTACTTATTTTGTTTTATTTGTGTATGTTTGCTTTTAGAATTATAAAATGCATAAAGCAAATAATGGTTGTCCTATAGTGCGCTATACTCAAATGACGATTTAACAAATATTTTCACTAAATTTTTATTTTTCGTTCTCTTACCTAGACATACCTATCGAGATGAAGAAGACGCCGTCTCTAAAGTAACATTTTAAGATAAAAGATCTAGGTTTCTTGACTCATGTCTCAAAAAAGCGGTTCGCTATTATCGAACTAAAAACATAATTCAAAGAGTTCGACTTCCATGTTCAACAGTTTTCTAATCGATAAAGTGATTCCGGGAGTTAGATAATTTTTCAAGTATCCTAATAAGCTACGAAAAAGTTCAAAAATAACCGAAGAAGCCCTTAATAACTATCCGCATAAGCTCCAAAAACCACAACTTCCTACGGACAAAATAAAACTAGCACGGCTTGATGTAACGCGTTACTGGCCAGAAGCCAAAAATGTATAAATGACTACGACTCATACAAAGCGACATAGACTTAATAAAGGATTCGAGAGAAATTTTAGAATTTTATCACAATATACAATGATATAAATGTTCCCAATTGGATTTATCTTGTGTGTCTTTTAACACCTTAGAGATATTTATGAGCCCCAATCGTTGTCATTTTAAATATCAGAAAATTACCGAGCCCACCAATTTCTGGCGAACTCCAGAAAACTCTAATACAATTTACAATAGTCTTTTTAATTTTCAACATTGTTTATTTTAGACAATGTTTCAAATTTGGTATACCGATCTTGAAGAAATTCACGGGGTTTCATCAATATATGACCAAGTTGGATATCTGAACCATAAGCCTATTTTTGGTGGGATTACATTCTGTTACAAAACAACATCCATCAGGCTTGTCCTAAGGATTTTAAAAGTTTGTGATATTTAATTTTAAACTATGTATTTTTGATTTTTTCTAATGTGGATCCGAGAGAGGTTCACAAGTTCCTCGTAGAATGTTAGAACCGCATAGACCAAGTTCTAACTATGAAACGGGGTATGTTAATAGTTATTGTAGTATACAACACTTAGAATTCCATATACCAACGATCCTAGAGATGTTTACGGAGTCTCAACGACAGGTCGGAAAACTCAAATAAAATCTTATGAGTCTGGGGAACGCGAAACAATTATGCTGATTCGTACTTATTTAAATGAAGTTTTTAGGTTTAGGAGTATAAATGTAAATCAAGCAATAGGAAGGCAATAAGAATTTATCACCGGAGAAGGTGTCTGATGACGATTATTAAGCCAAAAATACAGATCATTAATTCGCTACGTATTTATTTTTCACCAGTCAACAAGTTGATAAAAGTAATAAAATACCTAATAAGCTTCGAGACAGGGTTATGGTAAAGATAAGAAGGACGGACAACTGAACTATTTTGAGGCATAAGAGGAGTTTGAAAATTTAAACTTTTAAAAATCAAATAATTTGTATTTTACCAAATTAAATAAATTTCTTATATTTTACTAAAATTTTTTAAATTTCTCGTATACAAACCGAATGACAAAATAAATTTGAAATAAACAAATACCACAGCAGTAGATCTAGTTATAGAATGTCATCTCGTTTACTTCAATATAAATATTTTGAAAAATATAAATAGAAATTGAAGTTCAAACACAAAATATTTAGATTCTTCAAAAAAGTAAGACAAAAATCAAATAATCTGCTCATTTTTCTTGGCAATAAATTACTCTATAAGATTTCGGCATAGTAGTAGGGTGACTACTGATACAACTAACACAAATTGGGTTTATAGTTTGAGGCTATAATTAGATCAAAAAGGTATGTACACCTATTTATCGTGCCATTACCAGTACATAGCAGCACAATCAGGATTATATAATCGCCATATTTCACGTCTATAAATTTAAGCACTTCCCCCATGCCACATACTCGTATACCTAAAAATTGAGGAGTAAAAAATTAAATTAAAAAATAATTCAATTTATTAAAAAATTTAAAATTTATTTTAACTGACCGCAAAATAATTTTTATGAGTTTTACTCTCTCCTCCGGTTCAAAAACATGAGACAATCATACAATCAATATTCTGCATGGAATTCTCTCCGTATACACAAAAAAGGATATGCATATCCTTTGTTGTTATATGTAGTAAAAAAATGTATTATCCTTGTTACAATATAATTTCACTCTGAATATATTTTTTGAGTGGGCTATTCACTGAACCGTATGAAGGTGGTGTCTCGATCCTCCGCATTTACCATTTTTGTGTTTTGTTGACAGATTTCAACAAAATATTTTCATTAAATTCCATTATCCCGAATATTTAATTAATAAATTCATATCTAATCAATCAATCAATCAAATCGGAGGTTAAACTTAATTTTGAATTATTTTACGTGCAGATACGCGCGGTTAAACGTTAAAATAACGTGCTGTGACATAAAAATTATGTGTCAGGTGAATTTTGATGTGTAAACGATATAAACGTTTCAAAATCACTTTACACCAAACTATTATCGTGTGCTGTATACACAAACGGAAAATTGGAAAGCATTTTTGATTGGATCCTTATTGACTATTGTCGGAGCACATAAAGAAGTTGTAAGAAAACATCAAATTTATTGATCGCTTATGATTTCCTTCGTCTATATTGCCTGTTATCTCTTATTCTCGGTCGTATATTTATTTAAGTAAGAAAATAAAAATTTAGTAAACTCAAAACAAGGATAAATTTATGGTATCTTTTTTTCTATTGCCACTACTACCAACAAATTGCATACAATGTATAGAACAAGAAGAAGACAGTTATTTCGGTGTATTACATTGTTCGCCCTTCACATTTCAACTACGGAAATCGAATAGTTTTTTAAAACCGCTGCAATTTGTTAAAGAGACCGGTTTATGTATGGTACAAGAGTTGGATGTGTATTGCCCAGCTTTTGCTTCTTGCCCCTGGTGAATTTGAACCCAGCCCTTGCTTAATTTCATATACAACTTTAATCATCGTACGGTATTGTTAGGTACTTACCTTAAACCTCAATTCGAAAAATAAGAGGATGGACGTACCATATCGTCCACACTCTTCATCCCTGGCTAGATAAAACAGTTCTTAAAATTACCTGCAATAAAAATAAAAATAAAATAATTTTAGTTTATAATGAAACTAAATAATAAAATTTATAATTAATTTAAATATAAAACATAAAATTAATTTCAAAGTCAAATGAAAGACGAATTATTTGAATATCACTCAAATTTCACATCAAACTCGTTGTAACTTATTTTAAACAATAGTTTAGTTCCAATCTAAAAAACAATTTTTACAATCCAGAACATCTGGTGACCCGCTCATATATCCCCGGGAAGTCGACCAGCTTACAGAGAAACTAGGGAGATATCGAATGATGCCTAATTAAGGAGAAACTCACAAAAAATTTAAACTAAGCCAAATTTTGTCTGTTCGATCGATGCCCGTTCATTCACTTCTCCAACTATTAAGAAATAGACCTAAAATTTTGAAAGTTCTGGAACATTCAGGGCTATGCTAATGATCTTATTGTCTGTGTTTCAGGCAAACCTAGAGCTGACATTAACCACCTCTCTACATCGTGGCGGCGTAAGGATAATATGTAAGTTTTATTGGCCAAATAGTTGTTCATCATATTTGGCTAATTTATTAGTAGTAATTATAACTCGAATTTGCAAAATAAAATCGTAATTTTTTTAGTTTACAAAAAACCAACCTGATTTTAATTTACTACTTAAAAATAAGCCAACTACGATTATAAATTTTGGACCAACAAAACTTTTTGAGGAGTCGGATCCAAATCTGATATAATGGAGGATCGTAACTTAGTTTTTGGGCCTGGCTGCTAAACAGATATTACACTATTTCTGCCCTAATGGTGGATAAGCCATTGAAACTGAACCACGAAAAAATCGGATTTGAGAAAGCGTCGACGCCTAAAATAAACTATTTCTTGGGACTTTCTGCTCTAGATATTCCCAAGAAAAATTCACAATGAGAGAAACATTCGTTTCTTCAATCAATCTCTGTTGTTCCATGACTTCCCTTGAGATTTGGTGATAGTCATAGAGAATACAAGGCGAACTGGAATGGAACAATTCGAAGTTCCGGACGTAAAGTTTATTGCGTACTCGTCATTTCCTCTTGGAAATATCAGCGTTACTTCTCACTTTCAATATGATAAATGGAGACTAAAAGTCGTTTTCCCAGATTATAATTGCAAGCTCATTAATAGTTGGTGCAATAAAAATACGTTCATGCCATCAATATAGGGTTCCTATTTAGTTTGAATATTATTTTTAGGTCCTCTTCTCCTGAATTTGCACCCAATGTCATTTTAATCGCATTCTGTGTCTTGATCTTACAATGGCAGAAGCGATTAGCTTTTATAACATAAATGTCATTTAGGTCATACAATTGTTATGAGTCCTTGATTTTATTCGATCGGTACAGACGTTCCAAATGACGTCATTTGGAAGCTCGAATTGTACTTTCTCAGAAGTCTGAGAAACTCCTTCGATCTTAGATGATCTCCACATAATAAGCTAATAGCAAATCGTTGAATTTTTTATGTTTCACCTTTTTAAAGGCATGGTTATATTTTGATCAATTTTGAAGATGAAGATTTGGAGAACATTTGAAAATTCAATCGAATGGTCTCCATGAAACTCTTCCCTCTTCATAATCTAACTGTTTCCTCTTAAAATCCCTTATCTTTCTCGTTGTTGAGCGAATCTATTTGCCTTTTTACGGTCGTCCGGGCGTCGTTTAATCTTGAAGTTGAAATTGTTCATGCATTTGAGCTAATCTCAATATCTTTATTTAAACAGTTCGATCATGATGTTGAAGCTCGTTCGAGTATTTTTGAAAACCTTCTATAATATTTTGCAATGACCTCATTTGCTCTATGCATGCTGACTTGTATTGGCCTTCTCAGATCGGTTAGTTCTATATAATTTCATCAGCTTAATTAGCATTAGTGTCAGATATAAAAGCTTTCATTTCTTTGCCATTTTGGGGGGATGTAGTTAAAATAATTAAAATAATTTAAAAATAATAAAACTTAACAGCTCGTAGTATATTTCGATAATAACTATTGTTTTATTTTTTATATTCTGTGTGATCTAACAGCCACAGTAACAATGGTTACAGTTTACTAGGTCAACAACATTCTGAAATAACAAAATCCTGTTCAAAAATCAGCTAAAACGAACATTCTCATCAATGCTGGATTTATAATGGGCAGGCTATGAATAAAATTATTAAATTGCCTTGAATTAAATTTTCACTATACCAACTTTGAATCTAAAAAAATTTCAGCCGCAGATACTATTTCGAAGATTCTCGATTGGAATTTCATCCTTCGTTTAATTTTCGACAAATCTGAGAACAAATCTAAAGTTTTGTCGAGTAGTGTACATATATTATAACAATTACTCACAATTTAACTAAATTTTTAAAATCTAGGTCAATCCAATATTCTATTCCGCAATGAACTATACGTAAATATCCTAGATGCAGCTTTTTTATTAAACCACCAAAAATCATCTAACGACAACGGGAAAATATAATAAATTTTACCACTCAAAATGTCATCACAAAAAATAAACACATCATTCAAATGTCACTGGTCGTATGTATACGTAATCTTCCTTTCGCTGCTGCCACTGGTTCTGCTATTCTGTCCATGTAAACTAAAAATTTGTCCGATAGAATAAAAGCGACTTTGTGTTGTGTAATATTTAAATTTGAAATGAAAATTGCCATAAAATATAAACATTTTTTATTTCCTGTCCGAGAGCTTTTATATTTTTGAGCTTTTCAGGACATAGATAGATATTCAATTTTATTTTGTTATTAAAATTCATATAATTCAAATGCATTTTTATTTATTTGATAACAACACATAACACATATATATATATATATATATATATATATATATATATATATATATATATATATATATGTATGTATATACATATAAAGTATTACCCAGCCAATCGCAACAACACCAAAAAGCTCAAACCGACATACGATACATAAATAAATATAAAATCGAATTGAAAAATTGAAAATGAAAATCCACAGTACCAAAAATCGGGAATATTTTTGCTGTTTTTTGCATTTAATTTTATTTTCAAAAGTAGTTTATTATGAATGGTCGTTGTAAATTTATGAGGTTAACATTAATCAATTTGTATGTGTTTGTCTATATGTATACGAGTGTTTTGGTGTTAGCCACCACGCAGTACTTGGTTTTAGGGATGAAACCCCTTAATCGGTTTAATAATCAATTTATTATTTATTTTATGGGTTTAATAAAATTTTGCTACATTCTAGACCGACAAAGTAGAATCCACATAAATATTGCTTAAAACAACTGTACGGATGGATTTGTAAAGAGGTTTTGCAAATAAAATCACCCTGCGCAAAGATTTTCAAACTTTATTGTCTGAACATGTCCATTCGCACTGAGCATTTACACTTTACCTTTGATCTATTGCAGTTTGTGATAAAATTTTCAAAAATATCCGCATGTTGTGGTTAATGGTATGACCCTACGCGTGGAAGCACCCAAAACTTCATTATGTACCGGGAGTGTGATCGACTTAGGATGGTCTCTAAAATTTTTACTAAAATATTCAAGGCAATCACATGTTGTGATTGACATAATGATCCAATATTTGGAAACGTATATTTACTAACATTTACTTAATCGCTTATATCGCCAATCATGTGGAAAGTCTTTAATATTTTACTAAAAATTCTAGACACCGTCAGCTTACTGATGGGTGTATGTTAAAATCGTAGTTTGCAAAACCTGATACATAGTACCATTAAAAGCCTGCTTTTTCTAGTTTTTTGAAAATCTTGGTTCAAAATTCTGAAGCTTTAAATCTATAATCCCATGTCATAGCTCTAGCAACCAGCATAAACCAGCATAACAACAAATTCAGTTCAATTTATCAATATTATTGTCAAGCCTTCGAGCATCGCTGATCGAGAAACGGGGTAACCCACGTATTGTAGAGTTTAAAATTTCAGTTGGTAAGTTTTCACTGAACTGTTTTTATAATCGAAAAGCCATTTTAGCTTTAAAATGTAGAGAGAAGTAATTATGTCTTTCATTTTATTCATGTGAGGATGATCAAACTTAACTAATTAATAAATATTTTTAAAATCCGGCAAATCTGTTTCATTTGAGTCTTCATCATTGATTAGTAAAAAAATCTATAAACATTTATAATTGTAAAATTTTAAAACGGCGAGCCCGACTGTTAGCAAGTACATTGCCGATAAAATCAAAAACCGTTTCTCTTGGTTTTTAAATAAAGAGACCATTTTCCTTAAGTTTCATTAAACTCGATGGGGGTGAGAAAAGAATCCGGTTAATTTCATAATTTGTTTCCTCTAAAGTGTAAACAGTTTTGAGTTGGAGGTTTTGGGAATATTAAATTTATAGATTAATAAAAAGTGTTCCAATTTGAGGTTAATTTTTACTTCTTAAGTATAAATGACCTCCTGCTGCTTACTACCAATCTTTCTTCAAAAATGTTGATGGCATTCTGGCAAATTCGCGTTATTCAATCAAATATCTCACCATTTTTAATAATCGGAATGCTTCTACTTGTCTGTCAAATAACATATGGCACTCTAGTACAAAAAATAAAAATGGCAGAAATTTAAAAATTTACCTCATACTTGGAACTTTATTTCTGTGGCCTACCAAAATATTATTTTGGCAGAAATTATCTCACATGTCCCATTTCAAATGATACATCACACGACCGCCATTTGTCATTTAAAAATATTAGCCCCCAATGTCCCTATTTGTCATAGATTGTCCCCTTCCAAATGTTGATTTTGATTTTTTTCGAAAACTTAAATATTTTCAAAATTTTTTAAGGGGTTTTGTTTTAAATAGGACACTGTTATTGTATGATGCTGGACTAGTGGCGTTTATTTAACTCAAGCTAATGTAGCTAGGTTAGAAACAAAGTTCCTTGGGATATTTTGCGCAACTGACATAAAAAAGTTCAATTTATTTATTTGGTTATATATTTTCAAGGATATATTCAAAGCTGCAGAAAAGGAAAAACATCTCATTTCCTAAACAAAATTTACCATCCAGTGACCCTTTGGGAATAACAAACTTTCTTAAAAACAGCGTCGTATCGTGCCGTAAAAAATTACCTAAAATTCCGGAACCAACTAAATGCTATGCCAATGTAATTCAAAGGTGCTCATTTGGCAGATCATCAAGAAATCTTAGAACTTTGAAGACAAGCTTACAAAAATCATAATTAAAATTTATGTACAATCACGTAGCTTTGGTCGATTGATTCATTGAGATGTACCGTTTTCACATATTTAATTTATAATTTTATTTAATTTTATTTATATAAGTTTTTACAATTCATTTCATCACATGAAGAGATTTGGTCAGCTTTATTTATCCACAGGTATATCGGTTTGCAACAACCCGACGTCAGACATAATGATCATGTCATCCATTAATATAGTAGTTGCCCTTCCACGAGAACCCACTTTCATTGGTGCCAACTCTAGGACCTACTTAGTGGTTTGGTTTTGTATTCGTAAACCCTCTCACTCTAGATTATATTTAAGAATCCTATTATCTACCTATTCGAGTTAATTTTGAATTTCATTTTTATTGGCCATAGCATCATACGAATTATTTTACGGACAAATGCGACAAGCTTCCGCACGTTTCTTACTGTAAGCGTCCATGACTTTAAGCAAAGGCGAGCACTGGTCTAATCAGCTGCTTGTAGATGTTAAGTTATTGATGTAGGAAAGGTGCAAATTAGCTCTTTCTCTGGATCCAAACCCAGCAAAATTTATTTCGAATGTTACCAAACATGGCTTACCTGACCAACGGTTTCGGTGTGTTTTGGGAAATACGAAATATGTCGTAGTATCCAGAATTTTCAAACATGTTGTTGTATATTTGACTATATCTGCAAAATCCATAGTAAGAAGTTTTACTTCAAACGCCTGATTTGTTTCAAGTTCATCAAAAACCTAAAAATATTCCACGAAATTTCTATAAATCAAATTTATTTAACTCGTCTAGCTTAATTGAAAGCAAATTCCATTTAATTATATTTAATTCCTCCGAAAAAATATATCAAATTATTTTTACCGCAACCAACAAATTCACACATACCCACACATATACACAAATACGCACAAAAAACCAAACCTTATTATTATTCTACAAACCTACATCATAATAGCGAAATAAAACCCCATACAACGTTCTTACATATAGGTAAACGCAAGAATGTTATATAAACTCAAGTAACAAAGTTATAAATAATACTCTGATACATCAAAATTTCTTATAAACTCTTGCGCTTTACATCTCTGTTCAGAGTGTGAGAAGGAAAAGAATTAAATTGATACTAAATAACCCTTGTAAAAATATCAAAATAAATTCATTATGTTAATCTAATCAAACAATCAGATGTCTTCGTTTCTTTCGACATCATCCTCATCATCATCATCGTCATCATCAAAATCATAATCATCTTCAGCATATTACAAGGAATAACAGAAATACGAAAAAAATCTTCCTTATAAATACGGAATACACCCACTAATTGAATAAATTCAATCAATATACAAAAAAACACTGTGTACACAAGAAGGAAGATAACACTTTCTTACGTTAACATTTAACGTAGTAAAATTAGTTTTTGTCTTGAAATCTATACCGTTGATCTTTAAAGTGTTAATCAGCAAAAATGTTATATTCTGTTTACAAAATATTCCCGTCGTCTTTGAGAGAAGCTAAACATCCGAACCAACCTGTCGAATTTATCTATAGATAATATGATGAATATATAAAGCTCCCATTAAATATACAAAGCGTTGAGCTTATTCAATCATATAAATATTTGAACAACATTTTATTTTTTCGGTAGCATATAATCTCTATATGTTAATCTGTTATCCTAATATTTTATGTACAGCCTAGATACAATATTTTTAATAAATCAATATGCTCTTGATAGCGATATATAGACAGAGTCAATATCGCCTCTAAACTATATTATAATTCTAAACGGCGATAAGTAAATTTTACGGTCACAAATGAAATTTAAAATGTAAACGTTATATGTGCACGCAAAAAGTTTGGAAAGAGTGCAAAAAAAATGCACAAAATTTATTGCAAATTGATAACGTTTTAATTGGGCTACGCTACGAAAAGCTGGTGAAAACAAATATTAAATTATTTTTATTTAGTATGGAAATTTATTAGGTAAATTGGAAATTTATTAGGTAATTTACGAGGAATGAGTTAATTACACCTATTTAGTTTAACCTAGTTTACAGCAGAAATAATTTATTCTGGTATATGATACACTTACATAATAATTTTTAACCAATGATGACCCTACCCATATTCAGGGAGGATGAAATCAGAATGTTTTTGTTCGTGCCGTCTTCTGGTTCAAGCAGCTCTTCAAAATTTTTTCTCAAGTACACTCATTTCAAACCTCTTTTATGTCATTGGACCACAAGATTCGTTTCAAAGCAGGTGCTATTATAATGCGGAAGTATACAGATAACAGGAGTAGAATACGGTCATTTCTAATTTTATTCAAATAGTCAATAACTTCGTGGAGACTCCTTGCTTGATCAATACTTTCTACATCATTAGGTTTGAAAGTTGTTGAGTTTGTTTTTTTGTGAGCAGCCTAATTATTAAACAAGGGTCTATTTAATGAATACGACGAAAATTTTTTGAACACTTCCTCTGCCCTACATCATGTCTGCGCCGTAGTTGTTTCAGCTACTAAGCCGATCGTCGTGAAATATTTAACACGTATGATTTGCATGCCGAGGACAAATCTAAGAGATGGTTATTTCCAGATTTCGTACCAACAAAAGATTGTTAAAATTTCGATTCGTATCATATTTGGTCCAGGCCAGTTTAATAATACTATTTACAAATAATTTTGGATATAATAAACATGAATTATCAAATGCCGTCGGGCACCTTCCAAACAAACGTTCGTTAAATTTTCAGATTTTTTATAAAAACTCGGTTTGAATTATATTTGGCCCAGATTACTACAATAACATCAAAAATAACTCTAAATATAATTAACATGAATCATGAAAGTCCTTTTGCTACTTCCCCAATGAAGGTTTTTCCAATATTATTGACGGACGCTGTACGCGGAGAATTAATCAATTCCAAAACTTCATTATTGTCAAAAAAAATGAAATTTGAATACCTATGTGAATTTGAGAAGGCTGTACATTTTATTATTTCTTCATAAATTGAGCAAATTAAAACGAATATGTGCAAAATTTGATATAATTATGGTAATATGTATAGTGTTCTAATGAATTTAGAAGCCAAAACCACAAATTTTACTCGAAAAAATATCTGCCAGAAACTAACAGCAACTAAGTACCTGGACCCTCTGAAAACATCTTTTAACCCCGAACAACTAAATCATAACCCCCAATCTTTTTCTCACTTCATAAAATAGACCATGGAGCGGTTGCAGACCAAGGTGTACTATTACCACTATCAAATTGGCAAAGATGCATTCAAAAGAATTTTTCCAAAAACACAGTTCATCCGATTGCGAGTGCGATGAGCAATCGATGAGACAACTTTACATAATTTTATTTTAGTGTCAATAGACAGGCCAATTATTTTCCCAAATTGAGGCGGGATCATGAAAGCCAGCATGGGAATTTTTGACGGTTCTATTGTTACACAAAAAATATAAATAGCAAAAATTCCAATTGATTCGCGAGCTTTACAGCAATCGAACGAGTAGTCGCAGCGTAGTTCATCACATTCGCACAAAAGGCCGTTTACCCTATTTAAAACCAAGTCGATTGGATATGGTAAGATATAAAACAGCGCTTGCAGAATTGAAACAGTTGATCAAGTACTCGTCCGTTGAGAACATATGGAGATTATCGTAGTCTAAATGTCATCACTGAATCAGATCGATCGAGATCCCTCATATCCAGAATTGTCCAGTGCAGTCAGAACGTACTATTAAATTTCAATTGCACCCGCAGTTGTGCCTAAAATGGATATGGACTTGAACCTCGATTATCCGGGATGAGTGGGACTTCCCGGATAAACAAAAATGCCGGTTAATCGAATTATTTTTATTAGAACTAAAAAAATCCCGGTTAATCAGATGAAATTCAGATTAACCAAGAGACTAAAAAATCCCGGATAATCGAGGTTCACGAATAATCGGATCCCGGATAATCCAGATTCAAGTGTATATTCATTTTAGACTATTCGAACTGACTCCAAACTTAGTTATTTCACTGTTGCTTCAAAAATTGCAGTATAAGAGCAGTGACGATCAAGCTAAATCAAGAATGTTGGCACTCAATGGAATTCTATTTTTGCAGACTTTCTTCAGCTGAAAGTAAATATTCAGTATTCAATCGGGAATTTCTCGCTATTTATTTAGCCAGTAAACATTTTAGATATTTTGTAGAAAGTAGACAATTTACACAGATCAGAAACCTCTGATCACAACAATTTCCTCCCTGAGCGAAAAGTGTCCATGGAAGACCCTACAATTAGATTTCATCACTCAGTTGACAACAGACGTAAAACAAGTCAACTGCACGCATAACGTGGTGCAGACGCTTTGCTAGGATCAGGTGATCTAAAGCTATTTTGTGAAACATATTGAGGGGCTCATTAAAAAATCGTTCCAGCGTTCCGTCATCCTTAGTTTCAGCATATTAAATGGCATTTACAACCAAGCATGGTACTCTAAATAATTTTCCAATAAGTATTTTAGACCGAACGTAAGGATACCAGCTTAGTAAGGTTCAATAACATACAAAATCTGAACCTGCGGTCAGTTTGACCTGCCAGCTTCGATATTCGAACATGTTCATATGGACTATGTTTAACCAGTTCCACCGTCTGAACCGTTGATAGATGCACACGTTGCTCCGAGCAATATGTTTCTCAGTTTGCAATAATAACCATTATAATAACTACAAGGCAACTCTTTCGAGTCAAAGCTTTTCTCCCAACTAATGCGTTTACTAGTCGCACACACTGTTCGTACCACTGCTTATCATTCACAGGCAAACCGTAAAATCGAACTTTTTCACTGGCAACTTAAAGCTTCGCTCCAATCTCGTGGTAATGATATCCATTAAAGCACTGAGATACCTTTCGTCTTGTTGTGAATTTTACAACAGTAAAGGATATACCGAAATGCTCCCCAGCCGAACTGATATCCATTTTCCTGCCTACCCACACAATTGTGTGTGTATGGCAAAAAAATCATGTCAAAAATTAATTTTTGTATGTGATTTGAACCAATTTACACATTTGTGAATTCTTTTTGAACTTATTTTCATCCGCAAAAACACTATAACTATACACACAATTGTGGTGGTTGTACTTCAATTCTAGCGAAATTTTTTATCAAAAACGCCATTACATACTAATACAAACTATGTTGTTTCATCCACACATATGTGTTGTTCGGGCTTAAATTGAGCCAATTTTTTTTCTTCGGTAGAAAAAGGGATATAAGGTGAAATTCTCAAGCAAGTATAGTTTCATGAAAACATGCGCAATATAATTACAGTCAACACACGCAAGTAAACTTCCACGCCTATTTATATTCCCATATCTCTTGATTATCACAAGTTTAATCACGTTCGTTGTTTTTTTTTAAATTTTTTCTTTATTTGCCCACTCCATTTTTTTTTTTTTTACAATATAATAAAAGCAAACAAACAAGAAAAGATATTGCTTGAGCGGAAACGACCTCCTTTCAGCGCTGCCTGTCTCTCGCCAGCAGTTTGATTTCACGCCATACGCCTACTGTTCGCGATTCCTCTTCAACTGATCTGCGCCATGTGTTCACTGGGCGTCCGGCGTTTCGTCTACCTTGAGGGTTCCATTCAAAGACCATTTTTGCAAGGTCATTTTCCGGTTTCCACAGGGTTGCGCTACCCATTGCCATTTCCTACATTTAATTTCGGTGGTGATTCGCTCAGTATTTGTTAGGGCAAGTAGATCCTTGTTTAAAATTGTGTTTGGCCAATCGATGCCACAGATTCGCGGTAGACTCTTGTTGATAAATTCTTGTAGTTTTTTAGAAATGGTGGTTGTTACTTTCTAAGTCTCACAACCATATAAGAGGACCAATTTAATACTAGAGTTGAAGATCCTTAGCTTGATGGTGCTTCTGGAGATGTTATGCGTTCGCCACACTTTGTTTGATGAATAGTAAGTAAAGCGGCCCTTGCTTATGTGGATTGGCACGTCTGATTCGGACCCGCCCGTCTTAGTAATTAGGCTCCCTAAGTAGCTAAATTTCTCCACGTTTTCAATGACTATCATTGCATCATTAGTGATTACGGATAATTCGTGGTTATCGGTCGTTCCAATTCGCAGGAACTTCTTTTTTGAGTAGTTAAGTCTTAGGCCAACTTTTTCAACGTTAAAAATCAACCTCTCTGATCCAGAATAACTAAAAAAAAGTGTAGGTGAGAGGACACATCCTTACCTGACTCCTTTTGAGATAGTGAAATTGTCGCTGTTCTTGTCCTTAAAGCGAACGCTACAGGCGGCATCTCTATATGATTCACGGATAAGGTTTCCGATTGTTTCTGGAATTCCGAGCTTAAGCAATGCTGTCCAAATAGCTTTTCTGGATATTTTATCGAAGGCTCGTTCGAAATCGATAAAGAGAATGTACAAAAGCAAATTCCATTAAGTTGACTGCTCCATGATTATATAATGCCCTAATTGTTCATAAAAATCGCCTTGAACCATCCATTTTACTTCGCTGAAGCCTAAAATTTGTAGTTGATGGTGATCCATCTCACGACAAACTTGTGTCAGTCTTGACGGTTCTGAGAAAGTACGTATACGTTCCACGTTCCGATCTTAGTCTGCTGTCATAGCCAAATGTTGTTTCCAATGTATGCATGAACTGAACGAAACATGAACTGAACCGGATCAGATCAAGAAACACAGTTATTGAAATTTAAATAATTCGGGAGGACTGTGACGTTTATTCACCACAGAGAATAAATGCACGGAAAAACTGACAAGTAAACATGAAATTTTTATTTCGTACATTTCTGCTTTGCAGTTACGTTGTAATAGCCGGTTTCCACATTTAGTGTTAGCAAACTACTCGCAAGCACTTGCAACGTAAGCAGCAAAAAAAATATATTACCAAAATGTCCGAAACGTTGCAACAAGTGTAAGGAGCACCAGTCTCATTGGTCTATTACCTATTTAAACAAACGAACCGCCTCTTGATCAGGATTCGGTTCTTAATATTTTGTTATGTTTTCATCCAAAATGGCGCGTTTACCAGACATTCTTTGCTAATTAAGAGGAGATTTAGTAATCATGAATATATTTACTACAAGATGTTACGGTTGTCCTATTCAATAAGAGTATGTTAGAAAAAAGATTATCTAAAAGTTCTCTATGTGTGTCTCGGTCTATGAGCCTTCATGATTATTATTATCTTCAAATGTTTTAACAAAACAAAATTAAGAGAAAAGAAATTCAAAGTTGAAAGAAGTTCATACATTCTAGTAGGAGTTATGTTTTATTGACTTTAGTTTATTTTTCCAAAAGCAAGTATTAGTTTTGGTATTTTATGAGATGGTTTAATTGATCACAAAAATTACAAAATCCCGGAGAGAGATCTCAATCGGAAAAAATTATTTATCTGATTGCTTGAATTTTGCTTGGTTAATGCGGAGCAAAATTCATGATTGCACTGGAATTTGCACCTTCGTTTCAGAATCATTTTCTGTGGAAATCAGCACACCGGCAGTAACAGTTACTTATGCAGATTGGCGATATTTCAAATACTAATGACATTGATCGAAATAAAGTTTGTATTGAAGGTTTTCACATATAAGAACCAAAGTTTTCTAGTTTTTGCAAATTATCAATAATAGAGAGCAAACTCACGTAAATCATGCTTTTCACGTAAATAAGGGTCAGTTTTTTGGAAAGAAATTGAATAGCAGGATAATATTCTGCGCTATTTATTACATAATCTGATTAATTATTCACAATAAATGTCAATTCAAAATGTTTTATATGTTTACTGAGATTCGTTAACTATGTTTCCCGGTTCGTGAAATACCTGATAGCAAACGCCCAATTTAGTGTCATGTTGCGATTCCATATTTCTGTTGTATATTGAATTGTAGTGCATTTTTACCACACGGTTCTATAGTGAAGGAGAATTGAATGTGTATTTTCCACGTATCCAAACTAAATTGTTGTTGTAGGGGGTGATTTTTTGTGGTTAGGATTTTCATGCATTAGTATTTGACAGATCACGCGGGATTTCAGACAAGGTGTCAAAGAGAAAGATGCTCAGTATGCTTTGACATTTCATAATGAATAGACTTACTAACGAGCAACGCTTGCAAATAATTGAATTATATTACAAAAATCAGTGTTCGGTTCGAAAAGTGTTTCGCGATTTACGTCCGATTTATGGTCTACATAATCGACCAAGTGAGCAAACAATTAATGCGATTGTGACCAAGTTTCGCACTCAGTTTACTTTATTGGACATTAAACCAACCACACGAATGCGTACAGTGCGTACAGAAGAGAATATTGCGTCTGTTTCTGAGAGTGTTGCTGAAGACCGTGAAATGTCGATTCGTCGCCGTTCGCAGCAATTGGGTTTGTGTTATTCGACGACATGGAAGATTTTACGCAAAGATCTTGGTGTAAAACCGTATAAAATACAGCTCCTGCAAGAACTGAAGCCGAACGATCTGCCACAACGTCGAATTTTCAGTGAATGGGCCCTAGAAAAGTTGGCAGAAAATCCGCTTTTTTATCGACAAATTTTGTTCAGCGATGAGGCTCATTTCTGGTTGAATGGCTACGTAAATAAGCAAAATTGCCGCATTTCGAGTGAAGAGCAACCAGAAGCCGTTCAAGAACTGCCCATGCATCCCGAAAAATGCACTGTTTGGTGTGGTTTGTACGCTGGTGGAATCATTGGACCGTATTTTTTCAAAGATGCTGTTGGACGCAACGTTACGATGAATGGCGATCGCTATCGTTCGATGCTAACAAACTTTTTGTTGCCAAAAATGGAAGAACTGAACTTAGTTGACATGTGGTTTCAACAAGATGGCGCTACATGCCACACAGCTCGCGATTCTATGGCCATTTTGAGGGAAAACTTCGGAGAACAATTCATCTCAAGAAATGGCCCGGTAAGTTGGCCACCAAGATCATGCGATTTGACGCCTTTAGACTATTTTTTGTGGGGCTACGTCAAGTCTAAAGTCTACAGAAATAAGCCAGCAACTATTCCAGTTTTGGAAGACAACATTTCCGAAGAAATTCAAGAGTCTAACAAAATTTAACTCTTTGTAATGGAGCCCGAAAAAGACTTTAATACCAACTCTCACCGAAGTACAATATTCTTGAGAGCTCAAATAAATGTTGAGACGGATATTCGATGCACAATCGAAGTCAAATTAATCGTTCTATTTGGAAGTATGTACGTCAATTTGCTGGTCAATTAATGTAAATGGATTTAAATAATAATCATTTCAAATTTTGCGAGCGAATTCTACAATTATTCATCAATTCTCTATAATAAGAATAATTACGAAAAAACCAAATTCAGCTTAGTTCTTAAAAATACTCGAATTTTTGACGGGTAACAGCTGGTTATAACTAAAAATCAAATAGTTTCCAGGTACCTAAACATTTGCACATTTTACCGATTTCCCTATTGAATTTTATAAATTACCATCACGTATCAAAATATAAATATCAAAGTTTGCTTGCCTCTCAACCCAATTCAACTATTTTTGCCGAACATTATATATTGCCTACACATACCACTTAAAATCCTTGATTGATGGAATTTTATTGAAAAATAAAAAATTCAGATCAATTTTAAAAATCAATGAAATGCATCATTGCAAAATCAACATGCGATAACTGAAATAATTTAGTTAATTTACCTGGTAAAAAAAAATCATGTTACAAAATATATTCGAGTGGACCAATCAATTATTTGAGGAAATTAGTTATCGATAACCATCAGATACGATTCTAAAATAACAAAATGTATATGGTTCGTTGGTTAAAGCTTTGGCATGAAGCTTAATAGTTTAAAATTGTATTTCACCTTGTATGGCACTTTTCAAAGCGGTTTACACTAAGATTGTTCGTCAAAGTAAAACAAAAACTAAAATATGTCCCCAATGTATGATCTATGTATACTTATCTATGACTATAACGGTAGTTTTTAATTTTTTTGTGATTTACAATAACTTCATGCTCGTGAATAATAGCTATCATTATATACTCGTTGAATAATAACTATTTTCTACAAACCCGTTAAGAGTAAGCCTTTTAACGTTTCTTTTGCGAATAAACACCATGGTGGGTTGTTTAGATTATCAAAAACGAAAATGGCAAGAGTAAACATGTTTACTAATTATTTCGAGAATAGTTTACAATATGGTTCCTTCCAAGTATACTATTTTCTTCTTACTGTAAAAACAATTTTTTTTGCCCCCAAAAAATGTTTAAATTAATTTTAAATATTACTCAGAAATTGGAAAAAATCACAATTTGTGAAATAATTAATATGTTAATTGATTTTTATTTCTGTAATTACTTTTTGTTGGTATTTCGATATTATTGCAAATTTATTAAAAAGTAGAATTTATGTATCAATATTGTTATTAAATTTTTTATCAAAAAATAATCATTATTTAATAAACAAATTAAAAAGTAATTTTATTAAAAAAGTAAGAAATAAACTTTCCAAAAATAATAAAATTAAAATTGAAATTAACCATTCGTGTAAAATACACGTTCGCAAAGGGCAATTTATATTTATTAATATTTATTTATTACAATACCCCCCCTACACACTATAAATAAAAATAATTACTTAATGTGCAAAAGGAAAAAAAATGTAATTTATTCATTTTCAAATGTTTTCTAAATTTCAGTATAGTTTTAAAATGTACACTCGAAAATAATTTTAATTATCGCTCGACAATAAATATTTCGAAAAGTTTTATAAAATTTCTGGTCTGAACTCACTTTACACAAGAGTAAGTCGGTTATTTAATGGGTAGTGTTGCCTGACGGAAATTGCTTATTTAACCATTATTTGATCTATCAATATTTGAAAAAACACTTCACTAGAACCTCGGAACAGATACAAAATTATGGTTAATACGCATAATATAGTACGTCACTCAATAAGACTCGATGCTGATTATAATATAATTTTTAGAAAGAATACCAACCTTCAAACGAGAAATTGATACCGAATTTTGTTATTTTTAAAACAATGGAAAAAAAAATAAATTTCGTGTTAATCTGTTTTTTGATAGGGGATAAATATAGTTCAAGCAAACCAACGGCTTGGTAAGTGTTATAGGGATGCTGGTCCTTCGAAAGCAACCGTCATACGTTGGTTTTTTGAGTTTAAACGTAGCATCCATGATACCACAACTAAACACGGTTGATGCTGAACGTTCTGGTCGCCTGAATTTGACAGTTATTCCAGAAAAGAGAAAAGAGTTCACAAAATAGTTGAAAGAACGTCAAGCGAAGTTGCCTGAATAGGCTCATCCTAAATATATCAGAAGGCAGGATTGTTACGACACCTTAAGGGGTCAAAACAATACATATTTCTTTTTAAATTTTGTTTTTGATTTTTAATTTCGTTATCATCGAACAATTGGTGCCTTTTACTGGTGGCATTGATATCTTTTGTCTGTGCATTGATACTCGCGATATATGTCTCGCGTAAACGTCGTTGTTTCTTGATTTGGTACGTCTACGTGCGATTGATGCGCGGAACGAAAGGGTGGGCGCACCCGGTTATTATTAAATTTATTACGACTCCTAAAATTTCGTTCAACGGTTTATTGTGGCTTTAATTTAATTTCGGTTCCTTTAGTTTGCTTTATTTGTATGGAGCTGTTTAATCAAAATAAACAGGATTTTTTTCATCGATATTTAATAATGGATGAAACATGGATCCACTATCACACAAATAAAAAGCCACTTCATCGAAATGTTAGAGAATCGTCTGAATGAATGTATCACTCTTGAAGAAAACCTTTTTTTATTAGTTAGCCTCAGGACTT
Source organism: Nephrotoma appendiculata (assembly GCA_947310385.1). Classification (NCBI taxonomy): domain Eukaryota; kingdom Metazoa; phylum Arthropoda; class Insecta; order Diptera; family Tipulidae; genus Nephrotoma; species Nephrotoma appendiculata. The sequence goes on along the minus strand of OX371224.1, from coordinate 366,662,707 downwards.
ATTGTGTGGCGTAATAAGTAGTAATTACCCATACAGTGCCCACTTCTTGAAAAATAATAAGTTCATTACTTTAAAAATATATAGGTCATCATGACTCGAGGCTTGAATACGATTAGAAATCAATTTATTATTTTTTATATACATGATAATAAATTATAATAATCTTATCAGCTCTAAAGCATCCCTCTAAAGCATTAAACTACTTTTTACCTCAAGCTTTAGGTTCTTCTATCCTCTTGTTTTATGCTAGTGAAGTTTATCCAAACTAATCCAAAAATACAACAACAACAAACTTAGTGTACTGCAATTGGTGTAGGTAAACATTCAGGCGAATTTATATTGTGTAATTTAGACGAGACGTGATTTTTTAATTGGCCTTATTCCCAAGTCATTCTAAGTATTTTCTAAGCGTTTAGCTTTAGTGATATTGATGGACTACTGAAACGAAAAACAGTGTCCATAGAAAGTTATATGACTTTCTAATGGGTTTGACAGGGTGTTCCATACGATTTAAAAATGTGATTTTTAAATGGGTCTTAAGAACATTCCAAAATCATTCTGAGTATTTTCTAGCATTTAGCATGAACTTAAGTGACATTGGTAGCCATAATCGCCATAATATCCGCAAAGATAATAATTTTACCGGTCAGATGTAAATTAAAAATGAAACTAATATAAATTAGAAAAAGTGTGGGTTTAAGGCTAAACCAGTCAGTTTTTAAGAGCTTCGATTGCACTCTGTTTGGATCAGTTTCATTAGAATCTCTTAACATCGAAAGTTTGATATATCATGTCCAAACTCAATGAATTGATGCTGAAGTTTCAGTGGCCACTAACTGTGACGCAAATGGTCAAAATTCAGTGCAACTGAAGCTTTACAACCTGATTGGTTCAGCCTTTATAGTAATCGAACCAATTTGTAAGGATGGTTGAAACAACAAATCAATCCGGAAAATTGGTTTCACTTCTCTGTATAAAAAAAACTGTGCTATCAGAAATGTCGGTGCTATATGTCCATAACTCTGCGAGCTCTACGAGTAAATCTCCATTACAAGTTTTAAATGAGGTGTACGTATTTTGAACAAATTGTATCTGCTTATACTACCCACTCATTATTTGCAATGGGCTTTTGTTCTTTAATTTGGCTTCAGAAAGTCATCCCTATCAGACTAAATTAATGAAAGCATCCTCAACGTCCACCTCCGCCGTAACTGAACTGCGTTCAGCTTTATTAAAATACTCAATCACCAAACAATGCACGTTACTTCAATTTGTCAAACAAGCGCCGACAAATTGTTTACTTGCCTTAAATTTACTAACATAATTTTTAATTGTTTACATGTACGAGTAGATTATGACTTTCGAGGTAAATTGAAAAGATAAAACTCTCCGGCTTGACACTCACAGGTGTTAAAATTCGTGCTCAGCTACGTTTTAGAAATATTGAAAAATTCAGCATCTTTAACATATTCATTGTTGTTATTACAAAACGCTAGACGCGGCCAATATCAACACGACAAATAGTTAATCTCACGCTGCCTTCATTTAAACTTATCATATGATATTACTACTCAACACTGAAAATGTTAAGCACCAACAACGACTCCAATAATCATACAACGATAATAGTAATCGTAATACTCATAATAATACGATAAATTCCAATTATAAGAATAAATTTTTAATGTTTGAAAACAACAAAAATAAATAAAACTGTGTACATAGAAAAAGGAAAATGGAAAACTTTTTATTTTTACTCCAAGTTTAACGAGATTCCTTCCTTCCAATTTTCAAATGCTATTCCGGTTTTATACAATTGTATGGCGCAGCAGTAGCTGCACACTACGAGTATATATTATATTTGTAGTTGGTATGCTTCTTAAAACGACTACAATATACTATTGATATATTTTACTGTGTATTATGTGTATTAGTGTTGTGTTTGGTGGGGATGGAAATTATTAGAAATATTTTTTTCATTGTGACTTTCTGGAAAATAAAAATTGGAAATTGGAAATTTTTTTTATGGTCGTCGTAATTTCGAAAAATGTATAGGAATTCTGCTGCACTGTGTGTCACATGTACGTACATTTGTGCAGAAAGAAACAGTATAAGGAAGTATTGTTTATTTTTTGCTAGTTAGTTTGTTTGAAGAATATTACTATTTTTATTATTAGGATTTAAATATTTAATTAATTTCACAAAATAATTATATGTTGTTTCTAATAAGTAGTTGTGGCTTCCTAATAAATTTTTCCTTTATATTTTTCAAAATTAAGTGGAAATTTGTAAGCAGAACACGAGAATATTTTATTTGTGGAATGAGAAGGATCTGATATAGGAAATAAATTCGAAAGGTTGGTGTGCACAACTTAAATTAAAATTTTGTTCTACATAAGTCAAAAGTTAAATCCATATAAACATACTACCATTAACATCGCTCTGTGAAGTTATTAGCTTTCAATTTCAACCGTCTTTGGAAATAGAGACGACGGACCATTGGAAAGTGAGCCGGGAGATTTTTAATCGTTATATTTCGAAATTTCTGGCCGACGGAACGTTTGGAGCAGGAACAGTAAGATTAACAGTGTGTGGACAAAGGACATTAGGTGGTGGACAAGTTCCTCTCTCTCTCATAATTTTTTTCTAAATTGAATAATTACAAATTTATTTTATTCTTGTATTGTTTTCTATTTTGTTTCCATTCTTTCAAATTATAACATTATTGAATCAAAATTGCCGCTTAAATATTCATTCGCAAGCTAAATATTTCCATGGAACAAAATAAATTTCATCAATGGTCAGCACGGCTTTTGTTTCATTGATAAACCAATTTTCATAATAAAACATTTAGCTGGCGTACGACTACATAGCTGGCCGTTAACCAATTTTGTATGCAAACGGCCGTTATAATGATTTCGATATTATCCAACCTATAGAATAACGTTAGAAAAGAGGTGAAAATTGGTTTTAAAGTCATCCTAAAATTGTTTATGAAAACCGTTTCGAAGTTTCAAAGAGGTCTTGTAGTTGAGTAATATAATGGTTCTTTCTCATTTCGTCTTGCTTAAATAATTGAAAATTCAATTTTTTGGCTCTTTGGTTGTAAAGTAAATATTTTACATAATTTATCTTAATTTTTGACTGTGCAAAATTTGTTAGAGTACAATTTTAAAAAACTATCGTCCTACCAAAAAAACTAGAGTATCCACAACTTACCCCATTTATAAAATCATCACACAACCAAACCAAGGCTGTTGTTATACCGACGACCGACTATTGGCCTATACATTCAAAGATCTATAGTTAAAGAACCGGCACTGAATCATCTCGAAAGCTGTACAACTACAAACGAAATGAATGCAGTCGTTCTCAAGGAGTCTCGAACAAACCTAATTCGATGTGAATGAAGTTTAAAACTGCCCTATAAGAATATCAACCAAAACTAGTAGTTGACCCTCCAACATTCAATACTAATTTGGGAACTGTGATTGTGCGAAATTTTGCATTTCCAAACAGCCTATCGACGAACTCAATTCACCGCTAATAGACGAGCAAAATTAACGAGTTGCTTAGTTAGTGATGTAGATTACATTTTGTAGCAACGTAGGTTACGGTTTAACATACCAACGGACTAAAATGTCTGAAGTTACTCGGAATGCTTGCTATTGACGCAAAACTCTAAATATAGACGGAATTAACAACGTTCGGTAATACTGAACCGTTCCTGCATTCCGCTAGTCGATATTTTGAAATATACGTAAAAAACCAAGTTAAAGTATTATAGTGACATATTATTTTATTTTAACGACTTTAATTTAGACTCAAGTCTATTAAACAAACCTTCCAAAATCTGACTATCTGTAAAACACTACCGTTGGGATTTACAACGACAATACTACAACAATGTAGTAATAAAATGAGTAAATAATTGAGTTTTCAAAATAATTGTTATAACGGAACCGTTGACAGTCGCTATTTCTTCATTAGAAACAATTCCAGATGATTCATGTTTCGTTAGATCTACTATTAATTTTTTACAAAGTGCAAATTGTTTAGATTCACTTTCATTCCGATTCCATTTCAGCTCCATTTCGATAGCGCTGTTTCAACAACGCAGATACCAATAAACATCATTTTGCTAAAAACTATTGCAATGCTTTTCTATGTAAATCCAATAATCTTTCCTTTTTCATATAAATGTGTGTGGGATCTTTATAAGTCGTTATACATCAAAACATAAAATCCGCAGTAATAAATTTCTAACATTAAATTAAACATTAATCACACAAGCACATCCATATAAAAAAAACATTGCAATCTTGACTTCCGGAAAATCATTAAAACACAATCATTCCCCATATCTTTCGCGCGCGTTTCAACATTTCGTGGAACGCGATCTATATAGAGTACAATAGCTCAAGCAAAACAGCCGGATATCTCTACACAAAACAACAACATTATGGCAACAACGATATTATGGCATAAAAATAAATAAATATAAATTTTAAACAAATATATAAAATAAATATTTAAAATTGTTAACATTCCATCAAAATAAATTTATTTGTTTTTATTTAGAATAAATTTTTGTATATAAAGCTTTTCGAAGCTTTTGCCTTCTTATGTACAATATGTAATACATATTTACACAGAATTTTTTTTTTTTTTTCATTTAACATTTTCACCGTCATCCTTTTTATACTCATCAAAATATAAAAATGAAAACCACATAATTTTTGGTGGTTTTTTTACTTGGGAGTCGGGAGAGGGAGGAGGAGTAGGCAAAAAAGCTTCGCTGGTTGTTCGATATATACGGAATACATAACGAGAACCAGACACAAATTATATACAATGTGTATGTATGTATAATCTATATACACAAATTATTATTATTTTTTTTTATTCATTTAATTTTGCATAGTCATTTTATATAAAATTGTTTTGCCTTTAAATGAAAATGCGCGGCGGTAGGTGGAGGGAAAGATTTTTTTTAACATTATTTTATTTAAAGTTCAATTATGTAATTTACATATGCTTGGCTGGATGATGGATTTTACTGGGTCAATACATTTTACATATATACGGTTCGTATTATAATACATTTTTTTTTTGGTTGGTTGTTTGTGGTGCGGGTCTCCTCTGGATATATACACTCTCGTATGCTGTATGTTCATATTCATGTTTTGTTTTAATTTATTGATTTGTGGATATGCCGCGTTTGTGTTGCTATAATCCAGTCATCATTCATGTTGTTTGCTATATATGGTTACTATACATATATATTTGGATAAGAATGGAATTGCTGATTTAATTTGGTTGGGATTAAAACAAAAAAATAGTAATAAAAAATGTACATAAAACCGTTGAACTCAATTGTGGTAAAATGGTATTCTGATCGTCCAACTTTATCATATTATTATTGAATTTTCCGGTTTATATTCGTTAATGGCTGAAAATTAATTAATTATTTAATACGGTATAGCTTTTTAATTAATCGTCATTTAGTTATTATGCTGCAATAGTGCATTCTTACTTTTTCATTGTCTCCGTACTAATTGGCATAATTAATTGAATAGTAATGATATTGCTGGCATAAATGACAATTTTTGAGTTTTTAGTAAGTGTTTTCAAAAATTGTATCTGTCTGTTTGTCTATCCGCACCAGTTACGTTATCCGATTTTCACGCCAAAACTACCGCACCGATATTAACTTAAGTCAGTTATGGACAACTATTTTCTCTGACAATGTCATTGTCATTATTAAATGACAAATTTTATTTTGAGTTTTTTTACTTTCAAAAATAAAGTAAATAATTAATTTTTTCATATTGTTAACAAGGCGAACATCGTCAAAAGGTGATATCAGAAATTAAAGTAATGTTGCTATTGTTAAATAACAATCCTCTAAATCCGACATAGTTTAGTGTGATATAAATAATAAAATCATAAAAATAAAAATATATTTGTCCAACCAATCATTTTTAGTAATCAGTGAAGTTTGATAGCTCGTTGATGAAGTTCATCTCTAAATTTCTAAAGATTCAGGAATAATATCGGTTGTGCACTTCTCCTTTTAGATTTCATTTTAGTAAATTGGTGCAAGAGTTCCTGAAAAGGTTGCTTATAAGCTAGACGCTTAGTTCCTGCTGTTTACTTATTTAACGATATAAACTATTAACTTATTTTCAACAAACTGGATGATGTATTTCACATATTTATACTTTGGAAACATAAAAGTGAAGCTGCGAGATAAGAACATAGTATTTAGCCTGAGAACTTAGTTCAACTGTGTAAAGGTCCTAATTGCCACTTTTTTTCGAAATATAGTGTCATTATTAAGAATCAAATAATAATTAATAATTTCATAAATGCAATTCTAATAAACGTGAATTCAAAATGAAGGTCTGGGTGTCCAAGGACCATGCAAAACCAGCCGAACATTTTTACGTAGTATGGAGATCGCAACTTCTTTTCGAAATAAGTTTTGATTATTTGATATCTGCAAGAAATTCGAATGCAAGTTCAGCAAGATCTGCCACTTCCGATGTGTCGATTTTCGCCATTTTTTCAAATTTATGAAAAAAGCTTAAGTGTGAAGTTTCATCCTCAACAGTAAATCCGTCTGCGCTGTAGAGAGGGCACAAACCAACAGACAAACACCACCTTGAAAATCACTTCTTTAGACGTCGACGATATAGTGAATTGTAAATCTGCGAAAAAATTGAAATAAGCAACGGCTTAGTTCTATTCAATTAAAAGAATCCGCGATTTTTTTAAATACGTACACAAATTTTCGCGTTTAGAACTCACTTCAAAGTGTTAGACTGGAAAACTCCTCTCATCCATTTTTATAAAAATCTTTCAACTCGAAAAAAAACAATTTTTCCGAAAATTATGACTCATCGCAATTGATTCCTGGCATTAGAAAACCCTTATCACCGCAAATTTTATCAAAATCGTTAAAGCCGAAAAATAAAAAATGGGACCCGGACGCCACCGAAACCCTAACCGAATTTTCCCGAAATTAGCACCCATCGAATTCCTGGCATTTGAAATCTCTGCTTCACCAAATTCAATAATAACGTGATTTTATTAAATTTCAAATTTTATCTGAATTTTAGTTTGATACGAGTAATTTATCATATTATTAATTGCTTCACCTCTTCCGAACAGGAGTTACCGAATTTAATCGGACGAAGTTTTCGGCATAGTTTTACAATATTCCTTACCAAGCGAATTTTTATTTCACATCAAGGTGTGAATTCTATCAATCCAGAATAACCCAAAATTTCATTTTTATTTCAACTTATCAACTCGAAAACAATACTGATAGTTATGAATAAATTACAAAATCCACGTTATAAAAAAAATTTTAATTTTATGACAAGGACAAGCGAATATAAAATTACTTCTAAAAATTATGCTAATCAAGTTCAATAAAAGTTCCACCCTTTTAAAAACAGTCTGAATTTAAACAAATTTTAATTTGAGTTACAAAATATCGAATTTCCAAAAATGTTCAGAACTTGAAGTACAAAAATATGAATTTCAAACTGTGAGTTCATTTTATAAAACATTGAGGTTGTTTGTTTTGGAAATTAACAAGAGGTGTGATTTTCGAAATTATTCAGTCTTCGTTATCATTTTCTGAAACATCATACCTAGGACCTAACCGATTCTGCTAGTTAACTTATAAATTGAGAGAAGTTCGAGTAGAATTAACCTCCCCAGTTTATGGGATAGAAAACCATCATTTAAATTATTTATTTCAAAATCTCAGTAATATCTCTATAGTAACACTTAAATATTTTACGTGACGTCATGGAATGTTAAAGGAAAAAATATTATCATTCGATTTTATATTTCCAATTTTTATTGCTTAATAAGAATGAATTTTATAATCAGTACTGCTTAAAGTTGCAACATATATTTGTATTCGTGAGTATTAATTGCGCCGATATGTATTTTCTAAGAAAATGCTGAAATGCCAAAATTTCATCAAAATGCATTACGGGCTTATAGTCAAGTAGAAAATATATTCAGAAATCGAAATCAAAAGCCATTCAATGTAAATGTGCAAAATAGCAAACAGAAAAGCCATATAGCTCATCCATCTATATGACCATAGAAACTAACCAGCACTGTTACCCCATTCCAATGAAACAGGTACTAAAATGGTTTACAAAGTAATTACAAATGCAAAAGGTTGCAATTCATGTGTGGGCGGGCGTTTACACTCTTCGTATTTCTGCTAATATTTATTGTATGATAATGGGGATGATATTGGAAATTTGTACAAATTAGTTATAATAAATTTGCATAGTTCAACCCCAAAAAACTACCCCTATAGGATGCAATTCTTTAGAACATATTTTTCCGTATATGGTAACTGGAAAAACAAGTTTTTATTAAAAATCGTAAATTGCACTTGAACTTTAGGAAACTGATCTAGACCAATTTTGTTGCAAATTAAATTTAGACTTTTTTTGTTTTTTGGTCAGTTTTATCGTAAATACTAAACTTTATTACAATACATGCAAAAAAGAAAATCTCCTCTGACAGCTGCCACTTCCGATCAGTCGATTTCACTAAATTTCAGTAGGACTTTCCGTCAATTCATCTAGGATGACAGACAGACCAGGCCGACAAATACCACTTCAAAAGCTACTTTTTCGGAACTTAAATCATCGAAATCGCTATTTTAATCCGTTTTTACCTTGAGGTTGGGGCCAAACAAAAATACAGCCCAGAAATATACCATAAATGAAATTTTTTCCGAAAGTTGTAAAATTTTTGTTGTTTTTAATTTCTGCTACACTACAAAAAGACTCAGCAAAGCCGCTTAGCATTGGATTACTTTGTGCAATAATGACAGAAAAATAATTAAAAAAATTCACACATTGTTTGAAATTCGATTATCTAGATTTTTGAGTTAATTTTTTGTCAATACAAATGTACGTGTCTTCTGCCACCCTAGATGAAAACCTTCCTCTACTTAAGGAGGCGGCGAACTTACAAACAAGAGCCGGCTTGACTAAAAATGTGGAGAAATGCAGATTTCTGTTAAAGGAGATAATGGGCCCAGAAAAAATTCAAGCTATAAAACAATACTCAATTCCTCAAACGACGAAGCACGTGAGGTGTTTCAGGAGAATGTGTGGCTGGTATACAGACTATTTATACACAAATTTACTTTTTTGTCCCCTAAAAGGAGTTATAAATCGAAGAAGTCTAATTCGGCAGATAAGTCCCTTGAAGCACTACTTCCTACGATTTACTGTCAGTTTATCGTGAACAATTTATCGTAGAACAGTTTATCGAGTTCCGTCCCATGTGGCCTAATTCCAGAACTTCTTACAAAAATCATTTAAATATTCCATTTCCATCCAACTAACCAACTCCCATCTTAATTTATTAATCAAATAAAATGGGAATGGCCGAATTCAATAAAAATTTTATAAACCGAAGACACTTTAATTTTTATTTACAAATCATTTTAGTATACGGGCAAATTTACAAACTACGATAAACTGGCATACGATAAATTGTTCCACGATAAATTGTTCCACGGTAAATTGTGTCCACGAATAACTGTTCAACGGTTAAAATGTTCACGTTAAATTGAAACACGATAAATTGTTTACGATAAAAAGACCATCACCCACTTGTAACGTGCGTTCCATTTACGCGTCGCGTATATATCGCTTCAACTTGCATGCTACAGTGTACAGCATTTATTACGCCTAAAGGATTGTTACACACTAAACACACCATCAAAATTATTGTTACGCCTGCGAGGTTGGCAAGTCGGTGGTACAGTATACTTTCGGCGATTCATTATGATTATGGTAATGACTTGCAATATTGGTGTATGCACCATACCCGGTCCGAAAAATAAAATCGTACGATTTTTTTTTTGTACTTTGCTTAACGGATTCTTTTTTTTGTTGTACGGCAAAAAAAGAAAAAAAAATATTGAATAATTTTTTTTGATAGCCGACCACACCCAAAAAGAATTTCAACTATTGTTTGGCATTCGATAATAATCTTTTGGTGCATGAACTTGTCAGCATAAGAAGCTTATGACCATCGAGAAACAAAATGTCATAATATGTATAACTACTTAACGAGTGGGACTATGCAAAATGTCCATGTTAGAAAATAGTTAGTGATTCTTGGTGAATTATTGTGGATACAATTTTGTGAGAAAGACGATAGTTTTTGTGATAAGTCGGAAAACATTAACACCGATAATAGTGCACGTAATACGGGTGATAAGTTGAAGAATAACAAAGAAGTGTAGTGTCTGAGTGGCGTTCCCATACGTGTACAGTTCGTTTACCTTGGATATTTATTTTGTGTTGAAAAATTAAGACTTAAAGTTCCTAACCAACTAAATCCCATATGTGGTTAATTGTCAAGGCATTATAGTGATCTAAACTCGATTTAGTATCTCTGTACAAGCTACAAAATATCGAATGAGATCGGTGCATCGAGATAAAAAGTTTATCCATAAAACTATTTAAATAATCAATTCGTGGAGCGGACAGGTGTAGTGTTGGTGTTACGCATAACTACGCAGAAAATAACATCTGTGTCTGGCGTGAATTTATCGGCGGCGATCTTCATTTTCTTTGGCACCCGGTTTGGTGGAGCAAGCGGTTGGCAAGGTCGAGGACGGGGACGTGTAGCGGCATGCGGCAGGGTCGAGAGGAAGGCAGTATTATCCGGACAGGTTTATTTTGAGTCTAAGTTTCTGTAGCTTTCTTTTATTTTACTATTTTATATTATTTTTTTTTTATTTTTCTCTTATGTGTAAATACTAAAATCATTTAGTTAAGTTTACTTTTCCCATTTACTTACTAATTTTTTTTTTCTTGCCTGAATTTGTTGTATCCTTTATTTAAAAATCTAATTTGGTCTAACTTGAATTGCCTAGCGACATTTTATTTAAATTGCTTAATCTTATTTTTTTTTTTTATATAGCAACAATTCAGTTTTGGTTGCAGGTGCCGTGCCCCGGATGCAGGAAAGCGCTTTCTTCGTTCGAGGAAACAGGTAACCGTTGATTTAGGTGTTTTTGCGTTTTTTTTTTGGGTAGTGTTATGCTCAGTCATTCTACCGTTTAAACAATTTAAAATGTGGCTTCATTTTTGTTGCATAATGATTTTTCTAAATTGATTTTTATAATTATAATTGTAACTTTTGGTGAGTTTGCCCTTGAATTTCATGTTTATATTCTTTTTGGTGTTAATAAAGATTTTGTTAATGAATATATTTTTAAACTTGAATATGATTAGCAAAGTTATTATGCATGAGTGAGTGGAAATCGACATAGAGTGAGATGACGGGATGAGGTAAGTGGTTGGAAGGAGATGTCGGAGTGTACCTTTCATTTCTTTTTCTTTTTTTTTCTGAGCGGTTCTATCCAGGTGATCCAAGAACATCTCGAGTGTACCACCCACGACCAAAGACCCTTTACCGATGAGCTAGCGGCAAACCAAGAAGGAGTCTGTACACTCGGCGGATCACCTTTGACTCCAACGACTGGGAAAATACATTAATATTTTCTACTTTTGGCAACGGCATACGATAACCCGGCGTCGTTACACACTTCCTACAGATGAGTTCAATGCCACATACATAAGGGTGTCGATTTTTATATATATATATGTGTATATAGTAGTGGTACGTGTAATTGTATTAGTACGAATATGTGCCATTTAAATTTTTTGGAGATGACATTTCTAGATATCATTTCCTATTATCATTTAAAATTCGTAAATGCAAATAAATATGCTTTAAATAAAACTAAATTTATTTAATTTTAGTTTTAAAATAATTTTTATTCTGTGTTTCTGTGAAAACAAAACATTTATTCGACATCACATTGAAAAAAAAATTGAAATGTGTAGCTAAAATATTTTTTCCAAAACACATTGAGGCACACTCTCTAAATGTGTGTGCTACTCAGGAACACATTTGATAACTTTTGTAATTATTGCAATGATATTTCGTCGCGGAAAGGAATGTATTGTGAAAACTGAAAAGCATGTCGAGTTATTCCTTAAAATGTGTTAAAAACGTGTTAAAAAACGAAAAAGTTATATGACAGCAATAGCAGTAATTAACGCGAACGTGTTAACTCACTACTCAAATACTTGGTGAGACGTCAAAAAACTGAGACGACGAAAGGACATAAGCACCAAAAAAACTGAACCGATTTGTACCGATTCATAATTTTTGATGCTTACATTCACAGAAAACAAACAAATATAAACACAGAAAAATTACACACACTAATATAAAAATGTATACTATACTCGTTATACGTATACGAAAACGTCATTCGTCGTTCGTCGAATTTTGGAAAAAATCGACACCAAGATGTAGCTGTAGGGCTGCAGTGACATTTACAATGACAGTGCAACGAACTTCATTGGAGCCAACACCCAGCGGAACAGAATGAAAACATGTGCTAGCGGATTTCAAAAAAATCATGGCGGAACGGTTAGCTTCGGACGGGATAACATGGCATTTTCAACAACCATAGCATCACGTCATTATGATGAATTATTTGAAACTGGCACAAAGTCAATTAAAACCAATTTAAAGAAATTCGTAGCGTACGAAAAGTTAATAACAGTTCTCAACTAAATAGAGCCAAGTGTTAAATTCTAGAACTATATGCCAAATATCCAATAACATAACGGATCTAGAAATTCCCACAAACTTTAACTTTAAATAATCACAGGCAACTGTTGGAAAAGCTAAAAGAGGATATTTGGAAGAGATGGAGCAATGAATATCTGGAAAACTATAACAACGCCCAAAATGGTCACAAATCAACGTCGTTGATCTCATTCTTCCTATACAACATAATTTTCCGAGTTCTAAATCAGTGCTACGCAGAATAGTTGAAACTCTTCCAGGAACAAATTGGCACGTCCGAGTCGTTTTAATACGTGGCCCGGGAAATTCCCGCTACTAAAGAATTGTCAGAAACGATTAACACGAGCAAACATCAACCCGACGCTATTACTTCACGCACTCTCAATAATCTGTTCGAGCAGATAGACATGTTCGGAGCAATAGTGGAAGGAACAACAATGAAGAACAACAAAACAAAGTTAACCTCGTATCCTAGAATCTATACATTGATAAAATTGGCCAAGCTATTCTACTCTATGGTTAATGGAAGGTAATAACGTACTTTAATCTTACTCTGTATTGGACAGAGATAGCATAAACGGCACGCTAAGCTAATAGCACCAGCACATACGAATATGTTGAAATACTGCGAAACTATTGAGTCTGGAATTAAAGCACTATTCTAAAGCACAGTCATAAAATTACTACAAAAATCAATAAAAATAAAATAAAACGAAGTTGGCAAAGAAATGACATAGTTTCTTTTTGCATAATCATGGGTAGCTCTAGTGCCTTTCGATTTGTATTCAAGCCTGACTAGTATAATCCCGTAAAGCGACCTGAACGTCATACAACTTCAATTAAAATTACAAGTTACCAAATAAACCGATGTTAGTCAGTATCTGGGTGCCATTCATAGCCTACTTCAAGAATTTTGCTCAAACCAACCTTTCTACCTAGAATTATAATTTTCAGTGAATTACTATTTTCGGTAAATTGTCGTTTTCGGCGAATTGAAAATGTTGGTGAGTAATTTTTCAATAAATTGTTGTGGATAGTATGTAGTCACGGAATATTAAATCACTACCACGATTGCCCTCAATTTCAGAAAACCATTGCAACGAGTAAGATTCGCAAAAATATTTGAATAAAAATTAAAAATATCTGTAAACATTCTTATCTTTATGTTATCGTAAATAAATATCCCATTTATCATGACGATACCACAATATGAATGGAATGTCAAAATTTCATGATTAATAAGCTAATTCCCGACACTCGAGGTCAACTACATGTTATAATTACATGGTAATAACAAAAACAATAAAACAATAAACAGTACGGTGATATTAGTAAAATTAATAATAATGCCATAAATCTTATTTTATGTCATTTCAATTTTATTTTTCACTTTTTCACTATTTCCTTTTTCCCTTTATTGTTTTAATTTATGACATTTTCTTGTGACCTTTACACTTTTCGTCATATAGTATTGTTTCTCGTCGATGTGACGGTAATATTTATTTATTGATTTATACAAAACAAGTAAAATACCTTAAACTATTTACCTATGTACGTTGTACATCGTACGTACCTCGAGCTTTTCAACATACATACATAAATTGTTATGTGTCTGTACTACGAACGAATGTACGAGTATATACATAATACTCAACGAACAAAATAAGTTTTAACACTTTGTGAAAATATAAATTTCCCTCATTTTTTTGGTTAATTGCTGTATAGACGAAACAAAATAATGAAAATAAGACGATAATTGAGTGTATATATAAAGCACATACAGCACTGAATGGAAAATATAAATAAACGAGCTTTTTCTGGTTTGTTCAGTTTTCTCTTCTCAACTATGTACGAGTATAAAAGTACGGCTGCCTGCTTTACGTACACACAAGTACATATTACCAGAGTAAAAATTTTAAGTGGGTTTTCCACTTTTAAACTAAAAAAATAAAATCGTGTAAAAATAAACTTTAGATTAATAATTAAATACATATTTCAACGTACTGGTGTGTATATTTATATAGAGACGGAAAGCTTTTTTCACCTAAGCTTAAAATACACAGAGTAGTTTATTTCGTAATCTATAGAATTTCAACCGAAAAAACGGAGAAGAAAAATTCCTGTACAGTATTCGAATAAAGTAAATAAAATAAATTTTCATCCAGAAAACGAATAAAATCTCTTTGATCTCTAATTAAATGTTTGGATAACAAAAAACATGCTTCGAAAATATTAATTAGAGAGAGAGAGAGAGAGAGCTTTTCTTTGCATTTATTTTGTTGCATGTAGTAATATGATTAAATTTAAAATAAATAGGATTTTTAGGTTATGTGATTTAATAGAAAACTTGCTTCATACCCAATACACATTTTATTTATTATTGTCGTCCCATATATGAAAAGTAAATACGTACCTAAATGTTTATAGAAAAGCTTTGTGTATAGGTAAATCCAAATATTATATTATACGGAATAGACATTCAGTATTTATTTAATAATTTTAATTTTTCGAAATTTCCAGATGCCACATGACATTATTTGTTTAAACAACATTTTTTGGTTTTATTATAGGATTTTATTTAATTTTCTAAAATCTTCTACTCCTATGCGTATGCCTAAGTTTTATGGATTTGTTAAAATGTTGTTGCACATAGGATTTACTCAAAAAAACAATTATCCATAAAAATTAATCTGCATGGTGTTTGCTTTTCTGCCTGTGAAGATATAACGCCCAAAAAAAATATTACTGATGATTTTCGACATTGTCGATTTATAAAACAAAAATTATTAAATAATTCTATACTTGGTATCTGAAGTGATCACATTCGGATGGAGGTCGACGTAGCTATGGTGTCTTATCGGTAACTCCTAAGAAACCAGAAATAATCATTTCACGAGACGACGAATTTTGGGAAATATTTTTGGAACCGTGGTATCTTGGAGGCTATATCTCCTTTAACTAAAAATGTACAAATACTTTTGGTAAATAATGGTGCTTGAAACAGAAATACGTGCACCGGTTGCACGTCGTGATTCTCAGATCCAATCTCTCGTTTGCTATCTTTTGTTTGATAGATTACAGTTGCAACTAAGTTCGTAAGGGAAGCATTGGCTCAGTGAATTCTGGTGCTATGCATTACACACCGACCGCTGCACTGGAAATTGGTATAGATTTCCTAGAGTTTTTGATAAAGTTCTAGCAGCTAACATAAGTTAGAGTGAGACCATCGGCTATATTCGTTAACTTGTTATTGGATTGATGACGAGATTTCTTTTAGTATTTTAACGGTTTTCGTCAATCAATTTGGGATTTTCCAAAGGTCATAAAAAATCTCAAGTATTCTAAACTGGGATAGACACACCTTACGAATTGTACTGGGCATTCTCGTTCGCACTATACTTAAAGTGGGATGGTTGAACACTTTGATGTTCTTATTCCTGAAGAATTAATTTCCATGATGCCCGAATGTTCCGAATTGTCTGGAAATTTAATTAACACTTATGATAAACTATCAGTGAACATCTCAAATTTAGATCTTCCTCTTCATGTTAAGATTATTTTAAGTTTCGGAAATAAATTGTATTCCTTATTTCAAAATTATGTCTGATGTTGAAAGTGCATTATCTTTTATTTGAACGATAATGATCGATTTACCAATCGAAACCGTTTTGTAAATATTTTACAAAATGTAGAATTGGCGAAAAATAATTCAGTTCTGATCTAGAAGTCAATAAATAGCCCGATCAAAATTAACTGCTGCCGCACAGCAGGAACCGTTCCCGTCATCATACATGTATAATAAATTAATTTCCATGACATGGTCAACTACATAAATATGTATATAGATCTCGATAAACTCGTACCTACACACTGTGTACCTGAACAAAATAATTTGAATTTTCATTATGCATTAAAACATAATAAACCGAAAATTACAATATTTTTGTATAAAAAATTATAATTTTTATAGATCCAACAAAACAGATTAATTGAGATTAAATAGCAAATGAAAAATTTAAAATACTGATTTTGTTATTAAAATAATAATTTTATGCTTCAAATAAAATAATTAAATTAAAATAGTAAACATAAAATATTATTACGAGTATCAATTAAAAAATAATCAAATTAATATATTTTTTTTTGTAAATCAACTATAATTATGCGATTAAATTTGCTTGCATAATTAATTTTGAATAATTGTATTTTTTAGTAATAAAACTTTGGTCAGTGACAGGCCACTGTATTTAGTCGAATATTAACAGCTCATTATGACGTTAAAATATTTAAACCAGTCAAAATCACACTTGACGAACAAGGCATTTTCCGGTTAGCTGTTCAATTGATCCAATCCGATTTTATTTTTACATTAACCTCATTGTTTGGTTTTAATATGAATGTAATTGACTTTTCTAAATAGCGCCTTGTAAACGTCCGTAACATTCCGTTTATATTTTGGTGGTTCTTTATTAGGCAGATTGTACATGCTTGGATTATGTTTATTGACTGTAAGACCTTAAATCCAAAATTGCTATAAAAATATAAGTTTTTTAATTTTTAGTGTTCTCGTTGTAATTTAATATTTTAAATCATAAGTGGTGATTTTTCCAATTTTCGTTTGTAACGTAATAATTTCATTTTTTTATTACTTTATTAAATGCGTATTATCAATTAGTCAAATTCACTGAAAAAAATGTTACCAAATCGAAAAACAATCCTCTGTAAAAAAGTACCTAGTGCTAAGTTCCGCGTAGCGAATTCCACCGAATAAACATGTAAATCGGTACGAAATAATGCCTAAAATCTCCTATACGTTTTTCAAACTTTTTTAACTAGGAGGGGGTTAATGTAGCAGAAAAATTATTTTCTTTTAAATAATTAACTGCTCATTCGAAACATATTATTGGTATAAAATATTTCTTATACATATTTACATATGTACTGTACTTAATAGCGCTCTCGTTACGCTGCTCGTTACGTTGTTTTTCACATCTGTCCGCTTCTCGGTTTCTTCTACCAACAAAAAATAGAAATTTTCACAAATTAACATTTCTTATTCTATTAAGTACTTTCTTTTATGTAGTAAAATAAAACACGGAAATCATGAAAAATGTTGACCCCGAGATTTTTGCAGTCACCTTAGCTATATCGCCGAAATAAAAAAACGTGTTTTTACAGCCCAGATGGATTGACTAATCTAGATGAAACTTCGTACTTAAGCCTTTCTCGTAAATTGGGAGAGTCCAGTGATTGTTGGCTATAATCGGACCACCAGACGTGGCGCTTTTATATAGGAGCTTTTTTGTCTTATGCAAATATTTAGAAAATTATATCATTTTTCTTTTCTAATATTTGCATAAAACAAAAAGCTCTTCTTTGTGATAAAAAAAATGGTTTTTAACAAAAATTGCCCTGTGACGGCCCCTGTGAGCTGTATACCGGAACGAGCATGAGCTTTCTCCATTTTTGCAATGATCTTGAAAAGTTTTGCATTTACAAAAAACGACAAAGAATTGAAAGATTCAAATAAATTTAAAGATTAAACTTTCCACCAACGTTGGCTCGATTGGTTTTCTGAAATTTAAGCAAGGATAATGTTTTTGATTATGCAAGATAGTTCTTCCAAAAGTCTGGCAAGTTTAATTTTTTGCTTTCGAAATCAAGTATGGTGTGTTCCAGATCTATGTATACATTAGTGATAAAAGGAAGTCAGTTGGCCACAGCATATCCACCCCTCAATTTTTTTTTTGTGGTGAACGCGATGATGAAAACTAAAAATTAAATTTAACATAATAATGTAGATTCATGTTAATTATAAAAAAAAATTATGCTATTCATAAAAATAAAAAATTGACATTACTAATTGGACGCGAAAAATTCATTTTTTAAGTACAATTATCGAATTTTCATAAACTAGCAGATTTGAATAATAAATGACATAATGTTAAAACAAGAAAAACCAGACAACTAAATAATTAATATTACGTCCTTTAGTTAGTAGATTTTTAAATGTGTAAAAATTTTATGACAATCCGACCATTCGTTTACAAGTTACAGTTATTATTTAAGTGTGAATTTACTGTCGTCATTACTTAGAGAAGAAAATGAACGGCATGAGATTTTTCATCACTGGTGGTGCCTTCATGAAGCGAGATTAAAAAATTGGATTTGTTTTTACCAACTTCTACTATTATTTTATGTACATGCTTTTGCTTTAACAAATATATGGGCACAAACATTGCTCATATTCGATATTTTTTTTTGTTATTATTATGTAAGTACAACCAAGATTATTTGCTCAAAAAATGAATATAATTTAACTAAACTTGGATTAAAATGAGCTAATCTTAATAGAATCAGATAAAGATCTGCTCTAAAAATCAACATAATGTGTAAACGAGAATACCACATAGTAAGCTTTTCGACTACACACCACAAATTAAAACAACAATCCGGTGTGATTTTGTTTATTTTTTCGTTTACACATTGTCGTGTTTTTTAGAGAATCAGCATGCTGATTGGTTAAAGAGTTGGATTAAAAATAATCTAGCTTCGTGAATGCACGAAGAGGGAAATCAAGTTTTTGCTGCAAGTATTCAGTGAGTTTTTTGATAAATGCCACGCGTTCATCTCGGTCCTCAAACTGTTCAGTGTCGAGGAGGATGTTTAGTGGTGATCTTGAATCACCTTGAAACTCATTAGTTTGGGAGATAATAACGAAAGTTATTTTTTTTAACTAGAACCTATACTTTTTGTTCATTTGTGGCTTACACCAAAATAATTTTTTTTTTAAGTTCTAACACTGTTTTATTGTAAGGAGAAATAAATATAAATAAAATCAATTCTTCTTTGACTTGTTAAGCAAATTTTATAACTATGCCTACTCTCCACCTGCCATTAACATCAAGTTATAACATTAATTTTCGAAAAGTTACAGGTGGAGACACAAAATGTCAACGAGTTGCAATATGTGTTAACATTAAGTTATACTTTAATGTCAGAAGTTTCTGTTAACACGAAATTTTGACGTTTCTTGACATATAATAAAAAATAGATCTTTTTTAGTCAAAATATCAAACCAAAAACAGGAAACTTTAAAGTTAATTGAGTGATATAAATATAAAGAGTAATTATGGAATATTCAATATTCATTCCAAAATATTTAGAAGGGTTGACATAAAAAATAATGCTTACCGACAAATCGCAACTGAAGAGGGCTCAGATGAAGATGACAGCAGAGAATATACAGCAGAGAAGAAGAAAATTGATAGTTCAAAAAAAATCAGGAGCCGATCTGGACGATATTAAGGAATGAACGTTCACTTTTTTATTTTAATGAAATGTCGTTTTTGGATCCTTGTATTGTTTATAGGAAAGGCAAAACCAATCTAAATGTAAGTATTTCTAAAGAATTTTGAACTATTTTATTGATGTTGAACGTATTTTTTAGATTGAAAGCAGTTTAACGGACGATTCCGATCAACAAACTTTATATCCACTTAATCCACTCAAAAAAAGAGATAAGAGGCATCACTAGCATCATTAGATTTGCTCACTACTGATGTTGATGACGTATTAAATAAATTTATTTCAGCCGTAAATTCTGAACCAGAAAAGGATGAATTTGAAATATTTGTTGTCAGTTGACCGAATTAATTGTGCATTGAATTAACTCGCCGGGCTCAAGCACAATAACAATAAGCCAGCAGCAATAATTGTTGGGGCCACCACCACCATCACCTTCATCATCGTCATCAGGATTTTTAACGGTCCAATTAACATTCCACAGACCCCATACAAACTAGTTGGTAAACAAGCATCTATTTCATCAACATCAACAGCAATGCGTGTATTCAATTATCCAGCCGAAGCTACTTCAGCAACTTGTTCGACTATCTTCGTCATCAACATCAACAGAAGTGAATAACACCCCTAACATTCCGCGCACCATTTTTAACGCCGTAAAATTAGTTTGCCCACTACCATCTGTTTCACTATCATCGGACAAGTACTCAGACTTAGTTGCACCCCAAACCTGTCCAGTCCCTTCTTTTTCACAAACGCCAACAGACACTTTTGAAATTCGTTTCAGCCAATGGTACAACATCAAACATTCTGAACGATGCCATACGTGCTGCGGATAAAGACGAAAATGCTATATTTTAGTTTTATAAGTTAAAGATTTTCTTTAAAAAATTTTATAATTTCTTTTCATTTAAAATGAATGGATACTTGAATTAAAATTAAAATTTAGTCTGCGGTCGGTTTATTACAATACAACATATCTACGAGGGCTAACGATAAAATTCAAAGCTAACTATTTGTTTAATTGTTCTTATCAATTTTGAATATGTTTATTACAAAATAAATAAATATCGAAAGAAAATATATATTCCTTGTTGTTTTTTAAAAAATTATTTCATTTATTTAACATATACTTATACATGATTAATTTATTTTACTTCATTGACTTTGGATTATGCCATCCGAGACTAAATATTTTACAATATTTTGGCGTGTGGCTGTTGCAGTTTTATTGCAAAAAATTATTGGTAGATGAAGAAACCTCCTGATGATCAATAGGTTGATTGATTTCTTTATTTAAAAAAATTACGAAGCTTTAACTATTAAATCAGTAGTTTCGAGGGAGCTTTTTTGGCCTTTGAAATATTGGAAACCGCGTTGCTAACCGGCCAAACGCACATTCCATTGTGATACGTGCTTCGCTTATTCTATAATTGAATACCTTTTCAGGCACACTCAAATCTATATTCCTATTAAACGGTTTAACCATATTGCTAAAAGGAGGTAAGGCATCATCGCTGATGAAAAAAAAATTAAGTTTCTAAATTTTGCACTGTGGCCCTATTCTGGTTTTCCCTGGCAATAGGGAATTGGGAAAACTATTTTCATAGAATTTTTGTCTAAATTATATTTTTCTGGCCTACTGTTGGAATTAGTTTGGTGTAAATATTTTCGAAACAAAGATGATTGTTAGCCCGAATTTTCAGCCTGAATTTGTATTTTTTAATTATGGCAATACAACTTCTGTCATTATACAAAATATAAGCAAATTATAACTATTAATTAATTGTGTATTAAATAAATATGGAACTAATCGTGGCTTCTAAATTTTGATAAAAATAATAAAAACAAATTTATTACTGCTGAAACATCAAAGTAAAAAAATTATTAGGTCAAATTTTCAACAAAAAAATCTAAAAATGTTTTCAGTAGAATTATGGGAACTAAATTCAGCTTGAGAAAAAGTTTATCGGATACAAATTGGAGTATATTCTATTATATCTCGCCTCATAAACGATTCACGAGCACTTGAGCTATGTATATCACCGGAATTGCTAAAGTTTTGACTAGAAACCGACAGAATTTCGGAAAAATTCTATCTGGAATTATCTGGATATAGTGGTTTAAATATCGTCTTACAAACGATTCACAACCACTTCACTTATACAATAGGATTCGTTAAAATCTTGGCTACAGAACATTTCCTGAAAAATTTTTATGGGATATACAGGTGATTAAATCTCTTCTCACAGGCGATTTACGGGCACTTGGCATATACTGCCAGATTTGTTGTTGACTACAAACTAAGAAATTTGTATAAAAATTCTATCTGGAATTATCTAGATATAGTCATTTGAATCTTGTCTCACAGGCTATTCACGAGCACGAATTCGGCGATATATGCCAAGTGCTCGTGAATTGCCTGTGAGAAGAGATTTAAATGGCTATATTTAGATAATTCCAGATAGAATTTTTCTGCAAATTTCTTTGTTTGTAGTGAAAACTTCAACGAATCCGGTGGTGTATTTCTAGTGCTCCTGAATCGCCTCTGAGACGAGATTCAAACGTCTTTATACCGGTTATTTCCGATTAAAAAAAAAGTTTTATATCTCTCAGTTTGTAAGCAAAACTACAAACGTCTATATCCATAAACAATAAATTAAAATTTCGGACTGAAAATTCTTGCTATGAATGTAGTGTTCAATCTTCAATCACGTAATGCTAATTAAGTTTCCACATTGTCGTTTTCAGGTTAGGTTTGGGCTGTCTAGGTTTCCAAACAATTGAAGGGATAATTTAAAAATACGTAAAAGTTATATTTATAATTTCGGGGTGAATGCTCTAAATGTTATAACAGATTACCTCATTGTCGCGACAGTGGTATTTTGTCGGGCTGGGATATAAAACTATCTCGTTAGTAATAGTTTAATATTGTTAACGAACTTTTTGAACTGAATATCGGGCTAGTTTCATTTAAATGAAGAGTTTAGGCCTGACTACCAAGCAATAGTGGTAATATATACATAAAAGTAATTTTAAAGTTTCGGACTGAATGTTATAAATGTCATGAAGTTGTATCATGACACTGTTTACTGTCGAGATAGTGACATTTTTTCGGGCTGGGACAGTAAACTCTCACGATAGTGATAGTTTAGTGTTGCCATCGCGTTTTTTCGGGCTGAGTATCGGACTAGCTTCATATACATAAAATATGATGGATATGAGAATACTGACGTTTATTGTAAACCAGAAGAAACTCAACAAAGCTAAAATTTCTTTAAATTGACTGATTGCATCATGGTAAAATTCTGGAAATTGCTGCCAAGGGTCGCAATCCAAATCTTTAAGAAGGTGCATTTCCAAATCATGCTCTCCTCGTGTAACTAAAAAAGGCTTGACCCAAAATGCAGGTGTTCTTCTTTTTCTTTTTTCTCGAAGCAATTTTATTTTATTTTCTTGCAAAATTTTAATTCTTTTAAAACTTTTAACCCAAGGGCAATTTTAATTTTTTTGAAGATTGCATTTTGAAAAATACATAAATGTTCGTTAACCAATCTACAAATGATTTTGAATGACAAATTTATGGCAGCTCTACCTCACCCGAAGCCATATATGTTACCCGATACGTTACGGATAATGACAAAATACATATCAGGTGGAGTGGCCATGTTACGTAGGTACTGCTAGGTCAAAGAAGCATTGACTATATTATTTTTATTTCACGTTGCAACGAAACAGTATTAGAACTTAGAGAAAATTGTTTTGCTGTAAAGTTTCAATTTTTGCTCATATCTCTGAAACCATACACTTTACGAAAAACTTTGTATGCACAAAAAATATTTATCTATTTATTTTTAACTGTTTAATCAAAACGTGCACTCAAAAGTATAGGTTCTACTTAAAAAAAACTAACTTTCATCGATATCTTCCGCTTCTCAGTTTCAGGTCATTCAAAACCATAACTAAATGTCCCTCTCAACATTGAACAATTTTCATTATAAAAAATTATCTCTCTCTATTTTCTCGTCTCTCTAATGTGTCGAGAAAAAATCATTATTCTATTGAATTGTGGCGCCCTCAGAACTCGTTATGGGTACTATCAATTTAAAATTGGATTTTACTCCTCAACAAAATCAAGTAATAGTACACGACAATAGTATAATGCATCGTGGTTTGAAATATGGTTAATTTTAAAATTTGCGACAGTTCAAATAAGTTCTGATCTCCATTAATGCGCTAATTATTATGCATGCAGCATGTTAAAGTTAATTAATCTCGCAACACTACCGTTCGAATCATATTATGGGATAATTTGATTTTAAAACATAAATTGGACATGAAACAAAAATCGTTTGTATTCCCAACGTTATAGTTATCTCATTTATATATTTTTCAATTATGATTACCATATCAATTTTATATATTTTTTTATTTTTTGATTAATCGAAACGCAATTGACCAGGTGCCATAACTGTAATAACAATAATTACTTAATTATATTCCCAAAATGTGTTAATAATTTTTATTTTATGATTAATTTTAATATTTAATTTTTTTCTTTCGTGTCTGTTTAAATAAAAAATATTCATATTTATGCTTCATATGTATAGGTACGAGGGCAAATCAAAAAGTCTTGCAATATCATATGAAAAAAAAGAGTGAGTGAGACAGCAATATTTTTATTTTTCGACATTATCTCCTTTAAGGTTTATACATTTGTCATATCGATCAATTAACTTGCCTAAACCCTCTAAAAAAAAAGATTTCTTTTGCTCCATAAAATATTAATTTACAACAGACTGTACTTCATAGTCACTGGAAAATTTCCGGCCCCCTAGTATTTTTTTCAAATTGGGAAACAGAAACTAGTCACTGGGTGCCAAGTCTAGATTGTACGGTGGATGCGGAATTTCCACGAAGCCGCAGTCCTTTAATGCAGCTTGAGCAATATTAACCTTGTGCACTGGTGCATTGTCGTGAAGAAGCAAGATTTTTTTCCTAACTTTCCTTGGCCGTTTTTCCCGGATCGCTTTTTTCAATTTTCGGAAAACCTCTGCGTAATATATGCCTGTGATTGTGGTTTTCGGTGGCATATAATAGATTATCAAAATTCCTTCAGCATCCCAAAAAATTGTTGCCAAAACCTTACCAGCAGACGGTTGAGTTTTGAATTTCTTTGGTGGTGGTTCACTACGTTTAATCCATTGCATCGATTCTTGTTTGGATTTCGGATCCCAGTGATGAAGCCATGTTTCATCGCCTGTTATTATGTTATCCAAGAAATTTTCTGGATCTTCTTTGTACATATCTAAAATCGCCTTTGAAGTTTGAACACGCATTTTTTTTTGTTCTGCATTCAAGAAACGGGGAACCCATCGCACACTTACTTTCGACATGTGAAGATGGTCATGTAATATAGTATATGTGGTACCGTATGAAAGGGAAAGTCTCCACGCTAACCCTGGAATAGAAATACGCCGGTCCTCCAATACAATAGATTCGGCCAAAATTACGTTTTCATAGCTAATAGCATCTGCTGGCCGACCCGAGGGGTTGTCGTCTACTAATGACTCCCGACCACTTCTGAATAATTTTACCCACCTTGTTACTGTGGCATATGATGGTGCAGATTCGCCGTAAACTTTTGATATATAGTTGAATATATAAATTGCATTTCGTCCATCTTTACAGAAAAATTTAATAATGGCGCGATATTCAATTTCATCCATTTTAAGAAAAATTCAAAACACGTGTTACTAAATTGACAAAAACAAACGAACTGTAAAATTTACATCGAAATGTTCTTCTAGAAGTTTCATCGCGACAAAAAATGGTTTTGAAAAATATATTGTTGTCTCACTCACTCTTTTTTTTCATATGATATTGCAAGACTTTTTGATATACCCTCGTATATACTCGTATGCTATATACATGCCATAAAAAAATTTAATTTGAACTTTTTTTTATGATTATTTGTCAGATTGAAATTTATGTTAAAATGTTAATTCCAACCTTTTATATTATTGCTGTGTGCCAGAATCTAAAATAAGTTAATCACATTTGGGACTTTACACAACTATCTGATTCAGGAGTATTCACTAAACGTTTAATTATCACTTCCATCTTTCGGAAATAGGTTTCATATTGGATTTGGATCAAATGGCCAAATTATTTTTCTCCATTCAGGGACTATACACGTAAACAATTTTTTTTAATATTCGCCAGGCAATTCTTCATTTGATTTATATTAAGAGGAATTTCCATAAAACATTCCAACGAAACGTTGAGACGATTGTTATTAAAAATGAAACCAAATACATTGAAAGCAAAATAAAACTGAACACAATGAAAAGTACAGGGAAGAAAGAAAAGCTCATCGAAATAATAACAGACAATAAATACAATATAACGTTTACAACCTTGAAGCTTCAAGCTATCAAGCTTCTTTTCTACATTTCACAATTTATTAGGAAACGAACGTATTTTTTATTTGTTGGGTTGGGATATACCCATAGAATCTAAGGCTTTATGCATATTGTTGTTGTTGTTGGCAGTTGCCAGATGGTTCTGCGCTGATTTGATGTTTTATGCTATATCGATCCATCAAGATCTGTAACGTGCATGAATATACGTTTTATGTATATGCAAATATAGATATTAAACTAGGAATTAACTTTTGACCAATAAAATCTTCAACAAAATCGTAGGAATTATTAATGAATACCATCATTTAACAGACGAATCACAAAAATTTTTATTTATATAGTTGTATAGTATTTAAATTTATATAAAGACATAACAAGTGTCAGCAGTGCGATAAAACTATAATGCAAAAAGCAATAAAAATGACGTTTGCATATAACATATTTTATTTAATGTTAGAGTCTTATAAACTTTATTTTTTATTTAAGAATTATGTCATA
The DNA here is from genome assembly GCA_947310385.1 of Nephrotoma appendiculata. NCBI lineage: Eukaryota > Metazoa > Arthropoda > Insecta > Diptera > Tipulidae > Nephrotoma > Nephrotoma appendiculata. The sequence goes on along the minus strand of OX371224.1, from coordinate 366,635,804 downwards.
AAAGTTTATTAAGATGAGTGACGTTAATAAAATAGTCCCACTACACAAAATACTCATATTATGAATGCCATACGGTGCCAGAGAGATATACGTACTAATTGAATTTTTATATTGCATTTATACAACTGAATCTAACATTTTCTTGACACGTCCTCTTACTGCTAAACAATTATTGAAGCGACAGGTTAAAAACATACTTTGCCCACCAATTTCTTCCTTTGATAAGTAATTGAGTCAATGAAACCTAAGCCAGCTCCCGGGACTGTGCATGAGGTATACTTACATGCCGGAAAAAGGATTTTTTTTTTTGGTCTTAAAAGTTAAACTATTTAAACAAAAAATTGTGATCTGATGTCTAAGTCACTCATACGACAGACCCTCTTAAATAATAAATTCTAGGTACCAAACAGGGTTGATCGCATTCACAGTTATATTGAGGAACATGAGGTAGCTTACTCTGCACTCAAAAAGTGTTCAGAAAGTGGTAGAAAAGGTATTAAGGAATATGTTTATTATAAAACAAGGCACAGATCCCTTGCATCTCCACCGAACTGAACTGTTTAACGAAAAGTGTTACAATGAAAAAGTGTAAATAACATAAGCATTGTTAAATATATAGGCGCAGATATTTGGTTTAAATATTATCAAAAATCACTCTTTTCGGCCATTTGCTAGCTTGCCTTAATGCAAAAGAAATTTAATCATTAAGTGTTTGCAATGACACGTACAGAGATCGACTTCCACTCTTAATGGCCATATATCAAGGTAGAACAACAGCAGAAACCAGCTTATCACAGGAAAGATCTGACATTGATGACATTAACTTAGTACAAAGCTGTTTGTTTAATATCACATTCCTTTAGCTGAATCCGGTGGAAGTGAATTAAGATTTGATATGGTGAACAATCAGTTACATACTCATTCATGAATGCATGAGTTCTAATATTTATATCAGTCTCATAGTCTTAGAAGTATTACTTGATGGGTATTTTTGTACTTCAATTAATCGTTGCGATTTTGCCATCAAATAATATCATGCTAAACAAAAGGATAAAGAATTTTAGTTTCCTTTCTGAATGAAGTTTTTAGTTTTTTATCTGATGAAAGAATTTGTCCCACCGAAAGAATTTGAAAATTCGTCCATTAGAGAGTGAGAGGGAAGAGTATTTCTAGATTCATAATTTCTCTGAGCATACATTGAGGGAAAATCAGTTCAAGATTCTCCCCCAATGTGGACCCAGAGATATTTAGATTCTAGAATATTACATTTCATTTCTAGAATATTCACTTACAATTAGGATCTTAACTGCTCTGGGTACTCCATATCTTTTTACTATACTCTTCTTCTTGAGGTCATTTATATCTTCAAAACCCATAATTTATGTCTTTTCTCCAGGACCCAAATTCTCCTGTTTTACCATGATATTGACGAAAAGCCTGCGGAAACTGAAAAATGGATACTGTTACTTTGTATGGTGCGTCACAATTCGTTTCAAATTGTAGCAAAATTATCTCACATCGTCCCTAATATATATAATATCATCTCAACTTGTTCCAAATTAGTAGAATAGATTAGTTAGTGTAATTAATCGTGTCAAATGAAAACAAACACAACTCAAATTGTAATCATTCCATTCATATGAAATCGTCTCAAATCTACATAACATCGTTTCAAATTATCGCAGATGGTAACCAAACCGTTCGAAATCATCTCATAACGTCTCGAATCTACATAAAATCGCCTTAAATTGTAATCAAAATGTTCTAAATCGTAAGAAATTATCTCAACTTAATAAACACATTTTTATTAATCTGCTCCAAATCTACATAAAATCGTTCTAATTCGAATCGGATTGTAATCAAAATGTTTTAAAATTATTTCAATTAATTTCATCGCTACATAAAACCATTCGAAATCGTTCCACATCGTCTTAATTTGTAATCAAAGATTTCCAAATCATCTCAAATTGTAATCAAATTGCCTCGAATCGGCTAAAATAAAATAAAAATACAGTTGTCTCAAATCTAAAACTTCAAATTTATTAAGTAACTTGCCAAAATTTTATTGAGTTACTCAATAATTTTATTTTGTAGATACAAAACAGTTGTTTTTGGACAAAATTTTAATATCTTTTAGACGTGTTGCTATTATTTTGTATAATTTGAACTATATGTTTACTATTTTTGAATCAATTTGCATTCAAATTTTTCAAACTCAATGTATAGTGATATTTAAGCAGTATTCTATTTCACTTAAAAGTCATGCAGCTAATGAGCATGCTCCTTCATTCAGCCACGACAAAATATTACTTCAGACAGAGATTTGAGCATTTTACAACGCCTTGCCTTCGTTCTTTAATCTAGTAGAAGCATACGATTCCGAGATTTCATTCATTAAACTATCTTTGGCCAAGTTTTGCTTCAGTGATATTACCTTCATTATGTTTCAAAGCTTAAATATACGAAACAGTCTCGGCTAGCGTATATTCAAGAACAAAGATAGCAGTTTTCGTTTAGTGATGTACATTTCGACCAAAACAACGTAAATAAATACTGAGCTTCGAAAGAAATTGGTTCAGTGGATAGTATACTGTAACCTCCAAAATAGAGCCACGAAATAATTCCGTACGTACGTAAAGCATAAAGATTTTACCTTAATTAACTTATGTGTCATTTTTACTGGTTTGTTTATATCTGCCAAGATGGATGCACAGTACTTTAGGCCTAACCTCAATTTGTGGAGATTCATTATATTGGTTGGATCACCATGCTGACTCAACGACAACTTTACTAAAAAAATTTTTTCTAATAAATTTTTAAAAATACATACTACTAAATTTCGGTAGACACACCTAATATATTCAAATAATAATTTTTATTTAAATTCTGAAATCTGAAACAGGAAATTACCATTTTAAAATAACTATGACGTTTTTAAACCACAGAATTAACGTATTGGAGTGCTGCCTACAAAATGGAGTTTTGTTGCATACTTGTCTTTTGGAGTCTTCCTAGTTCTTTTGATTTTATTGAAGGCTATTCACTCACTTTCACATAGGTACTCAGGGGTCGGATGTTCGAAGCAAGATTATGCTTATTTGACGACCTTCCGGGCAAACAAATATAAAAAATGTCAAGAATAGAAGTAGATAAGTATGTTGGTTGCCAGAAAAAGGTTCATGGGGTCAATCATACACCTTAAGAGTCGAAGTTGAGAGTCACTGTATGTGAAAACGTGAGTTCTCGATCAATGTTGCAAAGTAAAAAGTTAGTGTTTAATAAGTATGATGAGCCTCCGCATATCATCTAAGAATCATGCCGATTTTCTTGTTTGGATAACTAGCACTCCCATATCAAATGGGGCGTTTTCATCTCGGTGCTAGATATTAAATTTAATGTAATATCTTTTCTAAGACCACAGAATATATAGGTGTTTTACACTTATGTTACCTTTTAAATCTTTTACAATATTTATATGGAACACTAATATTTTTCAAACTTTGAAAGAAATGAGTTTTCCAAATTGTTTCATGGTTACAAAATGTAAAACCAAGTTTCATTATATTGAAATCTTTGAGGATAATTATTTGCTATTATTCCATCTTTAAGATTCTTAATCTCGTCATAAAACAGTCAAAAATCATGGTGTTTGTTTGTTGTTAGTAGGTACATTCAATGCTTGATCAGTGATTCCAATTATATCGTACGTTGTTTTTAAAAAAATATTTGACTTCTCACTTGTTGCTACATGAATACTAATATACTATTTTTATGACTTGTTGTTCAAACTTATGACCATTAATGAAACTTTGTTTCATGGTAATCACCATTTTTTTTTTTAATTTAATCTTTGCAATCTGTTCTAGGGCCGAAGAGACTCGCACACCTTCGCAGTTCGTTTTTCACGTCCTTACCTTACGCAGTAGCCTGCCAAATGAGGATGTACGTCCCATTTTATCACCATCTTTTATCGTGATCTTGTATCGTAATTTATTTAAGATTTTTTCGGTTTTTCGGATAAATTATTATTTGTATGGCATTTATACAATGTTTACGACTTTTGTAGTCGTAGAAAACAAAGAAGCCATTTACCCATAATATCTGTACCACAAAAAGTAGAAAAAAGAACGAGCTTACAGTTTCGTTCAACTTCACTTCCATAATAAGTCCATTTAAATTGAATAATTTTATTTTTTTTTTTCAATTTCTAGAACCGGATGAGAAACTGGTAAGTACTTCCTATTTCAATTGAATAGGCCTACAGTAGCCCTAGTAAAATTCATAGAGAAATTTTTATTTTCATTCTTTGAACATATTTATATCTTAACCCTCATACGACTGTCAAAAAAAATTATACATGCATTGCTCGGGTGACATTTCACACGAATATATATTATAAAAAATCTATATACATATCCATCCATATATCACATATTTCAATATTTTATTTGTAATACAAACGAATAATACAAACGAATTCAAAAATTTTTGACCATCCTGAGTTTCATAATAAAAAGGTAAAATAACTTTAAAATCATTAATGGGTGAAATTTCACCCGAAGAGCGTTCTTATGTTAAAGAGCTGAAAAACGCCTTAGTTCTACTCAAATTTGATAGTTTCTAGAGCCCAACTCGAACTAAGTTTCATCCAAATCGGCTAAGACCTGAGAAAACAATCTATCTGAAATCATTATCTTCAGCTTCAGGATTTCGACAGTATTCGGAGTTTTTGATTCCCGGTATTTTAATTCCCGGTTAAATGATTTTCGGAATTTATTCAGATTCTGGGATTTTTATTTTCGGAATTTGTTGTTTGACTAGCAGTATAGAGAAATTTTAAATTATTAAAAATCAGGCTGTATTTTAGACTTCTAGACTACCCAGAAGTTTTTGTCAACGTCTCAGTTACAGTTTCGTGCTACCAATTAACGTAGCCTTGAGGATCAAATATGTACCTAAAATATGGACGTTTACGACCGTAATAATGACAATAAAACAAGAAAACCAACGAAATAAGTATGGGATACCAAAGAGCAACTAATAAACTTCGTAGTTAAATGTACAGAATTATCCGATAACGCGTCAGACCGAATGGAGCTGTTTAACCAATGATGTTGTTTAACCAAAAAATAAATCTATTGCCTGTGGTATTACATCAAGTAGCACAGCGTCAAATGCCAACTCGGCAAAATACCTAGGAATTAATCTGCATGGTAAACTGCGTTGAAAATTCAATATGAAGAACAGAAAACTGAACAATCATTTCATAAAATAAAATAAATAGAAACCAAAAAACAATTAAACAAAATTTGCTAGGTGATATAAATGAAAACGCTTAATTAACTTTCAAGTCAAATAAATTATTAAGCACTGCGCGAACAATAGATAAAAAAACTATAAACTGTGTACACTAAAAAATACCTCACAGAGCGCGAGCACCCCCGTCTTACTGTAAGAAAAAAGTCTGTGTAACAAAAATTATTTTCCGAGTTTAATATTTTCCATATGCACAGGTACAGCACACATGCACGGAATGAAATACTGTAAATTAAAAACTTTTTATTTGCTGTACCTACAATGATAGTAAAAAATAACCGAGATAGTTATTGTTGGTTTTTATAAATAAAATTCGTAAAGCTTGTTTTGTGCTTTTCAAAACCGAAATATAATAATTAAATACGCTTTTTTATAATAAAAATCATAATAAATAATTTTTATTTATATTTAAGTAAATAAATCTCGGAAAAGACAATTAAGTACAATAACATGTCTACTCTGTAAAGTACGTACCTAGCATCATAAAGATGTGTGTGTATTGTACACAAAGTTCTCGTACAAGAGAAATGAAATTAAAAGATTTGAGATGAATACAAAATATTTATTAGAATACATTAGATCTGTACGTTTAGATGTATAATTTACAGGCAGACAGTGTACATACTTGCTTAGTACTTGGTAGATGTAGATATGAATATTTTAGTTGTGTGATAAGACAAACTCATTGATATGGTAATTTGTACAGACAGACAGGTGATTAGTAGTAACGTAATAGTAACGTTCTATTAATGAGATAATTGGATTAAGTATTATCTATGAAAATATTTTCAGAAAATATTTCATTATGACTTCGATCCGAAGTTCTATTTTAGGCATCTACATATATGTTTCATGGGTAAAAATAGAAAAACGTAGTAATGTAATTAAAGTATATTCTAAAAAAAAATATAGCAGATTTTTTATCTCTGTCCGCGGGACTGATTGGCGTCGATCATTCTATGTGATGCTGAAGACTAATTAACCTTGACTGGAGGGTTGAGGTCGTTTGCCTGCTGTTCAAAATCCCAATTATCAAAAGCCGTTTTTAATTTTTTTTTTTTATGTTTTCGCCCACCCGAATCAAGCTGATTTAGAATCCCACATAAGTGGTTAAGAAATTGCGAAGTTTCATTCAATAAGACGAAAAATTAGCATAGTTTAATTAAGCAATGCCACCTTAAATGCGATCAAAATTTATGTTAGAATCTTGGGATTCTATACCGATATATCAAATATAACCGTTATTGGTTAAAAAATGGCCAAGTTCCATCCAACATGAACAAAATCTTAAACTTCAGCAAAAATTGATATATTTCATTCCAGCTTTACAACTTAAATTCGCCCATGATTGGTTAAAAAAAGGCCAAGTAGCATTTAGAATGGTATAATTCCAGACCTTCACGTTGAATCTACGTTAAAATCACAATCCAGCTGTACATACCAAATTTGGCCATAATTCGTTAAGAAGTGACCTAGTTTACATTCAGAATGACTAAATTCCGCAATTATCGTTCAAAATTCAAGACCAATTATGCATACCAAATTTAACAATTATTTGTTAAGGAATGGCCAAGCTCCATTGAGCATGGCCAAATTCTATAAGTTCTTGAAAAATTCGTGTAAAATGCAAAGCACATCCCATAATTTGACCAAGATCAATCAAGAAATGGCCGAGTTCTTAATAAAAATCTAGATCAAAAATAAATTTTTGGATTTCAGTATAATCAGGATTTTAAAACGCAGGATTTTAAGAAAACGGTATTTTGAAAAGCGGGATGTTGAAATGCGGAGTTTCGAAAAGCGGCATTTAGAAGGAACGAATGTTAATAAACTTCAATTAACTTCTGCGGAATTTGCGAATCAACTACAGTACTTTTGATCAAAGGCAACTACAAATTGTAGTTTATCGGGGTTTCAAATTGTTCAAACCGGATTTAATGCAGTTGATATTATACATAGTTAATGCTGAGAGCTGTATGTTTTCTATAAAACGTACAACAAAAAACATCAGCAAGTTCCATGGTACGGGAAAAATTCACTGAAAAAAAAAATCTGTTTCTACAAAGAATAAGAGATAAAAAAATATTTTTCTGGAACAACTATGGCCTGATCAATTCAATTGAATAAATCTCTACTCACAAATCTGCTGTTGCAGCACACCCAATGCTTTTAAGTATTTGACCTGCCTAGCCGCTGACTGACTGGACCACGCACGGAGGAGAATGCCTGCGTGATCGCCTTTGATCTGACGTTGTTAAGGACCCCCTCTATATCCACAAAATTTATCATGGAGTATTCCTTATGTTCAAGAAATTTCTCGATACGAGCAATAAGGGAGTGATGAGCAATTTCCACAAATTTCCCCACACAATATGCATGTTGGGATTTCGATACCTTATTTCACTCAATCGAACTCTAGGTCTAAGGTCTTTGAAACTTTTTCCCGCCTTAGGTATAAATATTACATTTACTTTAGTCCATTTACTAGAAATGTGGCAGAGTTCTAGGCTGCACTTGAAAATAACTTCTAGCCCCAGGGTAAGGTCAATCGTTTGTTGGACATCCTCCCGGTATAGTGCATTCGAGTCCTGCCGAATTATAAAGTTTAAAGCTATTTAGAGCCACAGGATTTTTCTCTTGCTTATTACCTAGAAGGAACATTACAGCTTATTACCTAGCGGAGACATTAAAGAGCCCCTGCATTGTTTAACGATATTTACTAGTGGTCTATTAGCCTACAAGCTCTTGCGTTGAATCAGTGGGTTTGGAACCGGTACCGGTAGTGAATTACTTTCATCAAATATCGCAGTTAGAACGATTTTCTATAATCAAACGAAATTTTCCGAGGATCGCTTTTTATAATAATTAATCCATAAGAGAGCGCACAATCCCAAGGGATTCAGACACATCTGAATAGTCTTCTAAAGAAATATACTAGTTTATGGCCTTCAAACAGCCCCTATATTCGCAAGTGGAGCGGTTTTCTAAAATTCGTTTCAAAACAATTAACCAAAATATGAAGGAAAATGGCGTTTTGTTGACAAAAACTGTTTTTCATTTTCACTTCATCGAGATGAAACTTCATATCTAAGTTTTTCCACCGGAAGTAGCCGCTTTTATAGGAGCTTTTTCGTTTTTTGTATGTATTTTTAAATTTATGAGAAAATCAATACTAGATTTTTTAGGCGGAAATGGCGATTTCTATCAAAAAGAAACTTCATAATTAAGCAATTTCCATAAATTGGGAGATCCCAGTGATTTTTCGTCGAGACTGGTTCGCCGGAAGCGGTAGCTTCTATATAGAAGATTTGTCAGTTTTTCAAATATTTTGAAAAGTATATACATTTACAATTAAATTTTATACAAAATTAGTTGAGATATATTTTAAATTTTACCGGAAATGACAAGTTGTGACAAATTTTATTACATCAAAATTCGACATATCTACACAGACCGGGCAGATTGATTATTCGAAATAAAATTTCATATTAAAGCTTTTCTCATAAATTGGGATGCCAGATATGGTGGACAACTTTCAGAAGTGACAACTTCCAAAGGGGCTTTTCGATTTTTGCAATGAAGATTAAATTTTTAACAAGGGCTGACTTTGAATAATAATCCAATACAATTTTTTTCACAAATTTGGTAGGTTCAATTCGTTTTAGAAATTAAATGTGGTGTATTCGAGATCTATTTATATTTGTCGTAAAGAAAGTCGGATGTTGGCCACAACAATTACACCCATCCATCTCTTTTTACTTCTTTATAATGGTATACTTTTCTGTGTTCTATGTTTGAAGAGTTATAGAATGATTGAACAATCTTTGAAGACAAACACATACTCCTGTAACCTACACCTAACCGGAGTTTCGGCTTGTTAAAGCCACATAATTAAAATTTTAAACAGTGGAAACCAATTTGATGAAATTAAATTTTGGGCATGCATATTCCTCAAATATAGCAATAATCCTATTATTCGTACACGTGTGTCTACTCGAATGTACACAAACGACGAGTACCCAACATTTTATTGAAAACATCACAATAAAAATAAATTGTCATTTATAATATTATTAAAAACATTATGCTGTATGTATAAAATATGAATCTACTTAGTCGACTTTAGTCTGCTTTTCGACATTTTGAATGCAATGGCATTAATCAAAATAAAAAAATTAGGAAAATGAAAATGTTCACATTGTGTTGGTGTATATTGTCTGTGTATATTTAATTTTTGGTTGTACACCAATAAGAGGATGTGGTAAAATCAGTTCGCAACATATTTTCCGCCAAAAACGAAAAAAGCTTAATTTTAATTTACATACATATACGTTGAACATACGATACGCTCATCATAATTAATTTAAATTAAAGCCTTATTCATGTATGCAATATTTTTTTTAACATAAAATACACAAAAATTTCCCAACGAATAAATTCTCATCCCGAACTTCCCCATATTCACTAATTAGCATCGGAAAAATATTGTTTGTATATCGTATTATTAAAATATATACAGGGTGACTATTATTTCTCCATATACATGTACACCATCCATATATATACCATGTCTTTTCAATTAAACAGAAAACGGTATGTGTGGTATAATTCCCATGAAATCAATTTTTACGTCACCGCCGCGCCGTACCAGAATACACAGTATGTGTATCTCTAAACAGCAACAACAACAACAAAACTCTTCTAAACCGACATCAACGGCAGCGCACACAAAACAAAATCCCCCGTATCGTATTTAACAGTTTATGTATCTAAAATTTATTTATGTTATCGTTCATAATAAAATAAACATATTCTTATGTAGCAATGTTGTGTTATGGTAGGATGTTAGGATACCAACGAAAAAAATTAATCTTTAACGTTTCTTCTTAACTATCATAATTTTTAATTTTTTTCCCCCGACGTTTCTAATATTTCCTATCTCCTGATTTCATTAGGTATTGTGGTTACGGGGTAGTTTGAAAGATATACGTGGGCGATTCCTGAATATGAGTTCGTCCTTAGATCACGATGACATGATCACAGAGCATTAAAATGACGTACTGAACGCTATTCTACTGGAAAGGCGCTCATTTCAAAATAACAAATTATGAGTATCATAAAGCTTTAAAAACCGCAAGGTATCGCAGTAACAAGGAGCTACATACACTTATCTAAAGTAGTCTCTATAAAATAAACTAACTGGTGGTTTGATTTTGCGTTTTTTATTCATTCTTGGGTTGAAGTATTATTATTCCAAGTGTAAATGGCAATTTGGCAACTTTGATTTTTTGGAGAGCAACATTGAATTAAAACTTCAGTTTTTTGAAAAATTTGCAGAAACCATAGCAAAAAGAATTAAAATCAACTAAATAATTGGAGGTTTGATTCTTCATAAAATATTGGAAGTGAAAGTGAACAACATCAAGTGTCAAATATTTGTCCTAATTGGCCTAATTTCACAGAACCTAACAGAACCAAAATGGAAAATCGAATAAATATCTAACTCAGAACTCAAAACTAAGATATAATGGTATACAAGTAATAAAAAAATCAGAGACAATCTGACGAAATAGCAAATGCATGTCACTGCAAAAAGCCCATAGTTATTTTATTACAGTTATCTGTTAGTTTAGTAGCTTAAGTAGAAAGATGAATTTGATATAAAAATCAACCCTCAAAAATCAGAAGTAACAATCATTAAAATATGCCACGGAAATTTAGTCTTATCCAAAAGGTTGCAGCTCCGAAAATTAACTAGATTAAGATGTCTAGCGGGAAATATAAGCCACATTTCTCATCCGGTTCAGTTCATGTCTCATGAAACAATATAAAGAAGCTTCCATAAATGAATCAATGAATGTCATGAAATGCAGCAAAGCCCATATAAGATGAAATCCGTCTTCATCATGAGCTTTAATTGTGTTACAACACAAATAAAGAAATTATCACATAACAAGATAGCAGCGGGATTTAAATAGGACGAAGCAATAATATACATAAATTTTTGGAAAACCTCACCACCCTCAAAAAAGAAAAAATACGAGAGAAATTAGGAAACATTGTTACGGGGCACAACTTGCTTGCTGCCCCCACGACATCAATGAATCATTAGTTGCTTTCCAATCGACCACCGCAAGTACTTATAAGCACTTAAGGTTTTTGTCTTTGCTAAATTAACTACACACAACTGTTCTACCTTTTTATTGTGAGTAGTTGGAAGCAGTTACGATAAATGTGTCCGCTAGGTGATTGTGTGTAGTATTTTTCGGTCAAAAATTTAATTGAATGTCGTATGTGATGGGCTAATAAAATTCCGGTATAAATATTTTTTTATTCAAAAGTTATCACAAATAAACTACTCATTTGTGGGTTATGTTTTGCTTTTGTAATTGTTTTTGTGCTTTCCAATCGACACTTTAGCCAATACACATTTTTCGCACTTACAAGTACTTGCGGTGGTCGATTGGAAAGCAACTATTATACATACTAAGAAGACATGCTAAGAAAGTGTAAATCCACGTTCCGCCCATTTCATTAGCAATCGAGTAGCTTTGAGCTTACAGGAACAGACTTTTGACCCCGTAAACTTTGTCATTTCATAAGTGAAATCAAAGCTACATGATCGTTAGTAGGCTGTTTTTCTTCCAAGTTTTCCACGAAATGTGGATTTACCCCAGAAACCCTTTTTTTATTATTATTATCTTTGCAAAATATTCTAAGGCCGAGGCTCTCTCTTCATTTGAAAGTGTAAGGTTAATATTTAATGCATTGGTATTCTGTATTGAACTCGTAGTTATTTAGTAAGAAATTGTGTGAGTTAATATCAGGTGTCAATCCTAAACCATGATCAACAAGTCCTGAAACAAATTTTTTCTAAAAAGTAATGGAAACTTCTTTACTCAATGAACGCCAAAAAAGGTCTAGGATGTAACGCTTGTAGAAATTAGTTAATTTTCAAACGGCGTTTTCCGCAGTGTGGAATTGGTTCAAATTTTCAGCCATCGAACTATGATTTCATCTTCTTCAATGAAAAACTGTTTTGCTGGAATAGTCATAATCATTACTCTGAAAACTATAAATATGTCGCTGACTTATTTAACTAACCCGGATTAAATGGTCCGCCCGGTGGCAAAGTGGTCAGCATGCTTACGATCGGAGGTCCCGGGTTCGATTCCCGGTGGTGACAAGGAAAAAAAATCCTGACTGGTTTAGGATCAATGAATTAATCACTCATTTTCCGAAATGCAAATATGATAATGAAACCTCATTTGAGGCGGCCAAATCCCTTGATTGGATATAGTGCCAGAGAGAGAGAGAGAGGATTAAATGGTTATCTAACTAGTTATCACTGAACATGTAAGCTGGCACAATGAAACTGCGAAACTCCACCCAACCTATAGGACCAATGACTAGCTGACAGTCAGTCATGCAGCAAAATATGCTATAAAAACAACACTACCAAGAGCACGGAATGATTGGTTCGGTCGTCAACTGCGCACAAAATTATTAGCTCGTAATATTCGGAGCAATCATACAGAATGTATCCGCGCAAGGAAACATGCGACCATATACCACCGTTAAAAGAAGCGCGAATATATGCAAAAAAACAACCATCTCAAATGGAAAAATTACCGTGGCATAGCTCAGTTAAAGACCGCCTACAAATTGATTGCGAATGTTGTACTTGCCGAATAATCGCTTTTGACGAAAATATCATCGGCGGCAATCGGTTTATTTTTTACCTCAACTGATCCAGCACTAACTAGGATTTTAATTTTAGGATGGTCCTGAAAGAATGTTGGCGGTACAGCATAACCGTTCACCAGCTCTATATAGACTTTCTAAACGCATATGACAGCCAGCAAACCTTTGGGTTGCATTCATATGTCTCGAAATTCTAGAGAAACTTGTTTCTATTCGTAAGCCAACAATATACGGCTAACTGTGAAGAATTGTAGTAGAAGAGACAGTGTCTGGTCCCTTCGAAATAACCTCAAAAAGCTATTTGGATCTTCGCACTGCATATTCTTTAATGCTGAAAACAGATGTACAGATTTTCCGCATGCAGCGCCACATACAGATCTGCACGTAAAACACATGAACATAATTTTTTGACACTTCTGTGCGGCATGTTTTATTTACACCTTTATTCCGCTAGTCGAGTCGTTTGTCATTTCAAGTGACTCATTTAATATGAAACCAAAGGCGGCTGTCTTGCCAAAATATCTAGTATGTAAATTATCGTAGTCACTTCAAACGACAAACGACGTATTTTATGCCTTTTCTAGTCATATCAAAATTTCACACGGTTCAAAATGACAGTTTTTAATTACTTATTGGCATGGCAACTGACTAATTTTTCATACAAATAGTAGATTTTTATTGTCACTTGAAACGACAAACGACTCGACTAGCGGAATAAGGTTATTAAAGTTAGAGTCTTTATCGTATAAAAATTGTTTTTTTATAAATTCTATAATTTTCTCCTCCATCTTGACAGAATTTAGTGTCAAAGTGAAAAACAACAAACATATCCCTCTAAAGAAAAAAGTGAGTCGCTTAAAACGGCATGAAAACTGATCGTTTACGTGACGCGGTTTTTACTGACAATTTGGTAAAACGTCATCGTATGCATACATAAAGATTATATAGTAATCCGCCATTTGTAATTATACCTTTTGTTTTTGACATTCTTTTCAATCGTATTTTTGCTTTTAAATCATCAATTTTTGCCGTTAAATCATATTGCTGAATGAATATTATTAAAGGTAAGAACTAACAATTAAATAATATAATTTCAACTTCTAATTCGTTAGTACATGGCCTTTCAGAAACCGCAATGAAGAAATACCCATCTGCAAGGGTTGGCGATATTATCACCATAATTAAAAAATGGTTTCAATATTCAAAGGAACGGCAACGAAAAATTAAAAAATCATCTACATATTAATTATGGAATAATCGATTTAGTTTAGTAAATAAGTGCAATAATTAAGTTTCGAATTTTATATTTAGTAAATAAACATTATTGAATTTTTGAATTATGAATTTAGTAAATAAGTAAATTAATGAATTTTTGAATTTTCTAATTAGTAAATAAGTACAGTACATAAATTAATTTTTGAAATATTTAATTTTTTATTATTTAAATAATAAATTTGTTATATTTTACACATAAAAATAATTTTATTTTATTCTAAATTTACCCAAATGGAATCGAAAATAAAACATTTTGGCGTTATAAAAAAAGTTCTGTTTTGCGATACATAGACATTTCTCTTTTGCACAACGCAAACATATCGCCTTGGCGTTATAAAAAACCTTCATTTTTTCGATATAAAATCATTTCGTTTTTTCGGTACGCAAATAGGCCGCTTTGGCGTACCGAAAACGTGATACATCAGTGGTACGGTTTTTATTTTAAAATTCATAGTTCAAAATTTACGGAAACGGTTCGCTTTCTTAACGCCAAAACGTTACGTTTGCGAAGTCTTATATATGAAGTTGACTCATTTTTTGTTTCGCTTATGTTACGCTTTACTTAGAGGGATGTTTCCAGCATAAGTCAGATATTAGGGGCCGCATAACAGACTGGCATCGAAGGTTGTTGCGATCAAAACATTTGTCACAGTCGTGTAAGCTCGCACTTTACAAAGCACCTTATATAAGACCTGTGCCAACTTTTACAACGGGAAGGTTTACCTTGACCACTAACAATTGTAGAATAGTATTTACGTTTGAAACAAAGGAATATCAGATTCGAATGAATATCGAAATCAAACGTCTTCTTGGATATTGTGACATTATCAGATTCATTAAATCCAACCAATTTAGAAGGCTCGTCCACGTTGAACGATCCCAATCGCAACGAATGATTTGAAAAGTGTCCCATCAACCACCAGTCGGCGTACGTCGCAGAGAGAGACCCAGACCACACAGCGCGCGATTAGCCGAGATAGTTGGAGGACCGCCGTACAGGCGAGCGGCAAAACCCGTTCATGGAATGTGAAAGCTAGAGAGAGAAAAAGAGAGACGGAGAGAGATGCTTCAAAATCAAAAAAAAAAAAGTTTAATAAATGTATGAGATTTTTGACTTCACGATTGAAACGATTTTTTTATCTGATCAGTAAAATAGGGTAATATATATTTTAACTATAATCGATATTCGTTGGTGTATAGAATATAAAATGTTTTTACTTGTTTCATGAGTCGTTACTGTTGTTAGGTTTAGTTTCCAGAACTCTGTTTTTAGGAGTTACTAAAGCAAACCCTTGTCAAATGTATTAGACCAATCTAATAGGAACTTGTACGGGCGACTCGTCATTGTACTGCCTATATGCACCATACAAATTTCTAGTCAATCGTACCGTTCTGTTTGGCGCTATAGGCTCACACCTGTTTGGCCCAATATTAGAAATATTTTACTGCACGGCATACATCCAACTTTGCGATTTTTACCATAAAATCTCTAATTATTTTATCTAAAAAACCACAACATTTTCTTATTATGGAACTACCGTAAGTATTAGCATGAGACATCATCAAGAAATAAAAATGATATGCTAAATACAGTGTGCTTTTTCGGATATAATAAAAACTAAGCTCCTTCCTCATCAGGAACAACAATTTCTTGCTCAAAATTAATTAAGAAATCATCTCTGAAAGGGAACACACTCTACTCAATAACACTCTCTAGTCCAAAAAATTGCAAAGAAAAATTAAAAACCATACTCCGTAAATTTAGAATTCAGGACTTTCCCGTAAAAGTAAAAAAGGTACCCTATATACCTATTAAGCCACCCTCGTTCCCGAATATGTTCAGCTTTTCCAATACACGGTTGAAGTTCTTACGTCATTATTTTGATGAATATGATTATTGATGTTGCTCTAAAATTATTTTTCCCAAAATATGGAAAATCAGATTTTTTTGGCTTTGTAGATAGAAAACTTGAAAACATTGTTTATACATATTATGATGTGCATACGTCGTACATCATCTTTTATATGCATATTTGGTCAATTGATTGGTTGATTTTATATTTTAAAATTTTTCAGAATTTTTGTTATTTATTAAAATTAAAACTTACTTCCGATGAGTATACCAGGATAATTGGTTGTAATGAATTGCAATGTACATACCTGAAAGTACAAAAAATTAAAAGTTTCGATTAGTTTTCATTACACAGAATTAAAATTTTATAAGATTAATTATTGTAGATTAAATTGATGTGTTGTATATTAGATTTTAAGTGCAGACATCTTCTTTTGACGTAGTTGGGCAAATCAATAAACCAAAAACTAGACGCAATCGATTTTATTAAAAATAATTCAGATCTGCTAAGTAACAAGTATACAAATAGCTAGCATCAAATTTAAATTTCTCATCACTTAAATATTATAAATGTTCGATGATATAAAAAGAAAACGATATGGAAATTAGATAGCACAATAGACGCCACAGTGTCTTAAACATTTTGTGATTTTGAATAAAGTTGTTGGTATCTTAAAAAATCGAGGGTTTTGTGTATTCAGGGTCACTCGATTGTAATCAATACTTCTTAAATATATATCTCATTGTAGCGTTGCTTCGATACCGGAGACACTTCATAAAAAAATCGACCAACCGCAGCTCTCTGCAGTCTGAAACAACACCTAAAAAAGTTCTGTTCTAAACTTGGGATTTTCTGTATTTCTTATCTACTGTGGCGGCGGGGCGGGTGCGGTTTTCTACTGTTTTTCTCTATTTTACATTGTTCACCTTTTTTACGTTATTTAACCAACAGTATTTGACCTTGTAATTATGATTTATGGGTTTTACGTTTATTTTCCACTTCTGTAATTTTTGTTTAATTTAATTTTTCCCTTCTCCCACTCCAGTCGAGTATCGTTCTGTTGGGTACATTATTATTCTGAATGCTAAGTACTGCTGGTGTATGCGGTATATTAAAGGTATTTTACTGTTCTTTTTATGTACCATCTGACTTTCATTTGAGATTTTTTTTTTAATTATAACTCATTTGCATATTTGTTTTATTAAGGGCGTCTGTCTGCATTAAAGAATTATACACAGAGAGCTCGTAATTCGATAAGTTAATCATAAAGATTTGGCGCGTATCAAAATCATATATATACAACCGGTATCATAATCTGTTCACGAATATATAAACACACATGACTGAGTCATTTTGTGGAAATCGAAGATTAAACATAAAATAAACAGCAAGCGGTTCTTAAATTTCGCAAATATCATATTCTGGTGAATCTGAAAACCAAAAAAAAATCGAAAATTTTAATTTCACTGATGATTTGAGATGAAAAAAATTATAATCCATTATTTTTCGTGATCTTTCAACTTGATGATTTATTTCGATTTGCTACTGTTGCTGCTGCTGCTGTTGCTAAATAATATACGAACATGTTGTGTTGTAACTCGTCGTCCTTAAACCACAAATAGATTAAATCATTTTAATGCAAAACCAAGAAAGCATAAGCTCTTGTATATTATAGAAGATGATGACGACTAAGAATTTCATTTTTCCATTAGATTGTTGTGGTTGCATGCGATATACGACTAGTACAAAATGAAGTAGCAAACACTAAACACATTTTTGTATTTAGGTAGTAAAAATTTCATATTACATTTTTTCTTTATTCTATGTTTAATTTGTAATAAAGGATAAACGACTGGGATGAATTTTCAACCCAGACATATCATTCAAGTACCAAACATTCGTCATAAAATGTATAAGGTTGGTAGAGCAAGTAACACGTTCAACTTAAACATCACAAAAACAAGAAAAGTAGTTTGCGTACGAACATCACAATTATCATGCCCGTATTATGTGTGACACGACAATTATGTGGTTCTGGGGTTCACATCAAATCCCATATGCTTAAAATGGTTGATCGTTAAATATCTATTATTTTTCACTAGGAATCAAAAATAATAATTGAGCCAAATTTTGAAATTTCGGCGTCCTTAAAATTACTCCAATCGGATCACTAAATTTGGAAAGAATTCCTGTTGAGAACAATCTCTCTCACTCTCTCTCTATCGATTCTTGCAATATGTGGTTCAAGAGAACACATTAATAAATTGTTTCAATTTGAGATTAATTTTAAAATTTTTAATAAAACGCAAAATTAAGTGATAAGCATCTAAATTTTTATTTCAAGTACGACAGTACAAAGGTTCCAGTTTATTAATGGAAAATAATGTCTTGTAAGTAACATTTTGCTGCTGTACGTCAATCTATCATTTTTTGAATCAGTCAATTTCATGAATACAATAATTAATATTCTGCGTTAGGTTATCAAATGTTTGTCGATCCAGGCATAGATTTAGTCTTCAAAAAAACACAAAGGAAAAAATCTAAGGGTGGTAGATGAAATGATCTAGGAGACCAATTAATGTCCTTCTTCAAGAAATTATTCGATTACCAAAGATTTCCAGATTCAAAGATCAATTGTTTCTAGTGCTGTATGACATGCGGCACCGACCTTCTAAGACCTCGTATTCTGAACTTCCAAATATTCCAATTTGTAAAACAAAAGTACTTTATTTATTACTTTCATCAGACGCGTTATCCTGAATATCAACAACAAGTTATAGTAAATCTTTATCACCGTGCGACACAAGAATTGGATGTATTTTGAAGCGAACTCTAATTAAGTATATAACGGATGGAATATTACATATACTTAGGTAGTTTCGTTCAGACCCGAATTTAGCCCTGCATAACTTTGTGATTATCGATGATGTCTTTGAAAGGACATTACGCCCATTTCGCTTGGTGCCAATAACGACGTAATTCGATTTCGTCCAGAAATGAAATTACTAATTTCTAGTGCAACGCAGAAAATGCACAATACAAAAATAATCTCAAAATTAACGAAGGGTCACAGATATGGCCGAAACATCACTAAGTATTGATCATACAATTTATGTTATTGAACCTGGATTTGTAAAATAATCACCTCGTGCTGAATTGAAATTATTTTGATTTACAAATTCTGAATTATTTGAATTCAAGAGCATTAGAAATTAAAAATTTATTACATTTCGATATTTGAATTTAGTGTTGCTGCTGGAACAACATTATGCAATCGAAAAATCATCGAAGGAATTAACAAAATTAGATAAAATTGGAATTTCCTGTCGATCTGATGGTGAGTATTTCAGCTTATTGACAGTCTCCGGTCAATGGGCAACACAAATTATAATACACGGTGTTGCTATGAAAATTTCATACAATACCGGGTACAAGCGTAACTAAATCGAAATTAAATATGTTGCTAAAAATTGCACCACACTATTTTATCCAAACGAAGGACGAATAAGAATATACCAAAAATCTAGACAAAACAAATAGACAAGAAGCATTAGACATAGACAAAATTTGAGATAGACAGAGTTGATTATAGTTCATTTTGTACCTAAATTCTGTAACCAAAGTCTCCGAAATAAATTAATAGTTTGCTGTTATTAATTTTTTAGCGTAATAAAATGGAAAAATTCGCATTCACACATCATCCATTCACTGTCTGTGCATTACTCCTGTCTACTTGTACGTTAACATGGAAGATGGAATTGAACTCCGTACATTAGTCATAGTTTTGTATATTAGCGTTACTAGTTGTAGCCATGTGATGAAAATTTACCATTTCCATACTGATGTAAAATTCCTGAACACTTTTAAATTGTTGGACAGAAATTTATACGGGTGTCCAAAATAAAATGTATGGAGAAAATTTAGTATTTGACCCCAAAGAGTATTTTGTTTATAAAATAAGATAATACTTTCGTCTTTCACATTATCGTTTGAAAAACAATTTTAAAAGACGCTTTGGTAACTTATATCGAGTAACTCTAATTTCAAAAATTGGCTCCCATACTATACAATAATGAATAGCAGAAACTCTATTTCATTTCGATTGGTGATTAAAATTCTCCGGCAAATGTTAAATCTCTGTTAAGTCTCAGAGACTCGTTCACTGATATTAATTTCACAATGTATCCCCTTTCTATCCAATAAATCGTTACAAACCGTTAAAGTTTAAAAAAACTATTTTTACCTTTTTCACAATATCTTTAAAACTAAAACTGGGATTTGCGTTTTTCACCAAAATATTAAGTTGGGTGTTGATTTGAACGAAAATAAAAGAATTTTGGCTATCAAACAGAAAATAACGAAAAACATATCAAAAAGTGTTCACCTTCTTTTATTTTTAAAACGAGGTCGTAAAAATGCGTGTATGTTGTTGACTTCGATTGTAGCTGGTGATTATCGAACAGTATAGAATACTGAACACAGTAGAATATTCTCTTTTCGTAGCTCTCATAGATTTCAAGAAAATGATTTTTTGAGTAGGTTCAGTCAAATCATTCGTATGAAAATTAAATAACGGTCGACCTATACTACAAATACGGAGTTTAATTACCTCGTTTTCCAAATAAAAGAAGGTGAACACCACTTTTTGATATGATTTACATTATTTTAAAAAAATAAACATTTTATTGAAATTTAAATGGAAATCCAACTTTTAGTTTTTAAAATATTAGAAAAAAATGAACGAGTTGTTTTAATTTTAACGATTTATAAGATAAGTTATTACATATAGTATTTCGAAAATCCGTACTATTCCGTATTTTCTACTCTGATTGTTATGATTCTCTGAATATTCCGTCTTCGTTCCATATATACGTTCAGTTAAATTCTTGTCTATTCACTTCTGCTTCCGTAGGACCGTGTTTTTCCTCACAAGAGTGGTGTTTTCCTCACAAGAGTCGGTGCGTGCATACATCCATTTACAATATTTACAGGAAATCATATTTTTACGTAAACGGCACGGAACCGGTATGAAGCCGAAACGTATAGTGAGAATCAACCTTTGGGTTCCCAACGGTTCGTTTTTGGGAGTAACAGTTCCTTTTTATAAATGTGTCCTTTTGACTTTCTGTAGACCAAAATAGTTTTTATTGGACTGACATATTTTGCTTTCATTTAATTTGGAAAAACATACTAATTTGTGTATTTTACCTTGTTTGGTTTGAATCTTTTGATAATTCAAATATTAAATATTCTGATTTGATCAAAATTTTAAGTAATAAATTACATTTGAAATCATAAATTGTTGTGTGTTAAGGCGGAGCTAAATGTTCCAAGTAGTTGGAGCCAGATCGTGAGTTACAGATTTCTTAGCGGAAAGCCAAAGTCCAAAATGTCTGAAAATTAAGGAAATCCTACCGGAAAAGTTATACATTTGTTAAGGTATTAATGTTTACAGTTGAACGACTTACTGATTCGATTTTTGCCAAAGACGAATCCATAAAATTTTGTAAGAGGAATGATTCTAAAAGTAGTCAAATGGCAAAAAACCACTAGTCAAACGATTCCGTTTAGATAAATACAACTTTTACAAATTCACTAATAAAATTAATTTTAACTAATCAGCCTAATGAAAGCTCTACATCGCGATTCTAAAATTGATTTTGAATTCTTGAAATGCGGTTGTTTAAATCAAATAGCCTTCAAACAGAAATTTTAACCCGAATTTTACTTTAGAATTTCGATGTGAAAATTTTAAAGCGAACGGTTGAACTTGACAAATATCGTCCATCCGTTCATTATTTAATCATACAGGCCGAGTTTGATCGAACATCGTTAAAAAATCTCGAAGTCAATTCATGACGCCTATAAAACTAGGTAAAAGCTCTAATTTTATGATTTTGAACGATTTCGGTTAGGAAAACGACTAATTTTTATTCAGCACTCGACATACGATTTTATTTATGTTTTTAAACATCCATCAAAGTTCCATTGAATCTTAATTGTATCTATTTTGTTTAACAATTGGAAAATATAACGCCCAGAGTTTTAGTCATCAAATAGTCCCAACTGCTAGCCTTGACCACTTTAAAGTAATTTAAGTCAGTGAACTCCTGCGTTTTCATTTCTATGGATCCTATTAAATTTAAATTTAAATAAAATACTTCTGGTTTCTTGTTCTTTGATAAATGACAAGTTGGAAAGTCTAATCTAAATACTAAATTTTGTTCAAAAATTTCCTTTTGGACACAGCACTACTTCATTCATCCTGACTATCGGCTCGAATAAAGCACAAACCTAAATTAATTAACTTTGGAAATAGATAAGTTCTTTAGTCAACTTCATTATTTCTACGTCTTCTGAAGGACTTTCAAAGCCTCCCGCTTCTACATTTCCTACGTTCGAAATACACCGAGTAAATAAATTGGGCATCATCATCATTTAATGTTTATAATAAAATTTAAAATAAAACAGGCCATCATTTATTTTTTTAAATACAGAATAAATAAATAAATAAATAAAACAGAAAGCGAAATAATATACATCAAAAAGCTCCAGAAAATATGACATCAATTAATTAATTTTTATTTTATTTTATATTTTTTTTTTTAATTTCAACATTTAATCAAATAATATTAATCATCTGATGTTGTTGTTGCTGTTGTCATTATTTTATTATATTTTTGTGTCCTTTTCGGTACTCTGTAATTTGTTTTTATAAAAACAAAATTAATTAAAAATTATTATTATTGTAAAATACAATTAATCAAGGGCATAAATAGCCAGTTATGGACCACGCGATTACCTTCGAGCAAAATGCGAGAGCAGCAAATTACCAATTTTCATTTTTTTAAATAATCACGAATATAAATATTCATTTTTAATTATAAAAATGTAGGACACCCGCAAAATATATTTACGCGACGGAAATTACATGTGTTTGCAATAATTCGTAAAGTTATTTATGTTATAACCGCAGGACGCGATTTATATGATAACAAATTTCGATCAGTTTGGACATGCGGAAGGCAGAGACTTCTGCAGGAAAGTTTCTAGCACCATCCAATTCTATTCAACAAGGATCATAGATATGTGCTGCAATGGGCCATAGAAAGGACGACCATCTATATTTAGTTCAATTAGGGACACATAAATAGGCAAATTATTTTGAAATAAAATTGAAAATTATTACAACAGACTGAACAAAAAATATTTCTCCGAAAAACGTAAAATAATTTTAATTTAATGTTGTTATCGCATACAAACAAGATTTTTTATTAAGATATGCGAATCAACTGGAGCGAACAAGTAAAAGAACTACACTATATATCAGGATATACACAAGTTATATATACTCCACGTACATACCATGGTAGAGATGAATTTATTTGTGATAAGTACGGAAAAACAAAGCACATAAAATAAACGGACAAAACCGTACAGGAGAATCGAGAGGGGGTGAAGTACGCAGAAGGAAAAAATTTATCACATGAATGAGAATTCACAAAACAACCAAACTGCTAACGAAAAATTAAGACCGAACAGATATTTATGCTCCTTTTAAACATAACTTAATTTGAGCTTAATAAACACTATACAGCTATATGGTTCTGGAATTTCAGGATATGTGTATACGATATAGTGCGAATGAGAGGCGTTTTGAATCTAGGTATGGTTAAAATATTTTTCGCTTGACTAACGATATACTAAAGTATTTATTATATCCAGTCGGCAATAGGCCAAATATAAAACATTGGGTTAATCAAATAATGATTTACCTGATATGGCACGAGTCGGGTAAATTTATACGAAAGGGTATACTAATTATTTTTACATTTACTTTATATCTACAAATAATCTATGTAGACTCGGATGTACACACACACTCACACACTCATAGCAGATTAACTATTAAAAAATCATTTTTATCCTATATGCGGTACCGACGTACCGTATACGAGTAATTATCGTAGAGTGGATCTTTTTGTTGTTTGATTTACTAAACGAAAATCATGAAATAATTACTCGTAATTTAAAAAAAAAATATAGGGGATGGATGAAATTTACAACAAGTTTTTTTTTACATTCCTACATATCACAAGGTGTGGTATCTAGTATTTTTCAACTAAATACATTTATGTTTATACTGTATAAGCGTTATCGTACATCATTTAAGTAATTAAAGTTGAACGATCAAGATTATATTTGTTGTGTGTGTATGTGTGTTTTGGAAGAGAAGATATTGTCGAGTGGAATATGCTGAACGCTATTTTCAATTTTTAATTTATGTGTATACTTTCTAAAAGTTTCCTAAAAGTTTACTAAGTTTTGCGTGATCTTTAGCTTTAGAAGCGAAGAGGTCTGCTAAACTTACGTAATTCCGCAAAAAAACAATAAGCTTTGTTTTGACCACACAATCCGGCATTTTAGCTTTCGAAGATTAAATACGTAAATCATAGCTCCCAAAGCTCACCTAAATTTCTTCCTAAATTCACCGGCATATTAAATAGCTTTATTTCTACCTGGCAGATAGTACAACTTAACTTAATTAAACCAAAATTAAAAACTGAAAAGAGAGGTATTTACGTGGGTAAATTTCTTTTAGTGTCATCACTACGCTGAGTCTCCATTGATTGACCAGCAGATAAATAGTATATCAACAATACAAATATTTGCATATTTCAAATAACTTTTCAACTTTAAAATAAAACGAATAATCGCTTCCTCAAATACAAGGAGTAACTATTTTTGGCAGAACTTAGGCGGTTCTAGCTAGTTAACCGAACGAGGATTCATCAGTTACTTATGAATTTTTTATCTTAGAGATTTTAGTGTAACTTTTGTTGGTCCTTATTGCTTAAATCATGGCCAATCGGTTACACCTCTATTTTATGTAACAGTTCTTAACAAAATTCGGGACTTCTAGTAGTTGACTGAGTGACCACAGATCGTTTATTTATTGGTTTGTTAGACACAATACTGGCCCAATCAATGCTTATTATCGGTCAAATTCTTGGCATAAGGCCTATATTATCTAAATCTAAGAGCCAGCCGTTACCGGCGGATATTCTCATTGGGCACGGTAAAAAAAACGTTGCATTATTTAAATTCTAAGTGCGCAATAGAGCCTCTGCTACTGGGGCCGTAGATTTTATTTGTTTGAGCTATCTAGTTTAAATATATAACACACCGTGCCAGTAGTGGAGCCATGTCTTAGATTTTTGTAGTTGCACAGTTTGCGCCAAGGCGTGACGTGGCACTGACAAAAATAAAAAAACATAAGAAAAAAATAATAATAATAACGGTGGTGAGGTGGAAACCGTTAAGCCACACCGTTGTATAGAGCGAAAGGAACGAACCACGGACCACAAGATTGAAGAAAATCTACAGGATTACAAGGGGTGCGATAAGAGTCGCTTATAGTAGGTAAGTACAATTTTGCTTCCCTCTACATTTGCGCGTGTAACAATAATTCTCTTCAATTAGTCGACTTCTCATTGTTACACCCAGCCCACAAAAAACTGTTGAATTGTGCCTGCTAATGGTTTGAAACCAAGGACGATCCAACCGATCGATAGTAAATAAAATAAAAAATTGTTTTATTTGAGTCGCGCATGTCACATTTGGCGCCCAAAGTTGACAATGTCATTAACTTCTTTTCCGGACCCCGAGGTATTCAAAGTGCGGGATAAGAATTCAGTCACGTTGTTGGTCGTAGATTGTTCTCTAAGAAAACCATGCTGACTGTCTGAGAACAACAGTTTACAATGAAATTATAACGGTTCTTGCACAATATTTTCAAATAGTTTAGGAATACAGGACAGCTTGGCGATGGGCTTGTAGTTAAGGATGTTTGATTTGTCACCCGTTTTATGAACCGGAACAACAAAAATGTTTTTCCAAGCTGATGGAATTATTCCTGCTGAAATAGAGTTTTGAAAAAGTGCAGTAAACGTTTGACCCAAAGTGGTAATGCATTTCTTAAAACGAGTATCATGAGTACCACTATTCAAATACCTGAATGAGTCCTTGTCAGGCTCAAAATCACCATACGAGAAAGATTAACTGAGAAAATTCACAAACTGGTTAGTTATTATTTTGGGATCATCAGATCCATCAGATTTCTTATTAGAATTAATGAAATGCCATAAACGGTTAGGATCGGTGATGATATCAGATTGCATATGAGACATAACTATTATAAAATTCTAATTTAGATTTAGTTTGGTTCGTTTGTTTTATAAAAACAGATAGGTACTCGCAAGTTTTATTGTGTTGAAATAGTAACAATGCGTGAGTAATATATTATAACTCCACTAGTTGGGTTATATAAAGGTAACATCAACGAGTAATGCTAAAGAATTTTAGCTCAACGCCAGACTATGTACTAGTGGCCATTCGGAAAAAGTTTTGAAATCGCTTTTCTAAAAAGTGTCAAATCTGTTATGAATATATGTATATCAATTTAATGAATTTTTGTATTATTGAAACCATACCTAAGTCTACTGACTGAAAAAAACCACCAAATATATTGTCATATTTATTTCAAAAGCAACAACGTAAAAAACTATCAAATTTCCGGTTGTATAGTTTTTCCTTTTTTTTATCGATTTTATACCAAATAAATTAGAACATTAGACATTTTGTCGCGTCTATATCTAACAAACAACTATTTCGTATTCCGCATTACACTTCTGTAGAAAATACATAACATACTTAAAAATTATTTCCGTTCGTCTCCATATTTTAGACCTTATATCAGCTAGTCTTCCAACAGTACTACAGTTAGACATTTAATTAATTCATTTCTTTTACAATCTACATTACTTTTGTTGTATTTCACTGTAACAAACATTTCCTGATAATAAAATAAAATTAGACAGAATAAAAAATCTACTGTCATTTTCCGATTTCATTTCTATATGTTTTGGGAAAAATGTAAAAATAAAATTGTAGAACATACAGAAAGTAAAGTTATTTTGGAAAACTTTAAGTTAAATAAAATAAAAAGTTGTCACATATAATAAAATCAAATAAAATAAAAACACATAAATTGGTTATAAAATAAAATAATTTATTAATCAAAATATAAAGTGTCCCTGGGCGCAGTCGACGCTTTTCACATACCAAAATAATATATTTTCAGGATCGCCATCTCTCTTCATTCCATGTTTGTGTGTCGTACGTGTATAGACGCGTATTTTTGTGTATGTGTGTGTGTGTGTGGTTCAAACATACATTGGGCGCGATTAAAAATTATTATTCCATTTATTAAACAATATTTTAACAACAAAAATTATTAAATAAATAAGCAAAACATATAAATTATATAAAATTAATAAATTACAAAATTAAAAATGAAAAACGACACAAAAATATGAAAAATCCATTTTAGCCTGCAAAAATAAAAATAAATAAATAATAACCATTTCAAATAAAATATTATGTTAAATAAAAATAATTAAATACTTAAAATACAAAAATAAAAATAAAGCCAAGCACATTAAACAACAATAACAAAATATTAAAATTGCATGCAATATAAAAAATATAAAAAAACAAATTGTTTATATTTTCCTTTCTCTGTAGTAGAGTTAATTAGATTTTTTTTTTGTAATGTTGTTGTATTTGTTCTACACAGTTTTACCAACCTAAGCACACACACACAACACAAAACTAAATTAGAATAATTAGAATTTTAAAAAAATGAGAACAACAAGTTTTGTGTATAATCTAAAAAGCAAACCAAACGCTTCAAAATTAATTGCAGCATAAACAGATAGAGTTATGTGTACGTGCTACGTACGACATGAGGACATCCTCCTATATTGCATTGTTTCTGTTTGTTATTTATTTATCAAAATGTACAACAATACGTATTTATATATAAATAAAATTATTTATTTTTTTGAAAAGTTATTAGATAAAAATAGAAATTAAAACATTTTATTTTTTGTTGAAACTGTGTAGGTGAATCATAAATTAATTGGCTTATCAGGCAAATGTGTGTCTGATCTATACGCTCGTGTGCTTCATGTACACTTTTTATGTAGGTGGGTGGAAATTTTATAAACAACACAAGAAATATGTAAGTGTGGTTCCATGACAAATAAAAAAAAAGGAAATTTTAATGAATCTCCAAAAATGTGAATCGATATGAAATAGCCAACTAAGGGCAGTGTGAATTTTCTGACAAATTGACAAAAAACCTTATAACTGTCAAAAAGTGTAAAATAAAATGTTACATGTTAAATTAAGTATGATACACTTTTTAAACATAATTTGTAATTAAGAACAATAAGATAATTAAAAAAAATATAGGAAAATATATTTATTTAAATTTTATTAACGTCATTAAAATCAATATTAAAAAAATATATAATTAAGTTTTGAATTATAAAAATACGATAATCAACCATTGGAAGACCATTGACAAGGCATCGTATAGATGTCTAAGTAAATCGAAGTATGTTATTGTGTAGTTCTGGCCCTACTGCATCTTTTGTAAAAGCAAACATAATTATGCGCGCCGTCGAAACATAAATTTTCTATGTTGGAACCGAAAATTCAACCATTCGAAGGCCATTGACAAGTGTAACCAACTACCTACTATCGTTCAGTAAACGACTTATCGACAAAAACATCCTGTAAAATGCCTGAGCACAGCTTTTGCGGCTACTGACTCAAATAGATTACAAAAGGACATCCCTTACCTCCAATCTCTGACCTTCACTCACCAACCGAAATATTTAGTACATGGTGTAGCCCGATGAGCTTAAAGCAACCATAACTAACTTGTTCAAATTTTTCTTAATCGCTATAAACGATGTGAAAACACTTGACGTGTTGTGAAATCAGCAGTAGTAATTTGTGCGTGATCATAATCTATTATACATAACGGATTTTGAGGGCATTTGTTGATCTCTAACCACAAGCTTCCATAATTATAAACGCGATGAGGGTTGAAATGAAATGTTATATTCTGAAAAAATATATTCGGCTTATACTGATAATGTTGACGCTTTTGAAGTTAGACCTAAACTAATCCTAAACCAACAAAAACAAACGAGAGTGGGTTTGTATTGGTAAAAATTAAATAAAAATGACATTTAGGCGAAATAATGAAATATTTGAATAGTTTTCCAATTGAAATTATTCTTTAAAGTTTTCCAATTGAAATTATTCTTTAACAAAAACATTTTTCGAATTGGCGTAGTTAAAATAAATAATCTTTTCCGTCCAAAGAAAATAATATTTTCTTCAAAAATTGAATATCTCGAGAATTAACCTAATTATCACCTAGTTCTGTACAATTTTCTGAAAGGTTAAAATAAGAACTTCCGAACCTCTAAACCATTTAAAAAGCTAATGGGATTGACGTGGTCAAATAAATACTTTAATAACCTGCGCTATAGTAAGAATTTATGATCTTCCTAAGAAATTGAATATTTCGAGAATTAATTTTATGATCGAAGCACTGCCAAGCACAGCAGTTCGCTGAGGAGTTTGTGCATTTTAAGAGTGTGATTTTGGAGGTGATGGAAAAATTTGAAATTGATTTTAGCGATATACAGTAAACCTTCGATTTAACGGACGCTTTGCTTCAAATTTTTATGTTTGGTAAAACATATAGGGGACTAGTTTTGAATTCACGTCACACGCTGCGTTTATTACTGTTATGTTAAATGTTGCTTTAAATTGTTGTGTTAACATGTCACGTAAAATGCTATACAGAAAAACCTCGAATTAACTGAATAATTGGGGAGTCCGTTAAATCCGATTGTCCGTTAAATCCGAATGTTTTTAAATTTAAACGATTCGATCAAATTTAATCTGACGGAACTTTGGCATTTCTTAGCCAGATTATGTTGTTAGTAGTTGTTTGTTTGTAGTAGGTATGGAAAAGGCCACCTCGAACCCAACCATTCTTTAACCGATTATAATGTAGTTGGGTTTGTTTAATGAAAATGGGATTCCTAATTGATTTTGGGAAGGAATTCTTGTACATGGCTACCAGGCGTCTTTCTTGAAGTAAGTGGCTCGTGATGTTAACATATTTTTTATAAGGCCTGGAGACTTAATATCTATCACCAATACGTGACCCACTCATGTAATTAGTGGTTGAGCGGCAGGCCAACTACCTGCTCTCACAAAAATCACTTTATGAACCATACACAAAGGGCTCAAATAAACGTATAGTATTCTAATCAACAACGACCTCGAAAACTGTTCACGGAAACTTGGAATATGATGAATTCTAAGACCTTGAGATTTTTTGCATTTTTCGAACCAAGCAAAAATTTACAATTTTGAGGTACTTGCAATACAAGAGCATAAATGGTCTGGGAGTTAACTCCATAAAATAACCAATAATTACACTCTCCACTACAGCAATAATTACAAAAGAGGGAAATTATGATTCGGTTTCTCATCCTCTGGCGAGTACAGCACTTTATCATTTTATAATCATATATTTATCTAACGTCCCGAATGCCACCATTATCGGTTAAGTAATAGCCGTGTTCCGTTCTAGGTGGCCATATTAAAAAACTTCTTCTAGCAACCATTAATGAATCTCATTTTCATTAAACAAATCCAATCCCATCGTAATCGGTTAAAAACTGCCTGAGTTTTGTCCAAGGTGGCGATATTCCAAAACTTCTTCCAATAACAGTTTAGAATCCCATTTCCATCCAACAAACCCAACCCAACCTAATCGGCTAAGAAATGCCTGAGACTAAATTCGATCGAATCGATTAAATTTAAAAACATTCGGATTTAATGGACAATCGGATTTAACAGTCCTCCCCAATTAGTCCGTTAAATCGAGGTTCTTCTGAATAACATTTTACGCGACATGTTATAATACGCAACAGTTTAACGCAATAATTTAACGCTACATTTAACATAGCAGTATTTAACGCAAAGTGTAACATGAACCCAAAACTACCTAGTCCCCTATATGTTTCATCAAACATAAAAAATTGATTCAAATATTTTAAAAATTCGCCTAAATGCCATTTTTATTTTACTTTTACCAATACATTCTCATTTTTTGTTTGTTTGATAGTTTAGGATCAATTTAGTTTTAACTTCAAAAGCGTGTACAGGCGTGTGAAGTTTGTGCTAAACTATTCTTAATATTAGTTCTACTCTAGTTAGGTCTAACTTCACACGCATTAATGTTGTGCCATAGTGACACCAGATTTTTTGAAGAATTCCCCTTCTTGAAGCATGAACATTTAGACATGAGTTGACAAAAGAACACTGACAGGAACCCACCGTGAACCCACGTTTTTTTATTTTTTGTTGAAAAAGGTTCTTATATTTCTCTCATTAGCATGCAATAATCCTAGATTTCAAAAGAGCACACTCAATAAAGCCCCTCCATCAGGTTCAGCATTAGTTTGCACTGGCAATAATCTATTTACGGTCTTGTGAAAGGAGTATAGTAGATGAACTCCTTATAGTTTTCTGCATAACAAGTACTTGTCTGTCCTTCATGATGACCTTTTTCTGGTTATTTTAAACCTTTTAAAGTATCCAAATTGGAAAGTAACGCAATACTTTCGTCAATCGGTCAAATACAAATTTCATCATAAAACTAACTTAAATTTTATTTAAAAATAGCCTAAAACAGATCTCCTCAAATAAAAATGAAAGCAGTTACGTCTCGAGTTGATAAATCTTAAAGGGAACCAAACCTTCTATAACAATTTCCTTATCT
Source organism: Nephrotoma appendiculata (assembly GCA_947310385.1). NCBI lineage: Eukaryota > Metazoa > Arthropoda > Insecta > Diptera > Tipulidae > Nephrotoma > Nephrotoma appendiculata. Next base: position 366,603,932 of record OX371224.1, on the reverse strand, counting down.
CAATAAATTTCTCATTAAATGGATAAATTTAGCAAAGAGCAATTTTTAATATAGCTCGTTATACTATTTGATAACTATCACTCCCCTATACACCCTAGGCTAGGCCATCTATATATTTTTATATAGCACAAATTATATTTAGAATATAAATTTGATGTATTTTAATAAACCAACCACTTAAATCAAACGTATCTAGTAGCTAGATGTATATTTTCGTCTTTCTTTAGATAAGTTGATGGTAAATTGGTAGCTGCTGTTTTAGTTCTTCTCGTTCATTTATTAAACGATTTTTTTGTGGTTTGTACATGTATACGAAGAGATATGGCTTATAAATCAACATTAATCAAAATAATGTCTATTTATGAATATTATGGTAAATCATCAGCATAAAATGTAATTTATTTTTATAGCATAGTTTTAGGTTAGTATATTATAAAAATTTGGATGCTTGGTATGATTTTTCGGAGATAGTTTTTCATCTTTTCATCTTATCTCGAAAGCAAGAAAATCTTGATAAATTTATAGATATTTATGTACCGACTACATAAAGGTAAATATATAGAGTAGAATTTTAATGATATTTATAATTTATTTATATACCGTACACTATTTATAGTGTGACTAATCCACAGAAACTATTCATTTACACGTCATATATAAAACTTTTTCTTACTTTAACGTACAAAACTTGAATGTGTGTCTAGACATACTAGGCTAGGGCTTGGTTTTGTGTGTATAGACACAATAACATTTTTATAATAAGCCAATATAATTTGTATTTGGTAATGAACATAATATAGATTACAATCAACTAGTAAATTTTATTCATTCGGAAAATTAAGTCCAGTAACGCCCCTGTATAAAAATTACACCTACCTAGGAGACGATAATAAAATACTTGAAAAATTTTAAATTCAAGTCAGATCGCTGTATTTTGCATTCACATAAAATTCACTTTATACATAAAATTGTGTTATGTAGCATTAGAACTACATTACTATGTCCTATATACAGAGATATACACTCATACACAACAAATTTTTTTTTATCTATTTCTATTAGAAAACTTTTATTTGATTTCCATTCCATTCGGAATACTAATTTTATGTTGATTTTATTTATTTTTTTTAATTATGTTAGTTAATCACATACAGCAATTAAATGAATGGCTTTTCGTTTCTGTATATACGACGGAACTGGAAGTGGTACGGTACGGAAGATATTGAGCATATTCTACATGTTCTACATGTTTGCCACCGTACAAAACAATGACAAACATGAAAACCTAATAAATCGATTTTTTGTTGTTGCAGCGTCTACATATGTATAAGGTTTGGTTAGCCTACCAAAACTACTGTAACATTAACATTAACTTTAGGGATGGGTGGATTTAAAGTTATCGTGTAATCGCGATTACGATTTTCAGATTATACATAATATTATCGATCGCTATGGCAATTATACCTAATTTAGGAAAACGTAAACTTCCATAACCAAATTAAATTAATGTATTTTTCAAAATGCATACGCTTTTCGTCATCTATGCAGCCACATTATGGGAGCAAATTTATGATATTCATTCAATTTAGCATAAACTAACATATTGTATAGATTATAAGGCCTTATCACTTTATTTAAATAATAACAAAAAAACGCGTATTTAATTTTAATAATAAAATACGAATTATTTTACAAAAACTAAATAAATTTTTGTATATGTAAACATTTAATATTGTTTATACATAATTTCATTAAATAGTGATAATATAAATTTTTTAACAGAAATACAGTTTCGGAACGTTCGTCCTTCTTCAATTTCTTATAAACAAACTCAAGTTATTTCTATTAAAAAAATTATATTAAAACTATAATGAAGTTATGTGTAAACAGCTAGATGAAGTTGCCAAGGCGAAGGTAGTTTGGTTTTAACCTAATGAAATATTGAATTATTTAAATAAGATAAATCGATCGTTTCATCGCATCGAAGGGCCGAATGGGTCGAAGGGCCGAATGTGTCGAATGGCCGAATGGATACTTACTCAACGTTATCTGATTGATTTAAATAGTGTACTTAGGGATATTTTTAGAATCATGGCGTTCTAAATGTAGAGGTAATCTGTTATGCAGTTTCGTCGTTTTCAATTAAAATGGGTTTCAATTGGCAACTTGGTTGTTTGGTTTCACGAACTGCATGTAAAAATTACCATTTTGAGTTTTAAAGCTACTGCGGTTCAATACCTATCAATTTACTATTTGCCAGAGACTAACCTGAACAACTGTAGATACATAAATAAACCATTCTGGATAATTGTGATAAGTTGATTATTGTTTGGTGATTTTTAATTATTGTATGCAAATGTATAGGGATAATTATCATATATGCAATAGATGTAAAATGTAAAATTAAAAATTCACCATAACGATGTACATATTTTTTAAACGGTAACATATATACAATTTATTATGTACATTTTAAAACAACAACAAAAAATCGATTAAGGATTAATTAATTAAATGTCTAAAATAATAATAATAATAATATCAATACTAATAATAATTAGTAAAGTTATTTTATCATAATTTATTATTTAATGGAATTTATTGCTATATCTGTCGAAAATCGAGAACACATACACAAAAAATAAATTCAATTAAATTATAATATTCGAAAATACAAATTAACAAGAAATAATTATTATTAGTTTTATCTCTAACTATAAATCTAAATTTTAAAATAAAATTTAATTGATTTTCTAGATACAGAGAATATTATCATTAATATTTTAATTAGTTTGTTCTCATTACTTATACGAATAAATATAACAGCCGTTCTAACCATATAATGATATTAGTGTTTCTTATCAATGCTCGTATGCCACTTTCTCGATCAGGTTTGCTTTCATCAATAGATTTTTTCTACACAAGTGGCTGCTCTAAATTGCCGTATTTCAATTCATATTTATATTGTAAAATATCAGTAACAAGTATTTTTTGTTTAGAAATTCGTGTTAAGAAAAATGATAATTAAGACTTCCAAAATAGAGTCAATTACAGTAGCTACAATACCGTTAAGACAAAATAGGCACATACGCTTAATAATCAACCGTACAAGTGGCGCAGAGCCAGAGGTTAAAGCTTCAGCACTTGGACCGGGAGGTACTGGGTTCGAATCCCACCAGAGGCAGGATGTAAAGCGATTTTCCTTCATCGATTACGATCGGTGATGTTAATAAACACAACTTACACCCTCTGTTGGAGTGCAGAATGCAGCGCCGACCCACCGTCCATGTCAGTGTGCAGGTTGACATGGAGCTTGTAACGTGCAGGTGGTATACTGTAAATGTCTGCGTAGGTGAATTTGTGGATGAGTGTGTGAATGAAGAGGGGAGTATTAATTGACCTTAAAAGGACATTAAATCCATTGGATGATTAATGCTTTCTTTAAAAAAAATAAAAATAAAAATAAAAAAAAAAATGATTTTAACAAATTAAAATCGATAGATTGTGAACTGCTTTAAGTTTGATGACCCTAATGCTGCACCAGCACTTGTAGCACAATGCAATGAAAATGGTACTGGAATTTTTTACAAATTAATTACAAATTTGTTACACAGTTAGAAAATTTTTTACAGGCCCCGTTATCCTGCAATTCGTGTGTGGGTTGGCGTTAGACAAAGCTACACCACACTTTTCGTATTTTTGTTAATATTTATTGTATTGTACTGGGGGTGGTACTGGAATTTTTTATAAATTAATTACAACATATTGGCATAGTTCAACCCCAAAAAAACTTCCCCTAGGCGTGCAATTCTTTAAAAACCTAATTTTTGATTAAACCATGCTGTTGTCATTTCAGTTAATATTTATTGTATCGTACTGGGGGTGGTACTATAATTTTTAATAAACTAACTACAACATATTAGCACAGCTCAACCCCCAAAAAACTCCCCCAAAGGGATACAATTTTTAAAAACCTTATTTTTCGTCACACCACGCCTTTTGCATTTCTGCGAATTTTTGTTGTATAGTGCTGGAACTTTTATACAAATTAATTACAATAAAATGGCATAATTAAACCGCTAGAAAACTACCCCAAGTAGGAGCAACCGTTTAAAATCATTGTATCGTACTGGTTAATACAAGAAGTTTTTACTAAATAAATTACAATATATTGGAACAGTTCAATTTCCAAAAACTGCCCCTTAAAGTGCAGCTCTTTAAAATAATATTTTTCTGTATAAGTAAAACCCTTCCAATAGGTACCACTGAATTTATTACAACAGCCCACACCCACAAAAATCGATCATTATGATCGAACTTCCTTCCTAGCAGCCCACAGCCCACACCCACAAAAAACGAACGCAATGCATCGAACTTCCTTCCTATACAAGAAATAGGTATCCCTGAATCTATTTCAACAGCCCACACCCACAAAAATCGATCATAATGCATCGAATTACCTTCCAATACCAGAAATAGATACCCCTGAATTTATTACAGCAGCCCACACCCACAAAAATCGAACAGAATGAATCGAACTTCCTTCCTATGCAAGGAATAGGTATCCCTGAATTTATTACAGCAGCCCACAGCCAACACCCACAAAAATCGATCATTCTGCATTGAACTTCCTTCATATGAAAGAAATAGGTATCCCTAAATTAATTAGAACTTTTTGTAATAAATTCAAGGGTACCTTTTTTGACATAGGAAGGTAATTCGAAGCACAATGATCGATTTTTGTGGGTGTGGACTGTTGTCATAAATTCAGGGATACCTATTTCTTGCATAGCAATGTAATTCTATGCAGAATGGTCGATTTTTGTGGGTGTGGGCTGCTGTAATAAATTCAGGGATACCTATTTCTTGCACAGGAAGGAAGTTCAATGCAGAATGATCGATTTTTGTGGGTGTGGGCTGTGGGCTGCTGTAATAAATTCAGGGATACCTATTTCTGGCATTGGAAAGTAATTCGGTCCATAATGATTGCTTTTTGTGGGTGTTTGGGAAAGGAAAGTCGATACATTATGTTCGATTTTTGTGGGTGTGGGCTTTTGTAATAAATTCAGTGGTACCTATTGGAGGGGTTTTACCTATACAGAAAAATATTATTTTAAAGAGCTGCACTTTAAGGGGCAGTTTTTGGAAATTGAACTGTTCCAATATATTGTAATTTATTTAGTAAAAACTTCTTGTATTAACCATTACGATACAATGATTTTAAACGGTTGCTCCTATTTGGGGTAGTTTTCTAGGGGTTTAATTATGCCATTTTATTGTAATTAATTTGTATAAAAGTTCCAGCACTATACAACAAAAATTCACAGAAATGCAAAAGGCGTGGTGTGACGAAAAATAAGGTTTTTAAAAATTGTATCCCTTAGGGGGAGTTTTTTGGAGGTTGAGCTGTGCTAATATGTTGTAGTTAGTTTATTAAAAATTATAGTAACACCCCCAGTACGATACAAGAAATATTAACTGAAATGACAACAGCATGGTTTAATCAAAAATTAGTTTTTTAAATGCACGTCTAGGAGAAGTTTTTTTGGGGTTGAACTATGCCAATATGTTGTAATTAATTTATAAAAAATTACAGTACCACCCCCAGTACGATACAATAAATATTAACAAAAATACGAAAAGTGTGGTGTAGCTTTGCCTAACGCCAGCCCACACACGAATTGCAGGATAACGGGGCCTGTAAACAATTTTCTAACTGTGTAACAAATAATTTGTAATTAATTTGTAAAAAATTCCAGTGCCATTTTCATTGGACTGTGCTACAAGTGCTGGTGCAGCATTAGGGTCATTTAAGTTTGTCTAGCAGAAGAAACCTTTTCAGTTGTTGGACACAATCCACCACAATATCATTACTTTTTGGAGCTTCATTTGTACTTTGTTTCTGACTTTTCTATACGGTAGCGCCATGCGTATTTCTATTTTCATAGTTCATGATTCGTCAAGATGGGCTCGACTTCAGTCCTTCTTAGTTCTGATTTCCAAATGAAATTCGATACAAAGTGAGAGTGCGTCGTGTGACGCCCACCCACAAAAATAGTAGTTTCTCAAATTAAACTAAAGGTATTTACATCATTTTGATTTAATATTGTTTTGCAAGAAATGTCAAAAAACTTGGCCAATCATTTGCCTGAAGATTACAGCTTCATGAATTCATGTTTGAATAAAGGAAATTTTTGCGGTAGAATGGCAATTATAATGAAGAAGGGCAGTAACAGAAATCATACCGATCCACAATCATAGGATAGCGAAATATAGAGAACGCTATAGAAAAAATAATAAAATATTTTATGGAGAAAGGCTACAACTATTGCTTGCGATATTTAGCAACTTACATTATCTACACGTTTTATATACTGTACGGTTAGAATAACGTGGCACATTAAAAACACCCACTACTAAGTTTTTTTCTGAAAACCTGAGCAAACATTCAACATACCCCTTATCGAGGGCGACAAAACAAATAAAAAGTGAATAAATCATCAATATAGCAAAAGATTCAGAGCAAAAGTTCGGTATGAGAGAGTTCTTAGATTTGTATAATACTTTGATAATTTGTAGTGGCCAACCCCGTTATAAAAGAGTTAAGGAATATGGTTCAGTTAATATCTCAATCATTAAAAGCTACTACTTTTATAGGTTAGCAGCTGTAGTGACAATAAAGCGTAGTCCACAAGGCTCTATCTTAGGCCCGCACTTCCGGAATTTAGTATTCAACAGTAGTATGTATGATGACGTTCGAAAGTGTCGTTCGCAGCAAGATCATGCATGCCCTTTGCCGGAAATTCATGACAAAGTATGCAGGATAAAGCGCGGAACCCAATAGACGGGATGGCCAACTGGGGCAGTAGTTGTAAAATGATGGCAATATTCTCCTCCAAAACCAAAATGATTAAAGTTAAAGGTTCTCTGGACATCAAAAGTCCACAAATGGGGGCAGTTGATCGCCGGAATATACGGATGGTGAAATTGGTAAAGTGAAATTTATTTTAAAGGAAGGCTTGATGTAATCATGCATGTCTAAAGAGTGGCAGAAGCAATTGAAACATATTAGTTACGGAAGTGATCAAATTCTGAAAAATTTTCCAACTTTTTTCGATAGCCCATCACTTATTTAGTCAAAAAAATGGTGTCAGGCATACATCATCAAAACTGGCAACAAATTTGTTTATCAAATTTGACTCCTAAGTATAATACGAATATATTCTTATGGATAAAGCGGTAAATATGAGGTCCTAGTCTTTAGAAAGTGTATATTGCTTACATCTATGCTTATTTGGTAGTTAAATTGGGTGAACAAATTTAATACCAGTTTGTTACTAAATTTCCAATTTTTAGAATCTTTTATAAGAAGTTATTTTAAACGAAATATGCATTATTAGGTACTTCTGCCAAATTGTGTTTTTTATAGATATATAAGAAATGATGGTAAAATACATTCAAAGTCCAGCAATGGCAAATATGGCTCACTATAAAAATATATAGGCAATGATTGATTCTAATGCTCATTTGGCATCTGCATAAGCAGTGTCACTCAGAGGTTAAAAAATTAAGAATTAGTTTATTACCGGAAGATGTTACTGAGAATTTTGTTTAATGTATATGGGTTGAGCAGGTAGTTGAACCCTTCATGACCATGAAGTTCATTTAAAAAATAATATTAAAAATTTACAGTGTTAAAGGTTCAATTTTCTCATTTGGAATTGCGTTGGGGTAAAAAAAGGAAATTTAAACATTTTGACATAATTTTTAACCCCCCCATCTTAGAAATGTATACGTAATTTCCTAAAGATTTTTGAGCTTCATAGTGGCTGCTTTAGAAAATGATTAAATTTTATATCGTATATATTTAGAGTGCCATAGAAAAAGTATAAATTAACTCTGATAGTGAAACTGGTTGTAAGGCATTACATATTTCACCTATTATTTTCACACGAATTTTGACTTAGTTATAATGATGTAAAATCTGATCAATTTATAAATTCAAAATAAATTTTGACCCGCTCACAGGCAAATCGAGTATTATTTGAAAGAATGTTGGTTGCAAATAAAATGATTTTTTCTTTCATAAGATGTAGTGCGTTTTTTTGATTGTTTAGGGAAAATTGACTTAGAAAAGTCTGTAACGATCATTTCATGATCAAGAATTTTTTCTACCTAAGTATAATTCTCACAAATTAAGGCAATGACCAAAAATTATTTTCTATATCGTCTCCTATAATTTTTTTCTGCCATTTATCACAATTTTAAAAATGAAGCTTATCTCGTTATGTTTTAGTCAAATAAAGGAATAGTATGCCATTGAAATACCCATGGGAGTGGTGCCATGGTCTCGATTCTTAAAACCTGGATTACAAGGAAACAATTATAACAGGTCGGCATGTTTATAAATTTTCTAAACCATTGGCAACGGCTTGTTACATGCGCACTTGCGCACAGTTCCTTTCCAAGTGCCAAAGCTTTAAGCATAGAGAAAAATAATATCAGAGCCATCTATGATTTTGAAGAGCCGTAATATTAAAAAGAGAGCTTTCAGTAGAGGGGAAACTTTTATTGATTACTATAAGAAACCGTGGTAATTGGAAAATTTTTGAACATGAATTTATGAATAAAAAATTAAACAAATCATCTAAATTTTAATTTTATATTTTTAATAAACTATTCAAAGAACACCTATTTGAAAATCAGCCATCAAAATGTAGTATTTATTTGGTAAATTTAAACTAAAGCGGAGCATAAATTTATTAATTTTCTATAAAAATGAGCTTTCCGTTTAGTTGTGTAGGTTTACAAAGTAAGATAATAAAGGGTGGTGCCGCGGATTCCTCTTACACCCAATTTAAAATTTAGTTTTATAAAAATGTAACTTATTTGGTAAATTCTGGTCACATGCACCTCAGAATTTTTGAGATGAACGATGCACTTAATAGCAATCTAAACATTCTCCATTTATAACAAAATTAAAGAGAAAACGTGAGCTGAAACGAAATTTTATGAATCACCATGTAGAAACAATAATATTATTCATATAATAAAATTTTTACATCAAAATCTATTATTATTTTTGTATACAAAAAATCAACGTTGTCATGGTTTTCTTAATTAAATATTATTACAAAACAGAACAAAACGTAAAAAACTTCAATTTTATTCGATTGCAAAACCGAGCTTTCTGTAATTTGAAAATCCGTTTACAGATGTCTCTGTAATAAATTTTTGTAACAATTTACAAAATTGTCCCTTTCAATTTGTGTAACAATTTCTATACGGGTAATTTGAATTAATTTATTAATTTGAAAGCGACATCTTTTAACAGGTTTAGTAATTGCGAAAAGCTTTATCAAATTATAATATTTTTATTTGGTGAAGCTCTGTTTTGTTTATACTACAGGATGAAACAATATAGGCTGCGAATTTGTTGCGATGAAAAATCAAATTTTTACCAAATAACGAAAAAACAGTTTTCGAAGTCTGCCATCAACAATGTTGAAATAGAACCCAAAACACAATAATCACCATATTACATTGCTACTCCAAAAACATTTTTTAACGAACGTTTATTTTGGAAAAATAATGCTGACTTTTTTATGGAACACTCTATACTAATTTCTAATTTTCTGTACATACACATAAACAAATTCTTGTTTCTACAAAAAAAAAATTGTGTTAAACTAATTTAAATGTTTTTGCGTTAACTCAACATAATATGACTCAATATTAAAACATGCTTTTCCTGAATATTGAATTAACCATTCACATTGAAAATTCAAACAAAGAATTTATGTTTTTATATACAAAAAAGCTTCTAAAAAAATACTAAAGTAAACTGGTTGGTATGAAAAAGTACAAAAAGCTTCCCCTCTATGGAAAGCACATGGAAAAAAATGGCGGAATCTTACGGCTCTTATATTAAGGAGGCTCTGATAATATCCGTTTATAGAAGTGCAAAAAAAAAAATTGGAACGACTTTTATTTATTGTAAACCTATAATTCAAACTTGTTGTACGACTTAATTAATAGACCTAGAATTTCCAGCTCTTCCAATATTATGTTTAGTGTTTCTCTGACATTAAATTTTGTTTTTGTTTCCATTTTTTGTTAAGATCATAACTGCAATGTTATATTTTGCCAGCTTAAATACGTATCGCAACCCCATATTTTATTTGAATTTTGATTTATAGATGGAAAATGTGTAAGAATCTCAACAATCAGCTTCGAACGGATAAGATTACTGATTTGAAAAAATCAGCCTTCTCATCAAGTCGCGACGACTGACGTATTATTTACATTGGAATATTGTCTATATTATATAGAGCAATACCATGTAGTTGTACTACTAGCGAATTACAGCGTAGCGTACGAAATTCGATTCTGTTTTACATTTATCGTCTATATTCTATTTTTGCAACTAGCTTTTCGTGTTATTTTATTATATTTTACTTTTAGGTTTTCGATAGTAAATACGGAACAATCACAGACACCATTACTATCGGAAACCTAAAACCCATATTTTACTTAAAAATACATGTCAACATTTTGTATGCACCTTTAGTTCTGTTTATATTTATTTTTTAACCTGTGCTTTAACCACTGTATGACTTGTCTGTTTAATCACACTAAGCAATGCTAGTTTAGGTTTATAAGTTTGCTTGTTTTAACACTAAAAGAATTTTGACGCTTTCTCCTTACAATTACCCCATCCTACTAATGGGCATGAAGGATAGGAATTTTCAATTACGAAAGTCATATGCCCGGAAATTTTGTCAAAAGTTTTTGCTAAGAATTTTTGAAAAAAAAAACTACAATTTAACATTCCAATAATAGTCTACGTCAATCTCTTTTAATAAAACTAAATTCGGTTGTGGGTAAAATTTTGGGAAGAGATTTGTTTGAAAATGGTTCAGAATTTGCGTTTGTTAAATTTTGGAATGCTGTAGAAACATTTATTTATAAACAGTAGTTTGTTGCTTCTCGTCTGGGGCATGATTTCGGCGGTGCTAATAAAATTGAGTTCTCGGCTTATTCAACCGTAAACCAATTATTTTTAAGTTCGTCATCTAACTCATAAACATAATTAACTTCTTTATTTTGTGTTACCAAATTAATAAACATGAAAATTTACTAGAAAAATTATTTTGATATAATATTATTTTTCCAAGAAACAGAAAATATGTAAATTACTTAAAAACTCCAATAGACATGGGGATGGGGACACCTCCAGCATATTCATATAAGAAGAAGATTCTGTGTGCAGAAAAAATATAAATATTCTAGGAATTTTATGATCCCAATAGTCCTATTTCCAGCAACAACAACAACAATTTACATTTTATGTGTACTCGGTTTATTAAATAAAAGCTCAATACATATTTATTTCGAATGTATCGTATACAAGTAAATATTTAATTATTTCGTATATTTTTAAAATAATTTTTAATGGGGTGATAATGATAATAATAATAGTAGTACTACTAATAATAAAAATATAACTTAATTGATTGTCCTAGGGGTGTAAAAAATATGTGTAAACTCGATGCATATACGAGTAGAATACACAATATATTATGTACACAACTATCTGGCATGTCCCTTCCCCAATCTCCATAAACGGCAGTGGTAGATTAGTAATCCCATAATATCATACCATAAAATTAGTTATTCGGGTTTTCTATATTTCGAAAACAAAATTTTAAATAAATTGAATACATTTTTGGGTTTTGGCATGGGGAATAATGGGGGGCGATAGGGAGGACTTTATGGTGGAAAATTGTTTGAAGAAGAAACTTAATTTATTTTATTTAAACTTTTCGTTTTGTTAAAAGATTTAACATTTTTCTACAGCCAAACTAAACTTATTCATTTCTTAACTTAAGTTATATTTAAATAAATATTTTAATAATATAATTATTATATGTTTATTTATGAAATAAATATAATTTTATGGTTTTTCGAGCTGGAAAAATAATAATATACATATTATTATACATATACCATAATTCTTAAGTAAATAATAATTTCATAACACGAACTGAAAACTTTTCTTGTATACTGCATATTATATTAGTTATTTATTAATAAAACTATAACATACAAAGTTGTATGGTATGTTATATGAAATTAGACGCTTTTCGATAACGGATCAATAAACCATCGTCTTTGATTACACCATATAACTTTAGAATTGTTAAATTTGTCCTGGGTAATTAATTTTCTGTGCACGGTTCTGTTCCATCAAACTTGTAAGAGAGCGTGTCAAGAGCATTAATGTTGTGGTTGAGAGGGGGAATGACAGTGTACTATACACTGCAAGTACCTTAAAATATTTGCGCAGTTCATAGAAAATTGTTGTATCTGTTGTGTCTAGTTGTATCTATCTCTGAACTTAAACTTAATTTTCCTCAAGTTGCATTTCAATTGATTGACAAATGATTTGTTGATACAGTATTATCTTGCACTTTACACCATTGTAAGGGAGATAATTGCTCGCTGGGAGGGGTTGTTGGTGTGCTTTACTAACTATCCCAATTCGTTACGAATAGTGTTCCTATGGGGGTAGAAATCTATATAGCTTTCTCTTTTTTGTTGTGGTATACTTACATATAAAATTAAGACAATGTTCAGGTGCAGAACCGCGACCTATTCGCGGTCATGTCTCATTATCATTTCATCCATCGCGTATAAGATAATGCTTCCCTGTCGCTGTTTCTTATACATTCCACTGATGTTCCGCGGAACCAGAGAGCGGGACCTGATATGGTACGCGCTGGTTGTTGATAAACAAAAATTATTTATTTATTTATTTGTATTCCTGGATATGGTAAATTTGATTATCTGTTATACTTTGTTGTTTTATTGTGATTATTCTTTATATTGGTCTATTTTCAGTACTCTCGGATTAAATAAAGAAGTTGATTATCTGTGTTTCCGTCATTTGATTTCAATTTACTATTATGAATGCCTTTTCGTTTAAAATATTTACAGGAGAAATTATGCTATATAATGCTAATTTGGTGTAAAGCAAGGTGTAAAGAGCCTAGCCTGAGAGTGCCACAATGTATTTTACTATCACTGTCAATATAATCAATAAAATTACCCCAACTCACGGTGAGATATTTTGCTCATGACGCTTTCAAGATGGTTGTAAAAATCATTTTTTGTTTGTTCGGTAAGAGCATGAATAATGACGGACAAAATGTTAAAATGATGCTAGTAAAATCCAAGTAAACGAATCTGATTATTGCCAGTTATGAGTCAGTCACGAATTGACGATATCGGTTGTTGATCAGAAAACCAACTCTAAATTTTTCATTGCTAAAATAGTATTGTTGCTTTTACAAAGAATCATGGCGATTTTAATCAACTCAGTTAATCCGATTTATAAAACGTTCCTAAAGAAGTTAACCCTTACACGTTACTGAGACGTTATCGAAAGCCGACGAGAAGATGCAATGTACGTACGTACCTATCGTAAATGTGCCAGATCCGATTATTATGAATATTCAATTGAAAAACTGCACGATAAATTATCTAGTTTAAATTTCTTAACGCATAATATATTTGTTTTTAATTCATGAGGCAGAACTTAAATTTAATCTTTAAGTTGTGGCCAAAGATCATGGATCTCGAGATATTTGGCTGTTTCACAAAGAATGCGACGGGAGACCAGTAAAGTTTCAAGACGCTAAGTTGGAGGCGTTATTGGACCAAAATTTATGCCAAACCCAAGAAGAGCTCGCTGAAACTTTGGGAATGATTCAACAAGCCTTTCAAACTCGGCTCAAGCCAAGAGACGTTAAACGCCCTTTTTCCACATACGAAGAACTACTTCGAAGATAAAATCGGAAGGGTTTGTTGCATCGAATCGTGGCCAAAAATGGATCCACTACAACAACCCACAGCGCAGAAAATCGTGAGGTAAGCCCGGTCATGCATCAACTTCTACCGTCAAACCGAATATTCATGGCAAGAAGCTAATGCTGTGCAAATGCTGGGATCAGTTCGGAGTGATCTACTATAAGACACTGCAGCCCAACGAAACCATCACTCGAGAACGTTATCAACAGCTGATGCAATTAAGCCGAGCATTGAAGCTCAAACACCTATAATATGCCAAAAGGCTTCACAAAGTTATCTTTCAGCACGACAACGAATGGCCACATGTTGCATGAAATGTCAAGGAAATTTGACTCGTCGTATTCACCAATTCAATATTGTAGAAAAGTTAAATTATTTGGCATTTAAAATGTTTGTCAAAAAAAATTATGTACACATTTAGAAAGGCATGACAGTGTCGTCATCGAGACACGTAGCTCTGAGTTCGTTGTTGAGTACGCAGCCTAGTTACACTGGTGGGAAATAAAATTAGATTAACCAAAAACTGGGCTAAAGAAAATAAAAAGCAGTCATCGATGTAAACTTAGATCGCCCTAACTACGATGAACCATTTTTAATGTTTTCGAATGAGACTTCCTTCATACCAAATACACTGTATTGGTTACACCTAAATTAAGTGTCTATTGCTATTTCAACATTTTTGCATAAATCCCTTACAAATCTAATCTTGAAATCACATCAGCATATAAAACGGGGCGACCAAAATATTTAACCACAACTAAAATTAAATTTTAATATTCGGGTTTTTTATTAAATCAACCATTCTAAAAGGGTTTGCAAATTGGGATAATCCAATAAATAAATTCATAAAAAAATAAATTTATATATAAGGAATACGGAAATGGAACGTACAATCGTGCATACGACATAAAATGTACGACAATGGAGCTGATTACGATCAATTTATGTAATAATATTGGTTTCAAAAATCAATTGCCGGATGATTATAGACACTATATATTTTTCATTAAAATATTAATCCTGACAATCGAGACCACCTACTAGAAGGGTTTCACAATAATTATAAAACAAAACGGTAAATTGTATATACTTCGTACCACATAATCTCATTACATGAATTAGCAATACGTTTAATTAATAAATTCACATATATGAAGTACTTATGTATATATCGACTATAACCAGTAATAATATATTATTCAGTTCAAAGGTGAAAACAGGATTAAAATTAAAATCATCATACCACCTTCTCTCATAATCATTAGCAACCTTCGTTAGCAACATAACATTATGTAATGAAACATGTTCCAATCCATGACGTTGTTGTTACAAAAGTATTATTATTATTCTTTTTTATGTTGAATGTAGGTATGTATAAACATATTTTTCTGCAGCACATATACCAACAATGGCATACAAAAATATTAGAAAATAAAATTAATTTTCACGTGACTTAATACCATTAGGGATTAGACTTTTCTTCTTCTCGTTATATATTGTTATATAATTTTATAGTCTTAACTTCTTAAGTATTCGTTTCCTTATGTATTGTGGATAAAATGCTTTTTGAAACCGCGCACAGCACATTATGTTATTATGTTGTTTGTATGTAAAATATATGCTTCTTGAAAATTTATATAATTTAACCACAAAATTATTGGTTGCACAATCATTCATTTTCGAAAATAATAATTTGTATTATGGCCTCAATATATGCCAAGCTATGGTGCGGTCAAAATATATTACAATCATAAATTTCTAAACAAAACACAATACAACAACAAATCTTTTAAAATGAAAATTAGATCTCTGCTCAGCATTCTCGATACAATTATGGTCTGCGGGGCATATTAAAGAATTAAGAAGGATCCCTTGTTTTAAACATATATTGTTTTGGGCTGGGAGAACTGCGGGAAATTATGTACAACAAAATAAAATATAAAATATATTTATACTTAATAAAATAAAAATTATTCCCTACTCCTTGGCACATTTTGTGTCTTGTCCCTTAAAAATATTTGCCCGCGGCTATTACTGGCATATCTAAAATTAAAAATGGATAAGTTTATCTTATTCCGTTTCGTTCGTTCGTTTGGGACTAAAAAACATGTTGTTTTGTTGTTGTTGGTGGTGGTGTGCTTTTATTTCTTTTATGCTCCAAATAATATGCAATTTAATATTTCAAAATATTTCAACTTTAAAAGACCGACATTTTCCTTTTCTATTGGACATCTTTTTATATATTTAGATGTTGGCTAGGAATTAAACAAAGAGGTTTCTGTGATTTTCTCAGAGAGAAATTAATTTTAAAAAAAATCGGCCAATATTCAATTTGTTCATTTTATGGATTTGAAAATGAAAATGGGATTTGTATCACACCCATCTAGCATCATTATAAAGACAAAGAATTTATTTAAGAAAGGAAAATAACGAACTTTTTGTATGTGAATATACGAACTGAGATTTAAATTTAAAGATTTGGCGGACAATCTTTATAACATTGAGAGTGGAGTATTTGAGAAGGATTCGATAAAATTTATTATCAATAGCCCAGCGAGAATCGGCTGAACTTTGAAAAAATTACAAGAATCGCCGATATATAGTTTTAATATGAGCAACCAGGATTGCTATATCCAGGAAAATTGACCTTGTAGCAAGGCATTATAAATATTTGGTGAAAGATGAAACATTATCGATCGATCTTTGATCATAAAATATTTCTTTTACAAGATTAATGTTTGAAAGATTTTAAAAATGTATTTTCGCCAACCAAATACGTTAATCTAAAATATGAACTACAAATTATTCTACAAATAAATGTTAAAATGCGTAAGTAAGCCAAACGTTGAAAAGTCAAACAAGTTTGGCTACTTTTGGGATATAAGTTCTTTAAAAGTAAGAATAAACCTAACAGAATTTTTAGGTAGTCGGAATTATTCAAAAGAGTAAAGAAATACCAGTCACAAATCATTTCTGTCGAAAAACGGAAAGAATTTGGTCAAAATTTAGATGGCTTGCCAAATCCAATTTAGACTGAAATACCGTTACACATACTGAATAAGATAGCAAACAATTTTCAAAAGCAAACAATTTTTACTCTTCACCGTCAGGGCAGGGGACTATCACAAAAGAGATTCTTTTTTTTTTGCTGAGATTTTTAAACCCTGCAGAAAATTCATGAAATTTTTAAAAAATCATTTAACCCTTTTGAGCGCATTGTACAATATATTGTACATTCACTTTTAATGTGTGTGGTAATCGCTGATTTTATTTTTGGATAGAATTTTGAGTGTATTGTCGTAGTTTTATATGTTTTCTTTTATAATAAATTGCTATGTATTAATACTAAGCCAAAAATTCAGTTGTGTGACAGTTTCCTTTCAACGAAGTTGTGATTTATTGTGTTTGGTGGTAAGTTGTTTTTTATTTCATTAATATTTCCGATAAACTATAAAAAAAATGGTTTTTGAAAATAGTAATTACATTTAGAATAGTTAAATAATACTGTTTTGAAGAAATAGTTTGCTATTTTGTATTAAAAATAATTAAAAACTTGTATTATAATACATGTACAATATATTGGACAAAGCGTTTAAAGCGTTGTGTATAATATATTGTACATAATTACATTTACATGAAATTGACATGGATTTGATTTTAGAAATGGCGCGAAAAGGACTAAGTCATGACGAAATATTGGAATTGTTTTATGATTCAGACTTTGGTGCTGATTCGGACGACACCACAAATAATATAGAAGACGATAATGATATCGATATTGAAAACAATATTGTACCAGATATAGTAGATCGCTATGACGCTATCGCAATTGACGTGCCTCTACAAGATCGAGACGAAAGATTGTACATATTTTGAAATCTGTGGTTCAGATGAAGATGAGACTTTAGACGCAAATGAAGCATTAGTTATTGCTACGGCCGACGGAACCTCAGATATATCTATTCCAGATACTTTATTCATTGAAAACATACAGTTCACTCGCAAAAGTGAAATTCAGTGGAGACGAAAAGATTTTTAACCAATAGTTACTCCATTTGGTTCGATTCCAAATAACGTAATTGAAGTTTAACTCCGCTTAATTATTTTATGAGTTATATACCAAATAATATATTTGAAAAATATGCATTCCATCTGCTTAAAGTTTTATCAAAAATCAACGGATACATTCTAAACCAAAAGAAAAATATTAGTTTGACGATTTGTGATATGCAAGATTTCAGAACCAGCACAAACTATATTGCAAGCTTATTCGATATAGAATAAAGGTATGACAAATAATCAACTAGATAGTGCAATCAAAGAAAAACACCTAGAATTGGCAAATCGAAAAAAAATTGAATTTCACCATGATAATGCATCATGGTTTCACCATGATAATGCACTAGTTTGGCAACTAGTGGCAATTTTGTAATTGACGAAGTATCCCTCATACCGTCCCAAATACCTGTTTTTTGCTTATAAGGCCAAAAAGTTTCATGGACGCGTCAATTACTTTCTTGCCATCCTGTTATTTAGAGCAAGATTTCTATGTTCAATAAAAATAACTCTTGATGTTCTGTGTGCCGTTCACTGCGCAAAAACAAAAAAAAACACAACAGTAAAATTTTTAGAAAAAAATACCAAATCTTGGTGAAATGTCGATTTTTTTACTTTTAAAATGAAGGAAATTAAGTCTAATTTCTGATGCTCGGGTCCGTTTTTTATTATTTTTGTTTTTATGACTTTTTTAAAGTCAAACAAAAATATTTTTAATGAGAAAAAATCCAAAACTGTAAGACTGAAAAACGAACTTTCCTGATGTTTCATTCACGAATCAAAATAAGCCATTTTGTAGAGAATTTAGTAACCTTGAGAATGAGACTATTGCAAATGTACGACAGATCGCTGTTGAGTTATTGCAGTTTTAGCGAAAAACATGACAAAACTCGTATAAATATAAAAGGATAAGGATTATCGACTACGATCACGTCGACCGAATTATACGCTGACCTACAGAAATTCGAATCATCGACAGTGGCGTAATGTGTTATTATCGAACGAATCACGGTTTAACCTTTATGCATCAGACGGGCGATGCTGAGTTTGGCGTGCAACGGGAGAACGTATGAAGCCCGATTCCGTGATGCCAGTAGTAGCGTTTCATGGAATTATAAAACAGATTTGGTAATAATACCATACCCTACTTTAACATCAGGACGTTACGTAGATGAAATTTGAAGGATTTATGTGCTTCTTATGAAACGAGAAATTGGACGTGAATTTTTTTTTATGCATGATAATGCTCGGCCACGAGCAAATTTAACAAATTTGCGAGAGCTCAGGGATGCTTTGCAAGAAGCATGGCAAGAGTTTACTTTGCCACAAATACGGAACGTTTTAAATTTTTTTTTTGGTTTTTTGTGTTATAGTTGATTAAACTTTAAAATGTTATTCTGTTATAAAACACCATTTTGTTTTTTTTTTTTAACAACTTATTTTTTTCTTGTGCGACCAACACTACGCGAGACTCAAGTATTTGAATTTTTTGTCATGTTTTTCGCTACAACTGCAATTACTCGCTACAACTGCAATAACTCAGTAGTCTCATTCTCAAGGTTTCTAAATTCTCTACAAATTGGATTATTTGGATTTGTGAATGAAACATCACGAAAGTTCGTTGATAGTCTTAAAGTTTGGGATTTTTTGACTAAAAAAAGTCGAAAAAAACAAAAATAATAAAAAACGGACCTGAGAATGAATGATATCTTGATCGGAAGAATCAACCTCACCTAGTTTATTCCATGTTAAGCTTTACCCGATACCTAAAAGTTATGTCTACGATAATTATTTACATTCAGACAAAAACTGTTTATACAAAATATAAGTATCGAATTTCTCCAAGATAAATCCCTTTTGGGAAATTTGATAATGTAAATATTTGCTTTTGCACTATAATGAAAGATTGCTTTAATAAAAAGAGATACAATACTAAGTTTTTCTAAAGCATTATAGAAGTGCCAGAAGTGCTTACTAAAATAATAAGAACACAATTTATCTAGAATTTGAAAATTTCTCAGGTTTTACAGTGTGTAGCTCTTATTTAAAGAAATTTATATTACACAATTTGGTTACGCAAGGGTTCAATACAATTGTTTAACATTTAAATAATAAGATAGTTGCATTGCATCAGTAAGACTGAGAGTACACATGTTAGCCCTGACAAGCATATACAGTACTTAAGAACTAGGAACTAAATGCTAATATATGTACGTCACATATCAATCCCAATAGTTATATTCAGTTTATTAATCTCCATAGAATACTTATTTTAATTAAACCATCAATAAAAATCAATTACAATCCAAATTTCAAAACAACTAATTTCATAAAACAAACTTTCTAAAAATATCATAATCTCAAACTGCATATAAAATTTTTGTTTTATATGCAACCCAATTCGTACCCCCAAAGTGGGTTATATTGAGAATCCTCATTAAAATATTACCTCTTGTTCTACATAAAATTTGCAAATGTTAACCCATTCCATAATATACTCACCTAACTTTACATAAGATAACTAATAAATTACTATACCTGACTTATTTGTCTATGTACCTATGTATGCATATACTCTTATATATGTATAGAGCATACCTTATTTATTATAATTTTTAATAAAGCTAATAACAAGTAAATATGTATGTTCTCGAGTATTTTTTTCCACCATACCAATAAAATATTTTCTGCATTTTTCACCACAATCGTAAAAAACTGGAAAAGCTTCAATCCCCATTCCCATTCTAACAAAAATATACATAAATTATATAATAATATGTACAACACAAAACAATTTTTAATATTATTGAAAAATGAAAATAAATTTTGTAGTATTTAACCAACAACAACTGTAAAACATAAGTAAAGTATGTGCAACAAAAACAACGAACAAGTAGTATTCGTAAACCAAACAATTATAACGTCTAAGTACATCTTAAAAATCAAAAAGACAAATTTCTAAGAGATATTTTGTAATATAATTATTTGTACTTGTTTTGTATTATTATGACATTATTATTATTCTTACTACTATTAACATTATTTTTAATATTCATTATTATTAGATTCTTATATATACTCGGTTTTACTATAACGGTTCGACTTTTACTTATTTATTTTACATTGCATTATTAGGTCGGTAGGGTATTATCTAGAATTTTACATTTGTTCTTAAAAGTGTTCTGTACTAAAGTAGGGGTAAGTTGTACAGGTTCGATAAGCATCTGCGGGAACATTTTCTTCTAGAGCTTTTTTCATATTCAATAGCTGTTATGAAAAACTCGTGCTTCGTTTTTAAAATTTCCTTTTAATATTTTGTTAGTAGATCTCAACCGTGTAGAAGTTGTGCAGCTCGTTCGGAATTTACAACAATAATAGGCCCAAATTTTTTTCGCAATAATAAAGTTAAATCTATAATCTCGTGCCTAGTTTTAAAAATTTAGTTAAAAACAGTTTACCAACAATTTACAAAAAAATTATGAGAAATAACTCCGAAAATTGCCGATAGAGGGCCAGTGATTGCTTGGTTTGCAAATACGGAGTTTTTCTATTAGGTAGGCTCGAATGATAAAAAAAATGTATAAACAGACAGAGTTAAATTTTTAGGTTAATTAGTAAAGCTCTTAACTTGCAGACCGCGAACTCGTTGCAACGATTTCTCACAAAGGTTTCGTTGCTAAACAGTTTCTTTAAATAATCAATCATTTTGTTGCACCATATTTTTAAATTGTGACATCAATATTTGATGAAAATGTTTTAACGTACAAGAGTGAACTTACTTAAAGGAAAATATATGTACATTTAATTTCAAAAGATGAACTTATAGTCGTACATAAATGTAGCGGGGTTGAAATTATGATTTAAAAAATACTTCAGTTTTGAAACGCATTAGTGGCCTTACTTCAGGAAATATTATTCCTGTTCGAATTGGAATAAAATTTGTGTAAAAAGTTAAACGGATTAAACGAATAAAAAAATTGATTAGTTATATTGCTGACAAATGTAAAATTGAATTTCCTTGTCAAGATGCCAACTCATAAAACTGTATTCCTATTCCTACAAAAACATTCCTATTCCTAAAAAATGCGCGTTTGTTGTTGTAAAATTACCAAATCCAAGCAATCATTGCTTGGTTAGTACACAATTAGGCGATATTTTGATTTCCTTTTATTCAAATGCTAATTTTATGTCAGGATTATCAAGGAATAAATTTATAGAACATATAGAATAGAAAATATATTAAACAGAAATTAAAATTATTTAGATCAAATAATTAATTTTATTATATGTACATACTTAGTCTTTTAAAAATAAAAAATTCGTAATTTCAACCCTGCTGCATTTTTTTGTGTAAGATAAACACCCCGATTCTGGTTGGTACTATGTAAGACTTTTCGTCTTTATTTTGAGTTTAGTCTTAATTATGACACTTTTCGTATTCTACGCGGTCTTAGTTGGCGTTGGTCTTAAGAAAAAGTCTTACGTTAGACATACATACTTCGTGGTCTTATTGGTCACAGACTACGCGCAGAATACGAAAAGCCTCATAATTAAGTCTAAACTCAAAATAAAGACAAAAAATATTATCTAAGACCATTTTTCAGTCACTGGCAGTGCTTCGTATTCGGGGTGTAAATTTCTTGTTAAAATGTGTAACATTTAAGTAATTTCTTAATTAGTGTGAGTACACTTTTTATAAATGATCAAAAATTCTCTCCTGTTATGTGCATACTTCTATGGTAATAAAATCGTCGAGTTTATAGCCATTCAGTTCTGGATGAAAATCTCTTAGATAAACTGGGCCGATATCTAGGGTAAAGATCGCCACAGTCCATTTGTAGATTGTATAGGCCAATATTCTCATACTAATAAAAAACTAATATTTATCGGTGTTTACGCCTCCATAATATGATAAACGCCATAAGCAATATTTCGGCCATTCACTACGTATTACGTAATATATGTAGAAGGAGAAAAAGCAATTAGTTTTCGAACTACAAAAAGTTTATCCAAAGGATCAACATTCTTAAAATTATCGTATTTGTACTATTATACTCCAGGAAAATTTTAATAACAATTAGGGAGTTAAACAGAAACTTTAATTTCTGTATGCCATCCCACTATAAATTTGTGCCATAAATTTATTTGTTTATAATTTTGCTAATTTGATTTGTATATTTAGTTATTAACTACCGTGTTTCATAACACCCATTGATCGGGATCAGTTTTTTTATTAGTATAAAGAATTTGGCACCGGTGACAAAATTTAAACATGGAAAATCTCGTGAGATTTCACAATAAAACCATTAATGCACCTGAATAGAAAATATTTAGGTAAACAATTTACATAAAATCTTAGAAATTCTTGAATATAGTCACTACTACACTAAACTAGTGGACAAAATTTATTAATTGTGGCAAGCAATTTATTAATTAAATGATTCAAGTATCCGCTATTTTAGTGTAGTAGTGACTATATTCAAGAATTTCTAAGATTTTATGTAGATTGTTTACCTAAATCTTTTCTATTCAGGTGCATTAATGGTTTTATTGTGAAATCTCACGAGATTTTCCTTGCTTAAATTTTGTCACCGGTGCCAAATTATTTTTAGGTACTATAAAGTCACATAAACTAATCCGATAGGCCAAAAGGTTCACTAAAATTTGTAATAAATAAAATTATTATTTATTATAAATTTTTACTCTATAATATATTTAACATTACCAACTAATTAGTTACCTAGGAACATCTCTACAGCAAATCTCGGAATTGGCGGCCACAACTTTGATAGCGTCGAAAACTTTAAATACCTCGGGTCAGTTATAACATCGTCGAATGATATGCAGGCAGAAATAAAAGCCCGAATCACTGCCGGACAACGAGTTTTCTACGCCAAATCAAGATTATTGCGATCGAAACACCTATCGCAGTCGTGCAAGCTCGCACTTTATAAAGCACTTATAAGACCTGTGCTGCCTTTCGGAAGCGAGAACTGGACCATGACCTCTAACGATTGTAGATTATTATCTACCTTCGAAAGGATGGTTATCCGTTCAATCTTTGGTCCAATTATAGTTGCGAACAACGAATATCGGATTCGTATGAATCACGAAATAAAGCAACTCCTCGGAGGCAGCGATATCATCGGATTCATCAAATCCAATCGAGTGAGATGGCTCGGCCACGTTACAAGTCTCCACAACAACGAATGATAAATAAAGTGTTCCACCAACAACCAGCCGGAGTACGTCGTAGAGGAAGACCCCGACTACGCTGGCGCGACGACATCGAACAAGATCTACAAACATTAGGATGTCGAAACTGGAGAACGAGAGCGGTGGATCGAGATGGATGGAGGGCCTTAGTGCAGGCGGCGAAATCCCTTCATGGGATGTGAAAGCCAGAGAGAGAGAGACTAATTAGTTTAGATTATGTAAAGGTTAGACCCACTTTGTTTTACGATTTGCTGTAATTGGAAAACACTATGAAGTCGATCAAATAAATTCACCACTGAAATCAAACAGGGTGGCCTACTACCATTTTTGAACATTTCATATATCGAGTAAATCTTAATTGTGGATTTATAATTTATCGAAAAACTTGCACAGATTATACTACGTATTTTATTATTTCATCCATTTTCACCAATAACTTGGCGGCTTTGAACCAGTACATTGATTATTAAACATTCTCAAAAATATATCGTCTTTGATATGGAAGTGGATAGGATAACAAAGCTCGCAGTGACCAAAGAATGTACCAAACTAATCATCGATCGAATGATTACAATCAAGTTAAGGAAAACGGCTATACGTTCTTCTCGTCGCAGAATCAACCACAAGATACAAAATCAAAAGAATTTTCACGATTGGTTTTTGAAAAACAAAAGCGAAGACAGCGAAATATAGAGCTCGTGGAATATAACGAAATCAACTGTCGATAACTAAAATAAATGTGTTTATGATTAAAGCACCTGCTTTGATTACAAATACTTTTCTCAAAGCCTACTTTACCGTAGAGAAGATTTTTTTCGAATATTGCGGCCTGTGGCACTATTCTGGTAACTCCCCGGGAATAGGGAACTGGGGAAAGAATTTATATGTAATTTCTGTTCAAATATTTTCTTTCCGGCCTACTGAGGAAAAAAGTTTGATCTAAATATTTATAAATTGGGAATAAATTTTCCATATCTAAATTGGCAGGAAAAATTATTCCCAATTTAATTTTGTTTTCAAATAATTTAACAATAGGTTTTTACCTCAGTATGCTGGAAAAAAAATATTTGAACAGAAATTACATATAAATTTTATTCCCAGTTCCCTATTCCCGGGGAATTACCAGAATAGTGCCATTGCAGATCGATTCTGACTTTCCCTAGGAAAAATGAATTAGGAAAAATATTTACATAGCATTTTTGATGCAATTTTTTTTTCTAGCGTACTATGGTAAACAGGTTGGTGTAATTTTTTTCAAAAATAAAATTAAATTGAAAATGACATTTTTGACAAAAACGCTATGTAAATATTTTTCCTAATTCCTTTATCCTTAGGAAATATAAGTAAATAGCCGTGTTTTTTTATGAGCGCCCGATAGATTTATCTGGAGCACTCAATTTGCTTTGTCAAAACTTATATTTAGCGCGCTATTTTTGCATGTAATTAATTTATTTAACTCTAAAATAAGATTTTTCTTTCAACTTTTTAGTTAAAAATCGATACAAATATTTTGCTTTACCTATTTATCGGGAAATTTGAAAAGGCCTTTATTTTGTAAACCCTGAAACCAGATCGAAACTTATTCTTACAATAAAAATTTAAAACGCAGCAAGATGAATTCTTGTTTATAACGTCATGTCAAAATAAATGTCAATTAGTATATTTTAGGTGATAAATGTGTGTTTTATGGATGCATTTAATTTTCATTTTTATGGTATAGCAACACCAGTGAATAATAGCTGCAGTTTCAGCGGAAATTTCTCATTCGGCTCTAGATAGTGCTCGAATAATAAAACACAGATATAATATTAAATTTTATTATTATTTACATAAAACAATAAAAAAATGAATTTTGCACAGTCAGTTTGCAATACAGCGTATTCGAACAAAACCGTACTCTAGGGTTGCTTTACTCTTTACTCTTACTTAATATTCCATATTTACGAAACCAATCAAACTTTGGTCCGATGATATCGAGGCGATTGAGCTTTTCAGGTTCGTACTCTAACGGGCGTGAAATAAGGAATGAACAATTATTTTCAATACTCCTGGATCGTTTGGAACTGGACGATTTCAAATTTAAATCAAAAAACACCATCAGTTGAAAATATTTAACACAAATCCTTATGCTGGTAGACCATTTTCCTGCCGCATTTAAGCTTTCGAAATGATGATACCAATAAACTAAACCATTTGAATTTGTACATTTGTAGATTATACGACAAACCATCACATTAGATCAGCAAACGGGAAATCAGACATAGTCGCCACATTGTCGTAGCTGAACACATAATTAATTATTTCATTCCACATATTCTTAAAATAAAACACAGCTTTTACAACTCACATGCCACCACCATCTATTTGTTTATTTTTTTCAAAATATAATAACGGCATATACTAAGTTATGTACCGAAGTAAGAAAAGCTACACATACGATTATGTACAAGCATTTTAAGCTACGTATCAATCATACAAAAATGTGAAAGGAGTGAGGAAAATAATTGAAAAATTAAATTTTAAATTTACGATTTCGTTTCCTCGAAAGCACAAAATTCATTAAGCTCTTCTCTTAAAATAAAATTTACGACTGTTGATTTAAGATACTGTGTGTATGGCACTCAGTATAGATCCAATAAACATCATATGTATCAATCTATAAATTTTCAGTTCAAATTTCATTTTTATTTATTTTCTTTTTCTAGCACACAGATCTCAACTCGTACACACACAACCAATACATAAAATTGAACAAGAATATATGAAGGAAAATCTTTAAATTTTGAATTTATGAAAAATCACGTAAATCCAATTCAAGAAAAGAAAAAAACGAAAATCGAAAATATATGACACAATATATTTGGTTCCAAAATAGAGAAAATAAACCTCGTTCGCAGAAGAAAGAAAATGACGAAAATCACAAAACTTAATTTTAATATTTTTCTTAGGATTTTTCTAACTTTTCGATATTATACATCGAAAGATCTATAAAATATAATATGTACAGGGTGCGATGGGGAATCATTTTTATTGAACACACAATTTTAGTATAAAGTAACTCGAAAAAATATTTGACACGAATTTCTATTTTCCTAGAAACCTATAAATTCCAGAAATGTAAAATATGCCATCACCCTCTGCCAACAAATCATATTTTTATAAATCATGGAATTGGAAATATTTTCAAATAAATAACAAAAATTTGTATTGGAAAATTAAAGTGAAAAATTGGAAGAAAAACTGCTTTTCCGATTTTTTTTTTGTATTTTCCGTTATGGATATGGATGGAAAATGAAAACATCAAACGTGTGCGTAAAAAACGATCCAAAATCATAGGCAAACAGTTTTTTATTTTTTGTTTAGAATTTTAATCAAATCTGAATCTGTTTTGTGTTTTGAGTAAATTGACGATTATGTATGCGTATGTGTGCTTTAGACAAAATCTAGTCACAGTCAGTAATATTTTAAAATTACTCTTTTTCGCCGAATGAAAAAATCACCGAGTAAAATTCTACAAACACACATGCGGTTGGAGTTTTCATACGTGTTTTAGAGCGGCGCATATACCCCGCGCAAGATGTGATGATGAAATTAATTTTGATGAATTCAAAATTTTTCTATAAATAACGTGTGGTTTTATTGTTGTAGACGAAATTGTAAATTGTCATAAATTCTTAAAAATGTAATTTATTAATGAAAGAAAATTATTTTACATTTTAACATATTACTTGACAATTTGCAAAATTTGTATCGCATGTATATTTCAAATGTAAATGTAGTAAATTATGTAAGTATAAGTACTTGAAAGACTAAAGCAGGTGCACTTGTATGTGATCGGCGGCAAGTGAAGTCAATTCTATTTTTCTAATTGAAAACGTGCTAACATGACTGAGTTTATTTTTCTCAAAACTAGTGAATATCATTGAGAGAAATGCAGATATACAAAATTAGTATTACTAACTAAGTATTTGTTGACGGAATAGTTTACTTCAAAATATTTTCGGTGTGTTCGGAAAAATTGTAGAATAGAATTAAATTTTTAAATAAGCATTCAAACCAAACTATTTAATCAAACTAACAAAACAGCTAATTAAAACCAACCTGATGATTTTACTGTCTGAAAAGGACGTATGTCGATAAGCATTAAGCTGGGTATATAAAGAGACATAACGGTGTTTGAATTGCTTTGGAGAAATACATACATAAGTATTTAGAACTTATTTGCGGTCCACTCTTAGTGTCTTACATTTCTCGATGGAGAATATTAAGAATAACAAACTAATTATCATATATAATTAACTACTATACGAATCACAGACATTCAGATACGTCTTTTACGTGTAACGCAGAGAGAACAGTTAGACGAATAGGATATCAAATCAAATAAACGTCAGTTATAGATCCATTTTCAAAACTTAACTGCCATCTCTTATTAGAAACTATTCAACTGAAAATGTAAATTGAAAGGGCGCGTTTTACCTAACAATGGTTAAAAACTTTAGTATTTGATCGTTGCTTGTTCGAATCGCTTTAGATACAGAATGCAAAAAGCGAATTTTCATGACTTAATACGTAGCTAATAAAATTATAAAAGAGGGAATACAAATGGGCCGCAGAAGGCTACTATAAATCCAATGGTTAGAATAGTTCGACTAGAGGACACTGGATTTCGATTTGACGATGGTATCGTTTCGGCCCATCTAAAACATCCAAAATGAATATAAACGTAGATATGATATTCATCTAAGTCTATTAGTTTAAAATGATTAAAATGAAGTTTTGATCAATTTAACATTAAATTATAAATTGTTCAGCTATTGTAATATTTGTCTTGTTGAAATTATCTTAGACGACGGGTGATGGTGGCAAAAAACTTTCATCTCTGAGATATTGAATTCAACATCAATAGAAGGTGAACGGGGCATCACAAATATGGTGTCATTATAGAGAAGACAAGATTTAAAAATCTTCAGGGCTATAAATCCATTATTCATGCTTGAACAATGCTACGAAATAATCTACTTTGAAAATCAATCGTCGATTTAGTCGACAAGTCGTCCCGCAACTTCAAAACCAACAATTTTTATAGCGCACAAAATCGTTCACCTTAGCGCTGTAAAGGAAAATGCGGACGAAGATCAAAATTTATCAATTCCTCGATGGTAACATAATTGGGGCTCTGTCCGTCCACAACGTGGAAAATTGTGCACACCCGTGTCCAGCTGGTACAGGATATGAAGCCACGAGACCATCATATGCGTCGTTCATTCGCCGATTTTGCTCTGGAACAGTTAGAAACTTAACCGCTGTTTTATTGCAAAATTGTGTTTAGCGATGAGGCTCTTTCTTGGCTTAACGCGTTTGTTAAGCAAAATTGCCGCATATGAAGTCAGTTCAATCTACAAGAGACCCCCAGACTACAATACATCAAGAAAAATTCACCGTTGCGGTTTACACACTGTGGCATCATTGGACCTTATTTCTTCAAAAGTAGAGCGAACTTTACGTTACAGTCAATTGAGTTGGTTACCGCACCATGATCAATGATTTTTTGTTTGAAAATATGGATGGCATTGATCCGGACTAGATGTGGTCTGAACAGGATGGCGCTAGATGCCTTACGGCGACGGCAACCTATTAAAATCATTATTTCCGATTAGTTGATTTCAAGAAATTGACCTGTCTAATTGGGCGGCAAGATCGTCCGATTTGACGGCTCTCGATTTTTTCCTGCGGGCCATGTGAATTCACTGGTTTAAGCTGATAAACAAGCAACAATGGATGCCTTCATTGAGGCCAACATTGTTCGTCTTATTTGTGACGTACCCAGGCCAGCAATGCTCAAAAAGTGGCTCAAAGTTGGACGTCCAGAATGCGCTTCGTTATAATGCCATAATTAAACTTTGTATTAGTTAAATTATAATGAAAGTATCACATTTTAATTCTTCCTTAATCTAATATAACTTTAAAGAGCGAAAAATTTGGGGGTATGAGAGGACCGGCACTTATGATATTATAAGAGACGTATACAGGTCGACCATAAGAGAGATATCTTTAACATATTGCTGAAGTAAGTGCCATTGTGCAACCAAATATCAAATAATATCCGAGAGCGAATTGCAGTTCAGAATTATGCGGGACAAAGCCCTATCTGCATCTTCAAAGTAAAACATTTCTTAGAGGATAGGATAAAAACAATATAGAAAATCCTTTACCTGGCATCGTAAACAATTGTTCAGTTATAACCATGGCCTAACTGGAAGGCTAAAAAACAATATTGTTTTAACTATCAGTTCGAAAATGAATATAAACTCAGTTACAAATTATCTCAGAACTTTAAATTCAAAATGTAGTAATGTATTACAAAAACGTGTTGCAATAACTGAATGTAAAAAATAAAAATGTTGCAATTATCAAAAGTTAGTTGTATGTAATACTAATACACAAGTACGTATTTGAAACCACGGAGAAAATCTCGACCCTTTACATTAGATACAATTGACAACAAGAAAACGTTTATCTCAGACAATTGCTAAGTAATAGACTAAAAAATCAATTAGAAATGTCTGTAACTAACAAAAATATCGCTAACTTCACCGAAATACAAGGCGTTTTGGTTATACAAAATTTGAATTAATTCAACGAGTACAAGAAGTAAAGACTTTGATTAATAAGAAAAAGGAGGCGATAAGAGGCTTATCCCATAGAAGAGTCTCATCTTTATTGTGGTTATTCGTTACGGATCAACTATATGTTGATAGTCTCGGAGTAGGTTAAAGAACACAAAGAAGAGCACAGTAGGTTAATAAAAAAAATTCATCGATTTGTAAAGGGTGTTTTTTTAAGCCTGATAGAAAACTATACTCTGGTAGATCTCAATATGGCAAATCAGAATGAATAGGCTCACGCTTGAACAACGCTAAGAAATTATTAAAATTTACTAAATTAATTAAAATACGGCGACCGCAACTATCGACTTATTAAAATCAAAATTTGGCAATAAGTTGATTTCGAGAAATGGACGTGTCAATTGGCCTCCAAGGTCGTGCGATTTGACTCCTCTCGATTATTTTCTGTAGGGCTACGTGAAGTTACTGGTTTATGCTGATAAACCAGCAACAATTGACGCCTTGAAGGCCAGCATTGTTCGTGTTATTCCTGACATACGGCCCGTAGTGTTCGAAAAAGTGTCGGCTCCTGGGTCTAAATGGTTTCATACAATTGTTTCCTAAAAATATCTAATTAGAAATGGACTCGCCTCAGTGAACAGAAGAGAATACTGTTGACTCTGAAATATTGTACGAAACGAATTGCGTTTTCAACCAATTAAATTGATCGGTCAAAACGAACGTGTTCTTCTACAGCTGCTGAAACAAGTGAACAGCGTGAGACAATGCTCAAAAAATCGCTTACGATAGTCGATCAATAGAAAAATTCAGAGCTGATTTAAAAACAGCAGCATTCAATTTCTAATATTTCCCGTGCAACGCCGAGGTAATTTTGCTTGTATTTTATAAGAAAACACAAATAAACCACAATTTTACGGTAAAAAATTTTCCTACCACTAACCGATCATTTTTGTACGGAAATCTACTATAGATAAAGCATTACCTAACTTTTATTGACTTACCCACTATAAGTATCACTCCTCAGCCACAAGGGAAAATTTTACAGTTTTAACCTAGTACGTTCGAAAATAATTTTTAATCCGTTAAAAATTTTCGAGCGTTTTTCATGATGACGGTAGCCATGATTTCCTACTCTGAATAAAATCAATAAAAACTAAACCCGATTTCTAAAAATCAGGCTTAGCTTTTATCGCCTGTATGACTACCTAGTATGAAATAATCGTATATGATGAGAAATGACTTTCTATATCTGTGTGAGGTGTGATTAGGGATGTCTCATGATGAGAGAAAAACCCTAACAACCATAAAAAACGTGTAAACTACACAACACACTTTTGAGAAAATGCAATAAGAATGCAACATTAAAAATGAATTATTTTACAACAAATAACAAATACAGTCACAAAATAACACTATATAGGTTGTCCGTAAAGTAGCTGACACGAATGGTACCGTTGGATATCCTGATCAAAACGAATGTGAGGTTGCTTCTATCATTTCGCAAATTAAAACCCCCCTATCAAGTTATAGATATAGACGTTTAGAGAGGAGCCTTCCAATACAGCACCTTGTATTAAAGAAACTTCAATATCTTGAGAAATAACCATTTTTATTGCCAAATACTAATTTTATTAAAAAGCTGATAACATTGACTTTTAAATAAGATATACTAATTATGACTATTTAGTTAAAAAGTATTTCAAATTTATACAAAACTTTTATGGTTCGTACATGACATCAGAAATCAAAAGCATCATACTCGCTCCCGAACTCAAAATCAATCAAATTTCGTGAAATGCTTTATTCCCCGCCTACTAGTTCCATACACGAATTGAAATATTTTTAACTTTGTTGTTGTTTTAATACATTTTAGCTGTTTTGCTTTCGCAAAGCCCGCTTAGCTTTAATATTAGAGGCCAATTTTTGTTTCAGCAATATGTATTTGTTTGTGAATTTTCAGTAACGGAAAATAATTGTTCATCATTCCAAAAATAACGTAAAAACCTTGTTAATTTTGTATACAAATTGAACTTGTCGCATTACCAAGATTTAACTCGTCATCTGTTGCAATAAATATGTATATCCCTTTTTCTGCATGCCCACACAATTGTGAGGGTAAGGCAAAAGTATTACTTATGTCAAAAATTTATTTTTTTATGTGTTTTGAACCAACTTACATATTTGTGAATAAAGAAAAAGTGATATAAAAATTCTAATGCCCGCACGCTGGTTTTGATCGATTGATTTTCTCTAACATTTGTTTTTATTTTGTTTAACGAAAATTTATAGGTCAAGGTGATGTAATTCAATTATCAAGTCTGAAGATTTTTCTCTCCATATACGTTTCTATATACGTGTAGTATATGCGTATTACGT
This sequence comes from Nephrotoma appendiculata, assembly GCA_947310385.1. NCBI lineage: Eukaryota > Metazoa > Arthropoda > Insecta > Diptera > Tipulidae > Nephrotoma > Nephrotoma appendiculata. Next base: position 366,570,783 of record OX371224.1, on the reverse strand, counting down.
ATAAAGGGTATATTAAATAAAACGAAGGCATATCACATCACAATTCGTTTTCGTAATCAATCAAATATTAATCTTAATTTCCATCTTAAATAAATAGAACGTAGTACGAGTAAGAGAGTAGATTTATAGGCAATTAAAGAAAATTCATGTGTGAAAAATAAACAATTTATCCGTTTTTTTTATTATTATTATTATTTATGCTTATTTATTTATAACAATAATAACGGATTGATATAATCAATGATCGATTTTTTTTCTGTGTTCGATATAACGACTGATGACTATAAATAAATAAATCGACGGATGAATGTAAAAAATACGAACCTTTGAAATATTCAATGAAATGATTGTCATTTACTATTTATAAACACAATTATTTGATTCATTTTCATGGGAATTTGCGTTACCAAGTTTTCTTTTTTTCGTTCGGTTTGTTTAAAAAGAAAATAAAATTTTCGATTTTTTTTATGTATGAGACGAACTGAAGTTGAATCGATATGTTCTCTTCTACCTTTATATAAAACGAATGAATTCTTAATTTGTGGTCGCATCATCATGACATGATATCCTTAATATGGGATTAAAGACATGTTATTTTATGTAAGATTTAAATTGATTGGCTGATTGAATGTAATATGTGCTTATAGAAGCTTATATTGATTTCGTGATTATGGGTAGATGTTCTTTTAGATTTTGCTACACGTAATCATGTAAGTACGTGTGTCTCAAATATACCTTGCATCTAATAGCAATCAATTGTACATCAATAGGTGGACAGAGCGCCGAGATTTTTTGACAAAGTTCATAAATTTTATTAGAAATCAAACTTAAGATATACCATTACTAGTGTGTGACGCCTTCATATTCGATCGAAATAGAGACGCAAATTTATTTTTGGTGAAATTTAACTTCATAAAATGTGGGAAGATTAAAAATAAAATTGCACATGGCACTCCCCCGCGTCTCAAAACTGATGCGTTATTTGCTTATCATCTCAAATATATTTTATCAATAATGGTATACATAAATGGTGTATATTGTAACCATAACGAAAATGGAAAAGTCTGCAAATCAAAAATGTAGGTGGGTTCCAAACTCGTATCTTTAAAAAAATTTATAATTTTAATTAGATAGAGAAAAAACGGGCATATTACCTCGTTCCTACTAACTCAAGCAGTTCAGACAAAGATGTATTGCTTGAGTTCAGTACCTTATAAAATATAAATACAATAAATATAAAGTTTCATTTAAGCTGGTCGTTTTAATTCTGAAAAAGTTAACTTAAGACGAAAACTTTAATATTGCAAACCAATCGGCTTGTATAACTTTCAATCACTATTTGTCTTTGTCGATCACTTGCTAAGAATAGATTAAGTGAGGTATTTCTCGTACACGAGAGGTTTGAAAAGTTTAAATTTTTTAACCTGGAAAATACTTACATACATAGTAATACATATATGTAAATAAGCAAATAAATCACATACGCTAAATGCAAGGTAAAATAAAACTAAAGTTAAATTTATTACAAACAGCCTTACATTCAGGATCAAGATTAAAAATCTTAATTCTCATCCAGAAAGACTTATTTATGGGCACTAAATGGTTTATCTAGAGCACACTGTCGTGAAAAAAACACAGCTTCGGCGGCACCCCCCATTGAAACTAGCTACAAAAGTGGTGCATTTTGTAGAGGTTAGGAAGTTCTTTGAAAAGCTTAATGTTGGGAAAATTATTATAGTAAATACAACAAAAAATACTCGGGAAATATTTCCGTTTTACCTTTTTTTACTTTTTACAGGGTGTCCCAAAACTGGAAGATCAAATGATTCAGGGTGATAGGGGAGCTCATTTCCAACAAAAACTGCCATGTTAAGTTTTTTCGAATTGTTGATGGTGCAAAAGTATTTCACTTTTAGTGTTTTTTAGTAAAATCGCATACGCATCCACCAAAAAATTAATTTAAAAAAATCTAAGAGTGCTTTTGTTTAACTTTCGATTTTAATACGATCTAAAAGAGTGTGCCTTTCCAATAAAATCATTTTTATAAACTGCATTATCTTCTGTCAAATAAAAACAATGGTTTTGTGAAGTCTTTTTGTTTTTCAAAAAATTTTGTTGATGTTTAAGTGACGCCAGCGGGAAAAAAATGACTACAGAAATTTGATCCACTATCAGACAAATATGCAACAGTAATGCAGATTATAAAATATCACACGCCGGGCTATTAAGAACAGAACATTTTTTATCAACTTTTCACAAAATAAGTCGTATTTATTAAAAAATGCATTTAACAAAATTTCGAATTCTAATACATTTTAGAACTAAAACAAAATGAATAAAATAAATTTATTCCATTAATTTTAAATGTTATAATGAGTGTTCAAAGTGTGTACCATTTGCCAAAATACATAATCGACATCGCCGTATAAAATCTAACTTAATCCGTCGAAACTCGCACGTTCGTTATTTCTAATAATATTTGGCGCCTCGATTATAGATACCACATCTCCTGTTCGGTCTGGTTTACTCTTTCATAAACAGCTTGTTATAATAGCCACACAGAAGGATTTAGGCTAAAGGATTTAGAGACCGCGGTTCCCATGTAGTGAACCCTCCCCTTTCATTCCAGTGGCTTGAATAATTTACGTTGAGCTATTGTTTCACAACTAGTGCATAGTGAGGGGGCGTACTATCATGATGCAGCCACATATTTCCACGTGCTTTTAGAGACACGTCATCAAGAAATTAATCCAAGTTGTTTTGTAGAAAACTTAGATAGAGTACCCGTTGATCCGACGTGGTAGTTCAAATTTGCCATTCAATTTTGAGTCGACAATTCCCACCCACATGTTCCCTCCAAATTTGTACTGAAACCGACTACGATGTTGTTAAAAAATTGCGAACTTTCTTGACATCAGCGTTTCTTGGCGAAATTGCACTCTTTTTCTATGGTCAGCAGGTAAATGGTCTTGTACACGTTGCACATGGTAAAGGTGTAACTGATTTCTTTTTAAAATACAATGCAACTTGGACCGCGGCTCTGCCGAACGTCTTGATAAATAACGAACACTTATAGATGGGTCGTCTTTCACTATTTCAATTACCCTATCTTCGTCTATATCAAGTTTATCGGCTGTTCTATCACTTCTCGGTCGACCAGGAACTTCGCCTTCACTGTACATTTGATGTATGTTTTGAAATACTCTATAATCGGGAACGCGTACCCGATGTGGATATCGTCTCTGGTATACTCTTGCCGCAACTCGAACATAGTCGTTACGTAAACCATATAGGAAATACTAAATAAACATAATTTTTATAAACAAAAATGTGTTTATTAAGTGTAAGTGTGTTTCGCCAAGTGTCTATGGCAAATCCAAATAATGTTAATAATATAAATTAAATTCATAACTGCATATTCGCGGTGGGAATAAGCCACATGGTTAATGGCATTTTAATTATAAACGTTCGAGAATGTATACCTGGCTACCATATTTGCTTAAAACAATTGGTACACTTTAGTTTACCATTATGTTCATTATTTTGATTTATTTCTGACAAAGCGTCGAATTTAGAACTCGAAATTTTAATATGTAAAATTTTTAATAAACACGACCTAATTTGTCAAAAAAATTGATAAAAACATTCTGTTGTGAATAGCCCGGTGTGTGATAACATTTCAAAATCTGCATTAGTGTCGCATATTTTTCAAATAGTAGAAAAAAATTCTGTAGTACATTCTTATCCCGCTGGCGTCATTTAAACACCAACAAACATTTTGAAAAACAAAAAGACTTCATAAAACCATTGTTTTTATTTGACAGAAGATAATGCAGCTTATAAAAATGATTTTATTGGAATAGCACACTGTTCTAGATCATATTGAAATAGAAAGTTACATGTACATAAGAACTCTTGAATATTTTTAAAATAATTTTTTGGTGGATGCATATGCGATTTCACTAAAAAATACTAAAAGTGGAATAACTTTTGCACCATCAACAATTCAAAAAAACTTTACTTGTCTTTTTTTGTTAGAATTGAGCTCCCCTATCATCTTGCTTCGTTTGATCTTCCAATTTTGGGATACCTTGTATATAGTAAAATAAAATTTAAGAATTTAGAAGAAAAAATCCTAAACCGTGTGCTTAAGGAGAATGATCATAGCATCCGTGCAAAGCTACCTCAGCAATATTCAAACCTACAGGAAATACAGTAAACGGCACCTAAGCAGGGCTGCACTCCTCAAATGGGGAGATATTTCAACCACCACAGTGATGGTCCATCATGTTAAACAGTGTGCCACACATTTAGTACATATCTAAATATTAAAAAACCAACATTAAATTAATCCCATTAACTTTGCCAAACAACACATAAACTTGGAAAAACAAGTAGTTCCAAAGTGGTATTTTCAAAAGAAAAACCATTTAATTTAGAGGGAGTGTAACTATTATTTCCACAATCTTCGGAAAAACGAAAATAATTTTGATCAAACGATACAATAAATGGAAATGGAATGTTTATCGATCTTTTCTCTCAAATTTGCCACAATCAAGTTTGAATTTTCAGTTTTGCAAAATGATAGCAAATTCATATAAAATCGTTCAGGAGTATAAGCTGTTCTTCTATTTCCGAGCTTTTTGCTAAACTTAATTGCTTGATAAAGCAAACTATGATAGGTCTCGTTTCGGAGACGGGAGTGATAAAGTGTTAATAATATCCATTAATAGTAACCGCATATTCAAGATGACATATTGATCCATTCATCCAAAACATCGCCTTCGTCGATACGGTCGCATAGTCCGAGCTCCCGAAAACTTTCGACAACTCTTTGTAATTTTTAGTTCGTTATTTGACATGTTCGAAAACTTTTGTAAAATTTATATTTCCACACACATACACGTTACGTTTAATAACTCCATTGGAGTGAAATAGACAGAATAATTTTAAAACATCACACGATTCACCTTTAAAAGTTCTGACATGATTTATTAACTTAGAATAAAATTTAAGTTATTTGCGAAGATTGTTTACCGGATAGTATTTAACGCAATTGTGTAATAGGCACTTTCGTCCATAGATGAAAATGTATAAGGGCAGAACAAACTATTAGTCATAAATATTTCTATATCACGCTGCGGAATTCTAACTCGAACTAAACTTCAGCTAACTGGTAACGGACTTTTTGGTAAATGTGTTTAAAAATGCTCATTTTAACGTGAATTGTTTGTAACTATTAAAAAAAAATGTTCCGGAAAACCAAATGTAAACGTTCTACTTTAAACTTGGGCCCTCCAAAATATTCATGGGTTATTAAAATTTATGAGTAAAATTAAAATTACATTTATAAAATAAATTAAAAGTTATCCTAACGGGTATACTGTGGTTTCTTTTTGAAGAAGAGAACGCCATAAATTAGCCGAATAAAATAAACTAAAATAGGAGCTTTCGGACATTTTTCAATTTTATATACGTATTGCTCTACTTAACCATACCTATGACGTCATTCGTTATCATTCTCGACGAAGACCTGATTTCGAGTCGGGCTTTTCACCTACTTCCCGATGTCCAATTTAACTGAAATTTTGCAGCATAGTCATCAATCATGCGTGTTTCATTCAAATACACATTTTACTGCGTCTCGTCAGAACAACAAAACACATATGATGGTGTAGCGTCGTAGTGGGAAAATCGGTAAGGCACTGAGATTTGAAGGAATTGGTAGGTTTGAAGATTTAATTCCTATACAAATTTAAATAATATTTTGACAATTTAATATTTTAAATATTTTGCCTTTTGAAAAACCAAGTTTAGAAATCTTCAGTAGCTCTCAATTGACAAGTGTTCAAGAAGAAGAAGACATATGGTTGTCTCCTTCTTGAATTTTATAGTGAAACAGTGGGCATCAAAATAAAACTCAGAATAATTTATTAAGCAAATTATTTTCTAAAGTTAGAAACTTGACTCCTCTAAATTGTGTTACTGCTTGCTAAGTATAAAGGTATTACCTTCAACCCAAGTGGGTTCGTCAAAGATTGGTACAATTCTTACGTCATATTTAGTTACATTATACCTTGGGGTAACCTTCAACAAGAATAGGGTCAAAATTGGACTTTGTATGAGAAATTTGTGATGTACTAGCAGATTAGATTAAAAAAATCTTAGAGACCAACATTTACTATTGGGGGTACAAATTGAAAATGCGGGATTGGTAACAGATGGCGTTACTAACGCTATACGCATCAGGCAGTACTGTGACTATGTTCATGTCAAAGCTACGTCTTATAGCTTTAATTTTCAGTATGTGTCAATTTGTCGCAGTGTCAAATTCATAGTTTTTTTGAGCTCTCAATATGTCGAGTTTCGTGCCAACAAAACAGCATTTGCGGGAAGTTTTAATTTTCTTCTTTAATTTGAAGAAAAGTGCTGCTGAAGCACATCGATTGGTCTCCGAGGCTTATCCGAGTCATGTTCCATCGGTTGCAACGTGCGAGAGATGGTTTGTGCGGTTTAGAAGTGGTGATTTTGACGTTGAGGACAAAGAGCGGCCGGGCCAAGTGAAAAAGTTTGAGAATGCTGAATTGGAGGCAATACTCAATGAAGACTCGTGTCAAACTCAACAAGAGCTCGCAGATTCATTGGGAGTGACACAACAAGCCATTTCCCATCGTATAAAAGCCCTCGGAATGATCCAAAAGCAAGGACATTGGGTGCCGTATGAGCTGAAGCCGAGAGACGTCGAGCGCCGTTTTTTTGCATGCGAACTGCTGCTCGAACGGCAAAAACGGAAGGGTTTTTTGCATCGCATTGTCACTGGTGATGAAAAGTGGATCCATTACGATAACCCGAAGCGCAAAAAATCATATGGTTACCCCGGCCATGCATCATCATCGACGGCCAAACCAAATATTCACGGCGCCAAGCTCATGCTCTGTATTTGGTGGGACCAGCTGGGTGTGGTGTATTATGAGCTATTGAAATCGAACGAAACCATCACAGGAGCACTATACCGAACTCAATTGATGCGTTTGAGCCGCGCACTCAAAGAAAAACGGCCACAATACGAGCAAAGACACGACAAAGTAATTTTGCAACATGACAACGCTCGGCCACATGTTGCAGCGCCGGTCAAAACATACCTACAAACGCTGAAATGGGAAGTCTTACCCCACCCGCCGTATAGCCCAGATATTGCTCCTTCCGATTACCAACTTTTCCGATTGATGACACATGACCTAGCTGACCAGCGCTTCCATTCTTACGAAGAAGCCCAAAAATGGGTCGATGACTGGATAGCAGCCAAGCCGGCCGAATTTTTTCGCGACGGTATCCGTAAATTGCCAGAAAGATGGGAAAAAGTTGTGGCTAGCGATGGACAATATTTTGAATAATTCATTTGTTACCATTTTTTCAGAATACACGTTCAAAAATAGAAAAAAATCCCGCATTTTCAATTTGTACCCCCAATATAATACATATTACTAATCCTAATGTTTACCAATTGATCTATCAAATTCCGTTCATCTATATAAATAAAGTTTAAAACAGAAGTAATAACTTCTACACCATGTTGAGCCATGCCTGAGATGTTTAAAAAAACACCAATTAACCCACTAAAAAAAGCAATGTAATCTTACGCAGGGTAGTGTGCATCGCCAGACGTAACGGAAATTTGAAAAGCTGTAAATGAGCGGTTTGAACTTGTTCATGTTATATTTGAATTTCTATATATGTTTGAAGAACATAAACGACTACAATTTTTAATATAAACATTCAACGCTCCATTCGTTCGTCAACGCATGTCAAAGTTTTAAACCCTGAAGTTCCAAGTTATTTTCTTTCCAGAAAAAGTGGTCAAAAAATCAAAGCTAGAAAAAGCTTTATTTCTGTTAAAGTCTGGCAAATAGCTTTGACTACCGTGAAAGGTTTTAAAATGTATTACTCGTAAGAAAACCAAACGTTAACTTTCTATTTTATTTCATAAATTTGAAGATTTTCTTTAAAATACATAGATTGGAATAATATAAACTAAATCGTTCGTTAAAACAAAATGAAAATTGTTTTACAGGAGGTACCTGCAATGAAATTGGTATTTACAATGAATCTGAAGACAATCTCCGCCGACTATCACAGTTCTTTAGCAAAAACTTGTTTTATTTTTCCTGAGAGGGTGGCAAGATTTATTCTAAAGACCGACCCCTTATTTGCTGTAAGGTAAGCGATTTAAGTGGAATATCGCTCTAGGCATTTCAAAGAATATTAAAAAATTTTATATAATTCTCTAACAGGAATTGTATAAAAGAAAAGTGGATGTCAATTATCGGACATTAAAAAAATTTGCAGTGCCTGAAAGACATACTTTGGTGACGCCCCATAATATAATCGTATTACAAGAAAATTCAATTCCTAGAAAATAAAACTTTTCTACCACAGCAATTTAATAAAATCGGGCTTAAACCAATATCGATTAATATTTACAGAGTTCCTAGAAAAATGCACGTACATGCAAAATAATTGATGCACTTTAACCCTTTTATATAAGTATAGAAAAGAGTATTGTTTACGAGGAAAAATATTTATGCTACAAAACTAAATTTACTAAAAGAAAATAATAAATTTAATATTCACCTGATATTGCATGAAGGGATCCCGTCCATCGTCCATACTCGGACCAACATCCATTCCACCCGCATTTGATGGATAGTTGCCGTGCCCCGGGCTCTTACCCGGAAAAGATGTGCTTCGCCGATATTTAATCGGCGAAATCGAAACACTTTGATTTAATCCACTTTGTGTTTGGTGCTGTTGTTGTTGTTGCTGCTGTGGCGGTGGTGGTGGTGGTCCACTTTGATACGGAGGCATACCTGGATTAGGAGATGTCGGTTTGATATTATTTAATCCCGCCAATGGATTTAAATTTGGTACTGAACGGCCACGATTCCAACCGATGTGGTTTTGATTTTGATTTGGCCCACCACCCCAACCAACCGATTGCTGTGGTGGATTCGACCATGTGGGATAAGCGTTTTTATATGGGGGTTGCGATTGTTGGGACTGGGGTGGTGGGGGTGGCTGGTTTTGTTGCTGATGATTGAGAAGAGGAGTGGCACGACCCATACCACCACTATTTGGTGAAAGACTATGGTAGCCACCATGATTTGCGGTTATTGCACGTCTCTGTTGCTGGGCAGCGGCAGCGGCGGCTGCTGCAACAGCCGCATTATTAAACATTGGTTGTGATGAATAATTTTGAAAACCACCAAAACCATTCATGGAATTCATGTGCTGGGATGCACCTTCATCGCCAGTGGACCACATAGCTGGACCAGGATGATTGGTGGGGCCATCGTGTTGGGGGCCACCACCTAAATAATTTCCACACCCAGATGCGGAGGACATGCCCGGCGAGATCATCATGTTATTCACATTGATTGCGCCATTATTTAGATTAGCTATAGATGAGCCACAAGAAGATGTGGACGATGAGGTCGAAACAAGAGATGATAATCCACCACCACCGCCGCCAATAATATCACTGTTCAATTGCTGCTTCATTAGAAGCTGCTGCTGTTGCTGTTGTTGCTGTTGCTGCTGCTGCTGCTGCTGCTGCTGCTGCTGCTGTTGCTGCTGCTGCTGCTGCTGCTGCTGTAGTTGCTCATCACTTGATGTGGCAACCATTTTTAAATCATTCGTTTCAATGAGTAAATTATTATTTATGATACTATTATTGTTGTTATTGTTTAAATTATTTATATGATTTGAATTATTTCCTAGTAGACCGCCACCACCAACAACACCATTCAATAGCTGTATAGTATTTGTATCATCCTTATGCTGTGACGTTGACGACGATGTTAGTATTGTACTATTATTGGAAGATGATGTTGACGCGGTCGATGAATGCGGTATATCGAGTGTAAGTAATGCTGTTGACGATGAGGATGGTGCTACGGCAACAATATTGGATGACGCGGATATCGCGGATGATATTAACGATAAATCATCATTGTTTTGTGACGTAGTTACGCTACCAGTTGCTAATGTCGTTGCAGTGGCCGATGATGGTATCGAATTTGTATTTGTGGTGGTCGATGTAGCAGAATTTTGATTTGAGCTCAAAATTGTTTGGGTTGACGTTGGCATTTTTATAATTAAATTACTATTATTACTATTTAGACTATTATTATTATGATTAATAAAACTATTATTATTATTTATATTTTTTACACTTGAATTTAAATTACTACCACTATAATAATAATAATCACCCATAAACTATATAATTTTAACTATAATTTTTTGCTATAATATATATATATACTTATTTCTTTCACTTTAATACATAAATTTTAAAACTTTAATAATTTACTATTTATATATTATATTATATTATAATTTAAACACTATAAAAAACCCAACAAAAATAAATTAAATAATAATAATAACAACAACAAATAATAATAATTATATAGGAAATATGTACACAAAACTTAAAATCTCGTCGAAACGAAAATATACAACAACACAAAATTTATTAAAAATTTTTGCTTTAATTATAATTTCGGACCGAGCAAAAAATACACGCAACAACAAATTTCAAAAAACGCTGAAAATTTCGCGAGACAATTTTCCTTTCAATTAACCAAAATAAAAAAATCTCTATTCGATCATTTTTTCTCGTATATAATCCAAATCTTTCAATTAATAATTTCACTAGACATTTAATGAAGATAAATAAATAAATAAATATTGCACCACTCGTATAATAAATAAATGAAAATTCTCTAGAATTTTCCCTATACAATATTTAGTTCGGATTTACTTTATAGGTAATACGTAAGCTTTTAGGTTTTAATGACAACACGACGACGACGACGTTTAGACTGTCGCAATTTTATTCGATTCAATATATGAAAAAAGAAAATTCTATTTTTCATTTCTATTTTCATTTGTTTTCTTTTTTTTATATGAAAATAAAAAAGAAAATGTGTGAAAATATATAATATAATATTAAAACCGAATGGAAATCAAAGAGAGTGAGAGCCACGAAAAACTTGCTTTTTTATAGCATCAACAACAAAATATTTTGACTTCGGGTATTCGTTTTTACAAGCATTTTTGTTATGTATTATGGAATACATGGAGTACAGGTAGACGTGCACGAACGTCTGATGTTTTGATTTTATCTTGGTTGGTTGGGGTTTAATGAGGCGTAGAAGCCGGAAATGTTTCAGAATCAAATTTGGTAAGGCATGAACGAGTTCCTTTTGAAAATTAATTTTGCTGATTGTAAATGGAAAAATTTCGGGACAGCTCATGGGGTCGTTTAATCGTCAAATATTAAGAAAAAAAAATATTTGAATCCGCACATCAATTACGGCTGCGTCAAATGATATTGTAACCGATATTGCCACAACCATTGAGAAAAAATTTTGCATTCCGTAGTTCGAATAAAAATGCATCGTGTATCAATTTCGTATGTTTCAGGTAAATTGGAATATCAAACACTCTTTTCCAACAGACTCCAAAATATAAGGGCCTTCGAAATATAATTAACCAACTTAGTCTCCTGGCTCCTTAATTAAAACAAAAAGTTAACTGATGCACCGAATAAAAATTTAAGGATAAACAATTATAATTTAATTAAGTCGTACCATGCGAATTACCATGAAAAAGCGAGTGTAGCATTGACTTCACCTTTAAACAAGAATAATCCCAAAACATCCAAACCATGTCTGCTAGGAAATGAAAAATCGATAAATGGATCTAATATCGATTTCGATTGAAGGCAAAATGTTACACTCAATGCCATACACTGAGACTCTTACTGTTTTTAGTAAGGCCTCATCAAATTCTACATGAAACATTTCTTTGTTTTTAGTGAGACCTCATGGGTACACAAAATGCTGACAAAATGTTCGATTGAAAAAAAATATTCATTACGGTAATTTTTTCTACACCCCGATTAGTTTTTTCTACTCTAAGTTTATTCATCAAGTATCCCTATTTCTGACATTGTATTACGTCACTCACTAACTACTAACTACTTTCAAAATAATGGAAAAAAATCTTTGTTGTTTTTGATGAGAAAAAATACTGTTCAAGCAAAACAATGGTATGATAAGTATTATAGGGACTCTGTCCCATCGAGAGCAACCGTCGAATGTTGCTTTTCTCAGTCAGTATAAACGTGGCCGTGGAAACACAATAGTTCTCATGACAAATTTAAGATGTCAGAAAGCAGCGTATACACTATTTCGTATAAACATTTTCCCATGAGAAACTATGTTCAAAGGGGGTGCCAAACTTCCTCAGTTTGTGCCAAAATATTTTGTGAAAGGAAAGACGATCAACAGCGAATATAACAAAGGTCGTTGGCTTCAATGGCAAAATTGCACGAACCGAGTTACTGACTAAAGCCAAATTTTGAAAAAAAAATGTGTTTAGTAGTTAGCCTCGAGACCAACTGAGTGACGTGATAAATCGTAACATGTGCCATTCGAGATTAAGACATGCCATTTTGACTTACAAAGCAGTGCATTTTACTCTTCTGTTCCACTGAGGTATAAAATAAGGATACTATTTTCAGAGTAGATAAATGGACCCAAAACATCGTTAAATTTTGCCATAATTGTTTCAGTACAAAGGACTTCAATTCGTTTATTCTTCACTATTTGAATGTTTCATTAAAAAAAATACCCAAAAAATCGTATATGTTCTCCGGGAGTAAGGGACGTCGTTCTCAAGGGTTTTAATATATTCAGTCCAAATGCCTACCCCTCTTGCATGTGGTGCTTTCTGCTAAGTAACCAACAAGGCGAGAAATGGTGACTGAAGTAATTATGGTTCCTAAACCAGTCAAAATTAAAATATCTTCACTATTTCCTGCCCACTATTCATATGATGGAATAACAATGTTTAATTCTACCACACAAATTTCGGTGTATTAGAAGAGTATTAGTAAGTATACTTGTAGTCCGACAAACTTTGACATCTAGGTTTTCAATTTAAACTTTGTAGCCTACCTAAGCAGTTTTAGCATGTTTTCTAAGTTCTGCATTGTTGATCGATATTTTTGAGTAAAATATGCAAACGAGCATTCTAAATTAACAAGAATATAAACAGGTAGACTACAAGGTAGCGTATTTAGACCTATACTGTTCGTGTTATATCCCTTTTGTGATTTACTAACACAATTGTGCGGGTAGGGCAAAAGTACCATGTCAAAAATTTAGTTTTGTATTTTTGAACCAACTTACACATTTGTGAATTCCTTTTTAATTTATTTTCATCCGAAAAAAAACACTATATCTATACACACAATTGTGTTGGTTTTACTTCAAATCAAGCGAATTTTTTTTATTAACAACGCCATTACATACTATGGTTTTTTACTCACACATTTGTGTGGGTTGGACTAAAATTGAGCCAATTTATTTATTTTCTTGGTTGAAAAAGGGATATTACCATGCTATTCCGGAAATTCAAGGTACTGCAGTAACAAGATTGCAGACGATACAGCCATCCTACCAGTTGGAAAATATTAACTTCAGACAAATAAACCGAACTCTAGATACATTTAAATGATACATTCCTAATTAATGCCAAATGCAAATCGTTCAAATTTGGAAAAGCATTCTGTGCTTCAACTAAAACTAAATGTTTATCTGGAATCCAAAAACTCTTAGCCGTGGTTATATTGTATCTCCATGCCATTTTTTAATCAATAAATATTGTTGGCCTTATTAAAGTAGTAAGTAGTTGTACCAAAACTAGAATATTACAACAATACCAATAAAAACTAGGCCACAATTGCTTTCCACTGCCCTCACACCAAAAGACGCTCGTAAATGGCAGACTGTATCGCCAACAATTTTCTCATAATTTCTTACTAAAAAAATAAAAGAAAACAAAAGTAAACCATAACTCGGCAATTACATTATTGTGCTCATCACGCAAGGCGCATGATCGAAACAGCTGTTTCTCCGTTGTGTAACGACGGTCGGTTGTCCGTTCAGAACGGAGCAATAAAAAATACGATGATAACACACAAACATACATTTCCTCGTTAGAAAAAATAAATTGTAAGAAAAAACAAAAACAATACTAACACACATTTATTATTTACTTACTACTATTTAATACATTCGCATTTATACGTGTATGCATAGTTGTAAATAAAATTCTCAATGTGTTTATCATGGTTTAGTGCGATGTACTTAATTTTTAGTAGACATAAGGCATTCGAGTACATAAGGAAAATATTATATAGTAATAATGTAATGCAGGCGAACAATCCCTATATACAATTCCTATGTATGCTAAAGTCGTACCGGAATCGAAAAAATTGACATACATTTTCATTTTTCCTTTCATATTTCCATCGTCGACGTCGTTGCATCCCTTAAATTCTAGAAATTCGATTTTCCTCTATAAAACAGAGGTGGGAACCAGTACTAATTTCAGGTTCATAACTGAAACTTTCGGAGCATAAAATCTTCCTTGCGGAAATCAGATTAACGTTATTTAGCCTCCAGATTATTAATTGATTTGAAAAGGGTACTGTCGATGTGCGATCAACACCACTAACATGGTGGACCTTAGAGCTTTAGGATAGCACTATTAAAATTGTAGCCGTTGAATTATTCGGAGCCATACCAGTATACGAAATCGTACAAATGCGATCGAGGGAAATAAGAAGTTGATTCACGAATTTTAATAAAGGCAAAAAACCTATTAAAAACTACGTTCTGAAATACGTTATTTTTAAAGCTAATCTGGCGTTAACTAAGAACTCTTTTACGATATGAAAAATAATATCAGGTTATAGTAGTTTTGACGTTTAATTTTCACCAGCAAAAGAATATTCAACAATAATTCACCGATTCAATTTCCGTTCTTTTGAGAAGTACTGCACAAAGTATTAAGAAATTCCATTCTTGTTATGAGAAGATTCTGTTTAGATTAGGTAGATTTCCATTAAGTTCAATTTTGTGGTCATGTACTTCGACTGTCCTGTCATCACCATACCATCTTTATCAACGCGACGAACTTTTACAAAATAAATAAATGAATTAAAAAACAGAATTACTGTTTAACTGTAGTTCCCCAATTTTTTTGGGTGAATTTGTGCTTTTGATCAATTGTGCTTTTATAAGTAGTGATTACGGTAAAATTATGGTTTCGAATAAATCTTATTTTGGTAAAACATCTTCGTGAAATGTCGTTTCGAAGAATTGTTGTGTTAAACCATTTTTTTTTTTTTTTGTTAATCACCATCTCAGATTAACAATTTTTAGCTGGACTTGACGAGGAAGGAATCGTATAACTGCAATGTATTCAATATATTAGCAAAAATATCCCACACTTGAAATTTTTTGAACTAATGCGCACAGGTAAAAGTTAGATTAGATCTGAATGGATTACAATCAATTGAAACACGAATTTATCCGCCATACCAATTTCTAAACTAAACTAAATTGAAAAATCTGAAACATTTTCATGACGCTCTGAAGTGTCACAAAGCGATGATTTAACCTAGGAAACGTGAAACAATAATAAAAACCACTAACCAATCAATACCACCGTTAAAGATAATTGCCAAGGAACCAATTTTTGAGGGTTCGTATTAAAAAACTGAAAGTTCCCAAAATAAAAACAACTATTAAAACCTTCCTAATGAGAAAAGAAAACGAAGACAACAGCTTCAAAATTTAAAATACATAGTTCGTTATTTTTAAAAAAAAAACTGATTATTTCTTAATAAAATGATATTGAAATGTATAAAAATAAGTCTCCCCGTTCGACAAAAGAAGGTGCCACAAAATTAGCGTAATTTGCGGGAACTTTTGATTTACTTCTTTAATTTGAAGCATATGGTGAGGCTGCCTTAAGTGAGAGAAGTTATCGAAAGCGGTTTCAAAAGTTTAAGAACGGTGAATATGATGTCGAACATAAAGAACATACGAAGCGCCGGAATTGGAAGCATTATTGGATGAAGATTCGTGCAGAACGCAAGAAAAACTTGCAGTTACATTAAGAGTGACTCAACAAGCAATGTCACATCCTTTAAAATTATTGGGAATGATTCAAAAGCAAGGAAATTGATTCCATATGACTGAAGTCGAGAGATTTTTTTGATTTTTTTTTTCAATAAATAAACAAATAAAATCTAGCTATGCTTCATAATGGACAACCAAGGCGAATATTCGTCGAAGAAAACTAATGTTGTGTATTTGGTGGAATCAGCTTGGTGTCGTGTATTATGAGTTGCTAAATTCGAACGAAACCATTACTGGGGCTCCCTACTGAACATAATTGTTTACACGACAAAGTTATTCTCTTACATAATAATGCTCGTCCACATGTTTCGGCGCCGGTCAAAATCTACTTGGAAACAGACATTGCCCCGTCTGAATACCACTTCTTCCGATCGATGACATATGATCTGTCTGAGCAGCACTTCAAGATACCAAAAATTGTGTTGATTCATGGCTTGCTTCTAAATATGAAGCGGTCTTTCGACCTAGTTAGTATATTTGTATACTGCCAGAAAGATGAAAAAAGTATTGATCATCTAATTCGCAGCAGCACCGGTCCTACATTCCTGAGATAAGTATTTTAAATTTCGGGATTTTTTGTAAAAAAATTTTCTGATTTTTTAATGTTTTTCAATAATTAAAAAGAAAACAATTTAATTTTCATTTGAAAAACAGAGTTGGAATTGATTGTACTGAAAATCGAAGTTCTGAAATAATATTCCCGAAAAAATAATGATAAAATCTTAAAAATTTGAAATACTGAAATTAAAAATAGTTAAAAACTAAACTTAAAGCTATCGAAAAATGAATTTGTTATGGAAACGAATTTGGTAAAAAGCTATTTAGATTGCACTGATATTCAGTGGGTCAATTAAGTATTTGAACACCAAACAAGTTTTAGATATTTAAGTAACTAAACCTAATTATAACAAATATAAAATTATAGTTGAGTTTATTCCACAATTAGAGGAAAATGAAGCCCCATAAAGTATTTGAACACTTGGCTTTGAATCTAATTATTATTTTTATTTGTATAGTTCTCTTTTATATATTATGTCTCCCTTTTGCATCTATTACAGCCCGCAATCGCCTATGCAGGGATTCCACTAAATTTTTTGTTATTTCGTTAGAAATGTTTGCCCACTCAATTTTGAGTGCTGTGTAATTCCTGATATGTCGATCTAAATAAGCCCACAGATTCTCAATTGGGTTTAAATGCGGTGATTGAGGTGGTGCTGGTAGCGTTTGCTGTACATTATACAGTACGTGAAGGAATACATACAATATGCGCTGCATGCTTTGGATTATTGTCCTGTTGAAACAGAAAGCTATCCTCGATCCCAAACTGCTGAATACTAGCTCCTAAATTATTTCCAAATACATACGTGCGTTCATTTTACCGTCTATAAAATGCAATTTTGCTACCCAATTGTGAGAAAAAACCCCACATCATCACATTGCCTTCTCCGTGCTTAATGATTTGGCATATATTTTCTTTAGCTAATTCAGTATTTTTTTTTCGCCATACACTTCGTCGTCCGTCTGAACTCTGAACCAAGTAAATATAACTTTTTCATCAGAAAAAATTACATTTTTCCATAAAGTAATATCCTTGTTAATATGGCAATTGACAAAATCTAGCCAATTTTTTGCATGTACAGCATTAATAAATGGTTTTTTACGGGTCCACGATATCCCGCGGAACGGATTACTTTTCTTACACTTTCTGCGCATACAATTTGTGAAGAAGTTGCGATATTTGACTCCAAACTTTGTGTACTAATATGAGGATCCGCCCTCACTGCCCTTAATATGTCCGTTTCTGGACGCACGCTAAGCACTTTTGATCATCCCTTTCGTTTCTGGTTTTTAACCCTATTGCTTTCTTCATATTTCTTAGTAACATATCGTACTGTGGTGTGTCCCTTTTTACCAAATCTCAAATTTGTTTTAAACATTTTCCTTCTTTATAATGGTCAACTATTATTTCCTTTACATTTTCACTTAACTCCGCCTTTTTAGGAGACATTTTTAAGGGAATTTAAAACCTCCGACTGTACATCCACACATTACAAAGGTTTTTACTTAACAGAATGCAATAATGCATATTGCATATTCAATACAAAAGACACAAAAAATGTTTTATTTAGTATTCACACATAAAGAGGGAAAGTCCTAATGTTTACAAATACTTTATTGGAGATAATTCTCTATTTTTTAAATTGCAAGGTGTACATACATATATGTGGTAACCCGAAAATTATGCGCAACACAATTTAACACAATCACAAAAGTGCAACAAACAATTGTTCGACATTGCATTGCTCCATGCCAGCCTATAGTACTGACATGGAAGATGGGTCGGCCCATGAGTTGTGCACTCCGACAGGGGGTCATAGTTGTGTTCATTTCCATCATCGATCGTAATCAAATGATGAAAAATCCTTTTTGCATCCTGCCCCTATCGGGATTCGAACCCGGTACCTGCCGATCCAAACGCCAAAGTGGTTAAAGCTTTGGCGTTTGGATCGGCAGGTACCGGGTTCGAATCCCGATAGGGGCAGGATGCAAAAGGGATTTTTCATCATTTGATTACGATCGATGATGGAAATGAACACAACTATGACCCCCTGTCGGAGTGCACAACTCATGGGCCGACCCATCTTCCATGTCAGTACTATAGGCTGGCATGGAGCAATGCAATGTGCAGATGGTTCTACGTAAATCGGACCTATAGCCGTACGTCCTCGATTTGGCAAGCAATGCGTAAAGTAGGACGGTAAAAGTAAACTGCGAAAGAATTGGGAGTGCTTCGGCCCCAGAACAGATTGCATAGATTGTAACATAAAAAAAAAAAAAAAAAAAAAAAAAATTGTTCGAAATGAATTCAGAGAAGAATAATTGTAATACAAACAATTTTACACGGAAACAATTCTACACTGAACAATTCATCGAAAAGACTCGCAATTAAAAATATTGATCAATTTTCTCTTAATTGTTCTATTGTGTGGTACGGAAAGCAAAGTAGGATATCTTCATTAATGACACTTGATTAAGGCCGTGTTTCAATTGGTTTAAATGCTGCATAAAAAGTTAAAAAGTTAAAAATTTATTCGTGGTAAATATTTTTTAACTTTTTAACTTTTTATGTGTTTCAATTGGTTAAAATTTTGATAATAACATGGTTGCTTATTTTATGTGTAATTATGAACGTATATAGCAAATTTAAATATGAAAATATGTAAAATAAATACTATTTAAATATATTAATTAATTATGGTTAGTTTACATCTAACTCATTACGATTTTCCTCAAAATTTGTACATGACAAATTTCTGTTTACAAACAAATATTTTTGTCAGCCAAATGTTTTCCACATAAAAATTTTATCAGCTCTTGAAGCAGATAAAAAGTTTGATATTTTTATTCACCACAATTTTTAACTTTTTAACTTTTTATGCGGTATTTAAACCAATTGAAACACGCTCTAATTGTATAAATTCTGGAGAAATATCGCGTTTTGTACCATATCGCGTTTTGTACCGTATCACGTTTTGAAATATCACGTTTTGAAATATCGCGTTTTGTACCATATCGCGTTTTGTACTCTATCGTGTTTTGAAATATCGCATTTAAAAATATCGCGTTTTGAAAATTCGCGTTTTAAAATATCGCGTTTCAAATGGGACCCATATATTTTATAATGCGAAAAGAAAAGCTAAATTACTTATTACTGTTTGCTAATTATGTTGAAAAGATTTGTATTTGTCCACCCGCAGTCTTTTTAATTTAAGAAAAATTAAGTTGTTCAAATACTTAATTAACCACTGTATATAAAAATACCTATCGAATAATTATAAAATTTAAAACTAACGAGTTTTATATTTATTCCGTA
Source organism: Nephrotoma appendiculata (assembly GCA_947310385.1). NCBI lineage: Eukaryota > Metazoa > Arthropoda > Insecta > Diptera > Tipulidae > Nephrotoma > Nephrotoma appendiculata. Next base: position 366,550,845 of record OX371224.1, on the reverse strand, counting down.
GAGATCCTGTTCGAAATTAGTAATTTTTAAATTTAAAAAAAATTTAATTATTACAATAAAGAAAAATAAAACTCTTGTAAATCAATTAACGCAGTGTAAACGAAGAAGAGAGATGTCGGATGGGCTTTTCATTTACACTTCGAGCGGCTTGGAGCGAGGATCTACAAGCATTTTGAAAATATTATAGAACTGACGCTGTTACTTGGAAATATTTTAGTATTTTAAATTTCATAACTTCAGTATTTTTTGTTAATGTTTTGCAAAATATTTGTTTTTTGGTATTTTTAATTCTGATTTTAGAATCTTTCAATACGACCCCATGTAAGACACTGCATCAAATGAATTTACCTAAACCATAATAATGGCTGAAATAGCTCCAAAATTAATGCAGTTTTCAATTGACGATTGGGCCGTGATTTTAGACAATTTTTGGCATGTAATCTCAACTTTTCAAATGTTCTGCTCTACCATATTTAGTCGTTTCGTGAGGACTGTTGATCATTTTTTTGTATGCAATCACCCAATCATAGCCATGTTCCGATAGGTAGTTTTTCCTATATTACCAATCGTCAATTAATAATTGTAAATTTTGAGAAAACACTACCAATCGAAATAAAATAAAAATTTTAAAAGTAGCCAGTAAAAAATTGAGCTGTCATTTAAGTTTTTCAGTTTATTGTGCCCGAGAATAGTTTTTTAAAATCGGCCGTTTTTTGAAAGGTTAGCAAAATAATGCATTTGTGGTAAAGAGTTAACGAGAAAATCAATGTATGCATATTTAAAAATAATTTAAAAGAATTAAATCCGACCAAGGACACTACCCTGCCTAGTAAATCACCACCCTACAGAAAATCGACGAAAATACGCCAAAACGAAAAAAACGAGTGGAGCAGCAGCAACAACAACAAAAAAATGTGACAAAACCAAAACACGAAATTTTTCAAATTTTCTTCGCATTTTCATTTAAATGCCTAATTCTTATTCGTGAATTAATTCAATTTAATTAAACTCGTCTCGTTCATCGCATACGTAACCGGCAAAATTTATAAAACCATGCACCAAAAATAAAATTATTTCATTTGACATTTGGGGAAAAACAGAGAAAATATTTCGACGTGATTTTAAGTTTTCCGCACCAAAACATAAAATAACATAATAACAAACACGCCTACATAATTTTTCGCCATAAAAATATTTGGTTCATCGGTTTTTCACTTATTTTAAACGTAATTTATTAAAATTTATAGAAAAAAAAAACACTAAAACTTTTCTTATAAATTTTTCCAACTTTGGAAAATTTTCAAAATAAAAACACTTAACACCAAAACATACACATAAAAAAACGAAAAAAAACTGGAAAATACACGCACACACGGATTTTCCGCAAGCTCTCAATATTCATTCGGAATTTAGAAAATATTGTTTAGTTTAAGAGTTTTCTAATTAAATTTAAATTTATACAAAACGGAAAATATCACAGAAATAAACTTTTCATTTAAAAAAACACGAGAATTTATTTTTTTATTTATATGGTGGTGACCATTGTCGGCCATTGAATTTTTATACCAAATTTGATGGCTCGTAGTTTACGAAATCGACAATAGATGGAACTCAAATCGTAATTAGCCTAAATGAATAGTGTTGACGTTTATACACGAATAATTCAGGCGAATTCGTTTTAAAAAATGCAAATTTTATTTTCTCTATTTATTAAAAATTTGTTAGGTAAAAATTACAATATTGCATTTTGTAATGAAATATATGCATAAATGATCAATTCCAATCAACCAGAGCATCCGCGACATCCACAATGCACACATTCTACAACACGACCCTCTTCCAGCTTGGATTTTGGCACACGGCAAATACAATTCGTACCAAAATTTGTATCTCTTGTTTGTATACATCGTAAGCAGCATAAATTCTCATATCCAGATTTCTTCCATTTCGCAATTAAATTTCCATCAGCAATTTTTTCCTTCAGGCAATAATCGTACAACTCTCTACTGATGGCCTTCCGGCGATAGAACAAATCGTATATATATCGAGTTTTTTGATGATGTATTTTGAATATTGGCCATAACGATTCATTTATACGTTTTCCCTCGTGTGGTTCTGTCTCAGCTGAAAACATAAAATAGATTTACAACACTGAAAATTTTCAAATAGCAAGTAAATTTACCTTCTCGCATTTTTTGTTCTAATTCCTCCAATGTCGGTTCAATTAATTCCCAACCATCTGGAGGAGGTTTACGGCTCCGTCTAACTTTAGGCATTTATGTAAATTTAAAGCAAACTATTGCAATTTTAATTCAAATTAAAATAATATTTTACAATCTTTTTCGCTTGAGCGTGTTTTGACATTTGCAAATAAAAATAAAATAACAAGAAACAAAATTGACAGATGATTTTCGGTAATCGGATTTTAATGGTATAAAATTGTATTTTCGAACTTATTAACTAAATGGTATAATAATTTATTTTACATAAATTTCAATATTACAGTGATGGCGTAAATAATTGCAGAGCTAATCCTTGCAAAATATTTTCAAGTCTGGTCACTGACGTCACCCACCGCAGGTTATTAGAACAAAAATGTTATAAATAATTAAAAATTACGTCAACAGAAAACAAACAATAAAACGGTTATTTGCTCAACGTTGTTCAAAAAAAGTATCTATTCTGCATCGTGTTGCAATTTGTATTAATTATCCAGTACAAATAGTATATGTAATCATAATGACAAAACAACTTATAGTGACACTTTTAACGCAAACAGTTTGTTTGAAGCATAAAAAATACAAATATTTAAAAATTACATATTTATTAAACAAACAATATTTAGAATAACATAACGCATATGTACCCGACCATTTCCCAAAAACAGCACGCCTATGCCTTAGCCAAATTTTCCAAAAATAAAAAAAATTATACATTTTTAGGTTTACATGTACTGCGCACAGCGTCTTCAGTCAACATTGCAAATTGCAAAATTATGTAGTATGATTGTGTGCGAAACCCGAAAGTAAATATAAATATAATCTAAAGAATTTACGCAATTTTCCGATTTAATTTTTGTGTTGTGCCTGGTTTGAGAATAAAACAAAGCAATAATATTATTATTAATAAATAAATAGTGTATATTGTGTAGGTGAAAAAATTATATGGTGAAAATATTTAAAATCAATAAATTTACACGATTTTTATGTGTTAAAAGGATACATAGTACGAGTAAAAGAGATCGCTATATAATATAAACGGTATTGTGTGTGCTCAGTTTTGTTTGTTTTTTTTATGACTAATTCACAATAGTACAAAATTTATTAATGTATAGAAAACATGTGTGGAAAGGGGAACTATTTTTCATTGATTAAAATCATATTGAAATATTAATGTGCATTGATGATGTCATCAATTTAAAAATATTGGAGGTAGACAGGTAAATATTTGTTGCAATTTTTTTTTTTTGATAAAATTTATAACTTTTTGGATGGAAGAATTATAATTGTTGAATTTAGTATTATGATTTGACTCGAATTTTCAGTTGCGTATAGATAGGTCTAATTTTCTGTGGCATTTTGAATTTACAATTTGCCACGGTTGAAACAGAAGAACATTTCGTCGAAGAAACATTCGAAGAAACTTCCATAACAAACAACTAGACAGGTACTAACTACTATTTATAATACTCTTGGCGTGTTGTCGGCTTCAATAAGCCAGCAGGCCTCAACCAGCCAATTGTTAAATGAGTGATCTCTACGCGACTGATTTTCACTTATGTTTTACATGTATATTGGCAATTTTTAAATTTGTTATTTAAACGTTGACATATCTAACAGTGTTATAGTCCAGACAGACTATGGATTAGTTAAACTGGTTCAGCAAAATTCAAGCAAGTACCCTATAAAAAAGGTTAAAGTTGCTAGCAGATCTTTTAATTTTTCATAGTTACGTACAGAGTGGGATTTTATTTCTTAGAGTACTTGGTCGAATTTTGCGAAACCAGTCTAATCCGTGGTCTGTCCAGGGTTATTATGGTTGCCATTTGTATGTTCATAGCCAGACCAAAATGCTTTGGCTAAGCTCTTAACGATACCTAAGGAAGTTACTGCAATTTAATGTTTTCTGTTCTATGCCCTCAGTTCAGGCAAAACTAGCTACTCATAATTTTGGATTAAAAATAGGATTGGAAATTCTGCTGGCTATTAGGTATATAATAATATTCAACCTACCAAACTCCTTTATTAAACATTTGCATAACTGTTTCTCTCTACACTAATAAATTTTCATTAAGTTTTTTAAGCTTCCCGAAGCGATTCATCCATCCATGATCAAAAATATGTATTTAGTAGTGCGAGTCGGCGAAACACTTAAATGACAAACGAATCTGCTGGTGAATACCATGCCGAACTATACTAAGAGCTGTCGGCTTACTAATCATAAAGCACCAGGTACGGTTGGTCTAATCAAATCCAATGTTGCTTACACACAATCGAACATAGCATTCAACTTAGCATCCGACGTCGGCGGAAATTTGGTCGGGCGGCTGGTACATTAAATTTTTCTCTCTCTCTGGAACTATATCCCATCAAGGGATTTGGGCTCTTCAAATGAGGTTTCATAATCATATTTTCATTTCGGATAATGAGTGGTTAATTCATTGATCCTAAAAACCAGTCATGAAATTTTTTCCTTGTTACTACCGGGAATCGAACCCGGGACCTCCGGTCGTTGGAGCAAGCATGCTGACCACTTTGCCACCGGGGCGGCTTTCTCGGGGCTCGTCCTCTACAGAAAAATATCCCTCTGGTATCTCATTAATCACGCGATATCTCTTAAAGAAATAATTGGACCCCTTCCTCCTCCTTCAGCGGTTATCTACAGTTACATATTTTATATTAATTACATTTTGTAAGTAAACAATTTTTTTTTAGCCATGGCTGATTTAAAAATTATGAATTATTGTATAGATAATTATGTGTCTTTCTGCTCTTTAACCCCACCCATTCCACCACTACAAATCAAATAAACTATGGTATTTGAGGTGATTTAATTTCTATCGGAAAAATACCAACTCCAAATAAGTTTGTTTGAAAAGCATTTTGTAAACATTATTCAATTATGAAATTTCTTAAAATTGTCAAACATTCTATTTTTGGAGTTTGTGCTGTGCTGTAATGGTTAAAATCCATTTTTAGCATTTCTGTTAACTTTCGTCACTTTATAAAATTGAATTGAATTGGTTTAATGAAAACACTTGTAAAATTGCTTTCGAAAATAAATGTCTTTCTTTTATATTATCACTCCAATTTGTTCTGGGGCCCAAGGCTGGGGCGTTGCCAACCAATTTGAGGAAGTTCGGCTATAGGTCTGATTTTTATTACCATCTGCACATTGCATAGTTCCATGCAAGCCTATACTGGCATGGAAGAAGATGGATCGGCCCATGAGTTTTGCACTCCGATAGGGGGTCATAGATGTGTTCCATTTCATCACAGATCGTAATCTGTAGATGAAAATTCCCTTTGCATCCTGCCCCTATCGGAATTCGAACCCAGTACCTCCCGATCCAAACATCGACATTATAACAGATCTAATTTGTTATGTTGCTCCTGCTGTGGTTAGTGTTGTCTATAATTAACTCATAGATCCTGTTGGTTTATGTGTTCAATTTGACGTTTAATAATATGTTGCTGTTTTTGTATTTGTAAATCTCAAATTCTTCAAGTCTGTTGAGTATATGGCCTTTTCTGGCTTTATGCAATATTGTTAAATTATAGTCAAAGTCGGTGAATTGATGTTTTTCCGTTTTGATGTGTTGTGCGTAGTTCGATTTTGGATGTGTTGCGTTTATGTCGTTAACACATTCTTTAAATCGTATTAGAAATGATCTTCCTTAGTTTGTACACACCTGTATCTAAGGTAGTTGTTATTTCTAATAATGCTATTTTATATCCGAGTCTATTGAAGGTATTTTGTATAGCTTTGTGGGTTGTTTGTTAAATTCTACCATCGTCCAGTCCGTACTCGTGAAACAGTAACAGATGTAAGTGAAAGTGTTTGTGAAAAGCCAAGCATCTCTTTGAGGCGCCGTTCGCAACAATTAAACGTGTCAACCAATTTTAGTAGCCAAAATTGGTTGAAACTGCTTTAGATGATCTTTGGTTTCAACAAGACGGTGTCACATGTCTCACAAATCGTGAAACACTCGACCATAGAACCAACTTTCATTTTCTAAACTAAAACTAACAAATGGAACAAATGTACGTAAACTAGACTCATGACATTCGTAGAAAATGCTAAGTTTATCTCCAAAGATCAGTTCGGATTTAGAAAGCATCAGAACCCTGAAGATGCTCTAACACAGTTTTGAAACACAATCTGCGAGGACATTAACATACATAAATTGGTATCAGCCAGCTTTATAAACGTAAAAAACCTTTTGACCCCGATCATCAGCGGTTACTTTATAAATTAGGTGTAAGTAGGAAATGTTTGGTTAAATTCTAACCTTTCTCACTATAAGCGAGAAATATAACATATTGTTCTTTAAAAACACAAAAACTGATTTTAGTAGTAGTAGTAGTAGTATAGTATTTTATAGTAAACACGTAAATATACCACAGTTCGATTTGTGTAAATGTACTTAATTTAATCTATAGCGAGAGTAAAAATTGCAACAGTCCAAAGTTACATATATCCTCAGGTCGCTTTGCCTACCTATAACCCTAAGGATGAACTATTCTTAGTACACTCAAAATCACAATGTGGCATAGTCTGTTTGTGTTGCAATAATTTCCACTTGATTGGCCAAGTGATTTACATACGTATGGACCAGCGTATCATAGTGGGTGGGTAGTTTATGTAGTTTTTTGTCGAAGGCTGAAGAATCTCACGTTTGTACGTTTTCATGAATTAGATTTTTACATGAATTTTTATATTTTTCGATTTGTGAGTCGACGAAAACCATGAAAGCAGCCCTCGATTGATAATTACGAACGCAATTATAATTGTAGCCGCGTTAGTAAAAAAATAATACACCAATGAGAAACATTACCACGAAAATAGAAGTCAAGTGCCAATTCTTTTATATTACAAAATTATGTTCATCAACATGATTGCCTTCGCCACTTATTCTAATAGCTATTTGAATAATCCTAGTGATGCAATTGACTTTTAATAGAAGAAAATACGTTATCGTATAAGTAAGGTTATTTGAACACAATATCATTTAAAATAAATCTCAAATACAAAGGTCATAGGGTGATATAAATCTAATAAAAGAGACGTTTCATTCAACATAAAATAAACAGAAAAAACCTCCAAAGTTACTTCGAAAAAATAAATTTTCACAAAAAATACAAACTTTCTTACGTACGCATAAATCCGTGATTAATTTAGTATATTCTACTTTTAATATTAATTGCCTTCAATACATATATGTAATTATAAACAACATCCGGTGCATATGACTCAGCCAAATTTTAAACAAAAATAAAATAAAAATCAAATTCATGAGCCGCATAAAGTGACAAAAATGCAAATACTTGCATGAACTTCATTAGTCTTCCAAAGTGACGTTCATGACAATGTGTTATTTCTTCCCATCTGCCCACAATAAGCATAGTGCCACTACTACAAGTAATAAATTCCAAATACAACAAATTGATGTTGCTCTGCCATAAACCTTTATTATTAGATTCGTTTATAATCTAAACCTACGCGAAGGCTAAGAAATATACGTTTTACTATATATCCAAAGCCGCATTCCAACCTTATTACAAATTTACACAACATAAAGTTTATTATTCAATCGTTTCCCTCGGTAGCTTGCCGAAAAATGCCCCGTACTGTGGTTCTACCGGATTAAAAAACTACTATTTGAATAATTTAGCATATCAAGTGCAGCAAGTCGAACGAATAATTTCAAGTTACATTTGATTTTTTATAATAATTGGAAAATAGGTTATATAGCAGCACGTGAGGCATCTATTTAGATACCTCCATTCAAACAAACAAAATTAAATAGATGAACTATTTTAAATTCAGTTTGCATCCAGTACTTAAAATATGTTAGCACGGATATGTTTAGCGAATTTTCAATGTGGAGTGTAAAGGTAAACCCTTTCGAATATTATAAAAAAAGCCAATGACTACTACTTTTATAACACTTCGCTTGCGCTTTTTTTAAACAGTACCCAGATTAGGTGCCGAAAATGCTAGCTAAAATCCTAAAAGAGTTACTTTTGTTACAGAGTTAATTAAATGTTCTTCCATATAATATAATTATACACTTAAAAATCCTGAAATTACAAGGCAGCGATCAATTTTATATAGTACTAGCTGACCCGGCGAACTTTGTCTCGTCCCAAATTACTTCGTCCGAGCAAACACCTTCACGAAAATTGATTTTGATGAGAGAAAAATCAAACAACTCAACTCCATTCTCAATAGACGTTTGAGTGGCCATTCCATTCACTTTTTCATCGAATTCAACACTAAAGGTAGGTTTATGGTTGCGTACGTTCGTTCGGTCATTTGTTCGACCAATCATCTTTTGTACAAAAATCCAGAATCGTCATTTTTGAGCAATATGATTGGTGGAAAAAATTGTCAGAATGAACGAACGAACGCAACCATAAAGGCGGCATAATGTATTGAAAAGTGAATAAAAGGTCGATTCAAACTTAGGCATCCTATCGAAAATTTAATTGTTTTTTGCTAATTGACTTTGTGATTTGTTATCGTCATAGCGAACGTCAAAATAACGGGGAACTGAATGCACTTGTTTTTATATATATAGAAGATAAGATTGCCAAAATTCTACACAACTTATATTTATAGTAGTCCGCAACCAACGCCATCTATTGAAAATAATCCGAAGTGGCTATTTAAATGAATGATCATTAGCTGTGTTCCAATGGGACAAATTTGCTACTCACAAGTACTTGCAAGTAGATAACCAATGGAACGAGCTAAAACTATGACAGAAGTAAAACATAACGTTTTTTGTGTACAAAGTTAGCTATGTGTATAATTTTGCTGTCGTCCTATTTTGGAACATTAATTTTTTTTTTTTACTAAAATCCACAATCAAATCTCAAAAATGAGTAAAAACTGTTCTTATAATGAAGGCAACGCTTTCATTATGATATACGCCGGCCGAAAAGAAAAATATGTCAAAAATCTTTTGGTATTTCACAGAAGTAAACAAAAAATATTGTTTGTCCTGACATTTCAACATAGTGTTACGGTGACACCTAGATTGGAATAGAATAAGTTAATTTCATTAATTGTTCAATTACGTGTATAATTTATACTCAACATTTAGGCGTATTTCTATACTAACATATTTGCTGCGCATTTAGGATTATTCTAGAAACAAATATTTTGGTATATAAAGGCGCGCGTTGACGTGTATTGCGGAGTATTATTTTAAACGTGATACAGTGAAGGTTAAATAGAAAGATTATTAAGGTGATTATTAAAGCGATTATTAAAGTGATAATTAAAAAGTGTGTTATAAGTGTAATAATTAATTTTGAATTTCGTGTTGTATAATAAATTGTGTTGTGTAAATAAATTGTGTGAGTTAAAAATTTGAAGCAGTGTATTTATTCACAATCCAGTGATTCGAACCTTGAATGAGAAGGCAAAATCGTAACAATTGGTGACAGCGGTGGGATTGTAAATAATAAGGAAAATGATTCTCTACGAATTAAAGCTTGCGCAATTAAAGGAGCAACTGAAGCAGCGAGGTTTGGCTAGTGAAGGCACAAAAGCTAGTTTGGTGGAGCGACTACGTGAGGCCATGGAGAAGGACGGTTTAAATCCAGATGTGTATGATTTCGAGGAGGACAACACGGATGAGATCAGTGTGGACAAGAAAGAAAAGGAAGAACAAACGATGGTCGGAACAACACAAAACCCATCCGGAAGTTTCGATTTATCGCAGTTGATGGCTGCTATGAATCAAATGATGGGACAACAGTTGGAGCTACAAGGGGCGGACATTAAACATCAAATGAAACAACAGATGTTACAAGTGGAGCAACAAGGGGCCGACATTAAACAATCGAACCAAGAAATTAAACAGAAGATTGTACAGATGGAGCAACAAGGAGCGGACATTAAAAACCAAATAGAAGTTGGTCAAAAGAAAATGGACGAGAAGTTTCTGGAGTTATCTTCTACACTACACGGTAAAGTGGAAAAACTGCAAACAGAAGTACACGCAGAAATTCAAAATGTTAAAGGGACGGTTCAACAAAAATTTGAATCGGTTAAACAAGATTTTCAAACGGAAGTTAAACGTCTCGAGAAGGAGCTCCAAGATGTCAAGTCAAATGGAACAACAGGTCAAGTGATCCAGACAGTTAACGCAGTTAAGATAAAACCACCAACATTTGATGGAACAACTTCCTTCAGTATTTTTAAGTTCCAATTCGAAACTGCGATTAAGCAAAATCAGTGGACTGAAGAACAATGTGTTGCAGCATTAATTGTGGCTCTTAAAGGCGAAGCGGCAGAAACATTACAAATCATTCCCGAGCAGGAACGGAACGTTTACATGGGAATTATGAAGGCGTTAGATCGAAAATACGGAAGCGACCACAAACGAGAAATCTATCGCATGGAATTGAAGAGTCGATACCAAAGAGCAGGAGAATCGCTACAGGAATTTTCATCGGCAATTGAGCGGCTCGCGCATTTAGTACATTCAAATATGTCGGCCGAATACATGGAGCGAATTAAAATGGATGCATTCATTGACGGTATTCGAGATCCTGAGACGCGCAGAGCGGTGATGTTGTCACCTAAGGCAACTTTCACGGAAACCATCGCTTGTGCGTTAACAAACGAAACTGCGCAAACCATCATCAAACCAGCAATGAAAATTCGTCGAGTGGAGATTGATTCCAGAATAGACACCGCACGGGCTACGCCAAGATTCAGAGATGGAAATGGCAGGATTAAATGCTGGGTATGTGATAGAATGGGTCACATCTCACGGGACTGTTGGGAGATTAAGAAGAAACGAGCAAGGTCGCCATCTCCTATGAAGCGCAGATCAAACGAGGAGCAGGTAGAATCCAGGAAGGAGGGTCGGATGACATTGGAGTCGTTAAAAAGAGACAGCTTGAAGGAGCAAAAGCTGACTCCCACAACCGATTGCCCCATAACGTCCATCCAAGTTTCGAGAGTAGAAAAAGGCGGTGACAGCTTGACAGATGAAGCCAATATTGAACATCGAAAGGAAAGCGCACATGGAAATGCCGACACGTTATTAAGAAGACCATGTCCCGCGGAATGCAAGAATTGTGGGCATGTGGAGGTCAAGGAAAACATCGTCGATATTCGACTCATGCAAGCGTTACCTGAAGAGCAATGGACTGATGAAATGATCAAGAAGGAGCAATTACGGGATGCTGACCTATCATTCATCATGAAACATAAGGAAAAGGAACACCGGCCCACATGGAGTGAGATAGCTGACAAAACTCCCGTTGTAAAAGCATATTGGGCTCAATGGGATAGCCTCCACATAGAAAATGGTTGTTTAAAACGAAAGTGGGAAAGCACGGATGGTAAAATAAAACAATTGTTGGTAGTGGTGCCAAAAGATCGGATAGCGGAAATCCTCAAGGAATATCATGGAGGAGCAAGTGGAGGTCACCTAGGGATTAATAAAACATTAGCCAAAATTCGACAACGTTTCTATTGGTCCGGATGTAGACAGTCAGTAGTAGAATGGTGTCGAAGATGTGCCCAATGTGCTGCAGTAAAGGGACCAGCACGAAAAAGCCGTGGAACCATGAAACAATATAATGTCGGGGCACCATTTGAGAGAATTGCAATGGATGTGGCGGGGCCATTTCCGACCACCGAGAGCGGAAATAAATATGTGCTAGTAATAATGGATTATTTCAGCAAATGGCCGGAAGTGTACCCCATACCCAATCAGGAAACAACAACAATAGCTGATGCCGTGGTCAACAATTGGATTAGCAGATTTGGTGTACCTATGGAAATTCACACGGATCAAGGAAGGAATTTCGAATCGGTGGTATTTCAGGAGATATGTCAGATGCTTGGAATCAATAAAACAAGGACGACGCCTTTACACCCACAGTCGGACGGTATGGTGGAAAGATTCAATGGCACATTGGAGGAATATCTAGCAAAAGTTGTGGAAAGGAACCAACGTAACTGGGATCGACATATACCAATGTTCCTGATGGCCTACCGATCAGCGGTACATGACACAACAGGAGTGACACCAGCTAAAACCATATTTGGGAACAATCTGCGATTACCAGGAGATTTAAAGTTTGGAGCTGTTCCATCAGCAGCTCTATGCGGACAGGATTACGTCGACCGGATGAAAGAGGAACTCAATGAAATACATCAATTTGTACGGGAGAAAATTCGAATATCAAGTGATCGAATGAAAGCTCGATATGACATACGAGCAAATAATCAAGGCTTCGAGGAAGGGCAATTGGTATGGCTTCACAACCCACAACGGCACAAGGGATTATCACCGAAGTTGCAACCCACATGGGAAGGACCTTACACTGTCATTAAAAAGTTGAACGACGTGGTTTATCGCATACAGAAAGGACGGAAAGGTAAACCAAAGGTGGTGCATTTAGAGCGTTTGGCGCTCTACAGAGGAGGTGATCTGGATCCTGTTCGGGACGAACAGGCTTAGGTGGGGGGTAGTGTTACGGTGACACCTAGATTGGAATAGAATAAGTTAATTTCATTAATTGTTCAATTACGTGTATAATTTATACTCAACATTTAGGCGTATTTCTATACTAACATATTTGCTGCGCATTTAGGATTATTCTAGAAACAAATATTTTGGTATATAAAGGCGCGCGTTGACGTGTATTGCGGAGTATTATTTTAAACGTGATACAGTGAAGGTTAAATAGAAAGATTATTAAGGTGATTATTAAAGCGATTATTAAAGTGATAATTAAAAAGTGTGTTATAAGTGTAATAATTAATTTTGAATTTCGTGTTGTATAATAAATTGTGTTGTGTAAATAAATTGTGTGAGTTAAAAATTTGAAGCAGTGTATTTATTCACAATCCAGTGATTCGAACCTTGAATGAGAAGGCAAAATCGTAACAATAGCCTACCCCTCACAAAGCCATCTATTAGAATTTTTTGAACCAAAATACCTACCGTTAATTTTATGCGTAACTACTTTCAACATCTACACCACCATTTGAGCATGGGTAGCTGCGAGTAGATACAAGTACTTGTGAGTAGTTTGCTTTCTCCATTGGAACACAGCTATTGTCAAAATACAATTTTCATCGGTGGTGTTAAGTGTATTTCCATACAAAATTCCTCTACAAAACGCAATTCTCGATTTTCCGATTTTTTTTTTATTTTTCCATTTGGTTTTGATTTTTTTCGTGTTTACGGATTTTCCTTTGAGTTTTTCCGAATTTTCTCTTTTTCTAAGCCCCACTGTATTGAGATGGACAATACACAAAAAGAATCATTCAAATTGATCGTGTCGTTCTCGAGTTTTTGCGAGACTAACGCACTGCAATTGATTTTTATTTAGATAAATAGATAGAGAAAATAAATAGATAATATAAATAAATTGGATAAAAAACAAAGTAGCAGTTTGGATATAGCCTTCGGTGAGAATCGAATTCAGTACCTCCCAATCCAAGCGCCGAAGCTTTAACCACTACACCACCTGTCTCATAAAAAATATGCACACAAAATTCATATGAAAATAGTTTTTTATTCGATTTTTCAGATTTTCCGACTTTTCCGGTGGATTTTTTTAAAAATTTCTTTCGTAAGAACCATCTCCTGGTAATTGCGAACACAACAGAAAAGATTAAGCCAAATCGGTTCAGCCGTTCTCAACTGATGCGCGCACATACATTTTTTGCACCATTTTTAGATGTAGGCCGTTAGTGAATGTGTTAAAAACCCTGTTAAAAATTAAAATTTTGACAGGAAAATTAAAAATTATTTTTTATTCACCACAAAATTTTTTTACGAACTCTAGACCGTCTATAAATTTTGACAGAATGTTAAAAAACCATAACCCCACTTTTTTGATAGTAAATAATGTGAGTAGTAGCCGTAACAACAATAAAATATTTGAAATAAGGATGAAATAAATGGATTGTTTTTATTTTTGAAATTATTATACTTTATTTATTATAATTGATCCAAAAGAGTGTTACGAAAAGCAATTGCTCCGGAAGAATCTCTCAAATACGACATGTTTGTTTCATTAGATTCAAAGTTTGAATCGTCTATTTCGGGTGATGGAATGATATCTCCTACAAATACACAAATGTTATGTAGCACACAAGCAGCAAATGTGGCTTTGATGCAATTTTCAGGGATACAAAGGAAGCTGTTTTTGAAAACCCTTGTGGCTTGTATCATGTACATCGTTGCTGTTTATTACGGCTTGGCACTGGATGGAGTAAAAGCTTTTATATTTGAGGTATTCATCATGCTTATTGACTGGACACTTACATTACTGAATTAATAATTACTGAATTTCCATTTATAATCACTGTTACGTCATCTGAAATATTCCGCAATTTACAGTATTCTAAAGGCTAAAATTTAAAACAATTATATTAAATAACAAAAATTATAATCATCCCGAATATACATATAAATATATAGTTACTTCTCTCAATTTCCTTCCGTATTTTCGAACAACAGCTTCATTATTTTTATATTTTTTATAATATAATAAAATTAAAAATAATATTGGAGTATATTTCTTGGACCTTATTCATTTTTATGTGTCAAAATTTTAATACATTCACACAGCAAATTTAACTTTATTGTTTAAAAATATTACGTCACAAAAATTTTACTTTACCAAATTTTTAACTAAATATTTTTAACACATTCACTAACGGCCATAGAAGAAGATTACTAATCATTTTCAACAATATGGTTTATGTATATATTCATGTGCCCCCCAAGTAATTTTATGTATTACTATAGGCTTTAATTAACCAGGGGGTCTATTATGAAATTTTCGACGCGCGTATTTTTTTCGACGTTGTGGAAAATTTGGTATTATGAAATACTCGACGCGTTTTTTTTTTAGATAACGTCGACTATTTTACGACAGCTCTTGAGGTGTCGAGTACATAAAAGAAAAGTGTTAAGTGTTGAGAAATAAAAAAAGTTTGTTAGTAAAAATAAATTAATAAAAATTAATTAATTAAATTAAATTTAATAAAAAATAATTAATTTAAATTTTCACATAAAAAATAATTAATTTCATTTTTCGACATCGTTGACAAAAAAATTCATAATAGCGATTCTCGACGTTGTCGACTGTCGACGACCCCCAGAACGTTTTGTGCGCTCTGAGATAAAAATTTCGTCCTGATATGGGAAGACCGTATGTGTGATTAAGTTATGGTCACCAATAATACGGATATCTATTTTTGGTTCTCCAAAACGAAATTGTTGGAAGCAATTTTCCATTGTATCCACCCTAGGAAGATCCAAACGGTTTGTTGATTATTTTCTTATGGGGCTGATTTCGTCAGGGAGGGGGGAAACCAATTAATCTTTTTTTTTCAATTTTCTTTCAATTTATTCTGTTCAACAAAAATTGTATACAAAATATAAATTGAAACGCTAATTTCCTTGGTAAAACTGATTGAGTTCGGTTAGCAAATCGGCTGGCCAATAATGCAATAATATTTTTATTCTGAATGGTAAGATTACCGCACTCGATGCCATATTAAAATTTTGTATAACTATAGTATCTGCCGAATTAATACTTTCTGTTTATAAAAAACTGATAAAAATTTCATAGTCTTATCAACTTCCGTTATTTAATTAATAGTTCGTCGAGTCTAATAGTATACTCCGTATTATCTGAAAACACAACTAAATAGCCTCGACACCGCTCAAAATATCTCAAAATTAAATTTTTGGGTAAAAGTAATGTGTATAATTATTCGTAAGATGTAGGATTCAGAAAATCTGTTATAAGGTGGTATGTCTGACCTTGAGATAATCGTGAGAGAACCTGCATAGTTCACCTTTATTTTTAAGATTGTGGCCTTATTTTTTTGCGGGATCGTACAGTTGAAGTTGAAACCATTTATACAACAACCTTAAAAATTGACGAGTTTCGACCATAACATCCCGAGTGTAAGCTCTACAACTTTCGCTGATGAATCGGCTGATAATTGATTTCAATTATTGCTTCCCCGCATAATTCAGGTAAACCCGTCGTATCTGATGAAAAATAGCGAAGTTGTAACCGCGACATAATTATTTACCACAAAGAAAATTATTCAATCGTTGTAAAACCAAAGTATTCGCCTGTAAGACATTCACGATTAGCTTAGCTTTTGCACTTGTGAAGTAAAACGTAATTTCTGTTTCTCATATTCAATCATAACAAAAAAAGTTTTGCTTTTCATTGTTGAATCTACTTTCTTTATGTTTGGCAATTTTTTTTTTTTTTGTTGTACAATAATATTGTTAGAAAATTATTTTGTAGCATAATATGGTTGTGTGTACTCGTATATTTGTAATTGTTGCTCATTGTGTTGTGTGCTGTTGCAAAAACGCTTAAATTTAATTTAATACGAGGGTTGGCCACTTTGTAGTGGTTTTAGTACAGATGTTGGTTTAGTTCGGTTTGGTATCCGAAAATAACCTTAAAATGGTTCTAATTTTTGATACGCGGCCCCCTTCGGTATAAAAATTGTCAAGTGACTCAAGTTTTCGCGATGATGTATCATCGCAATTAATACGTGTATTTATTAATGTAGAAAATACTTAGTAATTTCAATCAATATTGTTTCTAATCTAAACCTTCATGCTATTCGTTTCTACTACATAAATGTGTTAGGCAAATTATTAGTATGGAGATTCATTTTTAATATTTATATGTTTCTTTTCATTAATTATGTATTCGTTTTATGTAAAACCGTTTGCTTCCCCTGAAATAATCAAACCATTTAAGCCCTAAGTTTACTGAATGAGCGATAAATGTAGTTCTATTATCGTAAGTACACATAATTTTTCGAACATACAATAGTAACTTGCTGTAAGACAAATGTCTTTTATATATTAAGAGTTTTCATTCTTATGGATTAAATAAGAAAAGATATATATGTACATTGTGCATACGTAAATGTTAAACATACCGCTGTACTTATATTACGTGTATGTTAATTATTAATGAACAAACAGAATAAAAAATCAAATACGAAATCGATAGTTTTCTATTTTGTCGTGTGTTGTGTGGTGTACTGTTCAGTTTCATTTCAAATTTACCAAGTTAAAGACGTTAAAGTTAATAAACTGTCGAGAGATTCTCGCAGTGCAAGTGATTTGTATAAAAAACAAAAAAATTATTTGATTTTGGTACTTTCATTTAAATTTTATGTAATACTATCTGGTTTATCATAAAATAGTTGTTATCAGTCGATGTGCGTGTATAGTTTGGATTTTCATTTTGTTTCATTTTGGATTCATATTTTGTTTGATGCGAGGAAAGACTGATTATCAACATAATGTGGTATACATAATTCAAGCGTGTGTGATTCGTTTGTGTACCCAAAATAGATGTATCAAGCTGTGTATTGTTAGTAGTTGTATATACAAAATTAGTATACTCGTATAGTTATGTTTTTAAGTTAAATTGGATTAAATATAAAGATTAGTTTGTGTTTATGGTTTAAATGTGTAGTGTATGATTGTGCTATGATATTCGTACACACAGATGTTTTTGATGCGTGTATAATATGTATCATGGAAGATGATATGTTATAGTATGTAGATTGACTTATAGTGTCTGTGCAAAGTATTTAAGTAAAATTTTACGCGGTGTAGTACTAGTTTTGCAACGTCCTTCTTAGCAGGATGTCCTTTACACTAGGCCAACGGTTTACAAACTTTTTGAGGTGCGGAGCCCTCCTAAGGCATAATAATTTACACAGAACCCCAAGTGGTTCAGTAATGACTAATTGTGTATGTGCCAATGATGATGCCTAACATCGAAGAGTAGATTATTTTTTTATACATCGTATTTACAAATTCATATAGTAAATAAAAAGGAAAAATGAAATTATTTGTACTTCAACAAAACTTATTTATTTATTGCAAAATATAATTATAAAAAACGAACATTGTTAGCGGGACGAGTGGACTTGTTTACTATATTTTTACATATTTCTTGTATTTCTGGCTTTAGTGTTGTAAGTTGATTCCTCATGTTACCTTCTGCATCGAGTCTGTGGTGGTGTTTTGATCTTAGGTTGCAACATACGAAAAAAATCCGGTCTCGCACAGATAAGTCGTAGCGAAAGGAAGAAGTATTTAAAAGTGCACCAAAATTCTGGTAAAGAAACTAATCCAAATATGGGCTGTAGTGAGGAGTCTCAAATCATGACAATGAAGACTTGATACTCCTTAATTGTGATTCCTTCTGGTCATTTCTGAACTATGAATGGGTTTCGAATCCATTTTTTAAGCTTTTCATTCTGCTCATGTGGAAAATACTGTTTAACTGAGTTTAGAATATCTTCCAAATGTTGACGGATTTCATCACTCAACATAAAATAGTCACTTTCTTCAATATCTTCATTAATATCATCGAAAAGTTCTTGAAGTATTGGGAAGCTATCTAGCTCATGAGCGTGTATACAAATGAACCAAAACTCCAATTTTTTGTTAAAAGCTTGAATCTTATCATTGGCTGTGAACACTGTAACTTGTTTTCCTTGAAATGACAAATTTACTTTGTTCAGCTTTGAGAAATCTCGGCGAGGTGTCCAAGTCGA
The DNA here is from genome assembly GCA_947310385.1 of Nephrotoma appendiculata. Taxonomy (NCBI): domain Eukaryota; kingdom Metazoa; phylum Arthropoda; class Insecta; order Diptera; family Tipulidae; genus Nephrotoma; species Nephrotoma appendiculata. The sequence goes on along the minus strand of OX371224.1, from coordinate 366,532,011 downwards.
AACAACCACAGTTTATCTGTCAGTCTTTCTTGTAGATCTATCCGGTTTACCATGAAAAAAGTGCCCAATCCGGGACGGAGCTCGAATAGTCGAACGAAAACTTTTCTCGTGACAACCATCTAACTTTAATCTTAAAAAGCCGTGTTTGCAAGGGTCTCGATTTGATGAAATTGATGATCTTTACAGACTCATGAAAGACATTTTTCAACGACATTGGCATTTTTTTACTGCAAGCATGGCGGTGACGAATGCAATGGCTGCTGGTGCAGTTTGGTGCTAAATTCTTGAATTTAGCAACAGCGCCAGTAGTTTTTCCTACCATTGCCTTTGCACCATCCGTGCAGATATCAACACAGTTTTTGTAATCTAAACTATTAGTCTTAAAAAAATCAGTCACGACATTAAATATTTCTACACCAGTTGTATTATTTGGCAATGGTTCACACAAAAAAAAATCCTCTTCAAGCAAATTTTTATATGCTGATATCGGCCAAAAACAAGCAAGATTGCAAGTCCAGCTACATCTGTTCTTTCGTTCATTTGCAGGGAAAAATTACAAATTTTCAGGCGAAATATCAATTAAGACTTCACGTGCTATACGATAACTAACGATATAGGATACTTCAGTAGCCTTCTCATTTCTAGTTTTGAAATTTGAAATAATTAAACTTTGACCGTCATATGTCATAGTATTAGAATTTGCTTTCAGAAGCAGTCGTGATCTGTGATGTTTCAAAGCAAAAAATTATTTTCATACATTAATTATTAGCGGATTTAAATTTATATTTTTTTTCAAATGTGATTCTCAAAGTGTGATTCTCAAATTTATATTTTTTTTTTATATTTTTTTTTTCAAATGTGATTATGAGGTTCGTGGACCCCTTTGAGTTGACTCGCAGAGCCTCAGGGCTCCGCGTAGCACACTTTGAGAAACGCTGCACTAGGCTGTTGTGTGAAATTTTAAGTATCGTTTTACATATAATAATATGCATATATGCAATTATGTAAATCACATTTAAATTTTATCGTCGGGCTTCAGTTTACATGCCCTTCGATCTTTTAAATTAAATATTGTTAATTAGAGTAAGGAGGGTGAGAGTGCTAAGGATAAGAACCTTCTCAAATTATATTATAAATATTTTCTCATCATTTATCGTAAAAATTCCCACAATTTTTCGAAATTTTGGGGGTTGTGCAATAAAAATTTTATGAATCTAAATACATAGTACTCGTTTAATGTTCTAGGTTACTCTCTAAGACCTCTAAAACTTGATTTTGTTATAAAACGTAGTCATAAAATGAGTGAAGTAACAAGCAAAAACTACAAAGTTGATATTTAATATAAAAATGCGCTCTAATGGCATGCAGAACCGAATATCACAAGTATTTTCCTCTATTAATTAACCAAATCCGCTCAGTATGGGTCATTTCAAAACAGGACATGATGAAACAGTGTATTGTACTTTGAAAGAAAGAAATCTTTGGTTTGAAGATTAACTTTGTTAAATTAAAATAGTTCTTCACTTAACAGTTGCAGATAATATTTCAATATAAATCTCGTCGTTTAGTGTGCTATGTACTGTTTTGTGACATCCTTTTGTGAAATGTGCGTTTACGTATAGGACATTTGATTTACATATAGTATGATAAATTGTTGGGTTTTTATAAACTTTACTAAGTTCGTCCCAAAAAATATTCCTTTTTACTTAAAATGGTACTTTACCTTCAGTAGCCTTGATTTCTCCCGTTTTGAACATACTTATTAATATTTTTTCCGGATTACGTTTATTGACTAACAGTTAGTTACTATAGTTTTTTTTTAAACGTTTGATTGAAATCGATAGTTGGGAGAAATGTATTGAGAGATGTTTTTCTAATTGCACTCACTATTTTATTGTTTATTATGTTGTCGATTTCGATGCGAAATGCATCACCAACGAATTTTAATCAAGTATCAATCTAAAATACTGAAGATTTGAAATTTCTGACTTTCATTATACGCTTTTCGTCGTAATCATGAATGTTATGGATTTTGTTTTCCAGAATGTCCAGATAATCGGTTAAAAACAATTGAGATTGTTAAATGTTTTTTGAGGTCGTGAAAATGTTAAAAATAATATTATAAAGTAAATTTAAACTATAAGTAATTATTTTTAAATTTCTATAGTATTTTCAGGGTCTTTTTCTCTAAGCTTTATCTTTCATGGGATATGAAGTGATTTGCCGCCTACAAAAACGACCTTTTTTACTTCTTGTTTCATCACATGTTGTCTCCAATTGCAATTTACTTAAATTATAATGCAGCTTTGGTTCAACGTGGTCACTCGCAGCCTGGGTGTTTAAGTAATGTGTGCCAATTGTTGATGGGATTCTGATGATGTGGGAAGATTAGATTAGATTCGATAAATCCCATAACGTCGCAATCTTTAAGGTAACATCTCTAACATCGTTAAAGTTTGACCCGAAGTTTTCCAATTTTTATTATAACCTTTCAAAAGATATAGTATTCTATAGTAGGAGGTAATCTGGATCCTACTCTTACTTCCAAATATAAGGTTCGTATAAGGTCTATGATATGTAAATGTTTTAATCGTAGCAAACGCACCGAAGGTTGTCGTCTGAAACTCCTGAACTTTATTAATCTGCTCTTAAACCGTTGAGACATCATTCATATCCAAGCAGATTTAATAAAGTCTGGAATAAGAATGCCTATAAATATTTATAATCTTGCACGCGATCGAAATTTTAGTCACAAAATACTTTGGTTTGTGGGAGTTAATTTTCAAACAAAGTCGTTTAGCTAAATAGTTGAGCGACATAAAACTGTAAACGATTTGACGATTATGTGAGTGAATTACGACGACGTAACTCTCCGTGTCGGTTGATACGTGGAAGCTGTTATCAGTACAGTTATTTATGTGTGCATACCGAGAAAATTTTGTCGTATTTCGCTTGGTATTCCGAGCCACCATTTCTCACAACACTGCTCGTCTGTGCTATCTCGATTATCTTCTTCCGATTGAGGTTTAGTAAGGCTGAGGTTCTTAAAACTGCATACATAGTTTGCCACCACTGCGAATTTGATATCTTTTGTTAATGGCTTTCTGTAGCTCAACATACACTCTTTGACACCATCTGGTTTATCCAGTTGGTGTAGGTAGAGGGGGAAATGGGGATTGCAACACTACAGTTGTAATATTAAATTTATTGGTATGGCGCCTTTTTGGCTATATCTACCTATATACCGTTCTAATTCTTACGCGATCGTCGCAGTACTGAATCGTGTACCCAACGATGGCATGCTAGGGGCTGCTACATTTGCTGCAAGACAAACAGCTGCTTCAATGTACATAATTCTTCGTCGTAATTCATATAAAATTAATACTAACGATACGAAAATTATGCAGAAACGTATTCCTACATTATCTATTTTCCAATTCAGTATACCTTGAGGAGTAAAGGATAGTTTCAAACTGTCATAAATCGAATGTCCTGTAATACATTTTGTAACTCGTTAACGGTACTCAATTTGTATGTAGACGGAACAAGTAAAGCGAAGCCTAATGCAAAATTCAAACCATTCCTTATCTACCCGAGAAACAATAAATCAATGCAAAAGTTGTCGTATGTCTATAATCTCGCATTCACTTTTATTAAAGTACAAATAAAAAGAAAAGTGGATTTATCTGATGAGGTTTTCTTTTTATTTTGTAACATTCTATAATTATTTTTTTGGCAATAATAAAAATATTAAAAGTATAAATATAAAAAATAAACAGATATGCTATGTACGCTCAAAGAAACTTGTCAAAATCAGATTTATTGCATTGCAATTTTTAACCGGCAATGATTTTCGCTCTGGTCGGCGCCTAAATAAATACAGGAATCGAACTTTAACACATCACATTCGTGACATCATCAATCGCAATTACGATTTTTTGTTGCGGTGCTATAACTGCTTGAAAAATTATTTTTGTTAATGAAAGTTAAAAGTTGGGCATATGGAATTACACATCCACCCACATATGCGCACAGGCTTGTTATTTGTTAGCTTTGTGTGTATTTTGATGCTGATTACTTCGTCTGATATTTTGTGATTTCCAAAAGGCTGAATTTTTGTCGGAAACAGCTAAATGAATTATCGCACATTTTTCAACATTATACGTTAAAACAAGAACGAGTTAGGTGTTCTGAATTTATACGTTTATCAAACAAAAAAATATTTACACTTATGACGTAAGTAGTTTAAATTTTCACCAAAAACCAGTTAGCCAACATGTTACTATTTTATTTGCAATGTGTGTGTAGACTTATCACCTTAAGCGGGTACATTCATTTATTAAGCTCAATCGACCCTTGCCTTTGTCTGGCTTTTTCTTATGCAAATTTTAGAGTGAGCGACAATTACATAATAATTGTGTAAATTTTTTTAGTCGCTGGTTCCAGCAGAATATGAGAGAGTGGAGTATTAAAATCTCTTTTACAATATAAAACGAAATTAAAAACGACGGAAAGTAAATTTTATTATAAAGATCAGATCAGATGTTTTCTTGTTTCTTTTTATACAAAAAAAAAAAATTCTTCACATATTTCTTCTTGTCTCTCGCTTATGTATGCCAACCAATACTAATTTCACTTTTTATTGTTCCAATTTTGTCTGTGCATTGTTTTCATTCGCGATCTTGTGCCGTCCTATGAGATGCGGTACAATAGAACCGTGCTAGACGTTTAGTAAATAACTGTAAACCACATTGAGAGAGAGCGTGGGTATGCTAATCTTAATTAATTCTGATTAAGTTAATTAATTTAATTTTTGTTGTTGTGCTATGTTAATAAAATGTGATAATTTTTCGAATGCTCCCTTCAACGTAAATGTTAGTTTTTAATTATCAGTACTGCATAGTAGTTTAGTCATAGGGGTTAGTGCGATATAATTTTTTGATAAACATGTATAGATAACAATTTTTTATTTTTTAATGTAGTCAAGCTATATTGTAAACTTAACATTTTCTTTTTCGTTGCAGCTTAACACGGAACCGTGAAGTTCGAGTGTAATTTTGATGCTCAAGTGAATCGTGACATAAGTGAATTAAGAAGAATTATTAATAAAAGTGTTAAAATTTTATTGAAGTGATTCGTGTTGTGTGAAAAATAACCCTAAAAATGAATAGTGACAGTGGTAACGGAATAAGTGATGGGAGTGGGAATGGTAAATCGAATATCACACGCGATCCAATGGCGGGGAAAAAAATTGTCAGTGCCATACCCAAGAAACGGTAAGTCTAGAATTATTCAGTATTTTCTGACTAGATATATAAGTACATAGTAATTATCTAATACGGAACCCAAAATTAAGAATTTTAAATTAAGCGCCTATGAAAAATTTAATTGCGATTACTTGAACCATTAATCTGAAATTTCATTTTACTTTTTAATCCTAATGAACTTTGGGGTTAACCCAATTCGAATTTATTTATGACTTTGACAATTGTGAAATGCGAACTAGTAAGTAGTATTTGAATTTTAGTTCTGTAAGCATGACCGAACTGTTTCGTAAATCATTGACCATTGTCTGTCATACGAACTTCACAATAAGTGTGGACATTTCAAATTCACAGCTAACAAAACTTTTTATATCAAATTATGATATTGCGAGAAAGTAGATTTTGTTAACATTAGTAATTTACTTAAGTACGATATAGTAAACATTAAGTCACCGATAAGGAATCAAATGTGTGTGCACACCTAATTACCTCGAAATTGATTGCGATAAGATACAGATAAATTGATTGAACTTTGATACCATCGTACCGTGTAAATGTTTAGTAAAATATTACCAAGTAAATGAGTTTATATCTACATTACCATGGTACACCTTAGTTCCACTAATGTATGTAATCAAATTTGATTCGCTCCTGAACTAATAAACATTTATTTATATATTTTCAAAGTGCAAGTTTAAATGTTTATTTATTTTGGACGTGAAACACACATGTCGCCTAGTTAAATCGCATCCGTTACCAAAAATGTTTTGTATTTATATGTAACCAATTGATTAGCACAATTTACCGTATAGATTGATTAGATATATACGCTTTTTGGATTATTGTTCCATGTTAGTACATTCAGTCTTCGCCGTTTTACCAAGAAACTTTTGAAGCATGAATGAGTTCTAAATTCTTATCGGTTTTAGGTTGTATAATTATGACTGGTGATTATAATATTTTGATGCGCCAGGCTTTTCTACAACATGTGTTTTTAATCAAAATTTATTATCTGAGTAATGAGTACACAATTCTTTAAATATGATAAATTTAAGATGGTTCACTGTACACGCATTAATGTTGTTTTCATAAGAATTTAACATACCTAATTGTATGTGTATGTGGCCGATATTAAATTTTTTTTTATCGATTAATAACCCTGATCCAGCTTAAGAAAAACATTTTATCAGTCTGGACTCTGCAGGATTATCGCTTTGCTTATTACAGGCCAAAGTTTGTTTGTATGAACAGCGCCTGTTCTTTCGTGTCCTGAAAATAAAATTATGGGAATACTTGTAATAAATTATTGATTTATCTTTCAAATGATAGTTTGAAAAATTTACTTTTAGAAAGTGATTATACGTACTACATAAGGTACAGAAAATGAAATCGTTGGTTTAACTTATTTAAAAAATACTGTATGTACCTTAAATAAATTGTAACACTCATCGAAGTGAGTTTCTAATAATTTTAGTTATAATGTTAGGTTTTTTACGGAGAATAAACTTGTCAGTTTCAACAGTTCGTCATGATACTTTTTTGAAAATTTCATAGCGATCGGTTAAAATGGAAACAAAAAAACGCAAAATAGCTAAGGATGGATCAGACGAAATTCCACCACCAACGCAAACAGAAATTCGCTATAAGATTCTCTTCAGTTTGCGTCGTAATCTAAAGCCACTACAAATATTTAATGAATGCCAAATTACTTATGGAACGATTGCACCGTCTCTACAGACTATTTCCAAGTGGTTCCGAAGATTCCAGAGGGATATTTTTCTGTAGAGGACGAGCCCCGAGAAAGCCGCCCCGGTGGCAAAGTGGTCAGCATGCTTGCTCCAACGACCGGAGGTCCCGGGTTCGATTCCCGGTGGTGACAAGGAAAAAATTTCACGGCTGGTTTAGGATCAATGAATTAATCACTCATTATCCGAAATGAAAATACGATTATGAAACCTCATTTGAGGCGGCCAAATCCCTGTATGGGATATATAGTGCCAGAGAGAGAGAGAGAGCCCCGAGAAAGTCGACCAAAATATTCCACTGATGACGTCACTGTGGCTCTGGTGAAGTCCAAAGTTGACGAAGATCCACACATCATCTGGGATACACGAGAGGAAATTCGCTTGATTGGTTCCAGTAGTTTTAAATGTGGCCCAAAAAGAGACTCGAGTGCATTTTGCAGAATTCCTAAATAAATTCGAAAATGAGTATTCTAACATGTTTAGTAAAGTTGTTACTGGTGATGAATCTTGGTTTTATAACTACGATCCGGAGTCCAAACAACAGGCCATGGTATGGAGCCCAACAGGAGCAAACCCACCCGTATAAGCTAAGCAACAAAATTCAGCAACAAATGTAATGATGTCAGTTCACTTCACCCGATCAAAAAATTGTTAAACTGCTATTCCCCTGGAAAAGGGACAGACGGTAACTGCAAAATAGTATGCCGAAAACTGCTTACCAAAAGTTTTCAAAAATTTGTTGGAAAACCAGAAGGAAGATGATTTGCGGTGCTACTTTTTACATCATGACAACGCGCCAGTTCACACTGCTAAAATAACGAATAACTTTATTGTGATCTCTGGCATCGAAAAAATACGACCAGCACCATATTCCCCGGATCTCAATTTTAAAAAATTGAGAGAAAGTTCTTGTAACAGTAACGCGCAGATAATTTATACAGTTAATGCTGAACTTGATAAGCTTAGAAAGCAAGTTTTGAAGACTTTTTTGTGAAGTGGCTCCTATAGGTTTAAGAAATGCATTGAAATCAATGACGATTATGTAGAGAAGTCAAAAAAGACGAAGATTAAGAATGAATAAGGAATAAAAAAAAATTTGTTTTTTTTTCTGGTCAACTAAGCGAACTTTTGTTAGTCCGCTCGTACATTATTTAAATTTAAAATATTGTTATTTCATGGGAAAATTGGCAATAATGATAATGTTAATATTAGATGCGTACTAAGGTCTAAAATAAAGAAACATTATAATTGTTCATTACTTAGCTATTGCATGAAATAATTTGAGACTAAAATCGAATCTCGATTTCTTTTACGAACACTTGTAAATCGCCAAAAATCCTAATGATTGAGACCCTGATTCTTATGTTTATCAAACAGTATACCTTTAATAGGGCTAACTTGTGTTATAATTCTTAACTGTTTACTCCGGTTGGGGTTATTTCAAAAATTGTGTAAAAATTCATCCGGCTCTAGTTAGGCTCCTAGGCTCTATATATAGAGGGTCTACGCAAAATGGCTTTAATTGGTGTAACTGAGTGTTGATAGCAACCTCTTCCTAAACGACTTGTTATGGGAACACATTTTGGACAAGTTTTTCAGACCCACTTTTGACGGTACCTCGTTAAATTTAGTTGTATCGGGTGGTAAAGAAGGAAGAATGCTTCCAATAAAAAAGAGAACAAGCTGCGCGGTTTCATAATTTAATAATCACAAAATAAATGCGTGTCGACAATCTTATCCAACAAAATGGTCCGCTCCCAGTCCTATTGGAAGCATCGCAATCTTTGTGAAGAGACAAATTATTTATGAAAATTGACATTTTATTTTGATAGTTTTTCGGTTCCACAAAATTCGTGAAAAAATTTGTGATAAAAGAAGTACTTGTGATTGTTTAGTTACTGTATTCCCTTATCCATTTCTTTATTTCATGTTCCAATATCTGTTCACTCTAGTCCTGCAGTTGGAAGTCGCAAACTTCTCCTGGATGATGCATATTGGCATGCCGGCGGCGATGATCTCGTTTCCTTACAATTTTTAAAATTTCTTTTATAGTGTCTTCATGTGGTCACCCAAAGTGCTGCACTAACTCAAGCAACGGTTGCTTGACGTAGATGGTGATGATATTGTCGTATTATGTCTTTCTGCCACGTGTCCCTTCAAAAATGGCAATTACGAAATAAGTTACTGATCGTTTGAATTCGTATAAGTTATACGAATTCAAACGATCAGTAAATTATTGATAAAAGTACAACTGCCAATAATTGTTCCAGTAACACCATCAATAATTCCAGTTCCTGCTGACGATGGATTTTATACTACATTATATTTTTTCAATTGCCTAATAAGCACAATTCTCGGCCAAGTGTTGGAATCAAGAAGTTCAGATTACAATTGCGAAATAATGCCTAAGTATTTTAATAAATAGTACTCCAACGACTTTTAATTTGTCGACGTCCAAACATTGGCACCACAAAAGAAGATCCCCCATTACCAGTTTCAGCAGAAATAAATGCATTTAGGATATCAAAAGCGTCCGGCGCTCTTACATGTACATACATTTGAACCTTGATTATCCGTCGTCGTGACACATAGCGGGGACCATATTATTAAGGGTTGGAATACATATGTAGCGTTATTGCACAGAATCTTTGGTTTTATCAACTAGAGAAACCCATTATGAACAACTTAGTTTGATTAGATTGTTGTTGACCAAACTCATTGGCACAGCATCAATGATACCAATATGAGGGTCATTTTCGGTTTGTTTGTTGATAGTAGATCGGTTATTAATCAACTCTGTATTTCTATCAATTCGTTTATTTTTCATATCATCTATATCACGGGAAATTGTCGTTATCAAGTCAAACAGGTGAGAGATCCCACTTATTTTTTTTGTTGAGAGAAAATCATTCTAGTTAACCATCAAGGGTTGACGTTCGTTCGTTTTCTGAAATTTAAGCATTGATATTTTTAACCCTTTGCCTTAAAACAACGTATGGGAGACGTGATCGTACTGCTGTGCCTAAAATGAGAACCTCGTATCACACACGTGATGATTCTTTCTGGCCAAAAGTGAAAAGCTCGTATCAGACACGTGATGGTTTTTACGCGATAATGTTTTTGTTTTTGCGTTATTGTTTGTTACAGTTGCAATATAAGAGTTGTGTTCATCGTCGCTCGATTCATAAGGCAAGGGGTTAATAATCGCGTGGTGTATTCGACATCTATGTATACATTCGTGGTAAAAGAAAGTCGTGTGTTGGACACAACATATATTTATCCCTCGTTTTTTGGGAACATTAACACAATAAAAATGCACTTTGAGAACATAACAACATTGGTTGAAAATTTAATCCTTAATTTAAATGCTAAACTTTTAACACCATTGCAAAAATTGATAAAGCTTCTATGGAAGCTGCCAATTCCGGTACACAGGTTCCACCAAAGTTTGCAAACATCTCCCAATTAATGGAAAAAATTTAAAGTAAAGAAAGTACGCAGATGCCGAATTTTGACGAATCATAACTCGGCATTTGTTGTTCATTTATAATGCTTTCATATGTGCTTTTCCTCTACTAAAATTGTTATGTCAATCAATAAATAAATTGCCGGTAATTTTCAAAATGATTTGAACTAATTTTATTAGAAATTTAATTTACAATCTTTGTATTTTAATCGTTTTTTCGTAAATGATAATACTTTTCAAAATATTTGCAAAAAACGTAAAAGCTCCTATGGAAGCTGTGACGAGCGATCAGTCAACCCGCCTGAACTGTAGAGTGCAGACATTTAGTCTGCACTGAACCACGCACACACAAAGATTTTGAAAACTTTTTTTCACTTTGGCGATATAGCGAATGGTAAATCTGCTAAAATCATATAACATTGAAAATAAATCGACTCTCGAGCAAGTTTACGTTTAGAAAGGGAGACAAAAATGGTGGAATATAATTCTAGTATACTTAGTTCCTGTTTAAAAAATTAAGTTTACTCTTTCTTAACCGACTGTAACTTTATTATTTCAAATAAATATGGCAACTTTTTATGTCCAGCTTTCTATACGTTAACTTTGCCTTTACCCTTTCTTCGCAGGACACACGTTTTTCGAGTTTTTAATTAGTCAAGTTAAAATAAACACCCGGTTTTTATAACGCAGTTCTACAACTACACAACGAATATGCTTAATCTTATCGCAAGCTTCACGTAAACCAAAAGTTTACGAGTAAGTAAAATATGTAAAAATAATATCTCGTGCCACGTTTCTTTTAAAATTGTGTTTTAATCTTTTTTATCTTGCATTACAAAGTGTAACTTAGAATAACGGTTTAAGAAAGTGCTTCACAACATCCAACTTTAAGAGATAAATCACTGAACTTTACAACATTAAAATGGAATTTCTTGAAATAATTCAACAACAGCTCATGGCTAATCAAGGAAAGGTAATCCTTTCATGTGAGACGCTTGCTTCAGTGGCCTCAGTAGCCCAAACATATTTGGAAGAATTGGTTCTCTGAAACCAGAACAAACTTTATTCATAGAATCTGATGAATAAATATTTTACTTTGCCTGGATCCAAATCAAGCATAACAAGAAAATTTTATTCTGAAGGATGTCTTAAGTATAAATAAGTTAGGGTCAGATCTCTTCATTTATTATGACACAAGATATTCCTAGAGGGGTGTACATTTCCAATATTTGCTAAGATACATATAGTTATTAATTTTGTTTTTAAATTACTCAGAGGAGGTCAACCATTTCTATGTTGTTTGTTAGAATCGGAATTTTGCAGTAGTTTCGACACTTTAAAATTAAGAAAAGAGGATAATGTATTTTTCCTCGTTAAATATTAGTTGATGACTAAGTGTTTAATATCATCATATGATAAACTATACTAAGTCAATCGCAAAGTCGCGTGGTAATTAATTGTTTATGCCCAGCAATTTATTTGCTAAGAAATTAGCGCATTGCTATATAGTAAACTACTATTGATCTTCAAATTTTAATTTCCTCATATTTAAATTATTCAAGAACAAATCATGGTGAGGATCATCTTTTTTCTTTTAGTAACTTTTATTCCGAAAATATGTGTTTAATGATTAAAACGTCTAACCAAATGTTAATACCGCGTATTATTTAAGTCTTATGTACGCACCTCTGACATTTGATCAAATATTTAACGACACAATTCGCGCCCTTCCAAGTAGTTGACCTCATCAAATTTTGTAAATGACGTGTGCAAAGTTCTTGCTACTCGCGGTAAATCGATGAATCTCAATATCGTCATCATCATAAATAACACGAATTAAGTTGTCTTCAGATTGTCTTAATATTGTACGTAAAAGTAAAATGTATGTAAATCGCATTTAAGTGATGAATTTACCACCTATATTGTTGGTTTACATCAATGCAAACATTTATACAAATTTTTATTTTAATGTTTCTTTCCAGGGAGCAACTTCTTAAATGGAATGGATGGGGTTATAAAGATTCACGATTCTTGGTAAAAAATCATCTGCTAGCATTTTCGGGAACACGATATCCAATCGGTGACACGGAACTGCCCGATTTCACAACTCATATATTAGCAAAATTTAATGTTGATTTAGACGTGAAACTAGAAGCAAAACCAATGCCCACCGAGTTTCCAGAATCTCGACCTTGCCCAGAATTCCGCGAAGTGCTAAATCAACAAAACATAAGCCATTCAGATATTGGTATCGATCGTTTGATACGATCTCATGGACAAACACTATACGATATACAAATGTTGCGTGAATTAAATTATAAGCGAATACCAGATCTGGTTGTGTGGCCCACATCACACGATGAAGTGGTCGAGATAGTTAAGGCGGCGAACGATTATAATGTTGTGCTAATACCATTTGGAGGTGGTACCTCGGTTTCAGGCGCATCCACCTGTCCCCAAGATGAAATGCGCGTTATTGTTGCGCTTGATACTACGCAAATGAATCGTTTGCTTTGGCTGGATAGAAAAAATTTAACTGCGTGTTTTGAGGCCGGAATTATTGGGCAGGATTTAGAACGAGAGCTACAAGCTATCGGCTTAACAGTTGGACACGAACCCGATAGTTATGAGTTTTCTTCGTTAGGTGGATGGGTGGCAACTCGGGCGTCTGGTATGAAGAAAAATGTTTACGGAAATATCGAAGATATCGTGGTCAGAGTTAAAATGGTAACAACGAAAGGTGTACTGGAGAAAAATATCTCAGCACCTCGAATTTCATGTGGGCCCGATTTTAATCACGTAATATTGGGATCTGAAGGTACACTGGGTGTTGTGACCGAAGTTGTGCTTAAAGTGCGACCAATCCCACCAGTGAAACGATACGGATCACTCGCCTTCCCCGATTTTGAAAGTGGATGTGATTGTATGCGTGAAATAGCAAAGCGGCGATGCCAACCCGCTAGTATTCGTCTGATGGATAACGAACAGTTTAAATTTGGACGTGGTTTAAAAGCGGCCAGTACGCTATGGACACAAATAATCGAGTCACTTAAAGTTCTAGTCTTAACAAAAATTAAAGGATTCAATATGGATAAAATTAGTGTGGCAACATTATTGTTTGAGGGTGAAGCGGACGATGTGGACAAGCAGGAAAAGCTCATCTATGCTATTGCGAAGAAGTTTGGAGGAATACCGGGCGGTGCGACTAACGGTGAACGTGGTTATGTTTTGACATTTGTTATTGCGTACATACGAGTAAGTACTTTGATTTTTTTTATGTTTAGTTAAATAAACACCGGTTTAGTTTCGGGTTTTCGTCCGTAAATTTCGATGAAAAATTTTTACCAACCAAACAAGTAAAAGTACCTACCTAAATCAAATAAAAGTTCAACTAAAACAATGCTCGTACCTTATATTTGATTTGTCTGTTGTTGTACTTTAATGGTTTCGCCGCATCACGTAAGAATAAATAGAAATTTTTTTGTATATTCCAAGAAAAATTAATTAAATATTTGAATCCGCACGTTAGATTCAGGAACACGTAAAGTTTTGTAATTTGTTTAGAAGAAAATACATATGTATCGCGGAACCACAATTACGAATCACTGTAGTGAAAGTGCACTTATGATTACTCCATGCACTATACCCAATGCCATCATCACCCATTTCATAAAAAATATATTTTATATTATATGCGATAACATCTCGGATGATCGCGTACGGCTATAAAATTGAAGTTTAATGTCTTCTCTGTCTTGTACCTTTACAGATTTAAGTAATAAATCCACTTTCTAACAACTTGCCTCCGACGACAAATTTAACAATGAGTTACAAAAACATAAAATTGTCTACACACAAATTACAAATTTTACTTTCATTAATTATGTGAGCTTTGACTATGACTGCAAATTGCTTCATATTTTCGGCACAAATGAAAAAATATTTATTAACTTAAAGATTAAATGTTAAGTTCATTGATGAATTTATTTTTTGTTTGTTGTAATATTTTGATTGAACAATTTACCAAGTTTGTTATTATTTTTTTTCGCATACACATGGCATCAATTTGTTTTAAAGTATTCCGGTCGATGTTTATCTAATATGCAAAGAAAGTTTTGAGGCCGTTGATATTTGTCGATCTGACGCCGACCCGTAAAATATGAATTGTTATTACATATTTATTACAAGTACCTGCTTTGAGATTAAAACAACTAATGTGTACAACAAGCACCATTGCTAATATGTTTATAGTTTTAATTTGCATTCTAAGATAAATAATAGCATATAGGTATGTGGTAGATTATTGCACAATTATAATATCAACAACCAACTACTCGTGATGATGCAATTTGTGCGATGCAAAATTAATTTATCTTCTTTCAGATAATAGTGTGAAATAATTCTTGGTTTCTAGACATCACTGTTTTTGTGGAGTCCTCTTCAATGCCCGTTTTGTGGTCAGTACTCTTTCATACATAATTCAGCATTTGCAAAAATATTTGCACGGACACGATAATAGAAAACGAATTCACAACTAGCCATGTCATTAATCCTCCCCCGACGTTCCTTCTGGCCATTTAGTTCTAGTGTGAAATAGAAATTATCGCTTGACATTTGGTAAAATGTGTGTTAGATCTTTTAGAAGCAATATTCTCTTATAGATGGACGCCTTTTCTTATACATTTTAAAGCAAGTGTCAGTTATTTGATATGCTGCCTCTCAAGCCGCTTGTTACGTATATGATTCACCTCCTATCGATTCGTGAATTAATTTGCAGTTATAGTGTGGTTTAAAAATACGGAATTCAAACATCAATTTCGAAAAATCACCGACTACAACTACAACTTGTAGTTGCGTCTGTCGATATGACCCTAAGATGATGTGGTTCTATTTCATTTTATGAAAATGATTTGGCTGTTCTCTCCGATTTTGCAGATATCAAGTAACAGCCAATGTTATGTTTGATGTCTCTCTTCTAATAAATAGCTGGACCTTTCGTTTATTTTAAGTTATTTATATAAAGCATAAATTGAAAAATCATTGTCCTTATATCTGATATTTGGTCTAAATGTCTACTTAAGTATAAAATCCTAGGTTTGATAGAGTTCGAGTCTCAAGCACACACTCAAATTTTGTGAACATTTTATATGAATGTTATTTTTTCAGTTATGACTTGTACAAAATTGGAAAGTTTGAAAAAGCCAATAATGTAATATTATATATAGTATATAGCAGAAATCAACAGGCCATATAACTGACCAAAATTACTCAATTTGAATGACCGAGTTGATATAGCTGAACCCCAACGTATAAATTTTAGAAATGAATTTACTGGGAATTTAGCCCTGTCAAAGAACTGAAAACAAAGTTCACTGGTTGTCCCGGATTTAGGATTTTATTCTTTGCTATAGCTGAACTGATAAGGTGATTAAATACAAAGGCCTGAATATCTAAAAAGAAACAATGGAATGTCATACAGGTACTTATAGTATTATGAAATCACATTCGGAATATTACAATAACAGATTTTCATCTTGAAATAATTGTATCTCGTAATTTGATCGTCGCTTCGCACAATCGGCATTCTTGTTTTGACGATGGGTTATTTAAATTCGAACGTCTCAGTATTATTAATTTTGTAGAACGTGTTCTGATGGAGTCTCTTCTGGTGGTATCATGGATATTTGATTATACGATTGTAACCTGTTGTCAAAGGAGCTGTTGTTTAATGGAACTGATAAAAATTTTGTTAGTTTTATAACAGATTTTGTTATGGTTATATTATTGCCACTATATAGGTTACCATTACCTTGGGTGCGCTTATACTCCCTACGTACTTTGCACGTCCTTATCAAAAGATAAATATTTGCTTTTCTTGTAAATGTCAATAGATATTGCCTTTATTTGTCCGATAAATGCACTTAATTCCGCCATTCTTTATCAAAATTAACTAATTTAATTATCTTTATCTTTATCAAATTTAATTTAATAAAATCTTTAACCGAAGTCTATCTAATTGATATATCGAACGTCATTGGCTTAAAAAATATTTTGCAATAGGTTTAGGTTTCAGTGGTTGACACTTATGCCAATTTTTGCCCATTGTGATACCACAATGGGTGGTATCACACAACTACAGTATGTAACCTGCTAATTGCAAGCTTTATGTCAACCTATGCATTGACGTGGACGGTGGGTCGGCGCTGACTTCTGAACTCCATAATAGGGTCTTACTTGTGTTTATTATACATCACCGATTGTAATCGATGATGAAAATTCGATTTGCATCTAGCCTCTGATGGAAGTCGAACCCAGTACCTCCCGGTCCAAGTGCCGAAGCTTTAACCACTGCACCAATTGTCCGGTATTTTGCGATAGAGTACGGTAAAATTTATAAATAGGAATTTTCACCAATAATTGGTTCATTACTGCTTGTAGAGATTGTCAAAATCTCTTCGAAAAAAATTAATAACTCTAGACTAAACGGTAACACCAAACTTTAATTTAGGTTATAAGCTTGTTGAATTGTTCTACCTAACTATAATATGTACAACCAATACCCCATTATTAGCTTACGTCTGTAAAAGTATCGTAACCGTGCACGCAACAAAACACGTTTTACAAAAATAAATTGCAGCCATGAATCATACTACTACGACTCGTCTTCTGTTCGGAATTTTCAATAATAAATGAAGCCGCAGATTAACCAAGGTCAATCACCATAATTATACCAAGCAAAAACAAATAAGATGAAAACAAAACATGAAATTTATTTGTTAATCAAGACATTTTTAAAAGCTCAGACAAGAACGTAAGAAATATCACTCAGTTGTTAAATAATAATAATACAATAGTGTATTGTCAGACAACTAAAGAATTTGTTTGCAACAGCGATTAACGCCTGAGGCGCTAATCATTTCATAATACGAAATTAGCTAAATTCGGTAATGGTCGTCCGTTATGTGATGCACAAAACGTTTTTTAATTACATTAAATTATAAATTACGTCGGTTTTGCATAATTTTAGAAAGATTTTGTATGTTTTGCAGAAGAAAAGACTAATATATATTCAAATGCAAATTATCGATACACCAAAAAATTCTTCTTTAAGTAAATTATGATTTGACCAAAGGCAGCTAATTAATTATATTATCGTGTTGGAATAATTATGAAATTATTAACGCTTGAGTGTGAGTTTATATTTTTTTGGCGCAGGGAAATTTCCAGTACGGTAACCTAAATGCCCAATCGATCCAGATCACTTTGTAAACAAATGTTCCCCTCTTCATAGTATTCTGATGCTCTGAAATTAAGTTCCTTTCGTTTGCTTAGGTTTATACAGATAAAATAGTATTTTATTGAGTTGTTTTTCCCATGTGAAGTTACGATAATCAGTTTTTACTTCGGATTAATCATTGATAAGTCCACTGAAACCAAAACAGCTCCCAAATTTGCTGGATAACGCATACTAGTATGCCGAGGGAGTTTCTGTTTCCATTTCATTTCGTTTTTTGCGTATTCTTTTTTAACGTGGTCATGTGATCAAAATTTGTTATAATTACAGTGATAGACATTCGTATAAACGCACTATGTTTTTTAAATATATTTCTACAAGCAGACCTATCTAATTATTTCCAATTAACTTAAATTGTTTATTTCGACTAAAATAAGTAGTTAAGATAACAAATTAATGACAATTATAATATTTGACTTTAATAAAATTGAAAAATTTAAAATTTAGGTAGACATTCGTATAAACGAACTCGAGATAATTAAAACACCAGTAAGAAATAATTTTTTTTTTTATTTATTTAATATTTTGTATGACCTCCACCATTTTGTATTACATCGAGAACTCGATTTGGCATTGAATCTACTAATTTTTTCAGTGTTTCTAGATCAATTTTCGCCCAACAATCACGGATTGCACTTTCAAAGTCATTAACATTATCAAATTGCCGAGCATTTGCATAGACCTTGCCAGCCAGAATACCCCAAAGGTTCTCGATAGGATTGCAGTCAGGACTGTAAGCTGGCCATTCACGGAGAGGTATGTTTTTCTCGCGAAACCATTGTTTGGATTCATATGACATATGGATAGACGCATTATCCTGCTGGAATATGCAATTCTCGTGATCAATACCATCAAGGTAACTAAGTAGAACATCTTCCAAAAGATATATGTACATACGGGAGTATCCGGGTCGTTATGAAGCAGATGGGAAGCTTTGCGTAGTAAGAAAAGGCTATGGGGAGCCGTCAGAATAAATCACCTTTTGCCAATCTGTTGGCCACGACATGTATTTACGAGCAAATTTGAGGCGGCTCTCTTTATGCACGATAGTTAATCGCGATTTACTTCTCAATTTACTCCATTTAATGTTTGGTGAACTTGTCAAAATACGGGTAATTTGTTGAGTTGTCAAAGGAAGGTGCAATTTCTCCTTTATCTCTTTGCATGACAGCCGATTTCGAGTAGCCTCATGTTGAATTTGACCAGTTTGACGTCCTGAGATCTTGGTTCGGCCTTTTTTTGGGGCTTTTACACCATAGCTTGAGCCTTTTTTAAAAAAAATTGCGGATGACGCTTTCAGATCGCCCAATTTTTCTTGCAGTTTGCCGGTTGGAATATCCTTCTTCCTTATATATTTTTATCGATAACTGATGCGCGTCAGTTAAACGATTACCTTTAGGCATTGCTAAAAAACAGTGCTTAAAATGACTTTTTTAACAAAATACCTTTGAATATGTATGAAAAAATTAGAAACAAATTCAAACTTAAATAAAAAAATCACTTTTCACGTAAGTACTGCGTTTAAACGAATGTAAATACTGACTGCTAGAAGATTTTTTGTTTTATTTTGTATATTTCGCCGTACTGTTATTTTATTTTTAGTGCAGGCAAGTTCCCGTTAGACAAACAATAAACTGTAATAAAAACAAAATTGATCGAGAAATTAAGAACAGCGAAGAAATAAATGGTTAAAGGGTGAAAAATTAGTGCGTTTATACGAATGTCTATCACTTGTATAGTAATGATTGCTTGACGCGTGGATGACGTTGTTTAAGGAACGAACGAAGCGATAACGAAGCGTTATTTGAAGCGATTGAACTCTCTGACCAGGCTGATGACATTTTCAGTAAAATTGATGAACATCATCTTCCCATTGAAATTATGTATATTAAAAATAAGCAAAATGCATTACCTGAAGTAAACTAAAAAAGAAATTTTAAATTTCAAAGAATGCAATTATGATTTGACTAATTTCGAAATAAATGCAATAAATTGGGTATGTTCAATAACTATAATACTGAGCAGTCTGTTGGACTTTTTTACAATTTGATAAACTCTATAATTTCAAAAAATGCGCCTGTTATTCGCTACAGATATAACTCCTATCCGGAATAGTATTCAGTTAAATTGATCAAGCTCTTATCTGTTAAAGATACTTTCGTAAAAAATTTAATAAAATCAAGGATTCTGAATATCATTCTATGTTTGCACTACTAAGATCTCGAGTTAAAAAGGAACAAAAAATATGCTATAAGAAATACTTGAATAATATTGAAAGCTCAATTTGTAATAATCCCAAATTATTCTGGCCCTATTGCAAACAAAAAAAAGAAAAAACGTTTCCATCCAATATGTACTATGATAACACACATGCATTAGATCGTAAGACTATTACAAATTTATTCTCAATTTTTTTTAAATCAGTTTACAACATTAATAATTTACCAATACCGAGTCCAAGCAGTTTAATTGGACTTCATAGTTCCTCGATATTAAACGGTTTTTTTGTTTCTTATGAAGAAACTTATACCAATTTAAATCTTAACACAAATAAGGGTGGGTTGTAGCCCAAATTCAATTTTACCTCTTTATCAAAAATGTGTCTGATCCTTGCAAGAAAGTATTTTTCCCAGTAAATGGAAACCAGCGAAGGTTGTGCCCATCTTTAAAAGTCGGGACATCAACAATGTAGCAAATTATAGTCCAATTTATATATTAAACGTGTTTTCTAAAGTTTTTGATAAATTATTTTATATTAAAAGATAAAATATCGAAATATCAGCACAGTTTTTTTTTTGCGGCCGCTCACCTTTAACCAACTTAGAAAACACACAATCAGTTGATGACAGATTTTTCAAAGGCTTTTGGTAAAATAAATCATTCTCTCTTATTAAACCAAATTATGGCATAGATGGTAAGATTCTTAGCTGGTTAACTTCCTACTTGAGCAATAAACGTTAATATGTAGAAATAGAAGGAATTCGGTATAATGAAATAATTCCCACATCAGGTGTTCCACAAGGTTCCACTTCTTTACTACTAAAAGTTACTTTTTATTAATAATCTTTCAACCAATCTTGAAAACAATATGTTATTATTTGCGGAGGATCTTAATAATTTATTTGACTGGTGCCAACTAAATCACATAGAATTAAATGTAAATAAATGTTTTGTACTTAAAATCAAACCCAGAAATATAAGTTCCAGATGCAATTATCGAATCAATAACGTAGAAGTTAAAGTCAAAAGTTTTGCCCGTGACCTAAGAGGACCTAAGAGGATAGACGAAAAATCAATAACGAGCTTATCTATATCTATAAAAATGGTGCAAAAAATGTATGTGCGCGCATCAGTTGAGAACGGCTGAACCGATTTGGCTCAATGTTTTCTGTTGTGTTCGCAATTACCAGGAGATGGTTCTTATGAAAGAAATTTTTAAAAAAATCCACCGAAAAAGTCGGAAAACCCGAAAAATCGAATAAAAAACCATTTTCATATGAATTATGTGTGTATATTTTTTATGAGACAGGTGATGTAGTGGTTAAAGCTTCGGCGCTTGGATTGTAAGGTACTGAATTCGATTCCCACCGAAGGCTACATCCAAACTGCTACTTTGTTTTTTATCCAATCTATTTATTTTATCTATTTATTTCCTCTATCTATTTATCTAAATAAAAATCAATTGCCGTGCGTTAGTCTCGCAAAATCTTCTTTTTGTGCATTGTCCATCTCAATACAGTGGGGCTTAGAAAAAAAAATTCGGAAAAACTCAAAGGAAAATCCGTAAACACAAAAAAAAATCGAAACCAAATGGAAAACCGAAAAATCAAAAAAAAAAAATCGGGAAATCGAGAATTGCGTTTTGTAGAGGAATTTTGTATGGAAATACACTTAACACCACCGCGATGAAAATTGTATTTTGACAATGATCATTCATTTAAATAGCCACTTCGGATGATTTTCAATAGATGGCGTTGGTTGCGGACTACTATAAATATAAGTTGTGTAGAATTTTGACAATCTTATCTTCTATATATAAAAACATGTGCATTCAGTTCCCCGTTCTTTTGGCGTTCGCTATGACGATTAACAAATCACAAAGTCCATTTGCAAACAACAACTAAATTTTCAATAGATGCCTAAGTTTGAATCGATCTTTTATTCACTTTTCAATAGATTATGCCGCCTTTATGGTTGCGTTCGTTCGTTCATTCTGACAATTTTTTCCACCAATCATATTGTTCAAAATTGACGATTCAGAATTTTTGTACAAAAGATGATTGGTCGAACAAATGACCGAACGAACGAACGCAACCATAAACCTATCTTTAGTGTTGAATTCGATGAAAAAGTGAATGGAATGGCCACTCAACCGTCTAACTCAAACGTCTATTGAGAATTGAGTTGAGTTGTTTGATTTTTCTATCATCAAAATCAATTTTCGTGAAGGTCAAAAGTGTTTGCTCGGACGAAATAATTTGGGGCGAGACAAAGTTCGCCGGGTCAGCTAGTGTTATATTAAATTTTAAATGACACAATTGATTAAGATTTAAAAGCGAAAGTTAAACTGAACACTAATCTATTCAACATAAGAAAACTCCTAACATTTAATGTCAAACCGTTTAAAACAAATTATTGTAAAAACTCTCCTTTAATTTGTGTGCAAAATGCTCATAATATTTATTTTAATGATTTAGAAATTAGGGGTTTCTTAAGCAATTTGCAAAAAATATATACAGTCTTGGCCAAAAGTATTGAGCACCCATGATATTTTAAAATTTTTTTGTTTTGTATCAACATGAAATAAATTGAAACAATTTTTATAGGTTCTCATACTATTTATTTATATAAAGTTAATATTTTGTGGGTCCACCCTTTGCCTTAATTAAGGCAGAAATTCTTTAGGGTAGAGAACTTACAAGTTTTTTACGTTCTGCAGGACGTATGGCGCTCCATTCTTGGTGTAGACAGCATTTTAGGTCTTCTTTGTTGTTTATTGTGTAGCGCCTAACTCTGCGTTTTAAAAAACTCCATAAATGTTCTATGGGGTTCAGGTCCGGGGACTGGGCAGGCCACTCCAGAACCTCAATGCCATTTTCTCGAAACCGTGCCATTGTGCGGGCAGATTTATGACATGGCGCGTTATCCTGCTGGAATTTTACGCTATCCATGTTTGTATCACCAAAAAGTGTTAAAAATGAGGGCAGCAACGCAGATTCTAGGACGTTTATGTATTTTGAAGAGTTCATGTGGCCTTCACACACGAACATTTCGCCAACTCCAGAATTAGTCACGCAGTCCCAGACCATTATACTGCCCCCGCCGTGTTTTGCGGTTGGTACCACACACTCTGGACTAAATGCTTCGCCTACCCGGCGACGCACAAAAAGCACACCAAGTGTACCAAAAATCTAAAATAAAGAAAATGTAGAGACTTTCGGAAAACTAAAATATTTGTATCGATGAATTTTATTTTAAAATCATATTATTTAATATTATTAGGGCATTGAATTGTCAACTTACTTCAAAGTTTGATTCGTCTGACCACACGATATTTGACCATTCTTCTTCGGTGAGACTTTGGTATTTTAAAGCCCATTTATACCGAGCCTTCTTGTTTTTTTTCGGAGAGCCAGGGTTTCTTTCTGGCTTTACAGCCTTTCAAATCAGCTTCCTGGAGCCTTCTGCGAGTGGTGCGAGTAGAGATTGGTTTCCTAATTTCTACTGACAACTCAACAGCGAGGTTTGAAGAAGTTCTTTTCCTATTTTTTAAAGCTTCTATCACTAACTTTCGGTCGTCACGGTATGTAGTGATGCGTTTGCGTCCGGTTCTGTACCTATTACTGTGTGTATCACTAGCGGAGAATCGCTCAATAGTATATTGCGCAGATTGGCGTGAACATTTCACAGTTTTAGAAATCTCTACTTATGATTTCTCTAGCTCATGCAGAAGCTGTATCTGCACACGTTGTCCTAAACTTAACTCTTTGTTTCGGCATATTGCAATAATATCACTAAATTTAACAAATTTAGGACTAGATCACTGGATGTGTACACAATGAGCGAAAGTAGCAAACTGACGCATAAACACAAACTGGAAAAATAATAAATTTTATTGCACCAGCTGGTTTATTGCAACACCTGCGGTGTGAGTCACTGTTTTTAGTCCTTTTTAGATGTCGAAAAAATAATAAACAAACAAAAGGGGGTATTTTCTGTTATACTTATCGTGTACGCCCCAAATTTATAGGGTGCTCAATACTTTTAGCCGAGGCTGTATTTAACCTTTTAGACAACTGTAATCCCCGTTAAGATTAAATTTAATTTGTGATTTTTTATTAATTTTTTTAATTTTAAATACTAATTTTATTTTATTATATGCTAGCAAGTAATTGGGAAAAAATTTTCCGTTTGTTAGCTACTTATGAATGAAATAAATAAATTATTTTATTGCAAAGAAAATTGCAGCGGAAACTTATCGTTTGCTTGTAGAAATTTACGGTGAGCATGCTCCATCGAATACAATGCAAAGAATGGGTTTGACGATTTAAAAATAATCATTTGGGCTTTGAAGACAAAGAGCGACCACCCAAAAAATTTGAAGATGCTGAATTGGAAACGTTATTGGCTGAAGATTCTTCTCAAACACAATTAGAATTGACTGTAGCATTACATGTTGATCAATCAACTGTTGCCAAACGTTTACAAACAATCGCCGATATCTGGTATCAGATGAAACTATCAATGGCGATATCTACCGACAGCAACTAGTACGTTTGGAGCAAATTATAGAGGAAAACGACCAGTATGGGTGAACAGACACAAGAAATTAATTTTTCAGCACGATAATGCAACCATATTGCAAACGTAACATGAAAATTCGCACAAAAACACAATTGATATGTTATTTGGAATGTTACATCATTTTTTCGATATATTACCGAATAATTAACAAATAAATGCATTAGTACACTTCGTACGTATGACGTTCTTTTTTTATAGCCGTCATTTGCTCTGGGAAGAGAAAAAATTGTGTAATGAGCAAATGACGGTTACAGTCATAAACAATTGAAAAAAGTGTGTTTCTAAGCACGGTCGTCAATTTAAAAGTGTGCGGCAACGTGTTACATATTAAGATCAATTCTTATTTTTAAATGTTCTTTTTTATTTTTATCTATTTGCAATTGATAAGACTAAAGCTAGTAGCTAAGTTTCCATTTCAGTTTTTCATAAGTGGTCTTTGCAGTTAATTCTATAATAAGTAATAAAATTTCAATTAATATTATCCTCATAAATTCTAAATATAAAGGAATTATCAAACACTTATTATTTGCACTTTATATAGAAAAACAAACTTATTGTTGTGCAACGAATTAGGCTTGCAAGTAAATATTTAGAATTTGTACGTCGCTTGATTGTGGTTTGCCGCAAATTATTAATTATAAATCAAGGATATTGGTCTCGTATAGGTGGTGGTGGTTATATGAAGCAACGTAATTTCATTCAACATCTTCTTATTAGTTAATAATTTACATGAAGTATTCAAGCGTTTGTTTAACTAAGACATTAAAAGTGTATTGTAAACACGTTAAGATGGTAAACTTTTAATAATTTTAATTTAAATGTAAATACTAGCGTTGTGATGTTTCGCCAGCTAACTAACAATAACAATTAGGTGATTTACATTGATTTGTGAACAGCTTATTTGCATTAATACGCAAACAATCTGACAATTATCCTTGCATGCATCTACGAGTTATCATCGAGTCTGTAAATTTCGTTATACGCAAATAATGTAATACGTAAACGGTCTAGAAGGATTGAGTGCGTCTCGAATTTTTTCATATTTGTAACTATTAGGTGTGCAAGTAGAAACTTCACTCTGAAGTTGGTTGCATTAAAATATTCTTGGACGCATCCAAATCGAAGCCGAAGAGTTGACATCTGCATGAATTTGCTTTATCCGTATACAAAAGAAAGAATGTTTTTGCACCAAATCATTACGGGTGATGAAAAGTGGGTTTTGTACGATAATCCTAAACGCAGAAAACCATGGGTTGATCCAGGCCAACCATCAACAACAGTTGCAAAAATGAATATTCATGCCAAGAAAGTGTTACTGTGTGCCTGGTGGGATTGGAAAGGAATCATGTACTACGAGCTTCTGGAACCTGCTCAAACTGGCACAGCTAAACGTTACCAGGGCCAATTGATCAAATTAAGTGATGCTCTGGCATCTATTTAAGGTGATACTGCTGCATGACAACGCTCGTCCACATACTGCAAAATCAACCCAGCAACTCATTAACCCTCTACTTACACACCTAATACTTTCCGTTTGAAGTACTACGCGGGAAAATTACGCCAAGGCCATTCAAATACCGCACACAATATTCCCGTGGCACGTAAAGTTTATTTGTATAAGTAAAGATTTAAAATCGAAATTCTCATTGAAGCCACTTTCGGCTCAGCATAATAACATAACATACCCGCTCGAACATAACAAACAATTTCAACATTAACACCTCTTTGTAAAATAAACGTGACCACTCCATCTTTAACGAGAATAGCGCATAAATTTAAAAACAGATATCACCTTCAACTTACTGACGCTCGTCTTTGTTTTTTGTGTACTCACGTCGTCACCTCAGACTCGTATTACCTTGTTTATATGTATATCGCAGTTAAGCTTTTCGGGCATAATTAGTCGAACGTGTACAGATATTAAATTTTTTCTTTAATTGTTTTGTATATTGTAAGTTATGACTGTAAATGTGGAAATGATAAAATAGCAAAAAATTTAAAGAAATCGCGATATGTGTGATGCTATTTGTTGTAGCTTTGACAGATTGATAATTAATATGACATGAAGTTAAAGTGTCGTACAAGTATTACCCAATCAACTTCATCACAGGCTATTGAATTTGCACTGATGTAATAACATATTATATACTGTGTAATATGCAAATAAGATTATTTTCTACAAAGTTTGTTGTTTAATGCGCTAGTGCACGTAAAAAATGTAAACAGGGTCAATTAGTTGTATTTAAACATGGATGATTTAATTGCCATTGCATTATGTCTGCCTGTTAGCACTGATCACTAGGAAAGTACTTCTACTGCAATTTACAATCTCAAGATTTCATAATATTACTTTCATTAGAAATAATTTCGGCTTTATAGGTTCCTCTTATTAAGTTCCGATAGCTTAGAGGCTCAATTTCGCAAAAAAAAATCATAATATGGAATTGTTTTCAATGGAAATAAGCAATATGGTTAGATGATAGCAAAACTAACCGATTTGAATCTGACGGTTGCATGTGGACTTGGCATTGGATCTCTTTGATTACCGCATAATTTAAATCGGAAATTAAAATGTGGAGGTGGTTCTTTAATGGTATTGGGGGCAGATGTCTTTTGGTGTTCGTTCGCCAGATAAAAAAAAATGGAAATAGAATGGCATTGGACTGCTACACACATTTTTTGGAAGCAAATCTTCTTGGGAGTGTGAAAAATAGGCAATCTTATTTTTCAAGAGGACACAGACTACAAGCATTTCGCTATAATTGTGAATAAGGGATGGCTGGGGAGAATAAAGGTTTCTGAAGATCCATCCCGATCATCTAACCTTAGCCTTATAGAACGTCTCTGAGTGCCTTGGAACAGGTGGCCGTTATGGCCGAGGCAACCAGAGACCGGGAGGGTTTGGACGTCGAGTTCGGCTATACAAATTGTTAAGTTGTGATTATAGGCCTTTAACCTATCTTGGACGTCCGTGAGAATGATGCCATCAGGCCTTGTCAAGTTGTAAGCCTGAGGCTGTTTATTGTGTACCAAATTTTACTCCTCTCATGTGATTTGTGATTCCGAGGCATGCAACCATAAACCAAGAGCGAGCCTTTGTGGCGTAAACTTGGCGTAATCAAGAAAATTAGCTAGTTTTGGTCCAAAGTCTATTCAGTTGCTGAAGATGACTTAGGCTGGTAGGACTGGAAACTCCAGTCCTGGAGTCGGATTACCTTCAAGATATTTGACAGAGATTTAACGATCCATCTCAATACTAGCCGCAACTACAACTGAATTAGTATAAATTAGTGACATAAAAATATTCTGATTATATTTAGCAATAAATGCATAAACAAATGCAAAAGCTTATACATATAAGCTCTAAGTTCCAGTACCCGAACTTCACTTGTCAAAGCTCTGACGTCAAGACAATATCCATATCCTCGACCTTTGTTTTCATCATAATGGGGTTCGCTTTATAGAGGGAGAGGTTAATTTTCAAGAACCTCAACATTTAGGTTTACACGTTGGCCTCTACCACATTGGTATCAAGCTCGCTACTTGTTTCTGGGTCTTTCTAAAATGGGGCTGTCATCACCAGAGCCCGTTGGGTAGTCATCACCGGATTGAATACCACCCCTTTCAGACGGTCGTCTCCGCTTCGGCATCTTGATCCATTAAGTCCATAAGAGCGTTTCATTCTTTGTAACCATTCTTGGCGGAGCCAAATGGTATAATCACAATACTAAACAACGATAAAATCTCTCACGTAATTTGGTTGCTGGAAACTGCTATTTTTGTTTCCGAACCCGACCCAATTGAATTGAATTTAACTCGTATTTTGTTTTTTTAGTTGATTCTTTATGTGTCCCTATAATTCGTGTCCCTATAATTGTGGAAAAATACTTTGCGTTGGCGTTGCATCGTTCAGCCATAGACGGGCAGATTTGCTATTGATAGTTATTGCTATTATTAGCATTATTAATTTGTTCCGGTGGAAGTAGTAGGAGCCTCGATTTGCTCGATTACAGCCTTATCTATTCCACAGAACGCCTGCAGATTCTTTTGCTAATCTGCATTATAGCAGCTGCAGTATTGGAATATTTCTAAAAATTGTATTAGAGTTGCATTTTACTGTTATAGGAACAAGTAGTTATTGTCAACAAACATTTGGTTAAAACTGATGCTGAGACTAGTTAACTTCCGACTATTTAGTAAGCTTTTAATTTACTTGAATCCTTTACTTGGTCCAAACCGAATGCCAGAAGTTTGCAAATTAGTTTTTTTTACCAAGTCGAAAGCCTTCAATATATGAATAGGCTTGCAACCAGACCAAATACATGTGTATGTAGTCTTTTCTATGGTTATGCCAAAGTGAGATTCTAAATCGTTTTTTCTAAACTTTTTAGGGATAGATGGAATAGGTAGGAATTTAGTTACGAATGATCTTTTGTATAGCAACAACAATTAATGGGTATCTTCGTTATCTTATTCTCAACCTTAAAACACATGCTGTATCGAACCAAATTTTTAATTGAGCGTACCCATTAATACATAAAAACGTAACGAGTGATACAAATGTTGGTGATCTGCGCAGATTTTCTCTAAAATTGCAAAAATATTTAAAAACACACGGCGGAATGCCCCAGTCATAGTTTTATTTTTAGATAATTATTCGTGTGTTCGTTCGTTCGTTCATCATTTCATGTAACCTATGAAGTCGTACGTAAAATTTTTTGTAACAGCAAATCTAATTTCATCTATGACTATCAATTAATCATAAAATTGTTTGTTTATTTACTTATAGGATCTTGCATTGGAATATTACATCGTAGCAGAATCATTTGAAACATCAGTGCCATGGGATCGTTGCGTTTCACTATGTACAAACGTTCGGAATCGTGTAAACTTGGAGTGTGAAAAACTCGGCATTAAATATTACATATTGTCGTATCGCGTAACCCAAACCTATGATGCTGGATGCTGTATTTATTTCTACTTTGGATTTAACTATATCGGCCAAGCGGATCCCGTTGCAACGTACGAGCATATCGAAAGTATGGCACGCGATGAAATTTTATCTTCGGGTGGTTCCCTATCACATCATCACGGTGTTGGTAAATTGCGAAGTCGTTGGTATCCAAGTACAGTATCAGAGGTTGGTGTGGGCCTATATAAGGCGACAAAAGCTGAACTCGATCCCAAAAATATTTTTGCTGTCAAAAATCTGCTGCCTGAGGACACGAATGCCGTGGTATGCGGCGAGCCAAAATCGAAATTGTAACCTAATTTTAATAGGTTTGCCATAAATGTCTCTAAATATCCAAATGATATGATGCGAAGTTCTATAAGATGACAACCAAACATTCCTAAATTACCTATACATAAATGTAATCTATGTATTTATATTCAGTTTTCATTTCGACTCCAAATTTACTTCTGTAGAATTTTCTTAAGATTTTTCTTTTTTGTAATATTTTGTACAGTTTTAAACTTGTGTGTGTGTGTAGTAGCTTTAATTATTATTATTTAATTTAACATTAACATTTATAATTAACGAATTTGATTTAATTGAACAGAATACAAATGTACTACTAATCGCTATTTAGAAGAATTATATATAATGAAACGAATAAAACTTGCGTGCGTGCCGATTTTTTTTTCAATGTGAAATTCTTAAATAAGTAAGAGTGTACAGGTAAGCAAGTAAATATGATGATAAAACGTTTTAATTATAAGTATCGCAAAAGTAATTTTTAAGAGTAAAGGGTAGGTCGATTGACTAGTTGTTGTTCAGTTCAAGTGACGTAATAACAAATCCGATGAATGGTCATTTCATTAATATATCTTTGACAAAATATGAAAATTGAAAATACCAAGATACTCAAGCCAATGAACAATGCATATTTACTTGAAGAAGTGCTTATCTTGTGAAATTGTTTAATTGAAGATAATCTGAACACCATAAAATAAAAAACTAACAGCGTATTCCAAAAGGGAGTGAAGAACAATTAATCATTTCATCGACAGTGCAGGATAGTAAAGCCCTCGTCATCAATTCTCAAACTAATTATTAGAATGGCACACAGGAAAATTTTACATGGAAGAAGTCGGGCTACTTTAGATTATAGATAATTGCACATTTGCACCGCCATATTTATAAGCAGCTATCTAACTCACCACACGTTTTCAACCGGTAAACGATCTAATACTAGTAGATTTCTTCGCTGCATTTTAATCGATTCGTATCCTAATGACGGTTATTTCTTAAGATGTATTGCAATTGCAGAAATTTTATGAGAGCCTCGAACACTAAGCAATAATCGAAGCTTGTCTAAACTCAAGATCGTTGGCTCCACTATCTAATGATAGTATGCGACATAAACCACCTGTTCTTCGGTATATATTGGGGAAAAAATTACGCTTGACCTCTGTAAGTTGCCAAAAGGTGGGATTCGCTAACCAATTTTGGAAAATGCTCCTCGGAAGATATTCTGACTTTAAAAACAATTTCCGAAGAGCAGCGAATTGTTTGGAAATGATTTATTGTTAGGGTAAAAACTAAACCTTTTTTATCAGAAATTTCTTTGGAAAAGCCAGTAAAGATCACAACTCCGGTTTTTATAAATTATTTTGAGTGCAGTGAGATCCGTTAAAGTATCCCATTCTACACTTTGCTAGCAAAGGTTTACATCAATCATGTCAAATAGAATGCAATTCTTCTGTATCTTGAAGCAGCAGGGTTCCTTGTGCGCTTCGTGTCTGGTTCCTAGAAGGGCTTGAGAAAAAGAAACTGTTTTTCAGAAAACATCTAATTTTAGTTGCAATAAAACTGTATTCAGAACGGGTTTGATTTCCATTGTAATATGCGCTGCAAATTCAACAACATCCCCACAGGGTCTGAAACCACAACGCGTTACCAATCCTCAGCACTCAAATGTATTCAACTAAACAGAATATTAGGGCTTCAATTTAGCTATCTCCTATTTGTTGACGTTCAAGTTATTCACTTCGCTTTAGCACTTTCACTTTACCTTTTGAAGTTTTTCATATTAGCCTATTGCGTACAAGCAAAACAAAATATTGTGCCGAAACCCGGGATTGAACCGGGGACCTTTAGATCTTCAGTCTAACGCTCTCCCAACTGAGCTATTTCGGCTATATTGTAATGCTGTATTCTAATTATCCTAGTTCGCCAAATTTATTCAATTATTACAAAATAAATTAATAATATCCCGACATTTCATCAAATTGATCTAAAAATAATAATCCATGTAAAAAACATATAAGTTTTCGATTATCTACTAATAAATTGCGCAACGACTTTTCAAACATAAACAAATATAACATTTATACGGTTTTACGCCCAAACTCCTACTATATGTTACCATTTTACATACTACACATCCAAGTTTTATTGCTGTCACTTTGACGTTACAGTAGTGCAACAACAAAAAGCCGCAAAAGTAATCGATTTTTATTTTTTATTTTCGTTTTTATTTTATTTTTTGAATACAACAGAATTTACGCTTTAAAACCCAGCATGGCTTCACTAGTCGCCAATCTAGATATAGATCCTACGTTTCGAACAGCAATTAAATTGCTTCATTCACCATCGCCTGATTCGGCAGAAAAAATTCGAAATGCTTTGGACGAAATCATCAAACAACGATACGGTTCTTCCAAAATGCTGGTCAACACACTAAATAAAAAGGTAATTGCGGAGGAAAGTACAGTACCCGGAACTCGGGTACGCAGTAAGTCGATCGAAACGAAACAAACCATTACGACGGGAAGCGGTATAGCGGTGGCCGCAAGTGATTTGGACGCACAAATGGGGGAGGTGATTACTGTGCCGTCAGGAATCGTAGTCGAAGTACCCGATGAAATGGAGACTGATGAAAATGAGGCAGCCATCGAAGACGATCAATTTAAAGAGTTCGAGAATTTGATGTGTATCGTCTGTCATCAGGTGGACGTTAGTGTACGTAATCCGCTAGTCGAGTGTATCGAATGCCACTCACTGTACCATCAAGAGTGCCATAAGCCAACTATATCCGAGACGGATGCAAATGGTGCGACCTGGATATGTACCATGTGCAAATCAACTAAACTCGTTGCTACTTCACCGATTATTTCCTCTCCGGTACAATCAGCTACGCCACCATCTACACCATCATCTTCCGGCTCAACAAATCCAACTAAATCTTCCTCATCATCACATTCTTCTGGATACCAATCCAAATCCGCTTCATCAAAAAACTACGAATCTAGTAGCGAGAAAAAATCGAAATCGTCTTCCTCATCGCGAAACAGCCCGAGCTCATCATCGTCATCGAAAGAGCGTTCCAGTTCATCAAAAAACGCAGACCGTAGCAGCAGCAGCAGTAGTTCTAAACATCATGATCGTGAATCCCAAAGCGGGAACGGTAACAATCTAGACCGCCAGACATCATCGGGTTCATCATCATCTTCGTCATCTGGAAATGGTGGAGGAGGTTCAACTTCTTCGAAATCAGTGACTCCAAGTATTAATATCATCAGTGCGGATAAGCGGCTGCAGATTATGAAAAAGAAGGCGGCTAAAATGCACGAGACTAAACGCAGCAAGCATAAATAAAACGATTGTAACTACATAGATTTTGGTATTCGAATAAACGGTAAAATATTTCCAGTAATTGACATTCTCCAATTAAATTCGGTTCATTTTAATTCGAGGGGGGAATAATGAAATTTTGGCGAAAGACAATAGGTAACTTATTTTAGGGAACGGTGTTTACACATTTTCAGCATTTGATTGAAAGTGCGACGGTTGCGTAGCACCGTTACGGATGCTGCGAACAAGCCTAGTCCAACGACAACAATTTTTTTGTTATTGTAAAACCATTTTCATGTATTAATCTCAGTAAATTTGTTTTAATGGGACTGGTATTCGATCAGCAGGCAAATTTTAAAATTAGTTCTAAACTGAGATTAAAATGAACTTGGTTCCACTAATGATTGAATATATGCAATGTCTTATTAACGGTCCTCAACTGTTTATGAATCGATCTCATCTAATACATAAAATGACCGGATAAGTGGTGCAGTGGTTAAAGCTTCGGTACTAGGACCGGGGGGTAGGTACTGGGTTCGAATCCCATCAGAGGCTTAGATGCTAATCGAATTTTCATCATCGATTACAATCGGTGATGTTAATAAACACAACTTTAGACCCTCTGATGGAGTGCAGAGGTCGGCACCGTCCACGTCAATGTACAGGTTGACATGGAGCTTGCAACATGCAGGTGGTATACGGGTATGCTGTAGTTGTTGTGTGAATGGGGTTAATGATGTGGTGCAAATGCGTGGTCTAAGATGGGCCAAGTGTTAATGGTGTAAATATTTTGAAAACAAAGTGGAATGGGAAACTTTTATTCCATACAAATTAACACTTAACTGATACCTAGAAAATATTTTACCCAATTCCCTATTCCCAGATCAATTACTAACACATTATGACCCAAAATTAGAAATCATCTTTGCAGCTGATGCATAAAATCACGGATTATGCAATGGTCTTCTTCATTCCATGTGTGATCAGAAAACGCAGTGTATCATGTGTCACGCGTTTTGTCAACAACAGTACAGTCAAATAGAAAAAGAGGTCTAGCGTATTGAAAAAGGGGGTCTAGCTCCTTATAAACACACCATAAGTTATTTCTATATGGGAAACGAAGAAGGATGTGGCTGTGTATACAGCCAAGCGGCTTCAGCGTTGGGCATTTTAATTACTGTTATATGATTTTAAAATTCGTTATATTTCTACGACAGAGTTTGGGCTGCAGACATATTATCGAGACAAATCAATAAAACGTCACGACCAGATGAAGATTTTTTGACAGCTTCCGGCACACTGGAAAATTATGTACGGCAAATTGTAACTGATGCAGTAACTCAGCTTTCGAACACTTCAGCTATGATTATTTATTAGTGCATAGCACAGGATAAGGCACTCAAAACAGTTATCAAATATGTCAATACCCACAGTGGCTCAATAAACCTTCATTAATTAGGAATGCATATCTCAAACAGCTGTACTGCAGACGTGCATCGTTTTCATGGTTTTTTTCTTTTTTTTTTAATCCATGCCATCTGTTTTGGGGCCGAGGCACTCCGTGCTCTTTCGCAGTTTATTTTCCGTCTTACTTACTCACTCCTGTGCCAAATCGAAGACGTACTACGACTTAGGGCCGATTTAAGTTACCATCTGTGCATTGCAATAGCTCCATGCCAGCAGCCTATACTGCACATGGAAGATGGGTCGGCCCATGAGTTTTGAACGCCGATAGGGGTCATCATAGTTGTGTTACTTTTAATTCGTAAACTGTGGATGAAAATTTCCTTTCGCATCCAACCCCTATCGGGATTCGAATCCGGTACCTCCCGATCCAAACGCCAAAGCTTTAACCACTGTGCCATTTGGTCAGTTAAAGATTGTTTATTCTTCGGCGAACGCATTGTTATTCCGCAATGTTTCCAAGCACGACAATTTCATAAAGGTCATCCAGGTATGGACGTAACGAAGCCAAGCATAGAGCGGCCTAAAACTACGCACCCATGGAAGCGTTTATATTTTGACTATACGCACGACCATATCTTTCAAAATATTATCTGGTCATTGTTGGCTCATATTCAAAGTGGCCTGAAATTTTTAAGATATCATTCACAACAGTATTATAAACGCTTGAAGCACTTAAACAAATGTTTGCAAAGTTTTGACCTCCGGGCTGTATGGTGTCAGGCTATAGAGCTCAGTTCATCTCTGAATGCTTCAAAATGTTTTGTAACCAAATTGGTATCCAACATTTGCGAAGAATCCCATCCGCAGTTAAACGGGCAAGCCTGAGTGAATTGAAGACATATTAAAGCGATCATTAAAGAAAATTCGTGAAGGGGAAGAGTTGTACATCAATTCCAAGTGTCCTATCAAGTGTCTATATATATATGTCAATATCTAATCAACTTACCATAACCATTTAACTTTAGAAAACCATACATCTAGCTTGAACAATTTAGACATACTACATATAAAACCCAAAGGCAGACGTTTAGATACCTTAGAATCTTACGAAATTCGATAACCCATATTTCTTAACCAAAATATCCTAACGAACAGAGAAATCCGGGGGCCTATTATGAAATTGGTCGGAAAATACGACACCGTCGGAAAATACGTCGTCGTAAAATCCGATCCGCTGCGGATATTCGTATTATGAAACATGTATTTTTACAGTCAAACTCGAAATTTTCAGTATATACTTGTCACATTTAAATTTGATTAAAATAATTTCAAAGAGATATGTACTAACATTTAAAAATTTATTAAACTTTTAAATAATTAAATAACATGTAAACTAACTAGCTGTCGGATTTGAAAATTGAATTTAGTCGTAAAATCCGCTAACTCGGATTTTTATTTCATAATAGTATAAAATCCGCGCGGATCGGATTGTTTTAGTTTCATAATATGAATATCCGACGCGAGACGGATTTTACGACGTCGAAAAAATTTCATAATAAGGGCCCTCTCACCAATTACAGACCCCGCCCTTTTCTATACTCGCGTTCGTAATAATTTGGCTAATACTTCGGGTAACTAAATGTACTCCAGTATACTCAGCCGATGCCTAATCCCCTACCTGCTATCCTCCTCCCCTTTTTTTTATTAATTTTTCTGTATGAATAACAGTTGGTTGGGTCGATCAATAGACTAATTTTTACTGTCTATTTTTTGTCCTTTTATTTAGTTTTTCATTTTTCTACTATGCATAACAAAATTTTCTTTTACAAATCAGAACATAAACTCCTGATGATGACCTAACAAGTCGAAATCGATCGAGTGATTTTTAAACATTTTGAACAAATTTTTTAATTAAAATATTCAAAAATAATTTTTTGCGAAATCGAAATTTTCTCGGTTTTCTTTCGGTTAAGTGAAATGTGTTTATCAAATTTTTATAGTCATTTGAAACGACAATCGACTCGACTAGCGTAATCGGTGTGTAAATAAAGTTCTCAAGATCTCTCTCTCTCTATCTCTCCCATATAAAACTTAAATAAACGACATGTAGCAGAGTTGTCCCATTCTTTTATATAGGCCGTAGAGTACTTAACGGTTTTTTTTTAAAACGATATAAAGCCTCCGAAAAACAAAGGTGGCCGTGGCACTCTTTATATATAATTTATTTCCCTTTATTTTTATGACCGGGCACCAAAGGAAGTATAATTACATTTTCAAACATAGCAATTCATGTACCTTGCAGAACATTTCGAAACCACTAGTTTTTAGCACTAGAACATCATTCCACATCGTCGACCTATTTGAGTTTACGGTATCAGGGGACAACTTCAAAATTATCCTGAAGAATTATTTTTTAAATTTTAAAACGATAAATCAAAATTTGATTTATATGTATTTCATTTTTGTTTTAAAGTTTTGTTTGAATTTTTTTTTAATATAATTTTTGTTTTAAACTAAATAATCTGAAATCATTCATGTTAATCTCAGAATAGATTTCTTTAAATAAATAACGTCAGGCCCAGCTGATTTAAGGTTTCATATTCTCCCAAACAAGTTTCGAAGAAGCAGTATTGGGATCAATAGCTCTTAAGGCAAACTGGTTGCTAGTTTAGCACTAATTGAAAAACTTATGAATCGGATCTTTTCACGTTTACGATGGAGCAAGGACATTAAATGGATGATATCGTTCATTTATTTAAATTATTTGTAAGAACTGTTAAAATTTTTGTTTTAGTAATAACAACTTTGTCCAATAAAATATAAAATTCTGATCTAGATCAGATGCATCTGTCACTGCAAATTGCAAACAATTTTAATTTTTAAATTGGTTATTATGCGAAGCTTCTGATGCGATTCTTCCAAATTTCGATGTGTGCAATACAAATTATTTAATAATAATTAAAAGATTAATTTACTATTAAGGAATATAATTATATTTTCTTTATTATTATGAAATTGTATAATATAATGTTGTTTGAAATACAAACTGGAAACTAGGTACCTAAGTACACCATTTGTTAGTCCTTACAATTATCATTAGACTTTCGACATGGCAATTATTATTGTTAGCCCATTTCATCTTGTATCGATTATTCAAAAATATCTAATTTAATCCCTTAAAAATAATATATATTAATATATTTCTTTAAAATTATTTATTTATATTATAATTATTGAAAAAGTACAAAAAACTCCCTAAAAAATTTCATCTCATGATTTTTTTTTTTTCATTTCTTTTGTAGTTGCTGTATGTATATAAAAAAACTAAATAAAATTTCTAAATGTATCACAATATATTATGCATATAAAAATCCATAACTATTTACTTTTTGTTATTGTGCTATAAATAATAATAATTTGATAATTTAATTACAATAAATTAGAATTATAGAATGCATTTTATCGTACACGCCTTGAGATTGTAATTTTATGTTAGTTGCATCTTGCACGTAACATCGTGCTGCTATCGTTCACTGTCGTAGTGTCGTGAGAGCTGATTTTATTAAATTTACGAACACCTTGGAACGGAAGAAAAGAGCTCTCATACCCTTTTTTTAAACAAATTAAATCCGCTTATGTAATATAAAAATTTACAATCTCAATACTCAAAAATGTAGATAACAAAAACAATTATATTTATGTATAAATTAAGAGGATAAAATTAATAACAGTAATAATAATTAATTAAAATAATAAGAAAAATACGCATGGTCCAAATATCATTTTTGAAATAAGGTGAGCAATTCTTCAATCTAAAATTGTTTTTGTTATAATTTCATATCAATATTAAAACATAATAAGAATAAAAAATATTAATAATCACATATTTTTTGTTACAATAATAATTAATAATTTTATAAAATTTATTTATAGTTTATTTATGTATATAAAAATATGATTTAATTCAAAGTTTGCTAAATTTATCCGCATTTTCTAAAAAACATCATTTCGCAATCCATTTTTGTATAATATTTGTATGACGTAAATGAAGTGTAGAAAAGTGTATCGTGTGTTGTCCTGAGTGTGTAAAAAATCCAAAAAATATCCAAATATAATAAACTTTATTCACTCATATAATAAAAATTATTATATTTTATTATTATTTTTTGATTAAATACGATTTTCTTATGTTTCAAGTTTTAAATTTAAAATTGATTTTAAAAAAAATAAAATACAAAATTATTACTTCAAACAAATTAATTATAATAATTATATGAGCTCTGTCACGCAATTATTTTATTCGATCGATACCCGCGTGAACAGGATTCCAGTCCGTTTGCTAAGCCATAATCTGGAAATAAAATAAAAATAAGTTCATTAAGAAAATGATTTAAATTAAAATTTAGAATTAAAAATAAAATATTCTCTTTTATCTATTATTACTAGACTGCAGGCGGTATCATTGTTGTAGTTCGTTGTGTTCATTCCGTTCGGTATTTTTTCTGTAGTATTATTTTTTGGGTTCATTGTTGATGAAAAAACAAAACATCAAAACACAAAATGAACAACGTACTTGACTACAAAATAAAAATATCGAAAATGTTTGTTTGATTCTACTATTATACTATATATCATGTCGTCTCTTTCTTGCCATACTTTTAAGTATGGATCCACCATGACGATTCGGGCTTTATCCATAATGGGCACTGTACTTGTGTGGCAGGATTAGGAGAGTGTTGTTCCCATAATGGTATCATATTGTTTGCTTTGCATGAATTATACAAGCGCATTTTACTAAATAAATCTGAACTTGTAAGTAATATTTTTCTTAATATAATAATAATTTTCAGAAATCTGTGGCATACTGGATGGTTCCATCATGCAAAAGGGCTTTATACCTTGTGTAATGAAAATATTGATTATAATCGCAGTAAGCGATCAAATAAAAAGAATCAACGATATTGAACAATCTAATAAAATCCTAAAACAAGCAACGAAGTCCGACATGCCTACCTTAACCAAGCTAGACTGGTTACTGTCATGCATAGGTTTAGTTTGAACACGATTTCATGAAATGTGTCAAAGAGATAGTGCAACCTCGCGGTGTTAAAAATTCTCAATCTCGTTCAAATAAAATGGAAAAGGTTATATTTTTAGATTTTTCTTTTGCCCTTTAAATTTTATGTTTTAAATTTTAGAACGCATATTTTTAACTCCGTCAAGTTGGTAAAGATGAGAACGTTAAAATGTTAAAATGTTTTTTTTTTGCTAGTAATTCGGGAACCACTTAGCCCGT
The DNA here is from genome assembly GCA_947310385.1 of Nephrotoma appendiculata. Classification (NCBI taxonomy): domain Eukaryota; kingdom Metazoa; phylum Arthropoda; class Insecta; order Diptera; family Tipulidae; genus Nephrotoma; species Nephrotoma appendiculata. Next base: position 366,492,157 of record OX371224.1, on the reverse strand, counting down.
TCTATTAAAATAATTAAATTTGCTAATTCGGCTCTTTAGAAAAAAAACACGGAAAACTGGTACACCTGATTTCAGAGCCAGAAATTCGTGATGCTATTACAATGAATATCATTGCCAACACCAGTCAAATGTATTTTAATAAATTATGATACATAATTGCAAATTTGCAACTAATAATCATGCGGTAGTATAGTGTTCCCACATTTATCTTCATGCTCTCTAGTTAAATTAATATAATGTAAAACGAATGCCCCAAATTTAAACGATTTAAATCAATAAACATTTTAGTTAAACAAATATAAACATTAATCAGTATGAGAGGGTTCACAACAATCAACACCTAAAATCTAAAATAAACCATAAAGTGAATATTTATTTAATTTTAATAGCGCAATCAGTAGCTTTTTCTGATTTATGTACTGCATCACGCACACGTTTCATACGAAGAGGTCATATATATTATGGACCATTTTCGAATGTTGTATGTTTTTATTGAATTTAATTCAATTACATCACCGCGGCGAGATACTTTTAGATTTTTATTTAAAGACATAAACAAATTGTTTGGTATATACATTTGCCACCTACCCAAATCCAGCTCCACAAATTAGTGACAGGACATTTGTTAGTAAAAGCGAATACAGTACTTCACGGGAAAAAAGCGAATTGTTTCCCACTCGGGCCGTTCGTACTGAATAGCCCGGTGTTCGTCGTTTTGGATGTTCAAATTTCCAATCTCTGTAAAACAAAAATAAACCTTGATTAGTAAGAGTTCATTAAAATAAATAACTTCGAATTTTACTTAGGTGGAAGTTGGTCAGGTCGGCTGCTCCAATCCCATACCCAGTCTGTGTCTTTAGCCGTGTTAATTTCACCCTCCTGAAATAATAGTAAAAGTACAAACAAAAAAAAATGTTACTAATTTAATTTTAATGTAAGCGATACCGAAAAACGATTTATTATCAAAACGAACAAAAATAAAACACATAACATACGATATTATCAAGGATAGATCACAAAATGTAACCAAATATGTCGAGTGCAAACATCATAACAATAATAAATTCTGTAAGTTAATACGCATATTGTGAATTATATTGTATACAAATTATAATCAGTCAATTAAGTAGTAAGATTTATTTTTTTATACTCAAGTTTACGCCTAGCGTGTCAATGAAATATGGAAATGGCATTATAGTAGAGGAAAACAAATTAATATTTTCTCCTGATCATCTTGATTACGTGAAACCCGAAGGGTAGTAGATAGTATGGCTTTAACATGTTAATTCCCAATAATAAATTCTAAATATTTTTGATTCTTATCTCAGCAATAGACTGCTGCATATTTTGATAACCATGGAGCAGTTACCTCCAATGTTGCGGTGAGCAGCAACCCAACGATTACTTGTTTTTTAGCAAAATCCCCATGGCAAAATCTACCTTGCTCTATGCACATATATTGTATTGACTTTGGAAAAATCAAATGATTCAAGCGCAAAATAATTCCTGCTTAAAGAAGCTTCCGCTTGAGCGGAGTATGGATGCCAAAAACTAAACTTCCTGTTTCAAAATTAGGTGGAAGTTAGGTAGAAATTGTGGTATATTTCACTCATTCATCAATACAACATTTAGAAGACTTACATTTAGTCTAAATACTTCGAAGTATATTGTGGTATTTGTATAGCATTGTCTACATAGCGTCATAGACAGATAGGAATACACAAATCATTCATTTGAAACACTGTTTTGGTCGAAAATCGAAGTTCATTATGAAACTTCTACTAAAATTTCGAAGATTGATATTTGGTCATCGAATTTTTGTTCAGTGAATAATGCCATTAATTCGTTTTAACAAATTAGAAACTTATAGTGTCTGCTTTGGCTGTTTGGTGGGTGGACAGTTTCCACTAATCTCCCCCCGCGATAATTCTAACTAATTAGAACAAGAGCAAAATCTGAAGAAAAAATACACCAAAAAAATTCTGAAACAAGCGCTATGCTAATTATTATTAATCCAGGATTATAAATTATATGTCCTTATTTACCAAGTCTTACGAAGGAGAATAATTAAAAAACAAAATATATTTTGGCCTTAATATGAAAATAATGCACGTCCATGTCATTCAAAAACCTTGAATATCGTTCATATCGGATCAGCTAAATGGTTCAATGCATATCTAATTTTGGCTTAACCATATTTTGGGATTCCTAAAAACACACACACACATATTCTTAAATGATAATTTGCGCGTTAACTTTTATATATAAATCTTATAAATTTCTTTTAATAATTTCTAGAGAATACCAGATCTTGTTTATTTACTTTGACACATAATAACATTCGATACGATTACATTTAATCAGTATAGAAAGTGCAATGAAATTCCCATAGATTTTTTTTACGTAGTCAGAGGATAACCCAAAGCCATCAGCTATAAATAAACTCGTTAATTCATAGACATAAAATTTTTATTATCGTAATTGCTCTGTATCGCGTATTGATTGAATTGACCTCTTTGAACTGAAATTACTCATTCTGATTTCTTTATGCCTTAATGGTGATAATCGCACTACATAAAATCGACGCAATGGGTGAGTGAAAATATGATTGTAGTTTCTGAAGGTTATTACGGCGAACTAGACTTGCAAATTACAAGATTTCTGGTTACAACTGATTTATTTACATTATCATGTGAAGAATCGTATACTACAGAAAGATTACATCGGCAAGTAAGAAAAATGAGCAAATATACCAGCAAAACTGATAACAAAACTGCTTTATAAATGCGAATAAAGAAAAATACTTTGTGCAATTATAGAAGATTGTGAAATAGAAAGTCATGGAAGCAAAACGTGAGTCAATTGATTTGTTTGACTTCTCACATCATTTACATTTTAAAATTTATTTTATTCTAAGAAATTTATTTGTTCGTTTCTTTTGCCAAGTTCGATAAATTGTATTGTTTAAAACTTTATAGCAAGACATGTGCTATTGTGCGGTGACTTGGCGTTTTCATATTTTTTTCATTAATAGCAAAATCCGATCAGTCTGCCATTTTATCAGGCGAATTCTTAATGACGTTTTTTAATATTCATAGTAATGCGATAACACAGTAAAGAAAGCAGAAGAGACGAAGTAATAAGGAGGCGAGTATACATTAAAAATAGGAACAAGGATGATGATGATAGGGAGGTGATTTCATTGTTCTAGTTGTGGTAAAATTTTAAATACAAGTAACCCTCCAAGAACACGGTATTCGAAGAACACGGTTTCCAAGAACACGAATACACATTTCCTCAAATTACACAGTTTCACTATTTTCGTTATGCTCTTTTATTTTCAATTTTGTAGTCTCGAACAACACGGTTTTAAAGAACACGAAACGAATTAATGGAGTTCTTGGAGGGTTTCCTGTACTATCTGTGTTGGTGTTAAAGCCACATTACACAAAATGAACTTAATTAAGATTCAATTCTTAGGCTGTTAACCAAGTCTCACTCGGTTATCCACAGTTAACATAAAATACCCATTAGGTTATTCTGTGAGACCTAAAATAAAACATGTAATTAATTACGATGTTAATTAAAGCTTTGTAGCAAGTGTCAGAAACATCGCCACTGTCCCACCTTTAATTAAATAAAAATTGGACAACTTGTCGTTATTGCAACTTGTAGCCATCATAAGAACCGATGTACACTTGAGCTACGTCTTTTTGGCGAAGTGAGCTATGTTTTGCGATCCCAGTTTCTCATTTTACTTTGCAAAGCCGACTGAAACCGAACTCGTGGAACTTAGCTCTTACCACTCATACGTGTCATGCGAGGCATTAAATCACTTAGCACAACGATTTCAACGATTGCAATTTTTTTTAGAATGAGCTTTAATGAGTCTTAAATAGTTTACTCGATATGACGAGCAGAATATTTGGATTGCGGTAGAAAAAAACAATTAAAAAGCCTATTTCAAGACGAGAATTTCGGCTCAAATTAAAATGAAATCATCATTCTGACTTTGGCTAGAAAATATTAAGTTTATTACGTTAGTTAAAACCATTCCGTTCGCAATTTATGTTTTCAAATGAAATGATGTTTATAGTATTGAAAATATTTATCTTCGGCACACTTCAATTACTTTTTTTATCTATCAACACAATAAATGTACATAAAAGTACTTAAGATGCCTGATAAAATATTATCGATTTTACAATACCACTTGACTGAGATACTCGGCAAAGGGTATGCAACACACTGTGGTTGGTGTGTTGATACGTATTTCCTCCCAAAACATTTCGAAATAAAATTGTTATAAACTGAACCCTCGTACGACCTCGAACTTTATTATGTTTCCAGTTGAAAATTTCCACTAAATACTTTTGCCAGACAACAAAACCTAATAAATTAAATGTCTCGTGCGGTCGTCGCATTGAAATTTTTGGTTCATAAATTATACGTGAACTGAGAAATTGATGCACACTAATTTAATATGTATATACGAGAACACACATTATCTCAACTCGCTATGAACGATGGCACGATAATGTGAGAACAAGGATTTTGTATATTGCGAAAAAGTAAAATGAAAATTCATGAAAATTGAATTTATAATTTAACGTAAATTTCTCGTTATTATCGTAATAATAACAATATAAATGGGAACATGTAAACAAAAAGTTCATTGAATTGAATACGTCGTATACTCCACACACCTAAGCTGTATGTAGAAAAAATGAGTGTACATTGAAGGAAAAATGCATGCACGACGAAAATGGTAATGTATGCGATGGAAAGAGAAATCAATGGATCTGGTAAGATAAAAGATTTTTTTTTTTATTTCTTGTTTGTTATATATAAATTTAGAATGTTTACAATGCTGTTTTTGTGTTACTACTATGCTACCACATACCCATAAGGGAAAGAAAGCACAGTAAGATATTAGACTGTTTCTGTTTGTCTATAGTTTATAATTTTGTACTTTTTTAGTTATAGTTTCGACTTGGTATTTAGAATCACTGATGAAAATTACCATCCCAAATTTACCATTTTTAAATTAATAAAAAACATTCATATCGAATCGGTAACGTACCGGCTCCAAACTTTCTAAATCCTAGACAAAAGCAGTTAGCATAAGCAGCATACAAATAATTAAAAATAATAGATATCTCGAGCGGGATAGATATTTCCAACTTCTATCGATTTGTCGATTAACTGTCTAATGTAAGGCTGTTAACCTTCGAGTTACCAAACGGACCAAAAATATCACTTAATATTTTAGCCTTAATGGATATCCCAAATAAAGTGAATCTCACCTAGCTATTGCCTTATTCAGGTTTTCCCAGAGATTTTCCCAAAGAAACAACTTGGGCAATTTATGAATACTATTTAAATCTGAGTGCTACCTAGTCGTGGAGTTTCGAGAGATTTACCACCACGGTAGTTCCTCGGAGATATCCTAGGAACTACCTAGTTGATAACATTAATTTCAAAGAACATTTAAAATCACAGATAAGACAGGGATATTCAGGAATAAGGCTTCAGTTTTATCACTACAAAATTAATACAAAAATTCCATGACCATCGAACTGTGAATTAATGTCTTGCAATTAACTATCTTGTTTCGTATAACTTGATCCATACGCAGTTACGTACGAAAAATAAAAACGCGGTAAAAAAACATTCTATAATATGTACCGATCATGATTGTTTATCACTGCCGATTATTTAGTCCCAAGCTAAGATGACTATCCTCGAACCAAGGAAACTGCAGGATAATAGCTTCCATTACATAAATATGGTCCTTCTCTACTAAAACCACCAGTTAAATATATGGACAATGAAAAAATGGATTGCTCGGTGTTCGTCTTTTTCTAAATCTGAAATCTGAGCTGTACACTGATCCGTTTTACTGGCAGCCAAATCCTCACGAGAATTCGGGTCTCCAAAACTTGATTAAGTAAACATTTATTAGCGTGTAAAAATTCATTATTCTGGAAACCACATACCGCAGCATATAAAATCAAATTTATTTTAAAATGTGTCACATACCTAATTTAAAATATCACACAAATTTAAACTATCTCACTTTGGAGATAGTTAAGATTTGATGTTAAGTTAATCTTATTTTAAGTAGAAGTTTAGGTGAATTTATTTACTAGAATATCCATCGTCTATTATACCCTTAAAAATTCGGAAACTACTTAGATCTTTATATTTTTTGGTTTACATCTCGTATTCAGCAGTAAGAGTTACTTAATTATACTTTCTTATTATTAAACTTAATTATTAAACAATTAAGATGAAAATATTTCAATAGTATGTTCTTTTGCCAGGTTATTATAAAAAAAGCAGTCAAAAATAGCGAACAAATAAATTTTCGTACTAAACATTTACGCATGTTTTTAAAAGAACTCAAGCTCGTTATTAAAAACATCTACTCAACGAAGAAGTCATTCCCATTACATTCGGTAAGAATGCCATTTTTCATCCGTCCTTGCGTAGCTACCGATTAATAAATGGAATAAAGAACAAATGCACATATAATTTTGAAAATTAGCCAAATAATACTATGGTCCCATACCATGCTAAAATCCAAGTTGATAGTTTAGATCCCATACTGTATAATTTCCAAAAGATACAAAAATAAAGATTACTCATCATTTTTTTCTAATTTTAAACAAATGAAGAAAATGAAACGCTTAAATTATAAAGAGGTCATTTTAGTGCGTTTTATATCATTTTGAAGTATGAACGGATTTTCAATTTTCTGATGTAAAATTAAGCCACAAATAGGCTTAATAAATAGTTCTCATCGAATAAAAGAATCAAAAATTACGTAATTTTTCTATTTAATTTTAAATGCTGCTGTCTTGTGTTAAATAGTTGGTGATAGTCCGACATGATTAAGAAATTCACACAAAGAAACTATAAATTACGTATCTTCGTGCAAAATGTTATTTTTCTATTTTGTACGTCTTAAACGATTTATTTGCACATGAGTTCATATAACTGAACATCAACATGATGGGGTAAATAAAAATGATGTTTACGTCTGTAGAAGCAAATTTGAACGCACGTGTTTAGATTTTTAGAACCAAACAAACTTGGATTATTTAGTAAGCTTATAAGATTAGATACTAAATTTTGTTAAATCGTGCTAATATTAGAGCACGTTTCTAAATTTGCCTGAGGGGCTGAGGACAAGGTCTGCCATTCACAAACTGACACCAATACACATATATCGATATGAATATCGAAAAATCCAAAAATAAAATTTTATTGTTTTACGAAGCAAAGCCAAATGTTTTCCAGGAAAATTTAATAGAGTAGCATATTAAATTAATAATAGGATTCCCTGGAATTTGCAGCCAAAATAAATATTCAAATTATTTTATTTTGTAAAGCTTAATTCAAGGTCGATCTTATTCTATAAAACGGTATAACCCAGCTGGTCCTCTGGAGTATTTACGCTTTTTGACTGTTTCTATGGTTAGTAGAGTTGTGGACTGTGTGTGACTCCATTCTATAACTTTTTAAGACGACTTCTAAAGTTTCCACAAATATGGCGCGGGCTCAGAAAGGTAATAGTAATAATCGACATGTGAAGCTGGTTCAAAATAAAAAAACGGTCCGCTCAACACAATCCTATAAAAAATTAAATGATGTGAACAAATCTTCAAGCATTTACATATTCATTCGAAATACAATTCATAAAACTAAATAGGATGAGGTTCGCGTATGACATGTAAACGATTTTTATGCGATTATTTATCTGATTACTGAACAGTACACATTTCATCGTAATATATATATATCGTATATATTTAGTCAATGTAATTAGCAATTGACGTCAATCGATTCGATTTTAAAACGGAAAATGGAAAATTCAACAACAATAATAAATAAATAGATTTCGCATTTAAAACTGATTGTGAAAAATTAAATATTTAAAATTATTTTATATCGCACGAAATTGTAATATTAAATTTAGTCGCATGCAACGCGAATCGCGATAATAAATTAACTCGTGTTTTACTAGTAAAGTAGTTTTACACAAAACATGTAACGTACGTACGTTATTGATGGAAAAAAAATGTTTTGACTGGAAAATTATATTTGTTTTGACGATTTGATATAATATATTGCGGGTTTGTACAATTTGTTCGTTTGATTCTATAACCAGAACAAAGTACTTTGAGAAATGCTAATATGTACGTTAAATTTCCATACAAAAATGTTTATAGACTTGAAACCATTTTTGTTTATCATCATCATCATCGATCTACAAATCATTAGTACTGCGTGTTTATCAACAAAATTCTACGTATACATTTTTCAACTAAAATTAGTAAGCAAGTATTTGATCCAAAAATTAGGTTGAACAACTTGTAAATGAGTATTCGTTTGTCATTAAAATGTTCGCAAATTTCAAGTAAATTATATAGATTTGGAGATCACCAACCTGAAATATCGGATGAAGTTAATAACTAAAGATGCAAATTACGGTCGCTTCATTCAGAATATAATATTATTATTGAAGATCATGCATGTCACGATGGAATTTTATTATACTATATGATTATACGAAATTAAGTCTCATTAAACTGATTACACAATAATTTCCTACTCCCAAAATAAACTACACAAATAGAAAAGGGAACGACAAAAATTTCGTTGGTATTATCTAATCTTGAACTCCCGCACATATAAAATTATAAACAAACTGATAAAAATTAGGCCTATATACAATTATTATCCATTGACAATAAATTACCGAATAATGTGTATACAAAACAAATATGTATATTCTGGCCTACCTTAGACCAATAATTAATATAAATCCCTTTTAAATCGTCTTCTGTACATAGTTCGGTATTTGGACTATTTGGAGGTGATTTTGGGCTACCGCCTGGTGTTACTTTCCGCGAACCGGCTAACGAAACAACTCGACTAGATTGATTGGATTCACGTTGTGCTTCACGCAACAGTCTTAAATACTCTTCTCCTGATGTGAATGGTAATGGTGTTACTCGTTCGGGGCTTCGAAACCCAATTCCGGTTGTATTTGACGATAGTTCAATCCACGAGTCTAGAAATAAAAAAAAAAAACATAAATTTATTAAATCATGAATGCGTGGGATTTGAATTATTTTTGTGTTATGTACACACGGTAAATATTATCGCGATTACCGTGAAAAAGTTTACTTATATATTTAACACTGTTTCAATTTAAATCAAATCACATTTTAATTCATGTGTTGATTTAATCCAAGTGCATATTATGATTAGGTTATATATGCTCATTGTATTTTAGAATATTTTATCGGAATAAATTTGAATTTTTATTGATACTGCTGCGTATGAGGGGGGACTGTTCACAATGCCACGTTTCAATTGATATGGGGCATTACAAAATGCCACGAGGGTTAATTACACACTTTATATTAATATTTTAATTAATTAATTAGTTACAAAACAGCTTAAAGAAATTCAAAGTATAGTAGACTAATCTACGTGACCACAGTCGCATTACCAACTTTTGTCATTTCTTTTCTAATTAATAAGATGTGTGGTACAATTCAAGCCGTAACCTAACTATCCATACGCGTGAAAGAAGTTTTCCCTCAAATGTAGTATTGTATTGTAATAATTGTTTCTGATCTTTAGAAATTTTAATTTATCTCATTTAGTGTCATTAAAGTTTCATAATTATTATTTAGGCATTGCAAAGGTTATCGCTAACGAAATTTAAATTTTTTTCTAGAAATATTTAATTTTCAGAGTTATATTTCAAGTAAAAAACGAGATAATCTATATAACAGAAACAATTTGCGATTAGAACTAAAATTAGGGAATTAAAAGAAATTAACGATTCAAGGTTGATTCTGAACAACATTTAATTCTTTATAGCGTAATTGTGCTCAATGACAAATTTTCTGAAAGGAGGATATGTCGCCAGAAACGATTTAAAACTAAATTAAAAAAACCTGTTACGATGTCTCACGGATTAGAATTGCACTTTGCGTCGAAAGTTGAGGGATTTACAATTCCTCTTAAGCTCACCTTTGAGATCTTAAGGTGCTTTTGGGCGTGCTTTAGTTGATCGAGTTCCTTTTGTTCCAAATCTTTTCCTCGTAGAGCCGGTATTACCCCGATAGTAATGACAACGAGGACGATTATCGCAATTTGATGAAATAACAGGGCGTAGATTATGTGAGCCTTCTCACCCATAGAGCTTTACAGCCTCGGTAACAGCTTATTTTAGTTTAATAGAAACAAATACTTAATTTCATTTAGAATTACTTTGCAAATTTACATTTTCCTTAAAATGAGTATTTTTTTAACAAACTTCATATTATGTAAAACTTAATTTTTTTTTTATTAAATTTTGAAGTTACACCCATTTTTTGAAACCATTGAATTATTAATACGTCAAACATATTCAATTAAATTTTCTTTGACGAATGGAACATCACGAATTCCCCTAGCGGAAAAATTGAAAATAAGGAGGCTCTAAAACTAATTCTGGAAACAGACAAGCGCAAAAACGCGTGCGTTTAAATTAGAATACACTACTTTAAACGAAATGAAATACATGTATTCCGCATAGGCTGCGTTTTTCCGCAAGTTGTCTCTATTTCTAAAAAAAACGCATCGCAGCAGTATTGACTACATAACAAAAAAAAATAACAACAATTAATATTAGGATCACGACGGCTTTTCAATATTTTGACAGAAATTCCAAAACAAATTGTACATTGTTTATTAGAAACTCTACTGAAAAATAAAAACGCGATGTCTGAAAAATACGCCTATGTAGTTAACTTGCGTTTCCGCTTGCGTATCCGCATGCGGAAATTCCGCACGTCTGTTTCAATGTGTAATAATCAAAACGTATCAATTGTTGATTATAATTATAATGCATGAATTCACTTAGCATATTAAGAAGGAAATGTTAAGGACATATTAAGAAGGAAATTGTGAGTTTCTTTCTAGCTTCGCCGTTCCCGAAGTTTGCAGTTCTTCATATTATTATAACAGCTAAACTGTGAGAGGAGCTTACCCTTCTTTTAGAATTCACGAATGGTAGCAAAAGTATAGATCAAACCACCAGTGATAAAAAATAAGCTCGTTCTGATATACCCAAGAGGCTTTTTCATTTTTAATTTGATAATTTTAATACCAATTATAAATAAATTTATAGTGTTTATATTTTAATGCAATATTAAAATAATATCTGGCTGAAATGTTCTTAGTAACGAAACATTCCACCAGAGCGCAGAAGTACAAGTCCCAATTATATTAAATTGATATATAAGAGGGTTGTCTGAAAAGTTTTCGACCTCAACATGAAGATGGCAGTACTCGTCAACAAAGTGGGGGAGTGTATTCGCACATTCGCATTTTTGAAAGGCAATCCGTCTACGCAAATCAAAGACGAGTTTGTCGCTAAGAACTCACTTTTCACCATCATTTACCATCGTGAAATTTTGAGCAGGTGAATGTAAACGTGGCCGTACTAGCTTGGATGACAATCAACGTTCGGGACGGCCAAAAACGAACCACTGACGATAACATCGCTCAAGTTCAACCAAATGGTGCTAGACAACCGTCGAATTAAAGGTAGAGATAGAAGAGGCTATGAATATGTCCAAAGAACGTGTTTGTCACAAATTGAAACAAGATTTAGGCATGAAAGCTATTCGTGCGTTGGGTGCCGCGCTTGCTCACTTTGAACCAGAAACTGTGTTCGAATTAACATTTCTAACGCTCTGTTGGCGCAGTTTAGGCGTAATAAATCACAGTTTTGGCACCGACTAATTATTGTTAATGAAACCACAGGAATTGCGAATAAAGCTAGAAACAGAACAAGAGCGACGACGGCGAGCGTCGACGAATAAATAAAAAATATCGCCGCGATATCGCTGTAGCTAACAGAACAAAAGCGTCAGCGTATGGCGATAAAAAAAACAACCAAACGGCATAACCTTCTGTGTTTTTGACACATGACGTTGGTGCATTAGGCTACTAAATTGAAAAAAAAATGGTTAATAATATGACGGTTAATTGATGCCAACTTATACATATATAAAAAACAGTTGGCAACATTGTTTCGTCGGCAACAAAAATAGAAATAGACTCTAAATTTTTTTCAACGAAAAAATCGTCGTCGCCTGCGTTGATGGTTGTGTTTGTTTTGCATGATTTCGGTGTTTTCTAATATGACAGGCGATTTCGCTCGCCGCCTTCGCTCTTGTTCTGTTTTGAGCTTAAGGAATTGGGAAAAATTTGTTCGTAGATTTTTGTTTTTGGCCTACTGATTTTCCGTATAAAATATTTAGGAACAAAAGTTTCCCAATTAATTTTGTTTCGAAAATATTTATACCAAACTAATTCCATCAGGAAAAAGCAATGTAGACAAAAATGTCTTGGAAATATTTTTACCAATTCCCAGGGAAAACCGGGATAGTGTCACAGATTTCGACCAGCCCATTGGGTCGGCCTGTGATGGTATACTGTAACTGCAATTGTGTCCCCAAATGAACCTCAAACATTGATTGACTTGGTATTTTAGAGAATGCATATTCTTGTGTATGATTATGTACTAACTAATTTCTGATAAATATTTTTCCTATCCAGAAACTCGAGAATAATTATAGGTCATGAACCGTAAATACTGTGTCTTATATTACTGCAGTAAAAAAAAATCATAAATTGTTCAATTCGACACGTCACAACTACTGCATTGAAATGCACGTAACGTTTATAAATTTCCTACACCATACAACAGAAATGAAAACAAAAAACTATAAATACCTGTATCATAAAAAAAATAATTTTATTCAATTTAGTTTGAAAAAAATCGCGAATATAAGTTTTTATAAACTATGCATTATCCAATTTGAATTCGTTAATTAAATTATGAAATTTAAATTGTTTTATACGCCTTAAAAAACAGTCAGTTCGGTTTCCCCCACAGCATCTAATTAATTTTAGACGCACTACAATTTCTAATAGTAAACCGACAAAAAAAAATTGTCGTGATAGAGTTCTGCTTTTATATCGTTATGACCTTGGGCGTTTCGCGAACACGTTATACATTACTATAGACTTCCAGCTATAAAGTTTTGTCATTTCGAAAAGCAAAACAATACAACTAGAATAATGTACATACATTAGCATTTTATGTTAATTAAAAATATTTTTAATTTACGAAATGCGGTTTCGAAATTGTTTGTTTGTTTGGGTGTCGTTGGTGGTAAATTTAAAAGGTAAACTCTGGTGAACTTTCAAAGTAATTTTAACGTAGCTCATGTTGAATCAAACTACACTTTATATACAAATTTACATTTTTTGTTTACAAACAACATTAGTAAAATGTCTGCGTGATTTAAATAAAATATTTGTACAATTTTTGAAGGCGATACATGTAATGTACTACTATTATGAATGTATATTCATATTTTTGACAGGCTTCTTTTTATGATATTACTTATGAACTTGTACGTAAAGTAATTAATACTCGTATAGCATGACTTTGGTTTTGAATATTTATAATACTTGGTGTGGTTGAGCCTCACCCTATATAATGTAATTATGAGTTTACAAAAATGCGTCCACACTGCAGTCCGATCACCGGATTTTGAATTTATACTTTTTAAAAGGAAATGAAAAGTAGAACTCAAATAAACACTACATAACACTACAATTTGTGTGTATAAATTTAAACATTTATTCAACATTGTAGGTGCTAGAGAATGTCAAAGCATTTTTATGGGTTGTAATATTTGTTTTGCTAATATATAGATACTACTGCTTTTGGATATATTGCATTAGACTATATATCTTGCTTCGATAAAATGTTGATTTATAATTGACAACGTATTGTGGCTTGAAAGAGGCGGTATACAAAATTGATCTAGTCGTATTAAAATATTAAAATAGTCAAGTAACTTCAAACATGTTCTTTATACAAATGAGTCTTTTTTTTAATAAAGAAAGTATTAATTGTCCAGTGGATCTAATGTCCCTTGAAGGTCAATAATTAATACTTCCCTTTTCATTCACGCACACACCATCTCCCATTCGCACCTTTAGAGTATACCACCTGCACATTGCAAGCTCCATGTCAAGCTGTGCATTGACATGAACGGGTGGAGTGGCGCTGAATTCTGCACTCCATCAGACGGCCTTAAGTGATGTTTATTAACATTATCATTCATTATGATGAAAATTCACTTTTACATCCACAGCCTCTGGTGGGATTCGAACCCAACCCAGTACCTCCCGGTCCAAGTGCCGAAGCTTTAACCACTGCACCACTTGTCCATTGCAGTGGTTAAAGCTTCGGTCCGGTTTTTCAACCACTGCACCACTTGTCCATTTTTCAAAACGTGATTTATTAAATTTCGCACGCCAATAAAATTCACCTAATACAGTACAAATAATATTTTATTTTATGTACATTTATATTATTCCTAGGTAGATTCGAACGTCCTAGGTTTTATTGCGAGTTTAACTTAGTTTTTTGTATTTTTTGCAGAAACAACACGTTTATTTCTAAGAAATGGTAAATTTTCTAAGAAGTGGTAAACGTTATCTATGACTTTCGACCATCTTTCAGGCAATTTATGAATTCCATCGAAAAAAATTGTTGGTCTTTTGATCTGATTCATTCGTCGAGCCATTTTTTGTTTTCTTCGTGGTTTCTGAAGTGCTGATCTTGACGATCGCTTTGCATTGATCGGAACAAATAGTAATCTGATGGGGCACAATCTGGTGAATCGGGAGCATGCGGTAGAATTTCCCATTTAAGTACATCCAGGTTTTGCGACATGTGGTCGAGCATTGTCGTGCTTCAAAATCACTTTACGCTTTTTGTTGGCTGGAATCGAACGGTTTTCGTTCAATGCATGGTTCAAATCTACTAATTGTTGTTGATAACGTTCACCAGTAATAGTTTCGTTCGGTTTTAGTAGCTCATAGTACACCACTTCTTTCTGATCCCAACAAATGCACAACATAACCTTACTTCCATGAATATTTCGTTTTGCTGTTGATGTGAATGGTTCGCCTGGATGAACTCACCCATGATTTTTTGCGTTTAGGGTTATTGTAGTAAATTCACTTTACATAGCCAGTCACAATTTGAGACAAAAAATGTCATCTACGACGTCTTGTAAGCAAAGAATTGCAAACCATTAAACGATTTTCAATGTTGGCTTATGGCTGCTTGAATGGTATTTAACTATTCTGCAAGTTTTTTTTCTGTTTGAGCTGAGTTTTCCTTCATTAATGCTTCCAATTCTTCATCTTCGAATTTTTTTGGTTGACCAGAAGGTTTTTGTCACTGACATCAAAATCACCATTTTAAAGTCGTTTAGACCAGTTTTCGCAAGTCTGTTGAGTTGGTGCATGTTCACCATAAGTTTCTTGAAGCAAACGTAAACTTTCAGCAGCTTTTTTTTGATTAAAGCAAAAAAGTAATGCTTCTCGCAAATGGTGTTTTGTTGGTGCGAAACTCGGCATGTTTAAACAGGATTAAAAAATGTTTTTTACGCGGTGTGTCATTGTAAAAGAATGTTTAGTACTAAAGTTACGCCATCTCTTAGAAAATCCAAAAAACTAAGTTATACACCCAATAATTTAATTACGTCAGCTACATTAATATGTGTGATCGTCATATTCTCATGGAGGTCCGGAAGCAAATGTTTAGATCAAAATTACATAAT
Organism: Nephrotoma appendiculata; assembly: GCA_947310385.1. Classification (NCBI taxonomy): domain Eukaryota; kingdom Metazoa; phylum Arthropoda; class Insecta; order Diptera; family Tipulidae; genus Nephrotoma; species Nephrotoma appendiculata. The sequence goes on along the minus strand of OX371224.1, from coordinate 366,476,432 downwards.
GCAGGAGAAGATGACAGATATACCATGATGAAGGAATTAACATTAATTGAAAATTTCAACACGTATGTTTATTAATAATTGCAAAATACATTTGACCGAAAAATTATGTCTAGATGATTTTTTTCTCACAAGTTATTGTTCTTCGGATTATTGAAATTTTGATAGTAAATTTCTTGATTATCGCTAAGATCATAAAATGTAGTTTTAAAATTTCCAGCTATTCTAGCTTCCAACAGAATATTCGAAAGACTAAACGCGTTATACAGCGTTTGTCGATCTTTATCGAATGATGATCATCTAACTCGCAATTTTAGCGCAGTGTCTGACATCTAGCGACATCAAGGACAGTTTCATACCGCTCAACCGCTGCGCAAGAAGACTTGGTTTGGAGGTGAACAGTACCAAAACGAAATTCTTAACAACACCCAGGAACATCCCCATGGCAAATCTCGAAATTGGCGACCATAACTTTGATAACGTCGAAAATTTTAAATACCTCGGGTCACTTATAACATCCTTGAATGATATGCAGGCAGAAATAAAAGCCCGAATCGCTGCCGGACAACGAGTTTTCTACGCCCAATCAAAATTATTGCGATCTAAACACCTATCGCAATCGTGCAAGCTCGCACTTTATAAAGCACTTATAAGACCTGTGCTGACTTTCGGAAGCGAGAGCTGGACCATGACCTCTAACGACTGTAGATTATTATCTACCTTCGAAAGAAAGGTCATCCGTTCAATTTTTGGTCCTATTAAAGTTGCGAACAATGAATATCGGATTCGCATGAACCACGAAATAAAGCAACTTCTCGGAGGTAGCAATATTCTCGGCTTCATCAAATCTAATCGAGTTAGATGGCTCGGCCACGTTGCAAGATCTCCACAACAACGAATGATTTACAGTGTTCCTTCAACAACCAGCCGGAGTACGTCGTAGAGGAAGACTGCGACTACGCTGGCGCGTGACGACGTCGAACAAGACCTACTCGTATTAGGATGTCGAAATTGGAGGACGAGAGCGATGGACCGAGAAGGATGGAGGACCATAGTGCGGGCGGCAAAATCCCTTCATGGGATGTAAATGCTAGAGAGAGAGAGAGAGAGAGTCTGGCATCTAGAGGATTCCTTTTTGTGTACTAAGAAAAAACGTGGGATCTCCATATAAAAAAAAATATTTTACTACGCGATTTCAATTAGAAAAAAAATTGACCACCCTTTTCTCCATTGTATGATAAAATCCTAATGGAATAGTTATAATTGTTTAAAACAGCAACCTAGATCAAACCTCTTAAGTTCGACACCTTTTTAAGTTGGTCAACTGGCTAAATTGGACGATTTTGTCTTGCACCAACAAAAATTGTAATTTGTCATACAACAGTACCTTTTTAACTTGGGCACCTGTCTATTTTGTAAGTTAGACGCTATTCTTTTGCACCAAAATTCAATTCTCATGTAAATTAACCTCCATAAGTCGGACAACAACAAAATAGCCCATCACAATATAGATATCATAAACTATTTAGACCAAGATAGAAGCCAAAGAGGATCAGTTGGCAAGTAATGTTTTTGTTTATCTGTTTACCAGCATCTACGATTATATTCACGGAATTTAACGTGATTTTATATATTTCATAAACAAGTAATATGCGTAACCATTTTTGTTCAAAACCTTTTCATGTTGGACACCTTTATAAGTTCGTCATTTTTTACGGCTCCATGAGTGTCCAACTTACACAGTTTCGACCATATTTCTTAATTAATTCCTTTGTGTAGAGTCCTTCAATTAGAAACCAAAAGATAACCCAATTCAAACCAACTTAAAGGTACAGCTCAAATATCGTCCATCTACTATACTATCTATTTTTGAAAAGAAGATCATTCGATCTATTTATGGACCAGTTAAGATTACGAACGACTATCGGATTCGAACGAATTTCGAAATCAAACGTCTCCTTGGAGATTGTGGCATTATCGAATTCATTACAACCATAAATCGGTTCGAATGGCTGTGCTACATTGAATGATCAACGAATGATAAAAAGTGTCCCATCAACTACAAGTCGGCAATTTTTAGCATAGCATTTGGTAGCTTCAAAATATTGGTCTAACAATTTTTAAACAAAAGCTTATTTATGAACTTGATAAAGTTAATTACAGGTAAATTTAAACATAGAGGCAACAAGGCAAAGTACCAAAAAATCTTTAATTGTATAAAAATCTTTATAACTTCATCTCATCTCACAAAAGGTTTTTTCCCATACTTTGAATCCGTAGAGATAGTGCGATGCCTTATATTCATATACACATAGACGTACGTAAAAATCTAAAACCACAAAAAATATACCTCTAGTCCTTTTAATTAAAAACTCGACAAAATAATTGGTGCGTTAATAATTCAGTAATAGAACATAATAAAAAATCGGATACTACATTTATCGCGGTGGGCTAACAGTGCCGAGCATTTCTAAACCATATGCTGCGTATCAACGTATAACATATACGGATAAAGTAATCTGTTTAAATTTGCATACAAATTAGTGTGTGTGTATATATCGAATGTAAAATTCCATTCAACTATTAGCATTTCCTCCTATCATCCTCTATTATTATATAAACTATTGATGTGTTTTGATTTCTATTTAATATTCTAAAAGCAATATCAATAAAAAATCTAATAACAAAAAACTACAAATATTGATAGAAATAGATAAAAATAATTTTTGTTGTTCGCTAAAACTAAAAACTTCATTTCTTTATGTGTAATCTGATGTATGTACATAAAAAATTCACACAAGTTACATGATCATTAGCATGCTAATGCTGACGTTTGCATCGGTCGCAGTCAATCAATCAAATTGATACGGAATTGTTGTATGTACATAACTTTTGTTTATTTCCTGGATTAAACCGTGTACAGCCTGGCGGACCAATAAATCGTTTATAAATTTCTTCAACCACCAAATATTTATTTTTGCATTCTGAACAAGGCGCTATAAATAGATTGTCAATAGCTGATTATAAATTCCAACGAGTAACATTTCACAATCAAATCATTAATTTTCTTAGTCATTTACTTGTTCCTTCTTATATTATTTCAAGGTAACTCTGTTATCTAGTTGTATTTATGTGTAGATATAAAGTAGCACTATTATTTACCCGTATGTGTAGTTTTACAGACCAACCTAAATAATCCAATTACCTCTATTCAAATTCAGATGTAGAATTAACTAAATTTCTCATAAGCTTTTTGTGACAAGGCTATACAGTATGAGGGCTGCAAGACCAAGGTTAAGAAGTGTTTTTGTTATTTATCCGAAACATAGATTATAGTTTATAAATAAACCATAAACAGAATTTGTTTACATACAATAGACAGACAGCGTGAATTTGAAATTCTTTTCGAATTACATAGAAAAAAATGTTCTTATAAATATTTAAGTTCTCTTTTTCATTGCCGTCTTCTCTGTAAACATTTTCTTCATTAGAAACTTGACTTGCATATAAAATGATTATCTTCATTGCAATCATGCTGCATTTTTTATACAGACAGAATAAAAAGCAAACACAAAATGCTAGTAATTATTAAAGTTAAAATCTGAAAAGCATCGGAAGGTACTTACAAAATTAAAATATTTAATAAATAATGCAATTGTTAGTTAGGAGAGGTTTAGGGAAGATTTACATTTGATACCGTCTTTCCTGTTTATATTTAATATAACGAGTTTATTTTCTTGCAAACATTGTTTAAGAAATGGGTGCGATGAAGGTCGTTTAAGAGATGAATTGGAAATTGTACACTTCAACCGTAGATTTTAAAATAACAGAGACAGTGTAATACATACATATAAGTAAAGAAAATAAATGGTTCGTTTTCTCAAATTATAACCATGATTCCACCTTTAAAAAACCATTACTATTAATAAGCTTGAATTTATTGCTTTAATCAAGGTGAAAGAAGGTGAAAAATCTAAATAATCCTCCCACAAAATAGCAGATGTCATGTATTAAGTGCTTAGAACACTAAAAAAAACTAATTACTTGCCCACAAACTATTACTCAAGACTAAACATATTTAATCTCCGCAACACGAGGAGAATATTGAAAGTTATTCAAATAATTTGCTTATTTTGTCATGAAATACCGCTAAAACAACTTTTGTTCAACGGAAGCTTGAGTTGATTACAATTAACTGAATCTGTTGACTTTGGTGTGTTAAGCAATTACCAACATGAACGATCAACATTTAAAATCGACGCAGTTATAATGTTTGCATAAATTACAATAAAATTGATTTCAAGGTTACAAAGGAGACCCAAATATACAAAAGTGGAAATCACTGTGAAAGGTTATACTACTTTGATGTCTGCAGTAACAAACATTAACCAAGCTTGGCAGCGTAAATGGAAAAAAGCAATCAGTGAAACACGTACAGACCGTTATTAACTGGTACATATATGTAGCGAACAGATCACTCGCTACGTATGCGATCTAAGCCACGTGCATGCAGCATGTTGTGTGTTCAAATTGCGGTTTGAGATTTAATTTTTGCATACTGCCTTCGGCCACTTCAATGGAACCTGCAGTTGTCTGTACTACATGCGAGTAGATTTAATTAATTTCAACAGCACGGGCGATGAGTTACAAACTGAGTTAAAAGAAAATCAAGAGCCTATAAATATTGAGGAAATGAATCCGGATGAGGTAATAGAGTCAGAGATGTTGGTATCTGGCCAGCAGATGCAGATTCGACATCTCTCAATGGCCGATGAAGTCGTAGCGTGTCCTGCTGCCCATGTTACAATCGATAACGTCAATCGATCAATCAATCTATCGATAACAGAATTCCTTGTGTATGTGGTGTGTGCAAACATCGGCAAGTTGGCGCGGACCATAAATGACATCACAGTGCACTCCGCGTTTCTTCTGAGTACTCCCAAGAGAAAGAGTGTGCCAGTATGCTTCATTCAGCAGCAGTATGCTCCTTCCGGCAGCTCGAGAACCTGGCTAGGATTCAATGGCCGAATCACACGATAATCCCAAGATAACCGATTATGTAACCTCAAATACAAGGTGGTGAAATCCCTCTAGAAGATGTAATAGGAATAGTATAAAATATTTCTCAACATTTTTAACTTCTTCAGTAAAAATTAAAGTTCTAAAATTAACTGACTCCAACTATAGTGATTCCTTAGTTCATTCTGTGAAAAAATCGTATGGGAAGGGAGGGAGGGGGTGGGGTCAATTTTTGATATCCTTTGAAGTACAGGATGTTTAAAAAATTTGGTTCAGAAAAAAAGTACAAATATTAAACTGTAACTTCCAAAACATTTATCGGAGAGCAACCAACTTTGTCAATTAACAATTTGATTGGTAATTGTATAGGCTACCTGTTAACTGTTTGATGGACAACAGCAGAACCATTACCGATTATTAACATTTATGTCACGAAAAATAATTAATTTCTTTTAGTTAAACGCTCAAAGGCGAACTTATTTGATTGTCTAAAGAAAATGTTCGGTTTATAAAAATTCAGGCGAACTCCATTCAAAATCAAACAAAGATATACTCATACTTAAAACATTATTTTAAAGTTTTTATATTTCAAAACTGAGGCTAGGCATATTAATTGGCATAAATACAAGGTGGGCCATAAGTCACTGAATATTGTATTTTTGATATAATTGTTTTAATTTATTTTTTTTCTCTTTTTATTTTTCAGTATTAAATCAAGTACACATTCTAGTCGCTCGTTTTGTGTCATCGGGATCTGTTAGTGACTTATCTCGAAGTGGAAGACCGCTTGAAGCACGAAGCCAAGATAATATCGAACAAAACATCGAACTTGAAGCATCGACTCAAAAATGTGCCACTCAGCTTCAAATGTCCAGAATAAATGTCCAGAAATGCAACCCGCTTAAGATTTTGTGCAAAATTGACCGAATTATTAACGGATGATTCTGATTTTATAAAAAAAATTATAATGACCGATGAAGCGCATTTCCATTTAAGTATTAAAATTTTAGGAATGAATTAAGGACTGAAACAACTAAAAGACAACATAATGAAATTATTGCGATTGATCAACCAGTTTTGGCTTCAGTTATAGACCAGATACAGCAAAGAGTAGCAGCTTGCGACTGATGGCAGGGATCTAACAGAATTATTTTTATTATTTTTTTTGTTTTAAACTCTTCATGATTAAAACTATCTTTTGTAATCAAAATTATTCATTTAAAATAAAAAATAAAAAAATATATCAAAAATACAATGTTCAATTGTTAATAAATGTACAAATTATTAATAAGTATACATTAAATAATATAAATAATGAAAAAATTATGCTCAATTCGACGATTTTCCTTACTTGGTTAAGATGGCGGGAAATAAGTCTGAAACTAGTATATCCGTTCAAAAAATAACTTTAGTCATATTTCAGCAATACTTGTCGCTAACACAGTAGGTCCAAAATTATTATTATTATTGCTTGTACTCGGAAAAAATCGTAAACCAGTAAAACAGAGATGCTAATATTAGCGTACATCAGAAGCTCGTAAATTTTAACCCTGTAACACTTACTTTCAAACGATATTGATAGTATCGATACTACACTGGCGTCGATGTAATCCACTTCGCCTGCCTTCGCGTAATATATTCGACTGTAAACCAGCGATCGGCAAAACAATTTGAGAATTTTTCTGCATCCAACCTTACTATATAGTAAAAATTAGTAATTTCAATTCTGTTTTAAAAAACTTTTTAGCTTTAACATTTTTTTGTGAGGCGGTAGTGTTGTTGACTGTAGTGCATTGCAAGTTTCACAGTTCTGTATTTGATTTACAAATTGAACTAAGTATTACAGTGTCACTACTTATGTATGCTGTTTTCAAAATTGTACTACATTCTAAGCTTACATTTGAAAAATATATTTTTTTAAATAGTTAAATTGAAAAACTTTGCAGCAGTTTTCAAGACAATAATTTTATTTAAATGATATGACATTTAAAAAAAATTACGTACCATTTGGAGATCCCAGAACGGAGCTTAATAAGTCTTCGTGATTGACTAAATGTTCTAAACGTGTTTTTTAAACATCTCTTAGTTGATTTTTGACAATCTATTTCATTAAAGAACCATGCTAAGATGAGGGAATCTTCGCATGCTTCAGAATTAAGGGAATTAAAGAATTCGAAGAAGGTAATATTGATTTCATTGGCTCAGAAGTTAAGGTTCATTATTCAGGAAATTGTTTTCATAAATTGCACCGCTTATTATAGTTTTAACGAGCACACCATTTTCAAATAGAGGCCTACGCTTCACCACCTTCAAAAACACTTCACCAGAGTACAGATAATTATTTATTACGAACATATAACTACATTAATTTTTCGTACTGAGGTTACTCCATCGTAAAATTATCTCTCTCCACATAAATCAATTAACACATTAATCTCCCGCATCGTAAAGTTAGCAAATCTACAAAAGTTGATCTTTTTATAAAATAAACAACATTAAGCTTAGACGTACTGTTAATAAAATACATATAAACAAAAAACCTACAAAATATAATTATAATACTTGGCTTAAAAACGCGAGCCAAGATATAAACTTGTAAATTTTGCTTGCCTTAAAATTTATAAGATGTTCGCTCAATGAAAGTTTAACAACCTCATCAAGCCAGTAAAATTTATTCGCAGCGAGAACAAAGAAAATTTTTAAGACGTTTTTTGTGTCATTGATTACGTACTGCAAGTAAGTATGTAGAATGGTATTAGCAGACATTGGTTTAACTATGCATAAGTTGCATTTAATCGAATTAATCGTTTAACTTAATTTGCATGATATGTTGTCATTTCCGAAGTAATACTTTGTTCGTGAGTACAAAGATCTTATTTTTGATCTGCTTAATAAATAAATTAAGATGAATTTAGCAAACAAAATTGTTTATTTAAATAACTTTAGTAATTAATTTCGCACGAAATGAAAATGATTTAATACTAAATTAAACAAAATTTGTTGTTTTCGAAATTAATTTGATACTTCCAGACGGTTTCACGCATTAAAAATTATTAAAATTTATCTACGAGTGTACATCTTGACGGTTTTATTTAGGTTTGCCATGGGAAATAATTTCTTGTACATAACAAATTGAATTTTATTAGAAAAGAAAATGAACTTCCTATTACATAAATTGAGAAAACTAAATAAACGTAAATACAAAGATGTTTATTTTTAGATTTAATATTAAATTAATTTGATGGTCGATGTCGCACGGCACCCACGCCATTGTGCGTAGGAACATAATATGCATTATCGATCAAACTATCCCACACTTAGAAAATATAGGGGGGAAATAAATATAAGTTTTGAAAAAAATGTTGAAGCCAGAATAGAAATTCAAAACACTTTCATTTTCTTTATATTATACGAGTACTGTTATTGTTTACTTACATATAGTTTTAAATCGTAATTGTTATTTTTAAAAATCATGCGCATATTTATAGGTAGTTTTAAGGTAGTATCTAACTATATTACAGAGAAAATATATAGGTAAATATGTATAACGATATCTAATTATATTCAACTACAATAATAAAATTTACAAATTTGTTTTTATATTTTCATGATTATCTTCAAATACTAAAAGCCCGGGGTATAATTCGATTTGTGTGGCCAAGATTAGCAAGACAAAGAAATGAAATAATTTCACATAAGAGATAAATCTACGTTTTATTGAAATAAGAAATTTTAAAAAATTCTCGAAACAATTCGTTATCTACCGCATACTCTACAAACGATCGTACGACTTAGGTCATAAGCTGTGTTTACTCATTAAAGGTCAATTCTTCGACAAATACATTATCATAACACAATACAGTTTATTGTTAGTTTAATGATTGTGCCATTCTCATATTTTTAGATAAGAATAACATTGTAATGATGTCATTTAAATGCACAGATATAACACGCTTTGCGCCTTCCGAATGATAGGTTCCTACTTAGCTCTGGGCACGTGGTTTCGTCGTATGTAGAACTTGAGAGTTGGGAGTTTCTGTAACTGTTCTTACACTAGCATATCTGTACAAAAATTATTTTATTATTTTTTCCTGTAAATTAATTGTATTGCTTAATATTTGAAATGCATTTGATTTTCATCAATCACTACAATCGCCTTGTTACCCTTTATACCGTATAAAATCGACAGATGGGATTTTGTACGCCCTACGACAGCATTCGTTGTCACTTATTCAAGATCACTTCTTATAACTGTATCAAGCCTCCTACTATGCGATTGTTCTTCAATGTTGGAACAAAAGCAGAGTAGGTTTTATACCGAAAGCCGGACTCAGGCTAGCCAAATACTAAAGCTTTCGGCCTAATAGTATATCATTTGCTTTCCTTCAAGCTCTGGAAAAATACAACTTTTTACCTAACTTCCCCTCTCAGATACTATTTCAAAAAATTATTTGTATATCGGTTCTCGTCATTTTAGCACTTTTTAAGTTTTTATATGAATCAAGGAGAGCTCTATGAGCCCGGAAAAGAATCAGCTTAAACTTACTTTCTATTTCGTAATTGTGCTCTTTAATTTTCTGAGCAACTAGCTATTTCCCGACAAAAATGATGTAAGTATTTTCAAGGGCTCTACAGCTGAGCTCTTTTTCGTAATTAAAAACCAAATTATATAAATGCTGAAACTTATAAGTGCTTGTGTAATAAAAATGTGGCAATACTCATTTATAAAACATTGTGAGACTTAAAAGTTTATGAATTGTTATTCAACACCAAAAAATTTGTGAAATTCGTAAATGCCATATTTTATCGAAAACCTAAGAAAATAAATAAACCGCTTCACATTTTCCTCCTTCCTAAGCTTTAAACTTGAGGGTACGTAGCAGAGTTGCTTGGGTTAGTACAAGTTTGGGTGACGGCATGGGAACAGTATAAAAATAATTGAAAAATGGAAGAAAACGGTATGATACACCCCCTCCCCTCACCAGCATGTCAGTATGTACAATCTACAACCATTTTATGGATAAGGATGAAAATCAATCTTGCAAAGAGCACACCCCTTTTGCTGAAATATAAAAACCAAACAACAAATTAAAAACCAAAAATAAATTTTTGCCATGTTTAAGTCAATGATCTGATTTGCATTTATCATCTTACGTACGGTAATAAACTTATAATCGTCGAGGTCACTGCAATTTTAAAAATAATCAAAAAACGTCAAAAATCATTCACCGGTTAATTTACAAATTTCATATGCATTTTTGAAAATTTTTATTGTTTGTCTAGGCTAAATACTCGTTGAAAATAAAATGTATTTGCATATTGCCATTCTTTATGCCAGAAAATTCATAATGTACAAAGAAAATGCTGTCTAGCGTAGTAGCCTTATCGCAGCATTTCTAAATGAAGATCACTTTTTCAATGTACCCACAAGTGTAAATGTTTCCGTTAATAAATTTAATAATTTTATTATGGTAAAGTGATTATAAATATTTCGTTTTGTAAATAAGTTGAAGAATATAAAGTAGCTGTTGAACAGCTGTGTTACGTAGTTGTTTCAATGACGATGTACAGAGTGTACAATTTGTACATATTCTCTAAAATCAATAAATCGCTTATTGCTATTCTTTGTTTGTCAATTTATATGTGTAATTGTTGGTTTTTTAAACCGATATAAACTTGTATATTTCATATCCCAGCACAATGAATTCGCAAATGAATTGTCGTGGAAATTTTATATTACATATCCATATACATACATACATAGATAGACAGAAATTTCCGTTTTATTGGAAAAATGTCTCTGCCGATATATTCAATAAACAGCAAAACATTTCAGCTATAAAAAAGACAGGTAAATACTAATACTCGTAATGCATACATAAAGTAAAAATATTTTTGTAAACAATACTCAGCATTGTTTTGAAAATAACGTGGTGAAATAAATTTTGTTTACTAATTAAAATCTTAAAAATGTTTGCAATGTGGGTTGTTTTGATTTTATTTAACGTTTTTAAAACCAACGAAAATCTGAATATGAATGATGAGGGCGCGTAAACATGTTTCATGCTAATTATTCTTTAGTTAGTAAGTAGGGTACATACACGATACATGCCATAAAATAATTATTTCGGTAATACAAAATATGGGTGAATTTTTTAAGCTGAAACTTTCAATTATCTCGGAAAATCAGAACTCAAATGTCCATTATCACAATTTAAACATTCTGTGGGAGGAGAGGAGGGGACATACATTTGTGCTAAAATTAGTACCTCCTCCTCCACTTCTTGTAAGTGAGACAGGCGGGGGTAACTTTAAAATATAAAAATGAACCCCTATTTTATAATGCAGATTGGGTTTCTACGGCTTAAAGTACATAGGATTTCTTTGAAACATTTTTTTCGATTCATGATAGATGGCGCTATAATAACGATATTAATTTTTTCGATTTCTCCTACTGGGGGTAGGTTATGCATACGATTCTGCATTAAGTTTGAATTAAAATTAACTATTAACTGCGTTTTTTTTTAAACAATCGAGTAGAGTTCGCGATAGCTAAAAAATTAAAAATTTATTTTTTTTAAATTAAATAATTTAGATTTAATAGGATTCTATGTATAACCAAAAAAATTCATCATAAAAGTTGTATGGTTTTCTTGTAACATCGTTGTTCTGTATAGATCTGTATAATAACGGAATAGTTCACAACTATACAGAACAACGATATTACAAGAGAACTGTTATGATGCATTTTTTTGATTATACATAGATTCCTATTAAATTTAAATGTTCCCACAGATGGTAATCGAACCTGCACACCTTACCCTTACTTTAGTAAAGAACACTTTTAAATTCGGAAATAAATGTGAGGCAATTTATATGTACTATGCTGGGACCCTGAATCCCGCAACAAAAGAAGTCAACAAATTAAATCTCACGATTCACATCCGGTATTTTGGGATACGAAAAACATTTTTTCGGTACAAAACAAAGTTAGCTCTGTTAATTATTAGATCCTAATATTGTGGGGCGAGAAATTCACATCTATATGAAATTTTAATCTAATTTTGTAATAAAATTTTTTTGATTAAATGAAACACTCGGTCTTGATAATTCAAATATCTACATATTTTGACGAGCACCTGAAAAACTGTGCCATAACCCTTTTTATGACCGAACATATACAACAATTTCAGTGAATGCAGTAAATAATCTTAGACATTCAGGAGGAATTCATATTCTTATTGTTATATATCCTATGTGGGGCGAATTAAATATGTTTACGTTTAATTTAAATTTATCTAAATTTTAAACAAACATCGACAACCCTCTTCCGGTAAAGAAGCCGATCATATGATTTAACGTTACTAATGTACGGCTATTTTCCAAATCGAGACTAGTTTATGAAAAAAATTATTGAAAATAGTTCAGTCGCGACAACCTTGACTAAGTTTCGACAGTAAGATTAGGTTTGAGTAAGGTAAAGGTATTGTAATTTCAAAAATATGCATGGTATTCACAACAATATACACTGTAGAACAAAAGTCTACACACATCTGTCTAGTATATTTCGTAAAGTACATACGATTAAAAAAAAATTGGAAAAATATTTATTTTTTTATATATAAATTAATGTTATAAATCACATTTCAATTATACAGTTACATATTCTGACAAATAAAAAAAAACATAAAAATTGAAAAGACAAAAGTCTACATACACTTAGTATTAAAACCAGTTTGCACTCGAATGCAAACGATGTTCCCGTTATGTCCATTATTTAGTTGTTTTATTAAACAGGCAGCAGTTCGCAATTAATCGTTAACTTCTACCCATTAAATTAGTGAAAATTCATTAAAATGTGGTACCGAAATTTGTGCCAGTATCAGGAATTTAGTATTTCAATTAAAAGAAAAAAATCATTTGCTGAAATTGCTGAACCTGTGACTCAGTCGTGCTACTGTCCAACCAATAATTAAAAGCTATGAAGAGCGAAGAGAAGATATCCAAAAGAAATATGCGATCAATTTTGAAAATAATGGTATAAAATCCAGCAATAGGATGCCCAAAATTGGTCGGTCGGACACCAATACATCAGGAAAAGACGTTAGTTCAAAAACTATTGGTAGAGTACTCAAACGGTTTGGATATAATAGCAGGATCCCACGAAAAAAACGGCTAATTTCTACCAAGAACAAAGAATTGAGGTTTAACTTCGCCAGAAGACATTTTAATCAGAGCATCGGATCCTGGAATAGTGTTTTATTTACAGGCGAAAGTAAATTCAAAATAATCGGGTCTGATGGTACGCGTAAAGCGAACACTGCTTTGTAAAACAAAAATATAATACATACCACTAAACACGGACGAGGTAGTGTTATGGTTTGGGGGCGATGGTCGCGGCTGGGGTTGATAATTTAGTATTCATTGATTGAAATGATTACCTGCCTTCTTTAGTATATAATTTTAATTAATACTGCACGTATTTTATGTATTTTTATTGATTTATAACATTAATTTATATATCAAAAGTAAACATTTTGAAAAAAAAAAAAAAAAAATTGGAAATCAAATGTAGTTTACGAAATATACTAGAAACAGCAGGCGTATGTAGACTTTTGTGCTTTTGTGTACACTGTACATCATATATTTACAATTCATTATTGACTAGCCCAAGATTTATTCGAACCCAAGCAATTAAGGGAAATTTAAAACGTCATAAGTACTCCTGCTTTAATTTAACTAATTCAAAGTTTATTTTTAATGCAATGAATAAATGGATCTTGGTACGGAAAATATGTTATTCAAGTCAGTTCCCAATAACTTAATTCAAAATTTAAAATTGTTATGAGACTTTGTTGGGAGGAAAATTAAGAACCACTAAAGTTGGCACTTATTCTGCACAAACACGAATAAAATCAAGAATTTGTCTTCTGCCAAGTAAAGCACACATTTTACAATCATTGTTTATCATAACGTACCGACTCATTATAAATTTTCTTTTTCGCCAATTTCTTAATATGTCAAAAAGTATTCATAAAACGCTAACAATTTTTTTACACGATCCCACACGCGTAGATTAAGGCCAACATAAAATGAAAACATGTCTGTATAAAAATTCTTTAACTAAATTGGGCGATCCTATTTACAAGGTTTAAGCCCAATTAAAGATTGTTTTCATAAACTGATCATTTTACAATTTAATTGAAATTAATTAACCATAAAGCTAAACATTATCTAGACTAAATGTTTTAAACAAGAATTGAGTTTCTTCCAATTAGATCTAAGAAAATGATAAAATCACCTTATTAAGAAAATTATTTGTTTAATTTGATAATAATTAGCACCAACTTATTTTTTTAATTCGACATAATGTTATTGTATTTCAGTGAAAATTTTACGCAAATTCTGTAAACAATGAACTGCTAAAAACGCGTTTGGCCACGTAGTCATAGCTGTGAACATATGACGTAAGTGCCCACACAGTTAAGTATATCATTCTATATAGATTTCGAACATGAATTTAATTGTAAATATAAGTTTCTTAGTTTGACCTAAATAAAATCATAATACGATTAGTGGTTGTTAAATTAAAATCAAAAAAATATTTTCATGAATTTTCCACTTACCCCATACGAAGATGAAATGACAAAGAAGATGTACGAGACAAAGAAGTGTGCGATGAGTAAAAGGAAAATCCTTTGTTTATGTCATTGATTTTCATTGCCCGACAACCTTGTTTTTGTATTTACATATCGATTAGCGGTGGGATAATCGCGTGTAGTTCATACATGTTTATTTAATAAATTGTGTACCAAAAGTGGTAATGAAAATGTTTGCTAATTATTTATTAGAATCGTAATAAATTTTCGCAGACGTAAACTGTGGTATTGTGGTTCGATGGCAGTTTTAAAGTGCGCGCTCTAAATGAAATATTCATGGTCGTATCACTTGCGAATTTGTAAGACGATTTAGAGATGATATCACTATCTCAATTAAAAGTGATAATAAAATTATGTTTTACAATTGAACTAAGTAATGTATAGTTAGAGTGTACTGTAACTTCATTGCGAATGTCTGTCGCAGCTCGCTAGAACAGTTGTCTTGAAAATTAAGCTAGTCGATCTGTAACAGCACACATTAAAGCTACATCCTATTTCAACATTGGCGTTAGCTTCCATAAATACCCGAATCTCAGACAACCTATATCGATTTGAAACGTGCTTTAAATCTCTAAGTAGCCACAATTAAGATGTATTCTTTATACTGTAGTGCAGAATTCGCAGTAGAGTCGCGCCACGACAAAATTAAATAACATAATGCATCACCTATTTAATAGCAAGTTCATTCGGAATTACAACAAAAAGTTACCCGGGTTTTTTGTAAATGAACACGAAAAAAGTTTACCCGACTTTTGTAGTAGTATTGGTGAAAAGCAAGACAAAAAATTGTTTATTGTTAAAAATGTCAGACTTGTTACCATCGGTATAATTATTATAAAGCAAAATACATAGTATTAAAATTTTCAATAGTGTCTTCCATATTTCAATTTTAATAATTTATTTATAACTCAATACCAATAATTTTTAATTAATAATATAAGAAATTATATAATTTCGCACATGAAAGAAATGTTGAGTTTGCTAAATCACAAATCGAATGAATAAGTGATAAATTGATGAAAAGTTTTGAAGGTGCCCGTAACAATCCGTTTCAATTTCGGCATTTGCAGTTGTGTCACAATTTGGCGGATTTAAGTAAAGTTCCGAGCCCAAAGGTCGTGTTAGCTCCGATATTGAAAGTGGATACGCACGTGATTTGTTTGTACAATGAGCTTCAAATTCTAACAACAGCATTATTCTAACGAATCGTCCTCGCCTGGGACTTTTGCTCGCGATTTAATAGAAAACGGTTTGAATGGGCGTAAAATTATTATACGAACAATATGCGATAGTATAAATATAAAATAAAATATGTATTTTATTTTTTATAAAATAAAGACAAAAGTGGAAAAAAAATTTGATTTAATTCAGTCTTGTCCGATCTAGCCAATCCAATTATTTATTACTCTACCCTTCACTCTTCAGTTTATTATGGTAAGGGATTACAATTGGCACCGTGCATCGGTGTGATCATTTTACGGTGGCTAGCTAAATTCATTTGTACCAGCTGGTCGCCTATATTTGCACCTTTCGAATCCATTAGTAGTGCGTCCAAATCGCTTAAATTATTGCTGTAATATTCATTCAAAAGTTAAATGGAGATAATTTAGTGATTTAAACAAACGATCTACTCACATGACTACAGCCGTCAAACGCTTATTTAAAATTAGTTTTCAAGCACATCTAATTTACGTTTATGATTATCTTGTTTTACTGTAATATTAGCGATGTGGCACAGAATCGCTTGAAATGGTAAGTGATCGCATCGACTGTCCCATTTCCGAATTTTATTCAATGTAATAAATCCGCAGTTACACAACATTTTAATACATAAGATATTTTGAAAATACGTCGCACAAAATTACAAATTGTTCTCACAATTTTAATACATCTATTAAATATTAAAATTAATTCGAAATTAAATTGTTACAAATGGCGCGGAGTCTTGTTTTGATGTTTATATTTTGACATTTACTTTTGTATATACGTATACAAAATACGTATATGTATGCGTAAAAATCTGACAAAAAATCGCGATTTTTTAAAGTTAACCCGGGTAACTAATCCGGGTAAGTTTTTTTTTGTAAATGAACGTGTTATGTCAAAATGTTACCCTGACAGCTCAACCCGTGTAAGTTTTTTTACCCTGACAGCTAAACCCGGGTAAGTTTTTTTTGCCTGACGTTTCGAATGAACTCACTATAAGATTTCGAACGAAGTAAACAAATTTTACGACGGTTTCTATTTATGTAAATATTTTGAATTGGCAAAAGTTTGTTACACGTGTTGGTTTGTAAATGAAACGCAAAAATGAACAAAAACAAAAAATTACAATTTGCGAAAATCAATTGTAAGTAGGTGTATTCATATTAACGCATGGAAAGTGCAGTTTCGCCATATGGTAAAATAGATAAATTATTTTACGCGATCAATCGATCGTTGCCGTTATACACAATGATGACTGTCACGTATTCATAAAAAGAGTAAACGTGCCATTTATAAAGCAAGATTCGCGCGTCATCTTTAATTTTAAAGTCTGCGAGTTTTCGCCATTTATTCAATAACATTTTCGTAGAAGTAGTAAAAAAAAATGTAAACAAGATTTTCCCGAGTATGTAGATTATTGATGAATAATATTTTTTTGTTTTGTTGAATAGGTATATCGAAATACGGCGCATTTGTTTAGCAAAATAAAACAAAAATATTTTGTTAAGATAAAAAATGTCTGTGTAAATGTTTTCGTCATAAAAACAAAATACATCTTATATTACGTGTTATACATACCTCCAAGATCCTCTCCAAATTTTGGTGGTGTTGCAGTCATTTTAGATTTTCTTTTCCGTTCACTTAACAATAATATATGTTTTTAAATTATTTTAGTAATCTTTTTTTGGCAGCGAACACATTCAATGAGCTCATATATCAACAAATGAACCAATTTACAAATAATAAACACGCACAAATATTAAAATTCAATCGTTTTAATTTAATTCAATTCACAATTTCACAAAACCTTTGCCAGCTGCCACTTTATTCCCGATTTTTTAATACATTAGCTATTATTAGCCACGTTTAGTGCACTCCGTATTTCACAATTTCGATTTAATAGCGTTTTCTTTGTAAAGAACAAAAATTAAATTTTGTAAAATAATTAATTTTATTCTACCAAAAAACTAAATACGACTTGTCTGTTCAACTTCAGATAAGAAATACACAATAAACTGGCATGACGCTGGTTTTGTTTTTAATTCAAGATATTTTTTTGTTTTGTTTACTTCGTCTTTGTTTTGATTTTGCAGGAAGCACGTACGCTCTTGCGGTTCGATTTATTACCCTACAAGCTATGTACATGTTTATTGTTGCGGTGGAACTTTGCTAATTTTTCGGTTATTCCCAGTATGCAATTTTTCCACTGTGTGGAAAAAATGGCTATAGTAAAGAAAAAGGGGTACCAAAAAATTCGTTCCGATTGTTTTGTTTGCTTATAATTAAAAATAGAAATAAAAATGATTAATTTAAAATATAATTTATATTTAATTTAATATATAATTTAAAATAAAATATATTAATTAAATATTACAGTTCTAGATTAATTATTTTTATTTCTATTTTTCATATAAGCAAACAAAACAATCCAAACAAATTATTTGGTACCCCCTTTTTCTTTACTATAGCCGAAAAAATTATTATGATTCCATACTATAAATAATAGTAAAGACACAAAAATATTGATTTTGGACAAGAAATAGTTTCTTTCTCTTTCTTTTTCACGTTTTTGTTTTATTTTATAAATTTTTATTTTGTATCTCCAGTTTCATGTGACAAGTTGGCGGAGAACTATGCACACAGCTGTGCGTGCAAATTTTTTCATTTTAATTTCTTATTGTTTTTGTCAATAATTGTTTTGATTATTAAAAAAAGTTTTTATAAATTATAATGCTTTATAATAATAATATTGTAATTATAGTGCATTAGAAGTGATTCATCAACGTTGTACTAAAGGTAATACAAATCAATTTTAATATGGCGTCGCCATATACTTATAAAATCTAAATATATTTGAGACGACGTAAATTGCTGATTAAATTTTCTTCTGCTTATTTTTAATGGCCCTATTCCATGGAAAAAACCTGGTGTCAGTAAAAATAAAAGCGAGAAAAAATATAGATTTTACTGGTTGTGTACGAAACAAAACATGTTGTCAGTAAAATTATAAATTATAAATAAGAAATTTTTCTCCATTTTTATACTCAAATGTCGATTTTTTTTTTTTTTTTTGTTGAAATTTGCTAACGTTAGTGGTTTTTTGTGGTATATATATTAAAATTAAAATATATAAAAAAATCAAATTGTACGAAAATGTACATATTAAAAACTTTATGAAATTTTTAGGTTATGCCAAAATGTAACACCATAAAATTTTACTATAAAATGAAATAAAAAATATTTCTGTTCTTTGTCACTCTTATGAAATTTTAATTTTTTTTTTGCGTATTATCAGTAAAAAAATTGCTGTCAGCTAACTTTTTCCATGGAATTAAAGCATTAAGATGTTCAATATGCTGGAGTTGAAGATATCAAATCGGGTAACGGATGGCAAAAATATTATAACTAAATATTTATAATTATATTTTTTTTTAAATAAATAACAAAAATCTTTATTTCGAAAAAAATTTATTGCTAGTTTTATAGGAAAAATACTAAGGAAATCGGCATAATTTTACGTAGAAAAGTATTTAAAAGTGGTATGGAAAAGTGTATAGAAAAAACTCGAGTTTCCAACGAAATTCCACCTTTTTTCCTATTTGATTTTTTCTCTTTTTAGTTGGGATGTACACCGATACCGGAATTTCTATGACACTTTTCTTTATTAGGTAGTACGGATTCCCGTGTGCTCAATATGTTTCTTTCCATAGAAAGAGTGTGATTTTTGTATGCGAATGTAAACGGAGTGCCGTAGGCATTGTATATTGGGAGTTTTCTAATCAACTTTAAACTTAAGCAAATCGATTCGTTTACGATTTGAAAATTGAATGAATGAATGTCCCATTTACATGTAGAAAATTGTTTCGACTGCAAATTTTTGTAGGTAAATAAGGAGTATCCGCTATATAAAAATATTCATTCATATCATTTACCAGCCTGCTAGATTGTAACGTTGTGATGTTTCTACCGTGCTTCTATCACCAAATAATTTTTTTTCGATTGTAGAACCATAATAAGTGAAATAGATATTGTTAAAATATATTCTAGTAGGCTGTGATAGCAATAAAGAAGAAATAATTGATAATTGAAGCAGAAGTCAAATTAATTCTAGCTGAAAGAGAAGTAGATTTCGATAAAATATCGCAAAATGTGATGTTAGAACATCCCAGCACAGATATACAGCGCATCCCCAATAGAATTCCTTTTTTCCTTACAGCAGCTCGATTCTGGTTTTCCAAAAAAAACGCTATGTAAATATATTTCCCTAATTCCTTTTAATATATTAAAAGGAATTAGGGAAATATATTTACATAGCGTTTTTGTCAAAAATATCATTTTCTGGCCTACTGAGAAATCATGTTTGATCTAAAATTTTATAATTTAGGAAATATTTTTTCCGTATCGAAATTGGATAGGAATAAAATTAATTTAATTTTATTTAATTTTATTTTTGGAAAAATTTACAGAAACTGTTTACCATAGTATGCCAGAAAAAAAAATTTGTGTCAAAAATACTATGAAAATATTTTTCGTAATTCCTTTTCTTATAGGAAAACCAGAATCAAGCTGCAGAAAAGTATCAGAAAAAAAAAATTGAGAAAAAAAAAATTATTTCTGTAAGGAGAAAGGAAAAAGGAATTCTATTGGGGATTCGCTAATAGTAATGCCATATTTTTTGTATAGGATTATTATTAATTTATTTTTAATTAATTCAAAGGCGACATTTTCATTTTTGTCAATGGTACCTGTTTTAGTGTTTTTATTATGAATCCTTAACATTTTATAACGTAACGGTTCACGTAAACTTCACGTGAAGAAAGAGAAATATATGTGGTCTTTCTTTGGTGCAAGCAATTCCCATTCTGAATAGGAATAAATATTGTGCTCAAAATAACAACCAAAGATTTTTATAATTTATTTTTATTAGTTGGTAACAAATACATTTTGAATTTCAAAACAACGTAAAAATGAATTTAAATATATTCAATAAAATAGTAATATAGTAATATGCTAGAACGTTATTGAATATCATTGCAAATCGTAACTAATTTCTCGTCTTGTTTTGAAAATGCCCTTGTTTTTTTATTTTAATTTCTATTTTTTCATTCCGGATTCACGGAAAAGTTTAATGTCGCAGTTGTCGTGGTTCGTTTATATCTATTCCAATGTGGAATAACATTATATGGAATTGTTGTTTTAAATTTACCAAAGAAAGACGACAATAATAAATTATGTAAATTCAAACGGGAGTAACAATTTAGTTACTGTCCATTAAATGTGAATCTTTATTTAAGGTAGATAAACTTTTTCTATGGAAAGAACCATGTAAAGCACACGGAAATCCAAACTACTCGCCAAAGAAAAGTGTCACAAAAATTCCAATGTGAGTGGGTGTGAATCCCGGCTAAAAAGAGAAAAACAGATGGGAAATTAGATGGTATTTCACCGGAAATTGACGTTTTTTCCATACTGATTTCAGACACATTTATGTACGAAACAAGAGGAACATGTTTGTATATATTTTTCAATTGGAATAAATAATAATTTTTTTTCGATATAAAATAAAATTTTGCATTTGTTATAAAATAAATATTAAATTTTATTGGCATAAATATAGTAATGCCATAATTTTTTTTATAGCATTATATTTATTTATTTTTAAAATATTTACTTTTTTTACAAATTTAATTTTTCTCTATGGCGTCTGTTTTTATTAGGAATCTTCACCATTTATAAATACGAAATAATTTTCTTTTTTGTTAATTTTAAAAATGTTACCATAAAAATATTCGGATCGAATATATTTTATGGCAACATTTTTTTTATGGCAATATTTGATAGTTGTTTAGGCGGTGTATTGGCTTAAAAATCTTCTGCAAATTTTGGTGGGATATATTTCTTTTCTTGTCTCTCATGTGCAAAAAGTTAATGTTATATCTCTTTCATTTTGCAGAAGAAAAAAGTTGATCGCATGTAAATGGGGTAAAAAACAATACAATTTTTTTTTGTTTAAACCAAAGAATTTGAATTAAATAGAATGAATGATAGCAGTCATAAAAAATCATAAGGAAAAGGTTTTTGCATTGGGGATGTGGTGTAAAAGAGAAAGCGTATAAATCAACGGGTCGTATTTAGAATTTGTTCGATCGAAATTAAAAACTACACAAATTCACAATTATTTTTATTAGTACGTAATAATATTACGTTATAATAATTATTATTATTTTTTATAGTACGGATTTATTTTTTTTTATTTTCGGTAAAAAATTGTACTTATAGTATTACAAAATTGAAAGTAATTATGAAAAGAAAAGCACGTAGAATATGTACGTAGATAAGAAAAATGCAACACTGTAATATAACATCTGTTTACAAAAATAAAAGGCCCAACAACAACAACCAAAATTTTTTAATTAATTTTTTCTGATTTTTAAATTAAAATATGGATAATTTTATCACAAATCTCTTTCCTTTTAACATAATTTACATTCTGTTTTATATAAACACTTATAGATGGTAATAATTTTTTTTCGAATTTTTCGATGTACGTTTTGTCAACGTTTCACAAGACACTTCATTTCATTGTTTCAATGTCCAAAGTTTTCAATGTTTATTAACAAATACACGATTACTAATACACGATTCACTAACTGTTATATAATATTTTATTTATTTTAATTTATATTATCACGATTTTTCAAGAACACAAAATTTAGCGCGTCACTTTATACAACAACAAAAACTTATTCGGTTAGCTTTTTCTTTGACATATGAGACCACCATATGCATTTTTTATACCTTTTATATTTTTTATTTATTTATCCTGCTCGACGTGTCTCAAATGAAATATCAAATTTTATATGGGAAAAAACTTAATTTCAACTCTACAGTAATTTCCTCTATTGTTTAAACATAAAATAAAGCTTTTAAATTAGCAATAACAAATCTATTACGACTTATTTTGAAGTAAGAAGTACATAGTACTTCAAAGAAATATGCCCGGTTTACATAAGACCAACATTTTTCTTCTGCAAAATGAATAAGATATAACATTGACTTTTTGCACATGAGAGACAAGAAAAGCAATATATCCCAACAAAATTTTGCAGAAGAATTTTTGAGCAAAAATGACCATAAAAATGAAAATGTTGCCATAAAATATATTCGATCCGAGTATTTTTATGGCAACATTTTTAAAATCAACAAGAAAAAAAAATATTTCGCATTTATAAATGTTGAGGATTCATAATAAAAACAGACGCCATAGATAAAAATGTAAATTTCGCATTTGAATTCATTGAAAGTAAATTAATAATGATCCTATAAAAAAAATTACGCCATTACTATATATGTTTATTTCTTTCTGGCACATTGATTATTTTTATATAGCGGATTCTTTCTTATTTACAGTGAAAATCCTCTAAGCCGTAATCTGACGGGACCAATAGTTTTTCCGGCTTTCAGGATTTTTCCGTGTCTCGAGACTTTTTTTTTTTTTTTTTTAAAAAACAAATTTTATGTTTTTCAAAAGAAAAATGCCCACAAACTTTATTTTAAAAAAAATTCAATTATTGATATTTTATGAAATTTAAAATAAATGTACGGAAAAAATAATTCAAATTACCACATAATTAATAGATACGAGTACATATTACATATACATATAATATATATCAATATTTATGATGTACGTGTACATAAAATTATAATACATAATTAAGATTACTATGTGCATACATCAAAATGAATGTTAATTTATCAAATTAATTTATCGTTATTCAAAATGTTTTTGACGTTTGATATGTATGTAGAAAATTGCTAATTGCCCCTTAAACTATGCAATTTTCGCTTCTCATGGTTTCAAAAATAAAAATTTGTACTAAGCAGCGAATTTTCGTCCGCGTCTCGGGATTTTTCGCCATAAAGGTTAAAATAACTCCGAAATTAATTTGACGGGGATATTTTTAGATTTTTTATCCGTCTCTCAAGACTTTTCGCGATAAGTGATTTCCGGCTCTCGGGATTTTCACTGTACCTGCAAAAATTTGCAGAAGAAAACAATTTTCTCATGTAAACCGGGCAATAGAGTGTGGAACGGGCGAATCAAGGCCAACCCAATCTAGACCGTGTAGACACTTCCGGTTATACAATTATTATATTTTCTGCTAGGGTAAATTCTACACAACTTTTAGTAGAAATCAGACCATAGAATTCAATAAAAACGTCAAATTATCTTGTAAAATTCATTCACCTGTTAATCGTTCAATTTCTCGCAAGCCACAAATAAAATAATTTTTTTATTTTATCTATTATTAAATAAACACAGAAAAAGTTTTGATAGTTATTATATTTCGTGAAAGTTTTTATTATTAAGTGTTTTTACTAATTATATAAAAGCTCTTTAGGAAACAAAAAATCAAGATGACATTTCAATCGCCGATGCCAAGCCAACAATTTTTATGGGATGTATTCCAAAGGTATGTTACAGAATTGTCCAGAAGCTAGATAATAAGATAAAAATAAAAGCAATAAATGTAATCTTTAGAATGTGCTTATCAATCCACTATGGATAATTTATTCGATTTAACGAATTAGTGTGCTTTATTATGTTTAAAGTGTATGGGGATTGTTTGTAGATGCGTCATCGTTATGAAATTGAGAACATAAAAAAGTTGTTTGTAAATTATTTTTAGCTTTTATCAAGACTACAACAAAGTTAATCTGTTTGTAATTTTTGTTTTCTTTGCAGAGTTGATAAAGACCGTAGTGGTTATATATCAGCTGATGAATTACAAGTTGCCCTTTCAAATGGTACCTGGAGTCCGTTCAATCCCGAAACAGTCCGCCTCATGATCGGAATGTTCGATAAGGAAAATCGAGGGACTGTAAGTTTTCAAGATTTTGGTGCTCTATGGAAATATGTAACCGACTGGCAAAATTGCTTCCGTTCATTCGATACGGATAGCTCAGGGAATATCGATCGAAATGAATTGAAAACAGCTTTAAATGCATTTGGTTACCGGCTATCGGATCACTTAATTGGTATGCTAATTCGAAAATTTGATCGTGTAGGACGTGGGACTATACTGTTTGATGATTTTATTCAGTGCTGTATAATTTTATATGTAAGTATACGTACTTTGATTGTGTTCAGATTATGACGTAGTGTTTAACGTTGTGCAATAGAGAAAATAAGTGATTCTAGGAATTCCAATGTTTACCAGTGTGAGTCATTTATTATTGTTATAGACATCATCTGTCTGAATTTTTGCTTGTATTTATTTGACGAACGAGTTTATGTATGTCCATGGTTTTATGTCTCGATACATTTTTGTTGTATTAAATAACGGATCATGTAATGTATGTATACAAATTTGATCACGGTTAATGCATTAGTTTTAGAAAACGTAAACGCAAAATTGTCAATCTTGGGGTAAGCCATAAATCAACATAGAGACGGCAAAACCGAAGATCCACGGCTCATGCTCTGTATTTGGTGCGATCAGCTTATCGATTACTATTGCTGCGATTGAGATCGATTGAGCCGAGAATAAGGAAAAACGGTTGCAATTAGCAGAGACATGATAAAGTTTTTGTTCAGCATGACAATGCTCACCCTCACGTTGCAAGGTCAGTCTAGATACACTTGGAAACGCTGAAATAAAGTAGTCCTCCCAGCCGCCGAATTCTTCAGGCATTGCTTCTTCCGATTACCACTTGTTTCGATCGATGATTCATGGTCTGTTTTAGCAACGCTTCACCTATGATGAAGATACTATACACTAAAATGTGTAGGTTAATGAAAAGTCTCCAAAGAAATCATTTTTCCGATCTGGTATCCGTGGCTGCCGATGGGCAATACTTTGAATGATCAACCACTTTTTAAAATAAAAGCGTGATTTTTTTAAGAAAATCTCTTAAAATGAATACACGGTCCCCAATAGATGGAGCGTTTTTCAACTTATCGGAATAAAATTTGGTCTGTTTAATCAAATCCGGTTTTCAACTTACACACATAATCGTATACCCTTTCTTCCGAATACTTCACAGACAGCAAAATATTATATTCATAATTATTAAATGATGTAACTTTCATATAAATCGCCCAACGAGTCCGAGGGTTTTGCAAAATAGATAATATATTTTTTGTTTGATTTGGTTAAATTGTGTGTAACTGCCCCGTCGCTAAAGATGATTTTTCGGCCAAAATTGGGATTCTCTTCCAAGCGCTTCAAAGCCCAGTCAGCGAACAAACAGCGTTGTATATGGTCGTTAACTTTGAGCTTCTGGGCCGGTTCGACCTTGTACGGGCCAAGTCCCAAAGCAAAATTCGCCAAGTTGAAGTCTGTGAAAGGACGAGTTCTTGTGCTCAGCGAGGAATTGACTGCCTTTTGAAGGACGAGAGTCGATTTTTTTTTTTTGACGGCGGCGGTCGTAAAATGGGTGCAACGCGCGCAACGACGCTCATTTTGATAATAAAATGTTATTATTTGGACGTGCTGCTTGCTCATTCGTGTAACCTGTCATTGTGATTTAGCATCAGTGACTGAAAAAAGCACCAGATTAGACACGCCACGAAAACAACATGGCCAACATCGACCCGGCCAAATTGAAAAACCCTTTATCTACAATCGTAACATTATGTGTTCAGGTCGTTTACTACGGTTGCATAGCATATAAACAGAAGATTTCTTGACCTAAATGAGTTATGTTTATGGTTATCCGAACAAATCTCACAAAAAATCACGTAGATTACAATGGCTTGCAGTTGATAAAGTGCAAACACAATGTGGGAAAATTGACATTCCGATCATTTAACATATATATATATTTGGGAATATCTCCAATGACATGTTAGATAATTACAGGAAATTTGATGGGATGCGTGGGAGCGGGATGTTATTTCCTGTAACGAAAGTTTTTAAGAAGTTAAAAGCGAAACAATTTTCGATACAAACACAGACTGATGAACCGAAATCGACCCGTTTCAACTCTTACTACATACATTTCATGATGCCCATTGATCGGGGTCAGTTCAAATTTTATATGGATCATGAATTTTGATTTTAAATCTAGTAAGTGCCTTGACGCGTTGTTCTAGCAAATGTGATAGAAACGCAGTAGAAACATTACAATGTTGCAATCTAGCAGGCTGGTAAATGATATAAAAATTGAAACAGACAAATTTTATTCTAGAGAAATGAGAAATAAACTTCGATAATTTATCGAAAAGGGGTGATGTTAGAACATCCCAGCCCAGATAACTCTTGAGCATCGTCGTTACTCAAATTTCGTGGTTACGGACAAAAGATAAACACCAATATTTTTCCAAATCCACTGCATGACATTAAACTCATAACAATATCATTCTTGTTTTCTCTATTTTTTACTCATTTGACTATTTTCTCTCTCTCTGGCACTATATCCCATCAAGGGATTTGGCCGCCTCAAATGAGGTTTCATAATCATATTTTCATTTCGAATAATGCGTGATTAATTCATTGATCCTAAACCAGCCGTGAAATTTTTTCCTTGTCACCACCACCGGGAGGGAATGGAACCCGGTCACTGGAGCAAGCATGCTGACCACTTTGCCACCGGGATGGATCTGACTATTATCAGTCTAAAAACTTTTCTTCCTTTGCAGGCAACTCAGCATTTACGATTTTATTAAGTTTTCGCACAATTATTAAATTTTATTTTAAATTTATATCATTGCAGACCCTTACATCATCGTTCCGAGCCTAC
Source organism: Nephrotoma appendiculata (assembly GCA_947310385.1). Lineage (NCBI taxonomy): Eukaryota > Metazoa > Arthropoda > Insecta > Diptera > Tipulidae > Nephrotoma > Nephrotoma appendiculata. Next base: position 366,448,803 of record OX371224.1, on the reverse strand, counting down.
GACACAGATATGGATGGTGTTATAACGATCCATTATGAGCAATTTTTAAGTATGGTATTCAGCCTAAAGGTTTAAAAGCGAAAATAAGTACAAATCATAAAATATGCTTAATTTTCATCATCCCATATATCCAGAGTCTACAACATTCGCTGTATAAAAAACAGGAGTCCTATATTCTAATAAAATCTATTCATTTTAATCTATGTTTAATACTTTTGCATTTATTTAATTAAATATTTAAATGACAAAAAGGATAAAATTGTTATATTTCAAAAATATAAAAATTACTATTATTATAAATTTTATACTCATACATTTTGTATTTTAGGCCTTGATTGTATGCCGTCGGATTTGATTAACGCTTTCTGGTCGCGTTCATACAATTGGTCGTTATTTATGTTATTCTAATACAAAATGAATGAATATACAAACAATTCTTGTGTAAAATACAAAATATATAATATTTTTTTATAATCAAATATACTTTTTATTAGTCATCTAAGGATATTATAACTAACTACCCTAATCTAACCATATATTTGTGTTTTGTTATTTTTTGCTGTACATTTAAAAAATAAAGTAAATTTATTATGTAGCTGTAATAATTACATATTTAAGATTTATTATTATTATTAAAAATAATATAATTAATTAATTATTTTTTTTTATACTTTATTATGTTTATAATAAAAATAAATATTCATCTGATTAGTTACTATCGATAAGAAATAAATTAAATATAAAACGAACAAAATTGAAATTAAATTAATTTTTTATGTAAATATTTGTTTCAGCGCACGCCTAGGCAAAGTAAAGTTTGATTTTACGTATAAAATTCCACAACTTAAAAAAGGTTTAGCTCCGTCATAATTTTATGGCAATTTCTTTTCGTTACTTTATTTTTATGGGTGTTCAGGCCATTTAAGGGGTATGAAAACATTTTCGGTTACTCTGGTATAGGAACCGCACAATATGAATATCCTACAATACAGGTATTTATATTAGAAATGACTGGTTTACGTAAACAAGTTCCCATTCGTTAGTTTCAAAATAAATGGTGGTTGGCGTCTCCTTTTTGCTATAAATTCGATTTCCATACAACAACGTAAATTACTAAATTGAGAAATTTATGATCCCATTTTTTCCGTCTTTAGTGTAATAATTCTCAGGAGGGCTGTTAATTAATGTTTACGACAGGTCAACGCTGTGTAAATTTATAAATGTTTCTGTATTTGTAAAAACAATTTCGTCTGTTTATTTAGGTAGTGGTTTTGAACTTATTAACCTAGCCACTCTGTCTAAAAATAAAGGGTAGGGAAAAAAGTTCGTGGCCTTTTTCCCGGTAGATAGCTTTACATTCATATATCTCAGTAACCATTGACCGTATCGAGCAATTCTTATGTTTGTTATATTATTTTTATTTTAACTTGCACTTTGACACACAAAACATTAAAATCGGTGAAGTAAATAAAAAGTTACAACATTTTAAACATGGAGATAAATAATGAAAAAATTTGATATCTTTTGCAATTTTATTACGACAAAGGTAAAAACGTAGCTCAGGCTTGCGAAAAAATTTGTGCTGTTTATGGAGAAGGTGCCTTATCAAAATCAGCAGCAAAGAAATGGTTCGCGTGCTTTCGTTGTGGAAATTTGGTTGTCAAAGATGCATCTCTAGCTCTGGTCGACCAACCACTGGAAAGAATTATGTGTTGATCACAAAACAGTTTTAAACCATTTGCAAATAGCTGGAAACAAAAAAAGCTTGATGTTTGGGTAACATGAGTTAACAGTATTACCGGATTTCTATCTGCGAAACGCTGGTGAAACGGAACGAAATCGAGCCATTTTTAAAGCCAATGATTACTGGTGATGAAAAGTGGATAAGATACGACAACGTTGTGCGAAAAAGATCATGGACGAAACGTGGTGAAGCTTCCCAAACCGTATCAAAGCCAGGATTGACGCCAAGAAAGGTAATGCTTTCAGTATGGTGGGATTCGGAAAGGAATCCTGCATTATGAGGTGCTGCCACCGGGCCAAACGATTGATTCCAATTTTTACTGTGAGCAACCGTTTAAGGTAAGCAATTCAGTTAAAATGTCCAGAATTGATCAGCAGAAAGGGCGTTGTGTTCCATCATGATAACGCTAGACCACACACATCATTGAGGACCCGACAGAAACTGAGAGAGCTTGGCTGGGTAATTCTGATGCACTCATCATATAGTCCTGGCCTGTACCATCGGACTTTTATTTGTTCCGGTCCATGCAGAACCATCTATCTTAATAGCTTTACATTAAATTCAAAAGAGGCTTGCGAAAATGAGTTGTCTTATGATTTTTCACCTCTAAACCATAGAAGTTCCACAGTGATGGGATCATGGCTCTACCAGAAAAATGGCAAAAGCTCATCAATCAAAATGACACATATTTGGTTTAATAAATTTCATTTGAAATAAGAATATTCTTTGTTTCAATGTCAGCCAAAAAAGGCAACGAACTATTTCCCCTACCTACTATTTACAATTTTTATTCGAAAAGCAGCACTAAAAACTACGATTGAGTGAAGTAAACCGCTACCTTCCACATCTTTAAATTCTATAAATAATTTGCAGTAGCACTCAACGAAAAATGTTAAACCAAAACCTCCCAAAAGTGATTGTCAACCCATAAAAGCACAATAACAGTTTTGCTGATCTTGATCTTTAATTTTTCATCTGGGATTATTAACATCGCCATATTAGGATGGGGACATAACGTCCCAAAAAACTTATTTCTAATTGTCCTTTTTGGTCAAACGAAATCAATTTACCAAAATTTATGCGCTCGGAATTCTTCTTTCCCTGATCTAATGTAAGCCACTAGAATAGCAGCTTCTAACCAACTGCTCAAGTAGAAATAAAACTTTCAGGTCATTGCGGGCATTTGCTCTACATTACAAGGAAACAAAATGTACAGTAACGGGACTGGATAAACTAGACTTTCAAAACTTTAGGCTTTACCGATAATTTAATCAAAATGTATTCTTTTTTATTACGTAATCGTCTAGTAATTTGTGCTGGACTAAAATCTATAATTTTGCTGTCATCAAAATCAGCCCCGAATACGGTTAATATAAAAAGTTTCCATACCACATTCGTGAATGCAGTCGAGAGACTTGATACAGCGAGATACTGTTGCATAAAGGTATCCTAGTATTGTCTAACTTTATAACTATAAAATCGATGATTCGGAAGTTACTCATTTTCAATCTAAGGCACTTCTTGCCGTAGGCGTAATACCATCTATTTCTACAGGGACAACTTTGAATACAAATAAATAATCAACCTATATAGATAGTACGCTTAGCAACGCAATTAGCACCATCAACCAATACTCAGTTCCCCACCAGTAATTGCGGACAATTGACAATTAAATTGGAAACTCACTGTCTATCGCCACTGATGATTTAGCTGCGGAGATAAATGAGTTTAATCGAAGAAATATTTATCCTGTTTTGACCATTGTATCTCAATAATCGCTCATCATAGTTGCTAAATCGAGACGTCTACTGTTTGCCAACAGATTACATAATTCAACAACCGTTTAAACAAATTATGTGACGAAAACCTTCAACTTACCGTCAACCTCTGCATAAAGATAACACCTAAGCCTAGGAATGGAGTTCCATGTGATCACTCTTCGTTTATGAAATAGCATTAAGACTAACTACTTAGTGCGAGCGCCAAATGCAACGCTCTGGCCAGAGAGGATATTAATCAAAGAATTTGAGTTGAAGAGACGACCGTGTTTTGTGATTCCAGCGAATCTTTAAAACCAATCATAAGTGCTGACATACGGAAACTGAATATTTACGCCACTCATGTTAACAAGATGTCAACCAAAGCGATTCAATTTTCAAACTTTTTTTAAAAAATATCCTATTCTAGAAACCACAACGTACGTCTTTAGCAATAATACTATATTTTAAGTGCAGAATTTTACATGCAAGTACATATATGTAATTAGTGATTGATTTGGAATCTTTTAAATTTTTTAGAAATAAAACAGACGCATGATCAAGCGAAAAATAAGTTTCATTTTGGGAATAATTCTAAATCAACTTAAAATTGCTTGGTATTTCATGTTCACTGAAGGAATATTACTTTTTCGCTAACATATTAGACGGTATAAGTAATTTTAGCGAATCTTTAGATATTTTGCCTTTACCGAATTCTGATTATTGTAGTTCCAATGGTTATACATTTGCATTTGATTGTGTTGATGAGCATGGTACTGAATGCCATTAAAGCTATTAAATCAGATTCAATGGCATATGATGTGGTTGACTTTAAAATATTAAAATTATTTATTATTTGTTCTTGCCACATATCACATTCATCGTTAATTAGTGTAAAACAAAATCAGAATTTCCTAATTTATGGAAAGTGGCTTCGATTACTCCTCTTCCTAAGAAGGATGTTATTTCCAGTGTTTCTGACATTCGTCCGATAATTGTGATCACGTTAATTGTTTCGATTTTCGTTGTAAATTCCAATCGAGATTTAAATCTGGTCATAGTACTATACAACCGCACTTATTCATATAGAGGATGATATTTCCGCTACTATATGGATCAACGAAGCTCATTTGGGATTTTAGTATCTTGTATTATAAGTTCTCTAATTCTGCTATTTTAGAGTTGGGTGTACAAACTCGCTAAGGTTAATAAAAAAAATTTGTCCAGTTGGCTTACGGATATACTTTCTTTTTTTTTTATATATTTTACTTTATTTGTTGTTGTAATGGTTTTATAGTGATTGTTCCTTATGATGACATCCAGCCTAATTAACTGAAAACTCGTAAAGACAAATTATGTCTATTACCTCGTGACAAAATGCAACACAATAAAGGAAACACTACTCATTCAATATCAATGAATTCAGCTACTTCCTACTTCGAAAAGGCGGTTTCAATTTAAAGAAGTAGACATGATAAAACCAGCAAAACCCCGGGGTTTTATTGAAAGCCTCACCGCATATCCACCATTCTACCATCTTATTTGATCCGCTAGGATGGCTAATAACACCAGTAATAATCACTCCAAAAATTATGCTCCAGAAATTCTGGCTTCTAGGGCTGAAGTGGGATGAACTCGTTTCAGGAGATTTTTCTTAGCAATGATTAATCTACATAGAAAAACATTATTACATAGAGAACTGCTTAATGATTTGATTTTGCTTAATGAATTGAAAATCTCAAGATAGATAGGTTTCGCAAGTGAATAACTCGTCGTAGTTCATGGATTTAGTTACGCATCGGCGCAGGCATATTCAGCTTGTTTCTATTTAAAAGTAATCACTGGTTGACATCAGCCTCATAGCAGCTAAAACGATTGTGGCACCAATAAAATCAAAAGTAACACTTCCACTCTTCGAGTTAAACGGACCTTCTTAATTGCGAAATTACCGTAAAGTGATTAATGAATTCCTGCGATAATTTTGCAATTAAGAGGGTTCTGTTTACCTCTAAAGCTCGAGGCCCATGGTTTTCATTTGGTTCCCATTCGTTTCGTTTTCAATAAGTTTTTATAAATTCGAACGAACGCTATCGTTGAGTTGTTATTTGATAAATTGAATTTTTTTTTAATTTCTCACAATATGGTTTCAATTCTGCTAGGATTTGACCTACGAGTCGGAGAATAACTCATGAATCACAATATCTAGTAGACCAGAATGGTTGAAAAACATCAAAAATTATTATTCGATAGGGAGATACAAAGAATATGCGGATCGGAAGTAGCGGGTGAATTGAACACGCGCCTATTTATCAACCGCTACCGAAGAAGAAGATAGAAGACAGATTTTTACATTTAATAGAAAAAAATGTGAAATTGTACAAAATGAAAGGCAGAAAGAATCATCACAAGACAGACTCAATGCAGACGGATCAAGGCAGAAATCACGCAATTACTGAAGAAAAAGTCAGTGGACAAGAGAAGCAAGTTACTACAATTAAATCCCATTATATGGACCAACAACGAAGTCTACGAGTGGGCGTAAGACTTCAAATTTCCTTACTATAAATTATGAAGAAAAACGTCCTGCGATACTTTCCTCTATAACTATCAGCTCAGTAGAGGCCGGGAGGCAATTCTTTCGTAAAAAATATTGGATCGTATATTTCCCAAAACTGCCATTAAGGCGGTGGTTTCGAAATGTGACATTTGTCAATTGAGAATACAAAACTTATAAAGGTGTTACAAGGCGATCTTCCTGTCTTGCCACCAAAGCAATCCCCATAAAGGTATATCTTACCACAAAAACATTCATTTCCACCTTTCAAAAGATTTAGCTCAAGGCGAGAATAGTGCAGTGGCATGCACTGTACAGTGACAATGCAATAAACTCATTGGAGCCATCAACCAGCTAAAAAGCTTACAAAACATGTGGTAGCAGATTTTGACAAAATCGTATCAGAACAGCTCGCTTCGGACGGGATAAAATGGCCCATTTTCAACCACCAGCATCATCTATTATTTTCGTGAATTATGGAAAGCGGACGTACAGTCAGTTAAAACCCATCTAAAGAAGACCGTATCGACCTATAAAAATTAAAGACAGTTCTAAACCAAATAGAAGCAGTATTAAATTCTAACCCTTATGCCCAATATCCAATGACATCAATCACCAATCTCGAGCTATCACATCCGGCATTTCTTGACAGACTCATCAACAACAACAGTTCCAGCTGTTGGATAAACTAAAACAGGAATAATGATTATCTGCGAAGACAAACAACAATAGAAGACAATTTACCGCCTTCAGAAACAAAGGGCTTTTCGTGACAAATTACCGCTGCTTTTAGGTTACGATGCCATATTATAGAAAGGATGAAATTAGATTGTAGCTCGTGGTTCCATGTCATTCAAATGGAAGTGGTGATAGTGTTAGTTACTCCCGAACGGGAGCTTCAAATATTACATACTGCTTTAAACTATTGTACTGGTGCATCATTATCACAGTGTTATCTTTCTGTGGTCCTTGAGATATTTAAGTGTGTTTCAGTAAATCGTTTATCAGTAATGATTTCGATTTTTGATATTACGTCTATATACTAGAACTATTAACAATATTGTTAATTCTGTATAGTTAGGTCTGATATAATCAAGATGAACTAAAATCGCTCCTTCGCTTAATTTGGTGCTTATGATTGATTGCAAGCTTATGCAGCTTTTTCTGCCTACTTAGTCGATGCTCGATGTTCATAACGTTTTCTAATCCGTTCTAGATCATATTTACGAGTAAGCAAGAATCGAATCATCCCTAAAAAATTTCAATTCTTTCTCTTTGGTATTTAGTTGTTGGTTAATAATGTTCTCAACCCCCATCTGTTAAGTCCGCGAGTTTGGTGGCTAATGAATCCACACTAATTCTTCTTGAGCACTTCTCATTCAACGAGCTCAAAAGACGATGGTCATGCGATTAACCATTTAATAGTCTTTCTGTGACCACTGCTATTTTTATGTTATCTAAATGCATCTATCTGTTATTGCGACCGCGTACTAGACATTCAAACTTAAAAGTTACGTTATAAAATGATTAGATGTTGAAGCTTTAGAAAAGTCATTGGCGTAGGCAGTGCGGTAGAATGAAACATGAATTTGCATAAAAAGTTCGATTAACAGTTGTATTTAAGGGAAGGCCTTCCCTTCTTTATTAGAAGTACTTTTACGTTTTTTTAACCACATATTGAGTCGCCCCTTCTTCTATTAAGCTTTCTGTCGACAACTCTGCGTGTTTTACGTCATAATTTTAGAGTATTTAGGAAATTAAATGTCATTTCGTAAATATTGTTGAGTGTTTTTGTTTATAGACTTTGAAACGTGGAATTTTTTACATTGCACAATCATTTCAAAAAAAGTATTTGTTTCTAATTAAGCATAAATACTGTGTCCGTTAATTATAAATAATTTAATATTTTTTAAAACAGTTTTCATTAAAAAATGTCGTTAACATTAGCAACAATATCCGCAAAATTCACCGAAGCTGAATTGGATCATATCATACAACAAGCGAATGGTACTAAATCTACCGGTTACGAATTTGGAAAAGGATTTAAACAGGGTGACTCGTATTTAAGTGATGTATACCGCCTATATGTGTATGGTGTTCGTGAAAATGGAGATAATATTACGGTACCGTTGGTCGTCAAAGCGTTTCCCAAAAATGCAGCTCGTCGTAAAACATTTCGATCGGCTGATTTTTTTCGGAACGAAACAAATTTTTATACAAAAGTTGTTCCCATCTTTGATGCATTCCAGGAGAAGCGTAAACCTAAAAACCCATTTAATGCGCTTCCGAAATTTTTTGCAGGCATTACAGACGGTGTAAATGATTATATAGCTCTAGAGGATTTAAGTGCCCTAGGATATGGGACAGCAGTTCGGCAGGAAGGTTTGGATGCAGACCATTGTATAAAAATTTTACAAACTATGGGCCGCTTCCATGCATTGTCTCTGGCACTTCGGGATCAGGAACCTGAAACGTTTTCAAAACTGACTTCGTTCGTGGAAGAAACTTACTATTCTGATAAATTTCGAAAATGGTATGAGCCGTTTTTGATCGATCAGATTATCACGTCAACGGATGCTATTACAAAGGAGTATGGTGGAAGTGAAATCGAAAGAAAAATGAAAGAATTTACGGGGAATCGTCAAAAATTTTACGACACAATGGTTTCGTTAACCCACACGCGCAACGAATATTCTGTTATTGGACACGGTGATGGATGGACGCCAAACATGTTAATGACGTACGAAGAAGTCGATGGTGTTCGAAAACCGAAGGATATCAAAATAATCGATTTTCAATTGGCTCGGTTCGCTTCACCTGTTATCGATGTTTCATTTTTTATATACTCGTGCACAACACAAGAAGTACGCGAGCAACATTATGATACGTTTTTGGCTGCATATCACGATAGCTTAAGTGAATTTTTGAGTGACTTGGGCTCCGATCCGGAAAAAGTGTTTCCATTATCGGCACTTCAGGTAAATATTAAATAATCAACGTTCGATCAAATGATTAAGTATTCAACACTATTATTTAGTCTGAACTCAAACGAGTTGCTAGATTTGGAGCAGGGATGGCTATGGAATCGTTGCCTTTGTCGATCATGGATGATGCAGAAACGATTAGTTTGGATACGATTACAGGGGAGGATGCGGTTCCGGTTACCAATATTTGGCAAATTCGTCCTCTAGCTACTAAAGAAGGTCGGTTACGGTTGGCCGACACTTTCAAGCATGCCGTTGAGCGTGGCTATTTGGATTAACATCAAAATTATTTCACATAAAGTTTATTTTTTTACGTTACCTACAAAAAATTAAGCACATTAATGAAAACAAAACGTAACAAAGTTTAATAGCATCCATCATGTAGCTGCAGTTACATAAAGTTAAATAATCAATAAAATCACTAGGACAGCAGGGTTACGATTTAAGTTTTAAACTATGTATTTTTATTTTTAAATAAAAATACAAATGTTACAATTAAACATATTAAATAATTAGAAAATAGACAAATGTCACTAATAAAACTTGTTAATTTAACTTTATTTTCTTCTTAACATTATTTAGTGCAAATGGTTAAGATTTATTTAACTACTCTCGTCTCATTTTAGATTTATTATTTTGTTCGGTTAAAACTTTTGGAGCAGCCTTCCTTCGCGGTAATCGCCGTTCAGGAGATTTTATAATTTTTTTATGTTTCCTTTCTAAGAGCTCCTCTACGTTTTCTTCATTTTCTTTGGAATTTTTCTCCTCGTTTGTACTTATAATTAATTTCCCCTCGTTCGTACTTATAACTGAAATACTTTTATTATTATATGTTGAACGAGGGGATTGCTTCAGCACCGATTCCATTTTTATGGGGTGAAGTAGAACAGAACACTCTCGCAACGAAGTTCTATTGAGAGTAAATCTATCAGTCAAGCTTTCCTGAGTTAAGGTCGTACTTCTGTGTTTCGGAGGGGTTGGTGAATTATTAAAAATATCTTCGACTATAGATGAATTATTACAAGTGCTGATTTTTGGTACTTGACCGACATTGCAATGAAGATGGACGGATGATTCATTTCCACTGTTTTCCGTATCTTCTTCGATAACTGACATGGCACTTTCATCTAGGCCTGATTCATCGATAATCGTATCCAATGGAACAGTGGGATTCGGACCGACTAGTTCTAAAGAATCCGATACATTAATATCGATTTCTGTCTCTGCAACTAGAAAAATAAAAATATATTTTCACAAAAAATTCAGTTTAGTCGCCAAATCTAGAAATTAAAATATCTCACTTGTATCTTCATTTTCTACTTCAAAACTAAAATTAGATAAGCTTGCGTTATCAACTATAATTGAATCCTTTGCGAGGGTAGACGCTACACCAATATTATCTTGTTTTTTTGGTGTGATAGTCGTATTGATTTCACTGGCCCCATAATCCGTATTATCTAACTTACTTATCGAATTGTTAATTTCATTTATAGTCTCATCAATAGAATCATTGCACGTATTCTCGAGTAGCCTAAAAATGATATTAAAAGACTTACTAACTTTTAGAAATTCGGCTGTTAAACTATTCTTAAGGAGAGCATTTGCTTCTCGCTGCTTCATAAGATCGTGCTTCACTTTAATCATTTCATTTCGATAGCTGCACAATTCCATTCGCATACGTTGATTATGCTGTGTTAATTCGTAATTTAAATCTTTATAGAACGATGACATTTTATCGTGTTAAATCCTATTTATCTTGAAAGAATTATTATATTATCAAACACATCAAAAAACTACCACAAAAAAACAAATGAAAATGACAGTTGCGGCCGCTTTTAAAAAATGCGCACACGAACGAAACATAAATCGGATCTGCCAACGTAAGGAAAACAAAAATGTATAAATACCGAACTCATCTTTTACGTTTTGATTAGTTGGTGATCGCAGACGTATTTTTCATACCGAATTAAATACATTTATAAAATATACAAAAAATACTATTTTTATTTAAACAAAGGGATTCGTTTTATGATTTTATGAAATTTTAAATAATAATTAAATGGAGTTTAATTCGTAAACAAGGTAAAATATTTATTATACAAAATAATGGTATATCCAAATTTGTATTGATTTTTCGGATGTGTTGTGTTTATAAATATATAACCTAAAAATCGTAAAATGAGTTAAATTGTATCGCGTAAATATTCTATTATTTCTATTTAAAGCTACAAACAATAGAAATATACATATAAAACTGGACTGTGAAGGATTTAATTAATATCGTATTGTGGTGTATCCAACATGGCGCTCCCTGCAAATTACAAACAAATCGCCATGAATATGCCAAGTGGAAGCTCAACCAGTCGTAAGTATTCAGTGATTTCGACTTTTTTTTTTAAATATAAATTGCTGAAATAATATTCAAATTTTCTATGCCTAAATTAATTATATATGCATGGAATACATATAAATATTTTGTCAACATATTCATATATCGAGTTTTTGCTGTATGCTGCTTAATTATTATCAATGGACATAGTGTAATGTTGTCTGTTTTCATATTTTGAAATATTTATTTTATATATTAAGATGCTTCATTTATTTTATAATACGTGTGCTAAATGTGGAGTATTTTAATTGTGTTTTACCTATGAAATAGGCTTGACAGACTGCGGATTAGGTAAACTTGTTTAGGAAAATTCGGTCAAGTACTTCAGGCAATAAAATTCAATTCAGTTCGACACACCGAAAAATTCAAAAATCTAGCATATTCGAGTTTTTCTATAACTTGATTAAATTTTGCAAACCTTGTTTCCTAATCCACAGCCTGTCCAGGGTATACTTTTTTTAGTTTAATTTACATAGTACAGAAATTTTGTTAAATGAAAAATTATCATTTTCTGTAGATTCCACCTAATAGATTAGTGGATAAACATTTTTCAAAGTAGACAAGTATTTTTATATGTAGCTAATCGAATTTTTCATTTAGGTAGCATAGTCGCGTTCAAGAGTTGTCCGTCCGTCTGTCTGTACTGACAGCCAACCACCCCGAGAAATAATTTCAAAAAATTGCTGGCAAATAAACATCGCGAAAACTTGAGATGCCCCCTTTTCCTACCAGACAAAAATTTTTTTTCCTGCCGTACAATTTAAGCCCAACTCACACAAATGTGTGTGTAAAAAATGAAATCGGAATTATTTTTGAAAAAAACATTATAATTTGATAACATATAAATTATATAACATATTAATTGTTTGTTTTGCAGTCGCCTCTCGGGACCAGTAGCTGCTTCAGACACTTTCCAATATCCCGATTCTAAGTGGAGCACTTCACCAGTCTCATGGCATTCGTTATGTTATGATTTCCTTCCATACTTAGTTGCCACAATTTCTCTTCGGCATCATCCGAGAGGCATAATCCATACGCTGTAATCCTTATTCGATTTCCTCCGTCACCAACACCTCTGGCATTATCAACTTCCTCAAGTTTCCTGTTTTCACCGTTACATAAACATTAAGTCTAAAGGTGATACTATCCTCTGCCCCCTCCTCCCCCCCCCCCCCCCCCCCCCCCCCTCGATATATAGATTCTCGATTTTCTCCATATCGCCTACGCCTTCATGCCAAATAATATTGCTCTCACACTGCTTTAGTTGACCAAATCCCCGATTTATTTGTTCTATCAAAATCTTATTTAATTGAGTTATAACAACCAATAATTTCACCACATCGACAGTTTTAGGTGGCCCGAAAAGAGAACTGTCTCCACCATCTCACGTGTATCATCTAGTTTTTCCTCTATTACTTCTTCGAACTCATAATTATAGTCGCAATATTAATTCATTTTTGCAACCACTTGTCGGTAATTTACACTGCTTTAAATGGAATTTTATCTCCGGCTGGTTTAGGATCAACTTATTATCTGAAATGAAAATATGATTATGAAACCTTATTTGAGGCGGCCAATCCCTTGATGGGATATAGTACCAGAGAGAGAGAGAGAGGCAGACATCTAACGGGATATTTTGGAACTAGAGCGAAAGGTGATCGACTTCTGAAAAAACTAGTTTTAATTTAATATAAACTTCATAGATGACTATAATTCGACTGGAACTATATGTTCAATTAGTTTACAATTAATGTAACAAATAATGAAATAATAATAAAATGGAATAAGGCCTTTTCTCGTATAAACAAATATCACCTTTCGCTCTCATAGGAAGTGAATAGAATTTGACGGACACAACAATTATCGTAATTCACATAATTTTACTTTAACAACACTAATAATTTTCGAGGCGTACCGCCTAGATTGTTTGGATTTATTTACCGCATTGAATAATCAAGATTGTCCGTGAACTATTGTAACGGTTCTATTCTAGACTAGGTAATCTTTTTTAAACGACGATACAACTAAACTCATATCAAACTATTCCTAATCCTACAACTTAAACCAAGATGTCACTAATTTTAGAAAAATTTCATAACTTTTAACTGTTAACTGAACAATTTCTTCTGAATTAATTGCGGTATTCTGCTACTTTTCGTATTCTGCGCGTCTCATAACTAACCCTATTAGTACAAGCTATTTTACTTACGCAAACCGCCAAGGTGTGACTTTAAAAATATTTTATAAATTTAACGAATTCATTTAGTTTTAATTACAAAACAAAAACATAATATCAATATTTATAATACGTATATGTTTTGCATATACACTCTTTCAATTTCACTTAGCTATTTCGGAGAAATTATAATTAATTAAAATTAAACTGTGATCCAAAGTCACAGCTCGGCAGGAATAGGCTAAGAGTAAACTCAAAACAAAGACAAAAAGTCTTACCTAAGACCATTTTTTTTTTCATTTTAGTGCTTCAGAATCGGAGTGTAAATGTAATAAAGTGATTATTTGAAATATGGAGCGCAATGAAAATTTTTTAGAGAGGATTTTGATCCTAAATTTTTCAAAGATGCATTCATACACATTTTGTGTATACGTATAAGTTCCCATACAATGCCTATTGATAGACAGCTTTTGTTGACAATTCGAATTATTAGCTGTGTTTCTTGGTGCTTGATCTGATCCGGTTCAGTTCATGTTTCATGAAATAACAACGCAAAGACGCTTGCTAGACGTTAAAATCAAAATTTGTGATCTAAAAAAAATTTGGATCAGGCTTTTCATATTAAATTTGAACTGATCCGAATCAATGGGTGTCATGAAACTCTGCAATTGTAGTCTAAGTTGACAATTCGAAACAACACATAATCGAGTGAAGCTAGATGCAGATACATTTAAATTTAATTTTTAAACCACAATACGGCTTTAGAGAAAGTTCCAATAGATAATTTCCCAATTGGCTCATAATAGCGCGCTTAATTTAATTTAAAGATTCAATGTTTCATTAGTTCGAAATCAAACTTCCCACGTCTTGGTAACCTCACCTCCATCTACAAATTTTTACAAGACTCTAAGCAAATACAATTTATTCGTTCCGAAAATATTTACACCAAACTGATTCCAACTGACCAGAAAAATCACAATTCGGTCAAAAATACTATCACTATAGTTTCCTTAAATTATAATATTTCTGTTCGTCTCCCTGACTACTGCAGCGTATACCAGGCTGAAGTGGTGGCGATAGGGGAAGTCGTGACATGGTTGAAGCATAACGTGGTATCTGTTAGGGATATCGCGATTTATGTGGACAGTCAAGCGGCACTCCGGTCACTAGAGGCGGTTTCTCTGAAGTCACGGGTGGCGCTGGATTGCCGATCATCTCTTAATTAGATGAGCGAGTATTTCAGTATCCAGATGGTCTGGGTCCCTGGTCACTCGGACGTCACGGGAAACTGCAGGGCAGACGAACTAGCTAGGTACGGTACGACTCTCCAGATGCAACCGGAAAGGGCAGGTCTGGGGAGGCCTATAGCACCGCTCAAATCAGAGCTCAGTAAAAAGGCAATCGCCTTGACAGATGAGAAGTGGACCAACTCTCTCACGTGCGGGGTAGCAAAACAGGTTTGGCCAAAACTGGACCTGCGGCGCTCTAAGGCACTTGTATCCCTGGGAAAACGAGATTTAGGATTGGTCGTAGGGATACTAACAGGACACTGCCTTTTTGGGGAACATGAGAGAAGGCTGGGTCAAGAGACGAATGACTTTTGTAGAAGTTGTATGGACGAAGAGGAGGAAGAGACGTTAGTTCACTTCCTATGCTCGTGTCCGGCACTATCATACAAAAGACGTAAGTACTTGGGTGTGTACAACATGGACAGCCTTTCTGAACTCGCGGGCTGTGGGGTGCGAGATATTTTACGCTACATCAGTAGCTCTGGTTGGTTTCAGCGTTAGTAAGGGGAGATTGGATCCTGTGGTATCACAATAGGCCAGTATTGGCCTAAGTGTGCGATAGCAGCCACTCTAACCTAACCTAACCTTCCTTAAATTCCAGGAGCCAAAATAGTGTCAGTGTGGGTGGTCTCAATATTGCAATATGTTGGTATTTTGTTTTTAAAACTAGTTACTCGTTGCTTAAGAGTTTGGAAGTCATCACTATGATCAACACAACATAGAAATATATTTTGGTTTTAATTCTCATCCCAAAATTGACCTAATTCCAAACATGGTAATTTTTGTACATTTAACAAAATCTGTAAAACAATACCGTTTGAGGGCCTGCTATTAATTATTTATTCTGTAAAAAAATGTCGTTAAATATTAAATTTAATTTAAACCCTTTTTTTATTTATTTTTTTAAAATAATTTTCTTTTTGAATGCTGTAGTTACTTAGTGCGATCTTTGTTTTGTTTTCTTTTTTTATTTTTTATTTATTTAGATATGATGCCATCTGGTGCTCCAGTTACGTTCAACATTCTAAAAGGTAAAAGATTTTGTAAAAATAAGAAAAAATAATTATTACTGTGTGATCAAAATTTTTTAAGACCAGAAAGTCAAGATTAAATTAAATTTTAAAAAATTTGTGTAAAAATTTAATTTAGTTTTGACGGAATTTAATAACTTTTTTATTCGAATTCGTTACGATGATTTAGTACCAAACACAGAATAGGATTTTTTCGCGCGGGTTCACATTTTTTTTAAATCACTTGGTATTCTTGAATACCACACACATTTTAGTTCATTCTAAATTATGAAATGTTTGTGTTGAGTTTTGTTTTTTGTTGTCTTGTCTAGAGACATCGTCAGCATATAGTGATTTAAGAAAAACATTTCGTTAGTGTTTTTTGCGTTAAGTTTTGTAAAGCAAAATTTTTTTATTGTTAACATTTCATCTATAATTTATATAGTAATTTTGCTTATATGTTTATTCCATTTATCTACCTTAAAAATCTTGCATGATTATTATAAAATAATTTCCTAAATGTAGTCTGCAAAAAATATATTTATGCTTTTTATAATTAATAATTTATATTTTAAATTGAAAATGAAATAAATTTCGGAATTTGGGCTATTTGTTGAATAGAACAATTTGCAATAATAGTATATATTTTTTACCTAATTTAAGAGCGTTTACGAGCGTCCGGAAGTGGTGGTTCTTCGGATCGTGGAAAAGATAATGCCAGTCCTTTTGTGCACAGTACTCACGGAAATCCAGCATTTACACCTCAAAAAGTTGGAAAAGGAGGTGTTACTGTGAGGGTTTCTATAATTAATATGGCAAATTATCGAATTGTTATAAATAAATTTATCATTCTGATTGCCGCAGATCGATCCAAGGGCACCGAAGCCACCAAAACCTCCAGAGAAGCCGTTGATGCCGTACATGCGATACTCACGTAAAGTTTGGGATACTGTTAAAGCTGCTAACCCCGAACTTAAGTTATGGGAAATTGGGAAAATAATTGGACAAATGTGGCGCGATCTTCCAGAATCGCAGAAACAGGAGTACGTCGATGAATATGAAACTGAAAAGGTACGTTAAATTTACATAATTAGTAGTTTAAACTTGATTTAATAATAAACTTGATTTAATAAAATAACAAATTATAATAAAAGGTTCAGTATTTAGAGACGTTAAGAGCGTATCATTCGTCGCCCGAATATTTAACGTGGCATCGACATCAGTGTAAAATAAAAGGTATACAAATGGGAAAAGGACAAAGCTTTTTAAAAATAGTTTCCATTTTCATTCTCACTGTTTTTGTAATTAACAAGCTTAAGAAGTTTTTCTATTTTAACAATTGAAATCACGAATCGATTCGATTTTCACGATCACGATTTTTAAATGTTTAAATCAGTTTCGTTTGGTTTTGCATATCTTGATAAAAATCGGATCCAGTAGGATTTTTTTTGGTACAGAACGAAGACGGCGCGGTTTTATTCCAAATGAGCTTAAGGACTTGCTATAATTATTTTTAAATTGGTCTCAGTCGATTCAAAGAAACGGTATATTTTTCCTCGCCGGTTCTACTGTCATGAGTGATAAGGGAGCCCAATATTAAAATCTCACATTTTCAAACGTGTGATATAATATACTAATATTAATTATGCCGCAATCTCTTAAAGCAGAGACCATACTTTGTAACTCAGTTATTTGGAGTCCGAGAAGTTTAAAGGCCATATTAATGAACCCTTAAATCTTTACTTAGACCGGTGTTTTACTTTTCCAAGACACATTTTAGCATGAGATTAACGAGTACGGGGATAAAACATATTCTAACCAACCTTCGGCGTTGACTACAAAATTCGATACATTACACATGCTCTTTTAAAATTTCTGCAGAGCACAACTTATTGATTGACTCGAATCGAAATTTTGATAGAAATATCAACGAAACATAATAAAAGATAAATGGGCGATTTTCAATGTCAGGACTTGATAATCTTGGTTCTTTCGTTAGAATACTAATATTTTATTGTGAAAGAATTTTTGACTCGAGAAAATCGTAGCTGGACGATCTACCACCCACAATAGATTACGCCAATCATTCCAGTAATAAAATTCAACAATTCATTCAAAACATAAAATCACTAAAACTGATATTATGCAATCAGATTATCATTTAGCGCAATTTACCTAATTGAATTTAACAAATGGGTGGGGAGGGGTGGGAGTGGTCTTGGGTCTTCTATGATTGTTTGATTTTGATGAACCTTTCCCACCAGTATTATAATTTTTTCAACCAAAAAAAAATTTAAAATTGGCTCAATTTAAGCCCAAACCACACAAATGTGTGAGTAAAAAATCATAGTATGTAATGGCGTTTTTGATAAAAAGTTTCGCTTGATTTGAACCAACACAATTGTATGTATAGTTATAGTGTTTTTTTCGGACGAAAATACGTATGAAAGGAATGCAGAAATGTGTAAGTTGGTTGAAAAAATATACAAAAATAAATTTTTGACATGGTACTTTTGCCCTACCCGCACAATTGTGTTATCGGGCAGCAAAAGGTATAGGCTATGCAATGTGCCGATCTACGTAAATCGGACCTATAGCCGTACGTTCCCGATTTAGCAAGCAATGCGTAAGGTAGGACGTGAAAAGCGAACCGCGAAAGAGTTAGGAGTACTTCGGTTCCAAAACAGACTGCGTAGATTAAAAAAAAATAATAATAATTCCTTGTGATAAAACTGCCAATGTTCAATGTGGCACAAAAGAAATTTAATCTCATGAGCTTAGGTGGGCATTACAATCATGAGTATCGGGACGGATCATGATAAAATTTTTATTTGGCGCTATACCTCCTTATGGACTTTGCTCGTCTTATCGAGGAGTTCAATTAGCTAAAAAAACGATATTAGAAATTGTTTATTCTGTTTTATTTATTCCTCTATTGTTTCATTTAATTTCTGTGGGTGAATTAATGAATGCTTGTTTTGAAAATTTAAAAATTATTAATTAATAATTTATTAGATAATGGGAAAATATTGATCATCGGGCTGTGATTAAATTCCTTTTAAAGGAAAATAATACATACTTCTAAGAATAATCGAATAACGAATGAAAAATGTTTACGGAGATTCTTGAACGTGTCTATTCATACAAATGATAGAGTCACTGTTACGAAATGGTCATTTTAATTAATGGTCTTATATTGGAAGATGACGAGTCACCATTTCAAAATTAATTATTATATTAAATAAATATATTGGTAGAGTTAGCACCATTCTACACAAAATCATTTTAAGCTGCCAAAAATTGGTTCAAGATGGGAAACAGGAATCCAATGGATAGCACTGGAAAATTCATTACCGAAAAGTTTAAGGTTCAACATCTCCGGGCTTTTTTGGGATGCTGATAGATTTTTTTATGATTGGATACCAATATCTCGATTTGCGTCCGAGATAAGAAACACAAAACACTGGCTCAAACAGAAACAACGCAAAGTGAATTAGTTGTTTCCATATAAGTGCATGCAAATCTACGGGATATAACCATTCATTTCTTCATAGTCATAATCTGTATAGTTGTTTAAAGTTCAAAGGTAATGTCACAAATGCTTTATCGTCTAAATTATACTATTACAAACACGTAACGGACATAAAACCAATTAGGATGCAAACGAAAAAATGCACGGCAGGATAGACTCAAACCAGGTATCGGTGTACTTACCTCACAAGACCACAGTAACTGGGGCTTATTATGAGAGGCTTTGCATAAATTAAAAAATACCATAAGGGAAAATCGACGAGGTGAAAACAAGCAAAAAATATTATTTTTACATGATGCGCAAGCGCACTAGGTTCAATTAAATACCACATCAACCTATAGACCAGATCTGTGGTCCCAAATGATTATTTCCTTTTTCGAGAAAGAACATTTTGAAGAACAGGAGAAATCATTTTATTTTGTTGGTTGGTACAAATTAACTGACGGTAGTAATGTGGGTGCATTAGAATGGGTGGAAACTTTATCGAACTTATTGAATGAACTGCTTTCGTAAGTTTGCTCCACTTTCCAGTATTTTTTTTTTTGAAATCGTTTAACTTGACGGCTGAAAATAAAATTGACGATCAAATATTACCTTTATTGAAATAATATTTATTTGAGAATTATAGAAATTGTATTTTTTTTTTATCAGATGCCCAATTGCACATACCTTTTTAGATAAAACTTCACCATCACAAATAATTTATGTCTTCGGCATGCCTGTCACGACTCATTCATATTATAAAATCAGGGTTTTCTGTTATTTATTTTTACAGATAGAATACGAGAAAAATTTAAAACAATATCACGGTTCACCTGCATATCTGGCATATTTGTCCGCTAAAAATAAAGCTAAATCTGGTATGTGTTGTTGGTTTTGTGTTTTGTAATTTGTCGTAACTGCTTTATGTCAACATTTTCATTAAAAATTTATATGTTTTATGTTCGGCTCAGTAGCATTTTATTACAGCAGTATTAATATTTTCCTAATGCTTAGGCACCACCGGTGACAGTGATGTTCATGAAACACCACGTTCAAGCTCTAAAGGACAACAACAAGATCGCCGCATTGATATTCAACCGGCTGAGGATGAAGACGATCAAGACGATGGTTACTCGTTTAAACATGTTGCATATGCGCGATTCTTACGTAATCATCGTTTAATCAACGAGATTTTTTCGGATGCGGTTGTACCTGATGTTCGGTCCGTGGTTACGACACAACGGATGCAAGTTCTCAAACGGCAGGTACAATCGTTGACGATGCATCAAATGAAATTGGAAGCGGAATTACAACAAATTGAGGAAAAGTTTGAAACTAAAAAACGTAAATTTATCGAGTCGAGCGAACAGTTCCAGGAGGAATTGAAAAAGGTTTAAGTTCAGCCAACCCGATATATCGTAAAAATATTAATTTAATCATATTTTTTAGCATTGTAAACCGGCAGTCGATGAAGACACTTTCCTGAAAATGGTGGAACGCCAATATGATTTGATGCGTCGTGAACGGATGCGGCAAATGGAGGAACCAAATCTGGGAAAATCGTCTGCACCTGAATCGGATGCGCCACCTGCACCGACACAACCGAGTAATGCTCCATCCTCGGCGCCACCATCTTCTACAGAGTCTCATGCCCAAGAGGTAACCTAATAGTTGATTTATTTTATGTGTTTTATAGAATTAAATACTCTAGTTTAGGTTTTAGATTTATTTTTTAAAATAGGAAATTAGGAAAAGCACATCTCAGTTTAGAAAAATAGTTGAAATCTAGTGTCACGTCTATAATCGATGGTAATTTTATTTAGTTCTTTGTGTCGGTATAATGCACTGCCAAATTAGCACATAGATTTGATTGTAAATGTTCACACTATAGTGGTCGTCGTCCACAAAGAGATGCGCGATGCAATATTTTATTTGGTATTTCACTAGCAAATTTATATCATTTCTTAAACAGCTATTTGCTGTTTTGTTTTACTGAAGTCAGCGCCTTTGGCTTGAAGGCGTATATACCTTTTCTGATCTAAGTCATGGTTAGTTCATTGGAATACAGACTTAACGTTTTAAAACTGCGAGGCTTCGATGTATTTCTGCCTCAAATGCTCTTTTACATATCTACATTTTACTAATTTCTTTGTAAAAAAATTGAATTATATTATGATTAAAACTTAAATTAAATTCATTTCCGTATATGTGATCATACCTGTTTGATATTTTTCTTTCAAATCATCATCACCAGATGACTGTGCTACACTACATCCAGGTAACAAATTTTCTCATCTTGAAACAAAAACAATATTGCTGAATAATTATAAAAAAAATTTACTGCGTTGATATGAATATGATTTGTTTGTTTTAATTTGTGTTTTTAAATTAATATAATTTCCATTTTGTTGTTAATTTATTTGATGCAGAAAATATTTATATGTGTTGTTTTTGATTATTAACGAAATTTTACTGAGGATATCAAAATTTGTCTATACATTTTCAATTGATATTTGGTATTTTGTAATATATTATTAGTATATATTTACTTTTAATTAATTGGCTGGAACGAATATTTGATTTAATTTTCCATTTTTTGCTTTGCGTATGTTAGTTAAGACACATAATTTTTTGTCAAAAAGGTTAAAATCTGTTTGTTATTCTGCGGTATTTTCTAGCCGATGGAAACCGATCCACCACCAAAAAGTTCGGATTCGGAAGATACCAAATCGAATGATTCAACTTCGGTACAATCGCAGGCTGGATCAACGCCAAACATGAAAGTACCATCACCGGTGAATACGAATGGGTCGTCGGATGAGCAGAGTAATCCAGCCCAACAAAATGTCATTTTTAGTAAAGCAGGCGAACCGAAAGACGATATAATGAACTCGCCAATTGTTTCGCCAGGACAACCAATTCAATCGCCACATCAGCCATCGCCGTTGCCACCGCCTCAATCTGAACTACCAAAAACGGAACCTAATCCGGTAGTTGTTCCACCATTGCCACAACCGCAGACGGCAATTTCACAAGCACCACCTCTAATACCACAACAACCTGCTCATCAAACTGCACCACCAACTCACGCTGCACAACCAATACCACAACCAAGTGCTATTCCGCCACCACCAGCAGTGTCTGTTTCTCCACCAGCTATTCCAGTTACAGGCGCACATCCACCAACGGGATTACCGGCACCGGCTACCGGAGGTCCTCCACCATCACCCGTAAGTCAGGAGCTGCCATCAGCACAATCGCCTATTGCTCCACCACCTCAAGGCGTTGGTCCTCCACACCATTTGGCGCCACCACCACATAATATGCCACCTCACATGGCCCATCAAGGTATAATGCCACCACAACACCCAAATATGCAACCGCATCAACCCTATGGTGGTTATCCTTCACCACCTGGTCCACCTCGTTCACCATATTATCCACCACAGTATGCTGGGCATCCCCCACAAGGATATCCCCAATATGCACCTTACCCGTATCATCAACAGTATGCACCTCCGCCACCCTCGCACTATGGCATGGGTCCTCGGCCCGGTGGACCACCAATGCATTATTCCGAACATGGTGCCCCACCACCCGGCCATCCAATTGAAGCTCACCCAGCCGGGCCATATCCTCCATCTCCAATTGGGGCAGGTGGTCCACCACCTCCACCACAAGGCGTCGGCGGTCCGCCACCATCTGGTCAACCGGCCGGACCATCAATAAATATGCCGTCTTCCGCCGCCGATGAACCAGAAAAAGAAGATACGGGTGAAAAGAGCGCTTAATACTTAAAACCTAAACAAAATTAATTTTTACTAGATTTATCATTTCCAGATAGCAAAAAAGAAAATCACGACGAAGATAAAAAGGAATCTGAATAAATATGTAATTTTAAATGTTTTTTCTTTCAAGATGTAATTAAATGTATTTCATCAAGAGTATAACAAATAAAAAAGAAAATTTGAGATAAAGAGCTATTAAAGCACAATTGTTTATTGTTAATTGTACGATATCTATTACAGAGTTTTCCACAAGACAAGAAAAATTGGTGATCGAGAAGCACATAGTTGAAGATAAACAACCAAGTACACATTTTTATTTGGATTGGAGGAAATTTGTATTGGGTGGGGCCATGAATTGAGTTTACTAAATTTAAATATAATATTCTTGCTGAGTGGTGTAACTAAGGAACTCCCATCTGAATTTTATGCAGGTTTTACAAAAATTACCAAACAAAATGAAAAGAAAGCAAATTATTGGACGTAAATAGTTATTATGAAGTATATATTGTATTTTATATTCTGTGGTACAGAGTTTATTGATCAGAAGTAATTTTAAAACTTTTCGGTTGTTAAAAAAATGTATTTCTGATTCAAAAATTATTTTAATAAAAATTATATAACAAACTAAAAACTAAATCTTCGATTCACAAAAAAACGAAAGGAAAATCTTAATTAAAACAAACTAAATTTAAAACTATTGTGCTCGTGATCTACTTCGCTCGTGTTCGAGTTACCCGAGACACTTTTGCCGTATCTGCATTTTTGGATTCTTCGTTGTTTGGAGTTTCTTTCGCTTTTCGCTTAAGTTTACTACTACTAGGCGGCTTTTCAATATTTTCGGCCGCTGCTATTTCATTTCTGCGCGATCTAGATTTTGTACTTATTGGTGTCGCTTCCTGGAAACCAAGATCTTTGCGTAAAATCTTCCATGTCGTCGAATAACACAAACCCAATTGCTGCGAACGGCGACGAATCGACATTTCACGGTCTTCAGCAACACTCTCAGAAACAGACGTAATATTCTCTTCTGTACGCACTGTACGCATTCGTGTGGTTGGTTTAATGTCCAATAAAGTAAACTGAGTGCGAAACTTGGTCACAATCGCATTAATTGTTTGCTCACTTGGTCGATTATGTAGACCATAAATCGGACGTAAATCGCGAAACACTTTTCGAACCGAACACTGATTTTTGTAATATAATTCAATTATTTGCAAGCGTTGCTCGTTAGTAAGTCTATTCATTATGAAATGTCAAAGCATACTGAGCATCTTTCTCTTTGACACCTTGTCTGAAATCCCGCGTGAACTGTCAAATACTAATGCATGAAAATCCTAACCACAAAAAAATCACCCGTTAAATACCCTAATAACTTGGTTTTTTTAAAGAAAGTATTAATTGTCCAATGGATTTAATGTCCTTTGAAGGTCAATTAATACCGCCCCCCTGGTATTTTGAAAAATACCTTTTAGATATGAATTACTGAAAATGATATTAATTATCGAAGAACTTTGAAAAACTACAATATAACTATATACATATTTCAATGAAGATGCATCCACGTTTGACAAATTAGACACTGATCAATGTTATATAAATAATTTTCTCCTAGATTGCGGCATTTCCGAGATAACCGCCTGGCATTTATTAAAAAACACCCTTGTATAGTATAAGTACTCAATGTTATGATTGCTTTCTTTGTACTAGACAAGAGTGATACGATAGATTTTCACATCTTATGATTTAGTACTTATATGTGTCTTATCTTAAACTCATACGTAAATTGTAAACAGTTTTAAAGACAAGTCATTGAACTAATTTATAAGTTAGTTCGAAATACTCGACAAAATGTGCGTGTATGTAAATATCAGCATAATATGCTTTTTTTGTTTCAACATATTATGTTGACAGATTACTAGAAATACTTTTACCTATATGTATTGTGCTTCGGGTTAGGAGCGATAAATAATCAATCTACTAATATTTATTCTTTAACGTTTTTTATTGGTATTTTGTTCAATAATAAATTTTTATATGCGTAGTGTTTGCATTTAAAAAAATAGTATCACAATCTCTTTACTTAAATATTATATAAAATTAATTTACAAAAATTTATATTCTATATGTATATATATGTATAAGTATATTACATATCTACAAAAAGTGTATTTTAAGGGGGAGGGAGACGATGACGTTAAAAAAAATACGTTGCGTTTGCTTTAAAAATGACCAAATAAATGTAGATAAATATGTTCGTTCTTCAAGGATATCGGAACTGTTGGTCAATTTAAAATTTCATATTGTGTGAATATTTACGGTTTGTGCTGATTTGATATACTCGGTTCATGGTATCACGGCCGTGCATTATCCGTGATTTGTTTTGTTTTCGTAAAATTTAGAAATTCTGTAGTAATTGCAGGATTTGGAAGTGGCCCTAATTTTTTTTTTGCTCGCTCAAACGTCTCAATAATACAGGAACGAAACAGTTTTTGATGTAGCACATACGCGCTTACGTGTCCCGCATCAAGATATTTTATTTCAGCCCCGGGCCATATATCTTCTAGACTCGTGCAACCGTCTCGCGGCACGTACGCGTCATCTTTTGCACATACCGCGGTTATTAGACTTGTATCGTAGGGAACAGAGAAATTTTTTAGATGTGTACACTCGTCCATAACGCCACGCATAAATTGTAATGCTTCACGTTCCCACCAATTTGTTTTAGTTATATCGATTTTCTCTGTTTTTATCAGTTCAATTAGTTTAGTTGTGGCCGCTGATGTATTAGCCGCAACAACACCTGCTGCATTCCTCTCATTCTGTACAGCATCTTTTTGTGGTAAAATCAAACTCATTAGCTTTGTACTACCAGCGTAGATATACGAACTAATGCCGTGTGTGGCATTTGTTATCGCATTCGTAGCTGCTTCTAGGGTCAACTCACTTTTTTCTTTATTTTGTTGCGCCAGTCGCATCTGCTCTTCTTCAATGCGCCGTTCCTCCTCGATACTGGTTAAAATCTGCTTAATCCTATTATTTATCATATTTATTTCGAAATTTGTAAAGTCTGTGGCATCTTTCGATAGAAGTGTCCGCAGTAAGTCATTATTCTCAGTCATTGGTACTACTTTGGTTGTGGAATCGAATTGTTGCCGAACATCGTGCAAATCACTTTTGAGCTCTTTCATCGACTGATTGAATTTCTTGATGAATTGTTTACCGGCCAAAAATGAATCCTCGTCGACAACTTGAACCATTTTTGCAAGACGATCACAGTAATTGCCATCGGCGAGAAATTGATTTTCCAGATTATCCCAATTTATTGATTGTGACATAACACCCTGTAAATGAGAAAATATATTGTCAACACATGTGGTTTAATTATCTAATCTAGGTAATTCGAAATTAAGTGAATTTTTTTTTACTGATTACGTGGTTATGAAAGCCTTACACTAGTTTAAAATGTATACTTACTTGGGTGAATACAGATGCGGCTGTTGACCATGAGAGGCATGGCACGAGTACTAATGGTTTTGGCCAATTTGTTGCGGCTAAAGATGCCATGTGACCGCCCATCGATAAGCCAGTAATGCCTAGTGGTCCAAATCCATTTCGTTCACACCAATTCAGTAATACTAAGCTTTCCAGTATTAGACAGCCACCCATAACAAAAATATCAGATACGTTATGTAAACAGGATCGTCTTTAATTTAAAGAAACGACAGTTTAGCTAGGGGGGATTTATTAAAAAGCTCTAAAAATACGTACATTTGATCTTTAGGTTTTCGAGCACCATAGAATGGATTTTCTAATAGAATGGCACCAATTCCGGCCTCCTTCATTAACGGTTTGGCAACAAAGTTACGACGACGCCAATAATGCTGCAAATTATAAATTTCAACTAAAAATTGAACAATACAAGCCCGTCAATTATGCTTACGTGATCTCCAGTACCAGCCAAATGGATACACATCGGGCGATAGTTATCATCATGCCATTTATTTGGTATAATCATTTGAAAGTGAGCATCCTGTGCACATTTTGGTACTATCCCGGGAATATAAATTTCGAGTGGGGTCAAAAATTTTCCTTCCAATATTCTGCAATCAGAGGTTTGTTCATCCTGGGTTGAAAAGTACAAAATTGAAAAACGTAAAATTTGCAACAATTATTCATTCAAAACACTACTAACACACATATAACAAATTTTAGTGTAGATAAGAAAATGTATGCCAACTATCTGTTGTGTTGCTATTAATAAATATACAAGTTAATAGATTTATATTACATCATCAGATGTTGCCAGATATCTTACACATATATGTATACAAATTCTTAGTTCAATAATCTGCATTTATTTTCTTTGTTGAAAACATTTTTGCATGCCAAAATTTAGTATTCTAGTGTATTGTGATATAGGTATTTGTAATCATGAAGTAAATGAGAAATTTCGCATTGCGCGCTTATCTCAAGGCTGTTATTAATAAGTTGTTTACATAAATTAGCACTTTGCCGAACACAACAAGTAACACCTAGATAGCTGGCTTACCTTTGTGATTTCAACAGGATAATCCGGTGGAATTAGTTTGGTACAGCTTTCACGATTTGATATGATTTTTCGGAACTCAAATAATCTGGAAATTGAGACAGAGAGGTTTATTAATCAGCCATTACTCACACAAACACGCACGTAATTTCAACAAAATGACATCAATGAGATTTTACTAGAAAATATTTCATGTTTAACGAACACAACACATGACGCGATATAAAAAATATACACCTTATATAATTTTGCGTGAGAATGTGAAAAATTAGAAAAGGATTGAAACATACTTTTGAAGGTTATCAGGTTGCCCCCATCCTTTGGTGAAAAATTTTGTTATCAACAAACGACGATACAGTCCATCCAAACGACTTGGAGGCATAATTTATGAATTATTTAACACTAATAAATTATTAATTATATGTGTATGTAATAAATTATATCCCGTTTATTTTTTAATATGTATGGATTTATCACAAAACTTCTTGTTTCAATTAAAAATAGGGTTTTATTGTCTCTTTTTTAAATTCACTTTTATATAAAATTTTGTATTTTTTATTTTATTTTATGAACACTGCACTTGAGAAAACTTTAATGTTTACTAAATTGAGTTTCACTGAAATTGTTTAATTTATAAAATAGAAAAAATACGAATAAAAATATTTCTGTTTGTGCAGGCTGGGATTTTGATTGGTTGGAAAAATTATCGTTCGAATTTTTTACTTCGCTGTATGTATGACTCGCGACTTGTTTTTGTTTTTTTATTTATTTATGTACGTGTCGTGTACTTGTTGAATTTTTTTTATTGTTTTCGTAACTTTTCCTTTATAAATAAAAACAAATAATCACAACGTTTCAAGAAAATTAATTTCTCATGACAAAAATTTTTTTTACGAATTAGAATTGTTTTTGTGATAAATAAATAATTATGTTAATTTTATGCGATTGTAAAAAACAAAAAATTTTGGCAAACACTGCGAGAGGCTCGCTTACTCGACGTTTGTTTATGTTTGTTGTTCTTGTTTTTGGTGTTGTGCTGTCAGTACAAAATAGAAAGAGATAAATATACAATTTTGAAGAGAAATAAATTTGGAGGTTATGTTAGATATTTTTGGAAGTGATATTTTTGGTACTTGATATTTTTTTAGAAGTGATTGTTTACTTTACAACAATGGATAATAAGCGGCCATTACACAATCAGTATTAATGTCATTACTTTTTTTTTGGTAATGACATGCTGATATTGTATGTTGATGAAATTAATAATGCGATCGATTCCAGGCACTGATCTATATTATATAGATAGATCAGTGTATATAGATCAGTGATTCCAGGATCTAAAGGTTTATGTTGTTATTTTTGTTTTTTCAATGCAAATTCGAATAATAAGCGGCGAAATAAAATAACTGCAATTTTATGTCACGAGAATCGGGCCCAATGATGATATGTAATGACATGAATCCTGATTTCAATGCATCATTACTGAGGCTTGGTGGAAATACTGACATTATTACTGGCCTAATGTATCATTAGCATTACTGATGTCATTATTACAAAAATAAAAATTATTTTCAATGAATTGGGCCTGATTCTCGTGAGATAAAATTCTTATGTTATTTTATTTCGCCGTTTCCTATTGGAATTTGTATCGAAAAAACCAAAATAACAACATGAAATTTTAGATCTCGGAATCGACCCCATTGTCATTATAATGTAAGTAATGACAAATACTGATTGTGTATGTGTAATCGCCGCTATAAGGGTCGTATTTATAGGCTTTACTATAACTATAATTCAGGGTACAGTAACCAATTTCGTATTAAAAAGTCTCATAACAAGGATACATATATAGGCTAGGCATAGCAATATAGTTACGACTATATTGTATGATTTTGTGTTTGATGGTTGTTTACATTGGCCAATGCACTATTCGTAATTGATGTTATTTTTAGGTTGATGACGTTCACCGAAATCAGATCATTTTAGATTTAAAAAATTGCGATTGAATATGTATTTTCGATTAAATGATGACAAATTTTAATATTCAGGCGAAATTTCATTCACAAATAATTTTTTTAAATAATTTGAAACCTAATTTATTATAGAATGCATAAACAACGTCCCGAGCCAAAATTATTTAAAAACAAATATGTTGTTTGTTTGATAGTGAGGATGCAAACTACTAATAAATAAGTAACCCGAAGTTATCGCGTATATTTAAATATTTTTTATTTTAGTATAAAACACACCTCCAAATTTGTTTTGTCTACAAAATACGTAACGCCATTGCTGGTTACTGTGGCGGCGGAGTTTTTTTTAACACGTTCGTGGACAAGTCGGCATATGCCGTCTCTATGTGTAGAGACAAGACGGGATATACCGTCCAAATTTTTCCACTTGGTTTCTACTTGACGGCATTTCACGTCGTTGTCCTGGGGGTCAATTCGCGTTCCATGAAATAATGAAAATTAAAAGTTTTTTTCAATTCTAATCTAGTAGTTTGAACTATTTGCACGTAATTTTAAATTCCACTGTGTAAAATCACAATTCCTTATGGGCAATTCAAACCTACTCGATTGCAAATGAAAAAAACTTTTCATTTTCATTATTTCATGGAACGCGAATTGACTCCCTGGTCCATCAAAAAAAATTATTGCAGGGACAAGAGGGCATTTAGCATTTTTTGGCCGTAAATGGTTTAATGTTATAAGGCCTTTCTTATTTTGGTTTATGGATGTTAAAAGCTTATGCATTTACAAAAAACGTTAGTGTGTTTTTTTGAGCCGTTAAATTTTGGCTACTGTCCGCGAACGTGTTAAGTAACTTACCAAAAGTTCAATTTAAAAAGGAAGGGACTTATATCATCCTTTTGTTTTCTGCACAGGAATCAAAAATTCATTACAGGGGACAAAATCAATAAATTTAAAACAATAACACTTGATTATTATTTTAACATTAATAATTTAATTCACAAAAACAGTCTAGTACAGGATGTTCTCTTATAAAAATGTGAATAATGCATTAGATTGAATTATTTGTGTAAAACGGGTAGATTGAATTGTTCTAAAAAATGAACAATTAAAACATTTCCCACGAATTTATGAAAGGATTTTGCTTCTTGTTGAGAATGCAACGTAAGCAATAAGCGTAGCAATACCAGTTGCCAAAAGCTCAGAATCAATCCATGGTCCCTTAAATGCTCCTGGATGCCGTACTGTTACTTGACCCACTGTTTTAATTGAACTTGTACTGGTACCTGAACGTTGAGCTTTACGAGCTGCACCAAAACCTTCATCATCATAAAGACGGATTACATATTCACCACTACGGGCTTTTTTAATTTCTTCGCTCCAACTGACCTAAAATTAATAAACAATGTTGAATCGTTTAAATAAAAAGCCCTATCCAGATATTATACATACTTGATATTTGTTTTCACCAATACGTGATACTGGAGCTAATCTACCTTCGATTTCAGCAAAGAGTGAAACACCATCGGCCCCGGTGCACTTTAATGTAAATTCGGCAATGTATGCGATTTGGCTTACGATCGTAGCATCTTGTGTTGTGAATGATTTTACATCTTCGGTTTTACCACATTCAATGGCATAAGTAGAAGCAATCACAACGGATGCTAAAATTACGACTAGTGCCAATTTCGAAATCATTTTTTATTAATAAAATTGATTTAATTACTATGTACTATACTCAGACTCTAGCTATCGCGATTTCTACAGCCACGTTCGATTCGTAGTGCCACGATTAATAAATTTTGACAGAAATTGGAATTTGCTGAAAAAGTTTAAAGTACATAATATGCGTGAAGTTAGATTAGATTGGCCACGTCAATCCAACCATTTAGTTTTGGTTGCGTTTAAGAAAACACAAACTATTGTAATTTGAGTATTCAACCATTTTTATTGACTTATTAATTAAACTGTCAAGCAATAACAAAACAATTTATTGAGATATTTTAAAATACGGTTTAGTTATTTAAATTTGTATAATAATTATAAAAATTGGTAATAATAATACGTATGCGAGATAATACACAATGACGTCGATTATTAAAATGCACGCCATATCAGGTGCAATGGATGAATCGCCCCCGTGTTATATGCTACAAGTTGATGAGGTTAGGATTCTCCTCGACTGCGGCTGGGATGAAAAATTTGATCCAAATTTTATCAAAGAAATAAAACGGTATTTTTCTACAGCTTTAAGCAAAAATATATTTATGTTAATAATTTTTCTATATTTTAGGCATGTGCACACGATTGATGCTGTTTTGCTATCATATCCAGATCCCCAACATTTGGGGGCTCTACCGTATCTAGTGGGAAAATTGGGTTTAAATTGTCCTATTTACGCAACTATACCGGTTTATAAAATGGGCCAAATGTTTATGTACGACCTTTATATGTCGCACTATAATATGTACGATTTTGATTTGTTCTCACTGGATGATGTGGATGCGGCGTTTGATAAAATTACCCAACTCAAATACAATCAAAGTGTTTCCATGAAAGGAAAAGGTTACGGTATAACAATAACACCTTTACCGGGCGGGCATATGATAGGCGGTACAATATGGAAGATTGTAAAAGTTGGTGAAGAGGATATCGTATACGCAGCGGATTTTAACCATAAAAAGGAGCGGCATTTAAATGGCTGCGAATTAGAAAAATTACAAAGACCGTCTCTTTTGATTACAGATTCATATAACGCGAAATACCAACAGGCAAGGCGTCGTGCTCGTGATGAAAAACTTATGACAAATATTTTACAGACACTTCGTAACAATGGTAATGTTTTAATAGCAGTCGATACAGCTGGTCGTGTACTCGAATTGGCACACATGCTCGATCAACTCTGGAAAAATAAAGAATCTGGTTTAATGGCATATTCACTAGCTCTGCTAAATAATGTCAGTTACAATGTTGTTGAGTTTGCTAAATCACAAATCGAATGGATGAGTGATAAATTGATGAAAAGTTTTGAAGGTGCCCGTAACAATCCGTTTCAATTTCGGCATTTGCAGTTGTGTCACAATTTGGCGGATTTAAGTAAAGTCCCGAGCCCAAAGGTCGTGTTAGCTTCTACTCCCGATATTGAAAGTGGATACGCACGGGATTTGTTTGTACAATGGGCGTCAAATTCTAACAACAGCATTATTCTAACGAATCGTACTTCGCCTGGGACTTTGGCTCGCGATTTAATAGAAAACGGTGGGAATGGGCGTAAAATTGAGCTGGATGTTAAACGACGCGTCGAGCTAGAAGGTGCTGAACTTGAAGAGTATATGCGAAGCGAGGGAGAAAAGCACAATCGACTTATAGTTAAAAAAAATCTTGATGAGAATAGTTCAGATTCAGAAGATGAGCTCGAGATGAATATCATTACAGGGAAACATGATATAGTAGTGCGGCCGGAGGGTCGGGCTCACACGGGGTTTTTTAAATCTTCGCGTAAACAACACGCTATGTTCCCATTCCACGAGGAAAAAATTAAGTGGGATGAGTATGGAGAAATCATTCAGTTGGAAGATTATCGAATGGTCGACATTGGGCCTGAAATAAACATCGAGGATAATAAAGAGAATAATAACCAGCAGCAGGTCAAATCTGAAGAAATTAAAAAGGATCGCGACGATGATATATACGCACTTGAGAAGCCCACAAAATGTATTACGTCACGAAAATTAATTGAAATTAACGCTCAAGTTCAGTTTATTGATTTTGAAGGTAGATCAGATGGTGAATCACTATTAAAAATATTATCACAGCTAAGACCACGTCGTGTGGTTGTAGTTCGTGGATCACCGTCGTCAACTGAAATGATTGCTACCCACTGTCAACAAAATATCGGTGCTCGTGTTTTTACACCAAATCGAGGAGAGGTCATTGATGCGACTACTGAAACTCATATCTACCAGGTCCGATTAACAGAGGCACTAGTATCCCAGCTTGAATTTCAAAAAGCCAAAGAAGCCGAAGTCGCCTGGATCGATGCCGAAATTGTCGTGCGTAATAAACAAATCGATACAACAGAAGAAAACGATATGGAAGTCGATGATCCGGATGATAAGCATATTTTAACATTAGAGCCGTTAAATCCGGATGGGATTGCACCCCACAATGCTGTGTTCATCAATGAATTAAAATTGTCAGATTTCAAACAGGTGCTGCTTAAAAATAGTATCACATCTGAATTTTCGGGTGGTGTACTTTGGTGTTGCAATGGTACTCTAGCATTACGGCGCATCGATACGGGTAAAGTGACTATTGAAGGGTGTCTTTCTGAGGATTACTACAAAATTCGGGAATTATTATACGAACAATATGCGATAGTATAAATATAAAATAAAAAAATGTATTTCATTTTTCATAAAAAAAAAGCAAAAAGTGGAAAAAAAAAATTTGATTAATTCAGTCTTGTCCGATCTAGCCAATCCAATTATTTATTATTACTCTACCCTTCTCTTCAGCTTATTGGGGTAAGGGATTACAATTGGCGCCGTGCATCGGTGTGATCATTTTACGGTGGCTAGCTAAATTCATTTGTACCAGCTGGTCGCCTATATCTGCACCTGTCGAATCCATTAGTAGTACGTCCAAATCGCTTAAATTATTGCTGTAATATTCATTCAAAAGAGTTTAATGGAGATAATTTAGTGATTTAAACAAACGTTCTACTCACATGACTATAGCCGTCAAACGCTTATTTAAAATTAAGTTTTCAAGCACATCTAATTTACGTTTATGATTATCCTGTTTTACTGTAATATTAGCAATGTGGCACAGAATCGCTTGAAACGGTAAGTGATCGCATCGGCTGTCCCATTTTCGAATTTTATTCAATGTAATAAATCCGCAATTACCATAGTCCAAAAAGAAAACTTTAAATCGTTGGTCATAATCTCCAATAATTCTAGCTCGATACCACAAACCATCGCTATATTGTGCTAATACTAATTCGCTGTATACTGGAAAATGATCCAATTCCTTGTAATTTACAACATATTCGGAAGAATTCAGCTCCAAATTCAATTGTTTCAATTTCACGAATGAATCAGCTCGCGATCCAAATTCGATTTGAGCCCAAAATGATCCATCAAGATCGATACTCGTCGGTATTATTGTAATGCATGAATTACATTCGGGATATTCCAATTGTGCTGCAATTGCTACTTTTGTTTCCAATTTGTCGCGTGACCAACCCCCATCGACTTGTGGCAAATGTTGTAATTTACAATTGGGCCCCTTAAAGCACGCTTTCGTTCGAGGGTCATAGAAATGACATATTCGCATGTCGTCGGTCGGCCGAAATGTCATAACGGCTTCAATTGCATTGCTCGTTGATCTATTTTCGAGAAATGATGGTTGTTCCATTTCTGGTATTTCGGAAATGGAGGCTTTTGACTTTGTTGCATTTTTAGAAATATCACTGCCGCTTAAAGTGAGGTCGTCTGAGCTGCTTGTATACTCAGGCCGATGGTTCGTAGTACTGTTTGCGGTGCTGACTTCCGTTTTGGATGCATTAATCTGAACAGAAAAGTTTGTGTTAATTTTATCGATTACTTGGAACAAAAACATACCTTTTCAATCACGAGCTGACTAAAAAATGGGTTCGTAATCTCCTTAACCTCATCCAAATGAAAAGTAGATTTCTTTATTTTGGTTATTTTGAAACTTCTTTCCTTATAAAGACCATCCTTTATATTCTGAATGGTTATTTTCGCCTAAAACAAACAAGTAGGTTCATATTACAATTATTTCTTCTTTTCTTAAATAATAATCTAATTAGATTTACTTTTCGATCTAAAACGCAATATAATCCTTGGGCAGGCATTACTCGAACATCCTTTGGTAAATCATATATATCTTTTGTTCCAATATCAATATCGAATATATCGCCGATATCTATTAAAAATATCTTAAAATTTCGATCGGTCGGTTCAGCTTTCGTCTGTTTAACTGCACGAAACAAGCAATTATCTACGAATACACCAAACACGTCGTCCACACCCGGTATCCAATTTTTATGTACTTTTAGCTCAAACGATAGATTGGCCAATTTTGAAAGGGCTTCGGTATAATTGCCCTTAATCATAGATTTATCCAAGATGAAAAAACTTTTTTTATATTCGCATTTACGCACATATGAAATAACACAAATGCCTTCTTGACCTTTGGAATAGAGATGAATTTCTGGGTGGGGATAGTTAAAATGTTTGCACGGATGCTCGTGATCAATTAATGTGTTTTGTGTTATCTTAGCTTCATTTTGAACGATGTCCGCAACCACAGATTCAGGAAGTGGCGTCGTTGGTTTATTCTGTTCAATCGCTATCTTTTCCATGTCATCACAAATAGCAACATGAGTTTCAAGAGGAATACTCGATGTTACAGTTACATTCTGAGGCTGATCCGCAGCGGCAATCTCTTGGTTTAGTTTTTGCAGTAATAAAATATAACTTTTTATTTTGGTTAACGTTCCAGCATGATGATTTCGGTCCGTAATATTTCGGTAAGTATCGATTATGAGGTCTTTGGTCTGTAAATCGAAACAAGGATTTGAGCCAGAGGCACACAAAGAATTTAAGGTTAGAATAAAACGTACCTTTGAATTAAATTTTTCTAAATTAATAATAGTATTTTGGTATTCACGAGAATATTCTTCGTAATACTCGGTTATTATTTGCGCATCACAATTATTATTATTCATTTTGAATAGTATTTTTTTTAAACGCACAAAACACAACACAATTAATCAAACTTTCATAACTAATAAAATTATAACTGTTCAAATCATAGAATTGAGAGGTTTGTATAGAATGAATGTGTGGTCAAATATTAAATATGTATCAAATACAGCGCATACCCAATAGAATTCTTTATGACTTTTCCCAAGTATCGCTACTTCCAACTTATTTCGATTTTTATGGAACAATTGTTGGAACTAAGTTCCACGGTTAAGATCCATTTTATTACAAGTTTTACTATGAACTGTGGAACAAGAACGCGTAACTCAAAGAACTGGATATTATGTTAGTTCCATGACTTTCATGAAATATCTCAAAAATGTAACGAAAATTGGAACTGTCAAAATGAATTCAATTTTGTTATACTTGGGTTTACTTACAGAAAAGTATGAAAAAAAAATTTGAGAAAACAAAACTTTTTTTTTCTCAAATTTTTTTTTCATACTTTTCTGTAAGTAAAAAGTCATAAGGAATTCTATTGGGTGTGCGCTGATAGTTATTTAATTTATGGTATGGTAATACCCTAGACAGACACAAACTAGCTAATCGTGAATTCGAGATTACGAAGTTATTTTTTCAGTCTGTCAGCACACGATTTTGGCAAAACAGGATTATTGCGTTTATAGCCCAAGATTACTATGTACAATTGGGTTGTAGGAAGAAGATAAATGTGAAATATACAAAGAATTTGAATTAAATGTAGAATTAATGATAGCAGCTGTCAAGTGTCACAAAATTTGGAGGGTAAAAGAGAAAGCATCTAAATCAACGGGATTACAACAACAACAAAAATCTATAATAACCCCACGCCAACAACTAAAATTGTTTTCTTAATTTTTTCTGATTTATAACTTAAATTAAGGATACATTTACCACAAACCACAAGCTTCTTAACATAATTTACATTGCATTTTATATAAACACTTGGTAAACTTGCTAATGGTAAGATATTCCTTCTTGTATTTTTAGGCGTATTTTGGCATTTTTTCACGGTACACTTCATTTTGCACAAGTCAGTAATTTTTGTTATCATATAATGCACCACTACATAAACAAATAACTATTTGATAAAGTTTTTATTGTTTTAATGTATTTTAATTAAAAATTTTAAAAATTTATAATTTTACAGCGCAAAATTAAAACGTCACTTCGTACAACAACAAAAACTGGTTTGACGGGTTCTTATAGCGAAATATGAGTAAGCCATATGGATTTTTTATATAACTATCCTGCACTGGCTTGTGACAGATGAAATAGCAAATTTTATATGGATAAAATATTGCCACTCATTCTGCAGTATTTTATATTCTTTGTTGGCTGGTTAATTTTTGAGACCAGTGGGTCGATTCTGGTTTTCCTATAGGAAAAGGAAATAGGAAAGAATTTTAATTTTGTGTAGCAGTTTTGTATTTTTTCCCCTATAAGCTTATTGTGGTGTCGCTTATGGGAATTTATTCTTTCCTATTTATCGCAGTTTTGACGTTTATCTTTCCGCACCTACTTTGGATACGGAAAGATATTCTTTTACAACACATACAATATATTCTTTTAATTTAATTCTTTTAATTTTTAATTAGACAAAAAAATATAATTACATACAATAAATGTTATTCTTAACCGCTTACAGTGTCATGGTTTTCAATATTCAAATTAATCTAGAATTAGGGAAAAATGTATTCCTATGTGTACCAAAATAAACCATAGGAAAGATTTTTTAGGAAAAAACTGCTATCAAAATTTTTTCCTAAATAGGAAAAAAATTCCTATTTCCTAAAGACACCAGAATCGACCCACAGGTGGGTCGATTCTGTCTTTCCCTGGGAATTAGGAAATGAAAAGAATTGACAGTATTGTTGCAGCTAGGAATTATTTCCTTAAAAGTGTATTCTGGCGACAGGGAATATATTTTTTTGGGAATAATTTTTTCCTAATTATTGCAGATTTACAAATATTTTTCCCAATTTTTTTTCTTGGGAATTATGAAATACTACGGGGAAAGATTATTTAAATTGATCTATGGCATACGTTGTATTTATAATTTTAATAAAATAAATAAAACAACGAATTAGAATGCATTTTACTTTACATGATCATTTAGAAAACACATAGAAAGATAATTATTAAAAAAATTGTTGTGGCTGACTTCTTCAAATACATAAATTACCAAATAGAAAATACAATAACGACAACTATGGATAATGTAACGGATAATATGACGAGTAATTTAATGTAATGTGGCAGGCAAATAATAAAAATCAAAACAATTAAACATGTTTTAAACCAGTATAGGAACCATGCGCAGATTTTAGCGAAAAAAAACTAGATATAATTTTTTTTTCGATTAAATAAAAATAAATGATTGCAGCCAAACTGCTATACAAATTTTGTGTATGCAACCAACATAAAAACTCAATAAATTTAGACAAAAATTTTATCAGTACATATGGAGGTACAGATAAAATTTTTTTTGTTATTTTCAAAGGAAAAATTATTTTGGTTGATAAAAAAAATAAAAACTCGATACGTTAATTTTTTATATTTAATTTTATTTTTTCGAGAAACAAAATGACATTTCAAAATCGGGTGCATGATAATATACATTTTCAGTCACATTTAATTGAATGGGTACTCTTCAAAACTAATAAAAAATGGAAATCATATTCAGATAAATTTATTGAAATGAAAATTAAAATCATCTTACTTTTTATCAGTATATCGAAAGAGTTTAATCTAGCTCACATCCTTTCCCGTAAAATTATTCAATATATCATGCGATATATTTCAATATTTATGGCACTCGAAATGGACAACACTAATTTTGTTGATTAAATTAAAAGTATAGGCTTTAAATATATTAGTTTATAAAATAATAACTTATATACTTTTTTAATTATTTAAGTGTGTTAAGATAAATTAAATTTAAAACACAACAAAAAATTTAACCGCCAATGTGAAACGTCAAATTGAATTATGTAAACATAAACAAAATGAACATACGTTGCACACACGTCTGCTTCAAAAAATGAAATATTCAAAATTGAACGTGCGTTTTTCTAGCAACTACAAGAAATTATATCGAATTTTTTTTTTTCGCTAAAATTTGCGCATGGTTCCTATACAGATTTTTATTACTAATATTTGCGAACGCATTTAGTCGTTTACGGGATAAAAAAAATTCAACTGTTTCCATTTCAATTTTGAATTTTTCCCCGATTAGATCGGTTATTGTATTTAGAAATTAATAATCATAATTTTATTTTATGATTAAATAAAAATTACGCTAAAAAACTTTTTAGCTATTAAAACTAAATTTTTTTGAAATATTAGTTTTCTCCATAAAGTTTTCTGTTTTGTTATATAACATAAACACTAATTCTTGTGTGAGTCTGTACAATCCTACAAACTCACTTTCTATTATATCAAACGGATCTGAGGCGTCTCGTAATCTCTTTCGCAGCAAACGAATAAACTGTTTCCCTTCCATATTATGCAATTGCTCATATTTATAACAAAAAAATTATAGAAAATGTCTTTATTAATTTTTTACAACTTTAAAATAATTTTTAAAACACCGTGGGTGACCGACACTTAAACTAAATTTCTTTACCTCAAAAATTTATTCCCAGCACAGCCAGAATACACTTTTATAAAATTGGGGAAAAAAATTGGGAAAAACTGCTACAAAGATTAATTTTTTCCTAATTCCCAATTCCTAATTCCCAGGGAAAGACAGAATCGACCCACAGCGAAAAGTTAGTTACACGTCTGCTGCTTCCTAGCCTATATAAATACATAAATAAATACAATTCCATACTATTTATTTGTATTGGACTATTTTTTCGTATTTACGTTTTATAAGGCCGACGGTATTTGTTATACTTATGTTTGTCTTGGCCATGAGTATACGCAATGGAAATATGTACAAAAACAGGAAATGTTTTGCGAATATGTGGATTTCGACCAATTTTTTGTTGCCGAAATTGTTTTGGTTTTTGTCTTAGCTAAATTGTAAAGCGCATTCGTTGCTATAGAAACAAATGGTAAATTAAAAATGGCTTGCTTGTGTTTAGGGCCTCGAGGATCTGGCAAAACTTTACTTTTAAACTGTATTCAAAATCCTGGATCAGTTAATAACACTTCACATTCCGTGCCGACAATTGGTATAAACTTATTCACAATAAAATTTCCACCCATCGTGTACAAGGACAATGAAGTGATCCGGAAACAAACGAAAAAAGTGTCTCAAGTTCGTGAAATTGGGGGTACGATGGCTCCGATGTGGAAGAATTATTTAACCGATGTGGATAAGATTATTTATGTGGTAGATACAAGTAATTTGTGTCAAATATCAGCAGCTGGTGTTCTCTTATACACTCTGTTGGCGGAGCCACGACTTCAAAAGTCCAAAATATTACTTGTACTAACCAAGATGGATTTGGCTTATCGGCAAATGCGTAATGAAGCACTTCTTATGCTGCAAATGGCGAAATTAAATAAGCAAATCGCACAGCAAATTACAGTAGTTGAGGCAAGTGCTATATCGAGCTTAGGGGTGGATAAGATCATGGAATGGCTAAAAAGTTAAAAGACGCTTATAAATTCAAAATTGGATTTTTTATTTTATTCGATAATAAAGATTTTATAATTTGTACATCATTTTTAAACCAAAACAAATATAGAAACAAAACTAAATTTTTAATCTGAATATTATTCACTGTGTTTATGGGAGGCTCGGACAGCGTCGATGCCTTTAATGTATCCTTGTCAAATCCTCTACAATTTTTATTATATCATCTACGGTTGCCTCTTTTTTTGTGCCATTTGCTTCAATTTCCAATCCAAATATAGTCTCCCTCATTTTTTCTCGGCTTAAATCTAAAAAGCTCTCGACTAAATCTCCGTCAATAAAACCCTCACACGGTTCCGTCTTCATTTCGGAATTGAAGCTTCGCCAAGTTGCGTGATCGATTTTGCCAACTGATTTAATTGTATGCGTTAATCGCTCTTGAAGCGTGTGCAACAATTCATAAAAATCAGGTGGAATTTGTGTTATTAAACCGATCGCCCCACTCACTGTGCCATAGAGCACGTATCCAGATGTTGGCGTAGTACGTTCGCCCACGTTCTGCATAACCAGTGATCCATGACGGAATACATT
Organism: Nephrotoma appendiculata; assembly: GCA_947310385.1. Lineage (NCBI taxonomy): Eukaryota > Metazoa > Arthropoda > Insecta > Diptera > Tipulidae > Nephrotoma > Nephrotoma appendiculata. The sequence goes on along the minus strand of OX371224.1, from coordinate 366,407,130 downwards.
TACTAAATCCCCTAAATGATATTGAGCCACCTCAGGCATTTGTTGGCGTTCTTCGTCAGTTGTGGCCGCACTATCCTTCTGGCATACAAATAAATTATTGTTATTCTCCGCCCCAAGGAACGTGTCATCATCTAGTATTTCAATTGCAGTCATCCAATTTGGTTCGTAGTCTCTAGCTATCTCCTCGAAACTTCCCTCCAGCTGCTTATATTGTAGTAATGTAATCGATCGCATTAAATCTCCGACTAATATAAAGTCGCCTTTTTTCTTTAGATATAAGGCCAAAACATTATTAAAATGGCTGCACTCGAGCCTTAAATCTTTATCACTAGTCCACTCATAAAGACGAACTGTACTATTGATAGTAGCTAATACTTTGCCATTAAATTCCACAAGAGAGTAACACGCACCTTTAACCTCTTTCTCGGCAACCAAATTTAATTTTCCGTCAGCATACAAATAAATTAATATACGACCCACTTTTGGTTCTGATTCCTCCGGATTTACAATCCCTGTACCAACAATATAATAAGTGTTTGGATCGGACCCAAGCTTAGCCGAAATTAATGAAAGCCCAAATTCAGTTTGAATGAACTGATGCGAATGTAACACCTCGAACGTGTTTTGATCGATTATGAGTAAATTGTGAACCTCAACTTCTTGACCATATTCGGTTAAGCCCCCAGAACTACCTGCCCCGGTTTTTGGTAGAGCGCCGGAACTTGAGGCACATGTTACATTCTGTGATAGCGTCGATGCCGAGGGACGTGATGGTACCAGGACGATAGAATCCTGTATATCAACTCGTACAGTAATAACACCAAACGTTTGTGAACTCTCTTGATACGCAATGCGTCGCGGTGATTCCCCTAGCGGCACTGTTCTTATATGCAATTTTTGTATTTCATCAATCGTTCCTAAAATTACGGAATTTTTCGTAGCTAGCGCTAAACTATCCGGATATGCCTCAGCATTTAACGAACACATATGATTCACTTCTTTTAGGTTTACATTCGAAAACACAAGTTTATGATTTGATGAGTAGATTACGGTGGGACGATCTGAACAAGCAAACACATTTGTAGTCGATAGAGATCGGAAAGTTTTTAAAATCGTTGGTTGGGTGCCTAATGTGACCTTTTTCTTATTGGATAGTGAACCATCTTCCTTATTAAGTACGAAGTAAAACATTGAACCGTCCCCAAGTGCACACAGCATATAATTGATTCCTTCAAAACAGGTGATTAATATGGAACGCGGGATTATTTCACCGCCTAATTTCTCCGTATACATTGTCTCGAGTGTCGGAATTTTTAGAATACAAGCAGATATATCGGTCCACAGGCCAACGGCGACGATGTCCGATTTTTTGGAGTATCTTTCGTCCAGCGGTGAGATGTCAAGGCAAGCGACTTCATAAGGTAAGCTTACGTGTGTCTTTTGTACAAGCTCTCCATCACATATTTCAATATAATACAAGTCGCAAGCAGACGCGCATACTAATTGACTTGAATTACATGCTACCACACCAATACGTTTATCGCCAGGTGGTTTCCACTCTGATATAAGTGCTCGATTTTCGGCACTCACTAATCGCGCAGTGAGTGGTGTAATTTGAATTACTTGACCATAATCTACATTACCGCAATAAAACGTTTGTTGGTCACTTAAAAATCCATGAATTTCCGTCTCCTCAACCTCCTCTCCGGTTAGTGTTAAAATCCTCGTGTGGCCAACAAATGCTAATACTAAAGTATTATCGAATGAATTATCATCCGTGCCAACTTTAAGCGCCCACATTCCTTTTATTCCGGGCAAATCGATACAAGCATGTTCTTGTATCCCAATACCATTACGAATGATTCTCAGTGAACCCTCTTTAAATGCTCCCGAACACGTAATCATCTGTTCTTGTCCCTGTCGTTCTAAGTCTACCACACACATGTCCATGATGGGACCTAAATTAGTAAATGTTTCCATAGGCACGACATATGCTCCATTCTCATCTGCCACCGTATTAAGTTTAACGAGTTGCGAATCACCTAGCCGCGAACCAATAAATAGCACACCATTATCCAGATATGTGATACATTCAGGGATAGAAATTTCACCAAGCAACTCGACTTTTAAATCTTGTACAAATAAATTTCCTTTTGCATTCGTTTCGGTTTCGAGAAACAACATAAATAAGTGGCCTGTCATATTGCCCAATAAATATCGGTGGCCTTTTACATCGACGCGGGCATAACAATTAATCGTGCTCTGTTTAATAATTGGTGGCGCAACAGCTAGATAATTACTTCCATCATGATATACAATAGACTCTTGACCAATTACGATTGCACCATTAAGGGGCGAAGGAACTGGAATCAGCATAGTTGCCTCTGTCTCAACATTATCCTGCTTCCAAGCAATTTTAGTAAACTCCTTATCGCGCAAATTTATTTCATGTGTTTTAATATGACGCCCATTTATATCCTGGTGTATTACGATAAGGGTTGGATTTGCACAGCCATGCAAAAATTCAACATCATGTACCTGCATCTCTTCCATTCGTAAGCTGGTCGCCTTTAGCTCGCTCGTATCCTTATCGAGCGGAATTATTTTGAATAAGCCCTCGTATAGTCGCATACCAATTACTCGGGCTTTTGGATCAATAACAGCCAATATACCAGTCTCGGCAGGTTTACCAACACGATCGGCAACATTACCGTGTGCCTTTGTTATGATTTTAATATCATCAGCGTACTGTTTACATTCTAGTATCATGGCGTCATAACGATGTGTTAATATAAAAATTAAGTCCTTTTTTTCATCCTAGAAGAAAAAAAACAAATGATTAGGAGGGATAAGAATATTTGAAATGTAAAGTAGATACTTACAGCAGGTCGAAATAATTTCATAACAGCAATTTTTCCGTAAATGCCAACTTCTTTGATCGGTCTCAAGCCTTCCGGTGTAACAAGATAAATTTCCAACCGTGAATTTTTCGCCACAATTAAATTTAAGTCATTTTGTGATGTGAAATTACCTGAAATTGTAAAGGGTTTTTATTTAAATGCTCGTGAGTTGCTAAATTATGGTTCCTATGCCGAAACCAATAAAATCATTAGCCGAAAGTCTATAAAATGTGATAAATTGCAGCCAATTGACGAAGAACACCAAGACAAAATGCCATTGCAATTAAACAACAAAATAAATGATTGCGACCACGGGTTTTAAATGGGCAGATTTTATGATTTTTTTTTTATTTCAATTTAGGCAGCTGTACATAGCTATTAATAATAAAAATAGTTTTGTATATTGATGACCCTAACCTCATTTTTCGAGCGCGATCACAAAACAAAAAGTATTTCATAATTATGCAAAACAAATATTTGGAATTAACTCCAAGTTTGAAATTAGATTGTCTCCCTCGATATTTACCTGTTACACAAGCATTTACAGCAGTAGGTTTTTGTGCAGTAACAATATAATGATTGGCCATTTTAATGCGCCTTCCAATTGTTTTTTTAATCGGCAGTCTCGTTTTTCAACACATGAACACTAGGTTTGTACAGCCGAATATAAATTTGTATTATTAATTATAATACGGGCACAGCACAATTACATATATTAGGCTGTGTTTTTGTAGGTTTAATATTTTTATTTTATTTAGGTAACAAAACGTTTTAATTCACTTGAAAGGCTACAGTTTTTTTTATGGCGCGGCATAAGAATGACATCTGAAAAATTTCCTTTTCTTTCGCCCGATTTGTGTGTTGCGGAAATTTTTGGAAATTGTAAAAATGTGACCGTTTGACAAGTTTTGCTATATAGAATAGTGACATCTTTGAATGGTGATGAGAACAAAACTTGTGGTAAAAGCCGTGAAATCTCAGGTCCGTATTTATAATCGTAACTATTAAGGTGAATGAACACACCTTCTAGTAGCAAATTTTTGGCTTATAATCGCCTATGTAATCATAAAAAATCATGGTTTGGTTGTAAATATACGTATTTCCAATAAAAGAAATCAAATATTTTGTAATATTAATAGAAAAATTTAAATTTAAAAAAATTATATTGATTGAAGTTTCATCTAAGGATCTATTAAAATTACAAAATATTTGATTTCTTTTATTGGAAATAGGTATATTTACAACCAAACTAAGCGAATAAGCCAATATGTATTTAAATTTGCTGCTCGCTGCTGCTTTGTGTTTCATACTTTATTGCTATAAAGCCGCAGCCACACGAATGCAAATACATACCAACCAACATTGGCGTATTTGTCCAAATAACAAATCGTGTAGCCACAAAACAAATGGCAAATTCAAATCAAGGTTACATTTGTTCAATATTGGCGCACATTCGCTCAATAGGTGGTTTTTTCAATAAAGATCAAAGGAAAAAACAAATACTACAAATTGTGTAGACAGTAGAGTTTGTCAATTGTCATATTTTACCAATGTTTGCCAAACATAAAATACACCAACGTTGTTCGATATTTGCATTCGTGTGGCTGCTGCTTAGGTATCGCTTCCATTTTTGCAATTAAGAGATTTACATAGCATCCCCAATGAAATTCCTTTAACTTTTTCCTTACAGAAAAGTATGAAAAAAATTTTGAGAAAAAATTTTTTTTTTTTGTTAAGTTGGTGATTTCCTTATGAAAAATGTTATCAAGCTTTTAACTTTTTCAGCAGAATTTTTATCAGGCATGCTACACACACGGCTCAGCTTCTGATAGTCGTAATAGATTTTTATTGTTAATTTAAACCCTTATTTTATATTAGAACACCAAATGTTTTTGTATTGTTTTATTCTGTTCTCTCGAAAATAAAATTTCCTTAAATTTGATTTCTATTTTTGCATTTCGGACTCAAGGACAAAATGTTTATGTCGCAGCTGCTGAAATTTTATATGTTTAAAGGTTTTACACCCATTCTATAGTATATAGTTCTATGGATTAGTGTTGTAACCCCAAATGATCCCAAATGACACTAGGACTTTTGAGACTCAAAAGTCCTAGAGTGGGTTGGGTGAATAAAATGTCCCGCCAATGCCGAATCAATATACTATTTTCCTCAAACGTCAAAATAACATTATGACAGTTGAACGTGTATGGCCAACCATTATAATAAAATAGTATTTTTTTTTGTCGCCCTCTGTAACACAGTGGGTAGAACGCTTGCTGTGTGTATAGAGGGTCTCGGGTTCGATTCCCGGTGGTAACAAATGGTTACGACAAGTTACACATAATATAATGTAATAAATATAAAATAAAAAATCTATAGGTCGTATGGGTAGCAATATCCGACCTTAGAGAAATAGAGAAATAAAAAAAATAAAAAAAAAAGTATTATTTTTATTTTAATAATAATTCTCATATTAATGCTATTAAAATTTAACAGTACAATTGTTTGTGGTTATGTTTTAAACATTAAACTTTAATAGTTGTGTCATAAACTTTAAAAATTACAAATAAATTTCTAATTTGAAATGAATATTTTTAATTTAAATTTGTTTTTTATACATATCTCTTTTCTTGCCTGCCATCACATGTGTGTGAGTAAGAAAGAAACATGTCAAAAATTTTGGACTAACATACACATTAAAACATTCCATTTAAAACGTTTTCGCCCGAGAAACAACACTATAACTTTAATAATATGTAGTAAAATAATTAATCTTTTCACGGATGCACTATTATTTAAAGTTGTTTGTTACAGGACACAATAAAAACATAAACTCTTCCTCTGGGACACGGAAAATCCCATTCAATATTAATCATATGAAAACAACGTCGGTTTATCGTCGTGTTTTTATTTATTATTTGGTTTGTGTCGGTATATACCGACGTGTCCTACAGTAGGTCAACTGAATCGTCGGTATATGCCAACGTGTCCGCGAAAGGGTTAAGTTGTTATCAAAAACAATAGAGGTACAGTACTGTAGAGTTGAAACTTTGTTTTTCCCCATATAAAATTTGTTATTTCATTTGAGACACGTCAGAGCAGGATGGTTATATAAAAAAAAGCATATGGCTTACTCTCATATCCCAACATAAAAACCCCAAATCATCTGTTTAGTTATGTACGCAGTGACAACCTATGGTCACAGAATATAGAGTACAAACAGAAGGGACATAACCCGATTTTTCTATGGAAAAATTTCGACCGTTTTTTTATCCTTGATTTGTATGGAAAAGGGTAGAATATAACAGCGCATCCCCAATGCAAAAAACTTTTTCCTTTAACTTTTTCCTTTAACTTTTTCCTTATGAAGAGCATACCCAATGAATAGGGAAAAGTCAAAGTAAAGCTAACTTCATTTTACAAAATTATTTTTTGTTTACCTGTTATTTTATATTATTATATTATATATTATTTATTACTTTTTCACAGGACACAAAATACAACACTAATTGTTAAAATACAAATATGCATTCAATATTTTTTAATTTGTGACAAGCAGAAAAACAACAACAACAACCAATTTTGCAAATGCGGTTTACTTCATTGTATGTCTCATAAGGAAAAAGTTAAAAGTTTGATAACATTTTTCATAAGGAAATCACCAACCTAACAAAAAAAAAATTTTTTTTTCTCAAAATTTTTTTCATACTTTTCTGTAAGGAAAAAGTTAAAGGAATTTCATTGGGGATGCAGTGTAATAGTGAAAAAAATTGTGCACTGAACTTTTTTACATTCAATAAGGGTAGAGTCAAATTTATTTTTGGTCCACTTAGTAGCGTATATATATACTTTATAATATATGCTATGGTGACGACTTAATTTTGTGCTTTAAAAATTATTAATTAAAATTCATTAAAATAATAAAAAAAATTATAAAATGGTTAGTGGTTTATGTAATAGTACGTGGTAGTGCATCATTTGATATAAAAATTACAAACAATTTTAAGTAAAATGAAGTGTATTGTGAAATGTTGCTAAATGCTCATCGAAAAATTCGACTAAAAGAATTTCTTACAGAACTCTCAAGCTCTGTGTCAAAAACAGAGGATTAATATGTTACATACAAAAACGTATTTCGGTTATTAGATGTTTTCTGGATAATAGAATTCCGGATAAAGAAGGATTATATGTAATTTGATAACTGCGGTCTTACTTTGAGAAATTTACAACACCAATCCCATATATGTAACTCCAAATTGAAATTATTTTAAACCAACTTTTCTGGTATAGAATTATTCTATTCTACCTGTAGTTTTAATGTTCACCACCAGGGCAGTTTTATTAAAAACTTTTATTTTTAAATCTTGGTAATAAAAATTATAAAAGTGATTTTTGTTATTTTGACATCGAATTTTTCTAAACAGGACGAAAAATTAGTTATGATTTATAATAATATTCAATAATGTTCTAGCACATTACTATTTATTGAATATATTTAGTTGCATTTTTACGTTGTTTTCAAATACAAAATGTAATTGTCACCAACTAATAAAAATAAATCAAAAAATATCTTTGGTTGTTACTTTGAGCACAAATTAATTCTATACCTCCGGAATTAGCTTGTACCAAAACTAAGACCGCAAACATATAAATTACATATGAACCTCTTTTATCCGGAAATCTATTATCCGAAAAACATCTAATATCCGGAATACGTTTTTTTCGTATTTTTTCATTTTCTCTTTTATTTACTTTATTTTTCAAAAATTAAATGACTTTTTACTATGTAAATAACTAAAATAAATTTAAAATCTTAATAAATGACACTTACAATCTTATCGTTCCGGATAAAAGAGATTGCACGTACATATATTGTTTTTTTTCTCATAAATAGTTTCGATTTAACTAAGATCCGTTAAAATACGGAAGACATTACAACCTGTCATTTCTTACACACACATTTGTGTAGGACGAGCCTAAAACAAAACAAAAATGTTTTGCAGGAAAAGGGATATATTCGTGCACGTATACGTAGTGAACATATTCCTTTTTGTAAACTACTACATTCAATCGCTTTCTGGGTAGCCGCTTAAACGTCAGAAACTAAAATATTGTGGTTCCGAGCAAAATGAGTTTCTTGATTGGAAAACTAACAAAACTAACGTTATTAGAAACCAATATTAATAAATTAGGTGAGCAATTTTATTTGTTATAAATTGCAATAGTTAATTAAGTTTCACATTATAGATTTAATTCGTAATGCGAGTAAAAAGACTGGTGGAAGTACTCGGAATCCGAAAGGACATGCACGACCAAAACATAGAGGTTGGCGAGTTCAGGATGGTCATTATGTATCGGCCGGCACGATATTGGCCACGCAGTTAACGACACGTTTTCATCCAGGATTAAATGTAATACATCTAGAATAAATTTATATAAAATTTAAATTGCTAAACCTTCGATATTTTAGGTTGGTTTTGGTAAAAATGGTACATTATTTGCATTGGAACATGGCAAAGTTTATGTTACATGTGAAAAAATCGATCCCAACTGGGATCATACATGGATCCAACGAAATTATGCTGGCCGTGAAGGTCAAGCAATATTTAAAAAGTATTTCAATGTTGTTGCAGAGCCGCAACATCAACGTTTTAAGTTAATTGATAAAATATAGTTAGTGACTGTGTAATGTACAAACTTAGTTAATTGAAAATTGTATACATATTATTATGTTACGAAGTTTGAAATAAATATTTTTATCATTAAAAGAGTGACATCTGTTGTTTAAAATTTTGCATCTAGTGTCATCTGTTGATGGTACCGAATACTCTCATTTTCTTTACTGCAAGTAAAATTGAAGGTTAAATTCAGTTTTTTTAATAGAAAATCTATCCGATTTATTATTTTAATAATATCGTTTTAGTATAAATATTATTAGTAATCGAATTTAATTAAAAGTTTTAATTAATTTATATAAATACAAGAAATTATGAAAAATATGCAAATCGCTTTTTAAAAATTGTAAGTTCAGTGAACAGAAATAACTTCCGGTAATCATGCCGCTGTATAAAAAATAATTTCCGTTCTAGATAGAAAAGCATCGCTCTGCCATTTGTGATTTTACATTTGTGAGAAGAGGTAGTGAATTATTTAGTTCGCGATAAGAATAAATAAATTGCAAATAGATTTTAATTTTATATATAAATAAAATAGTAACACATTTTTATAAATAATTTTGTTATAATAAACTCATTTTTAAAATGAAGAGCGAGGATCAAAATGGAAATAGTGGAGATTCTAATGACGGGCATAATGGAAATGATGAAGTAAGTTAATCCTTAAATAATTTCGTAATTGGATTATATGTTATTATGTTTGTAGTAATGTTAATTAAAATATAAGAACCTAATGAGATTAGCATGATTGATTTTTTTTATAAAACCAATATGGTGTAGGCGTCATTCCGACGCCATTTTGCAAAATTGATAAAATTTTCATTGTTCTAGAATTTTATTACGCGTTGTAATTACTTTTTTTTGTTGCAAAGTTAACATTGTACTTTTTACACGTTTAAGGACATTCGCGAGGCAGAACATTTGCGTAAACTTTTTATTGGTGGTTTGGATTATCGCACCACAGACGAATCTTTAAAGTCTCACTTTGAGAAGTGGGGTAAAATTGTCGATGTAGTGGTAATGAAAGATCCTAAAACGAAACGTTCACGTGGATTTGGTTTTATTACGTATTCTCGCAGTTTTATGGTGGATGATGCTCAAAAGGCACGCCCTCATAAAGTAGATGGACGTGAGGTTGAACCTAAACGTGCTATACCACGTCAAGATATTGGTCGGCCGGAAGCTGGTGCATCTGTGAAAAAATTGTTTGTCGGTGGACTACGTGACGAACATGATGAAGATTGCCTTCGAGATTATTTCTGTCAGTTTGGTAGTGTAACTTCAGTAAGCATTGTTACTGATAAGGAAAGTGGAAAGAAGCGTGGTTTTGCATTTGTTGAGTACGACGACTACGATCCAGTTGATAAAGTTGTTTGTAAGTATTTAAATAATAATATTTATACACAGTCCCAGCTCCATACAAAGATGTTTGATTACTTGTATGGCGTTTTTGTACTGTAAGAATAAATGCTGTACCAAATGTTTGTTGGGGTGGTCTTCCACATGCTGCCACGATGATATTGATATTGCTACATAACAAATGTGTTTAATTTACGAGGTTACTAGTGCTAATAGAATTTTGTTTATATTTATAGTACAAAAAAGTCACACGATCAAAGCTAAATTGCTTGATGTAAAGAAAGCATTATCGAAGCAAGAAATGGACCGCAATAACTCTGGCGGCGGTGGTGGTGGCGGCGGAGGAGGTGGTGGTGGCCGTGGAGGAAACCGTAGTGGTGGTGGTAATATGGGTCGTGGTGGTGGAAGCGGTGGCGGTGGAAACTGGAGTAGTAATCGCATGAGTGGCGGTGATGGCGGATGGAATAATTCGAGCTTCGGTAGTGGCGGCGGCGGTGGTGGCTACAGTCAAGGTAGCGGTGGCGGAAACTGGAATAGCCAAATGAACCCATGGGATAATGGTCCCAGTAATCAAGGCGGCGGATGGTCTGGTAACGGAGGTGGAGGATACAATAGCAACAGTGGTGGTGGTGGTGGCGGTAGTAGTGGCAACTGGAATAATGATAATTTTGGTTGTGGCTATCAGCAAGGTTTCTCAGGGGGTCCAGTACGTGGAGGTGGAAATTTCAATTCCAGCAGATCTGCACCTTACGGTAAGTTATTTTAATTTCTTTTGCAGTTCAATTGCAGTTCCCTAATCTCGAAATACAATTTTATGGTATTGTCGGATTCAACTGTTGAAAAAACTGCGAGAGCAAATTGCTTAACTTAGCTATGTTACACATGACTTTCAATTCTTGTATGTAACACGCAGTTTTGCTACAATTAATAAAATGAATTTGGGGGGTCCGATTTTCAAAATCCCGTTTATCAAAAGCACAAAGTTCTTTTTCTTTGTACAATGTCCGTAAAATAATTTGTTTCAAGCTGGAATAAATGTCTACATAAGAGGTTAGTTAAGAAGGGGGGGGAGGGGGGCATGATCTTGAATACGATACGAAAACAAGTGCAAAATTCATAACATGAATTTTTGACATTGATTGGTTAAAAAATGGCCTAGTTTTATTTAGAATGGTTAAAATCTCCACTAGTTATATATACAACTACTTGTATATACTTGTCCACTACTTGTATATACAAAATTTGGCCATAATTTTTTAAGATATGGTAGCTATTCAGCATGATCGAATTCCGCAATGTATGAAAAATTCAAGCTCCATTGAGCATGACCAAAAAAATTCGTGACCATAGAGAGCAAATCCATCACATAATTTGACCAAGAACAAGGGAGTTTTAATAAAAATTTAGATAAAAAAATATTTTAACACGTTCGCGGACAGTAGCCAAAATTAAACGGCTCAAAAAAATGCATAAGCTTTAAACATCCATAAAACAAAATATTAAAGGCCTTATATCAAACTATTTACGGCCAAAAAATGCTACAACGCCAAATGCCGTCTTGCCCCTGCAATAATTTTTTTTTGATGGACCAGGACAATGACGTGAAATGCTGTCAAGGGGAAACCAAGTGGAAAAATTTGGACGGTATATCCAGTCTTGTCTCCCTATACATAGAGACGGCATATGCCGACTTGTCCACGAACGTGTTAAAATGTCATAAAAAAGTGGATTTTTAAAAATTTCAAGCATGATCGGGATTTTAAAAAGTAATTCGGACTTTCATACCGATCCCCAATAAAATTTTTAATATTTTAATTAGAAGATTAATCCACATTTTACTGTCTAGGTGGTAACTCCGGAGGTGGTGGTGGCGGCGGTGGTGGTGGTGGTGGAGGATATGGAGGTGGTGGCCCTGGAGGAAATTATAGTAATAACATGGGCGGCGGTGGTATGGGAGGAGGTGGCGGTGGAAACCGTAGATATTAGGTAAGTTTACTGTTTATTAAGCCAAATTTCAGCTAATTATTCGGAATATCTAGATAATCTCATATTTTTTTTTATTATGGAATTCGAAAATAATCTAAACAAATTTTCCTTCAATTGAAATTTAGGTCAGAAACAGAACATTTCAAACAAAAATCAGATAAAAAGGATAGGCGATTATGATGTAGAACAGGAAGATTAACAAAAATAAATATTATATAAAAGAGATCAGGAAGAATTATATATATACAGTTTAAAAAAAATAGTGAAGGCGAGATAAAAAGATGAGTTTTAGAAATTGTTTAATATAAATAGTAATCAAAAAAAACTACAAATCAAGTTTTATAATATTCTACATCATAGAAACAAAAAGATAGTCATAATTTTATGTAATTTATATAGTATAAGTTTTATGTGTAATTTGAAAATTTTATCTAAAAAATTTTTAGGATGGCCACACCATACAAAAAATTTAGGCATCCATAAAATTTTATAAATTTTTTCAATTTTATTATTTTATTAATTTTTTTAAAACAAATTTTTTTTTCTAATATTTAGAAAAATCAAAAATAAATTACATATATATTTAAAAATATATGTATATAATTATATACTTTATATACATATATATATATTTAGGTATATTGTGTAGGATTTTTGTTGTGTTAGAGTCTATTCTTTTAGAGCTTTGCCAGTCTAAAGAAATTCTAACAAAAATCATTTCTGTACAAGGAACAAAATATAAACTAAACAAAATTAATCTATAGTTTTAAATAAATGATTTAAACACTCCCCAGATATTTGCAATCAGAAAGCGTTAAAAAAATTTTAGTTTGACTAAGAATTATAGGTGTTCCATTTTCAAATAAAATCTTTTCAGATTAAAAATCGCAATATTTTTAAGAATGTATTCTTTTTTAAACATTCAACAATATTTTTCGATTCACAATATATTTCTCATTAGTGCATTAAAGTTAAAATTTCAAAACTTTCATTAAGGTTTTTATAACGTCGTATATATTATTCATACATTGATGTTATGAACGCTCTGAAGAATGTAACATCCAAGTAGCAATTTTATTTGAAAGGTTTAATTTGAATTGGTGAGGGTTTAAAACAAACTGAATGATCTTAATTAAGTTGCAATCCAATTGCGAAAAGGTTTTATTTGAATTGAGTTTTTGAAAATCTAAAGAAATATTTTATTTATAAGTGGATATATTAAATATTGTATAAAACTTATTTGTATTAATAGGATTATTAATATTTTAAATATTGAGTTGTTTTTTTACTTGTAGCATTTGTAACATACCCTAAAAACCAAAAAAGTATCAGGTATATTAATATGTTTAGCTATCTTACCTATATTTAGTCGGTATTGTAGTCGTAAAATATAAAAAGTTACGCGCACTCATTACTCTATATAAATTTAGGCAGGAGAACATTTTTATATAACACAAAACACAAACCTATGGTTAATTTCCATCATTAACCCCATTTTCAATTTCAATAAAGGTGCGATGTACGTGTCTGATGACGTATCGGATGCCAATCGATTGATTTCTGTATGTAGCAAGATGCGCGCACACGCACATTGGGGTTGCGTTTTATTAGTGGGTGAGTAAATAATATTTTAAATTCCTATTTGGAAGGTTCTCATCTTTTGTGTATTCGACTATATAAAACATTAAACGGTAAGTTTTCCACTATAATACATGTAATATTTTTTAAATGCAAATAAAGATTTAAAAAAATATATAAATTTTGCTTTTTAAATTAAAAAAATCATTCGAGGAAAAATTCTTTTTATAAGAGGGAGCTATGAGAGTGCGTGACCATCGAAGCTGAAGTAATTGCGTGACCATTTAAGAAACCATAACTTCTTGAATAAGCGAACGGAAATTGCCTTTTTTCATTTATATTTTATTGAAATACATAACTATAAAATTTATGATTAATAAATTGGTCTTATCTTAATTTTAAATCTACATTATTCTCGTTTTAATGCTTAGTGATGTACAATTTCAATACTGGGTAATTTCCATTTGATTAATGACTAGATGACTATTGTTACATATCATTCAACAATATTTGTTACTGATTCTTCCTTTTGTGGCTTCTGAGCCGAATTATAACTATTGACCTGGAATATATTTTCATTTATTAGGGTTGATGAATAGAACGATGTTAGATGATGGTGATGATTGGATGCTGATGCTGGTCCAGATCGAGGTGACGTGAAACTGAAATTGGGCACGACTGGTGGATATGAGGCGGTACCAAATTGTCCGATAAATCCGCTCGCAGCTGCTAAGTTTCTGTAATATAGAAAACGGGAAGTTTAAAAAATTGTATTTATCGACGAATAGTAAACCTAATTCTAATTACACAAATGATTTTAAAATTTATGTGTAATCGATCTAGGTGCAACGCGTATGTTATTTTGCGCCTTTTTTTTCGCTCTATCTCTTACGGCCCGTGATCACAATTGTGCGTGTACGAAAAAAAGCATGTCAAAAATTTATTTTTGTATATACATATTTTGGGTAAACGTACACATTTGTGCATACTACTTAAATCGTTTTAACATGTTGACTGCCAACTACGAGATAATTCGTAGATTGCTTTCTTTTCTAGGACGCCAATTTCGTCCTGTTACAGAAGGCAACTAGGAGGTAACAACGTGCTAAATAATAAAATAGTTACTGTTATCAAAAAGAAATAATACATAAGTATGTATATGTATATAATTTATGTGTTATCAAATTATGTATAATGTTTTTTTCAAAAAGAATTCAGGGGGCCTACTATGGAAATCGATCGTCGACGTTTTTTGTTCGTTGTTTATATTCAGCAATACTCAGCAATAGTAATTACTATTGCTGAATATAAACAACGAACAAAAAACGTCGACGATCGATTTCCATAGTAGGCCCCCAGATTTAACTAAGATCCGTTAAAGTCCGGAAGATATTACAACCTGTCAGTCATTTTTTACATACACATTTATGTACGGTGGACTTAAATAAAAGAAAAAAAAATGTCTGGCCGGAAAAGGGATATAGCTTATTGGTTCTTCACAAAAAATACAAATATCTATAACGGTAGTTGTTTGGAAAAAACGGTTTGGATTGTGAATTTTTTAAGTAAGCACTTACGTTGAACGTCGCTATCGATTCGACTGTATTTGGTTTAGTTTGATGAGAATTATTAAAAATTTAGGTGGGTTCTAATTGATTGATCTAATTGAAGTTGAAACAGCAATTATACAAAATCGATTGGAACCGAAAAAGGTGGCCGAAAACAAAGATTCTACCAAATTCGCAATTGCTCTGCTTCTTTGGCTAACTGCAAGTGCGAGAACCAAGCCAGAAAAGACACCGACAGACCTACATTCAAAAGATCTGTAGTGAAGAACCCGCTTTATGACAACCTTGAAGATTAGATATCAGGATAACAGCAAGCAAATTGAATGAGTCCGTCATGCACTTCAAGACAGTGGTTGAACAAGTAGCTTCGAGTAAGCCCGTTCGTTGGAAATAGAAAATTAAACGGTCGTAATCCGTTAAAGCATTGCCCCATAGCAATCACTAGAGCAACGAATAATTAGCAAGACGTAACTAATTAACCTCGGTTTCGGCCCACAAAGTATTTCGTTTTAGGCAGGTGGATAAAGCGAGGAATTTGAACCGGGAAATGGTTAATAGCAAAATAGTACGTGATAAAGTATTTTAGTTTTTTACACTAACATACTTTTTTGCTACATACTTTTATTCTACTGGTGTAAACGGACGGGGTATGTGTTTTATTTTCATACTACACACAGAAGGGAGTATAGTAAGTACTAGCATGTCTCTCGACAGACCACACACAAATTTGTTCGTGGAGTGTCATGACGTTACGCAATGTGCGTCCGGTTACGCCTTGGCCTGCTAACATTCGCTCGCGACGAAGATACATTACCTGCAAACTTACGTGCTCCAATTTTATGATTTGAAGAATGTGGTGCTTGATGTCGAAATGTTTACTGAGACGAGTTTCAAGATTCTTGAAAATCATAAACGTTGAGATAAATCTGTCGTCGGGGTATTCTTTGGTCCAATTAAAGTTGCGAACAACGAATATCGGATTCGTATGAATCACGAAATAAAGCAACTCCTCGGAGGCAGCGATATCATCGGATTCATCAAATCCAATCGAGTGAGATGGCTCGGCCACGTTACAAGGTCTCATCAACAATGGATGATAAATAAAGTGTTCCACCAACAACCAGCCGGAGTACGTCGTAGAGGAA
The DNA here is from genome assembly GCA_947310385.1 of Nephrotoma appendiculata. NCBI lineage: Eukaryota > Metazoa > Arthropoda > Insecta > Diptera > Tipulidae > Nephrotoma > Nephrotoma appendiculata. The sequence goes on along the minus strand of OX371224.1, from coordinate 366,390,919 downwards.
GACCCCGACTACGCTGGCGCGACGACATCGAACAAGATCTACGAACATTAGGATGTCGAAACTGGAGGACGAGAGCGGTGGATCGAGATGGATGGAGGTCCTTAGTGCAGGCGGCGAAATCCCTTCATGGGATGTGAAAGCCGGAGAGAGAGAGAGGGGTATTCTTTCTTCATATCGAGTAATTTAACACGATAGTTTCACTTGTTTCTTCATCTGAAGCATCATACGTTTGTATTATTAGGTAATACACACGACGGGGTTTCTACGGTGTTCGGATCTCTCTGATTTGTATCCACATTCCACATTATATCTTCGATGTCTCTTGACTCATTGTTGCTAGGCTCTTCATAGCGAAATGTGTTTTGTGAATTTGTGTGGTAGAATTTCGCACTGAATCGATTCATCGATTGATCGACTACATGACGTTCTGCAAATATGCGACCATTTTCCTTATCGAATAATCGATAGCAAGTATTAATTAGTATATCCAATCAAGATATATTCGGAACTTCTATCTGATAGCTTTCCCCGTCCATCCAAAAAAAATCTAAGATGTGATAGAATTGGTGGACGGTCGTATAACGTTTTGTTTTTTAACGCTTCTGTTGGTGAACAATTTGTTAAATATATTGCTATATTATCGGTCCAGCTGGCTGTTATTCCACATAGGTCGGACCTTTTCACACATAGTCAGGTTTAATCGTTCGGCAACAGTATTCATTTCAGGGTTGTACACTCTGCTGTATATTCTAATATTATACCATTTTTAAGAGCATAATCTCAAATGGATTAATGTGTATTCACTTCCTTGATCGCATCGAAGGTGTTCAATTTTACGATTACTCACATTACGCACTCTTAAACTTCAGTAGGAAAACAATGGAGAAATGAACCAAGTCATCCATAAAGGTTGCGAAGTATCTGTATTCATCACGTGTTTATCGGAGTGTACACGATACATCGGCAGACTTTAAGTAAACGGCCACGAACTTTATCAATCGTTAGCTCAGTTTCATTTAGTGATAAGGCAACAACCGCTGATTCATACTTGTTAGGTACTATAGATAATAAATACGTCAACATTTCATTATTTGATATCGTACCACCACCACTCTTATATACGCGAACAATACAATCGAACTCTCTGAAAAACTCCTGCAAGTTTTTACTTTCACCAAATTTTAATTTGATTATCTTTTTAAATGTATAGACGTATAGAACCTCTTTGTTAAGCTTTTACTCTCAAAAGTATCACGCAACTTTGTCCACGTGTGATATGCTGATTGTTTTCCTTTAATATATTCTGCATAATGCTGGTTTCTGAAACCCATTTGACCGATAAACACAATTTCAGAATAAATGGTTACGAAGTCTATGATACGAACGTCGCTTGGGCAGAAGTGGAGGAGAAACTGCTATTATGATAAAAACGCGGATTTGCCATTATTTTCTATATAAATATAGAACTGAGGAAATTCAAGCAAGCTGTATGTGTTGACCTCGATAAAGAAAGTTTACTCATCGCTTGAATGCCCTCCAAACAATAACGTTTCAGCAGATATCTACAAAAAGTTTTTTTGGAACTTTATGTCAACGTTTTATGGTCGCCGGTGACTTTAATGCCAAACATACCTACTGCGGTTCAAGATTGGCTACTCCAAGTGGACGTGAATTAATGAATGTTGTTAGAAAACCCACTACGATGTCACATCGTGTGGCGATCCATCTTATGCTGATCGTCGAAAAATTTCGACAATAATTTATACGATGAAAGCCAACCAACTGTGGCAAAATTGTGTTTTTCCTAAACATATTTCAATCCACATAAGAAATTTAGGTAGAGATATATGTACAATATGTAAAAATTATTGTACGATGCAAGGTTGGCTAATTACTGAAATGTGTTATAGGAGTATTTAGGTATATATTCAGATTCATTGGCTCTGAGATTACAAAAGACCCTGCTATGGAGATTATTATAGGCTTGTGATATGCCGTATTTCGGAAGCATAAATCAGAGGGCTTGTACGGTGGAAATAAGAATAAAAATCAATAGGAGTTTCTAGATTGTAGTGATAAAGCAGCAAGATCAATGATTTATTTAAATCTTTCTTGTTCCCAATTCAAAATATATAATTGTAAGAGGAAGAAATTTTTGATAAAACACATATAGTATTATATATTATATAACTTACCGATACTGTTGATCTATTTGTGCTTTTTCTATTCGTTTATCTTTGGCCCGTCGATTTTGAAACCAAATCTTAATTTGAGTTTCAGACAACCGCAGTAATTCAGCTAATTCGAAACGTCGCCCTCGCGATATATATTCATTCCTATGAAATTCTACTTCCAGTCTTAAAGTTTGCTCACTACTAAATGTTGTACGCTGTCGCCTTGGTCGTCCCTCCTTTCTTCGTCGACGAGATACTACATTAGATCAAACACAAATAAAACATTCAATTAATATTAAAACATTTTAATTTACAATTTTTGTTTATATATTTTGGTTAACAGCTTAACACCCACCATATGGTAGACCTATGTGAAGACTCATCCATTCAACTGGAGTAGATACGAATTAAGTGTGTGTAATAAAATAATTGTGGGATAATAGGATATCCCTTTTGTATATTTGATATGATTGATTAATCATAATATCGTCCTATATCGTTTGTGATTATGTTGTATGCTAACGGTCACCCTTATTTAAATCATTTTCAAGAATGGTGACGAGAACGATGTATACATTAAATGAGAACATCGCTATCCTTATGTCGATCCTTTCATAAAATATTATCACGATTGCTTTTTATGTATTATTGTGATTGTTAATAATAATTATTTTGTGTGGTTTAATTGAAATATTTATGTAGACAGGTCACGTGATTTTGGATTTTTTAAAAATGGGTGAATTTATTATAATGATTTTTTGTTGTAACTTGTTTAAAGGTCCTAATTGCCTATTAAGAGATTTCAATTTTTTATAAGTTTGCGTGTCATTTGTTCAAATTGAATTCCCAAAGATCAATGATAATGCTAAAATTTGATCGATTGTAAAATCAGAATTTAGAGTTGTATTTCTTAAGGGTATTGCTCCGGAAGTTTGAAACTATAGGATCGTGACCAGTGGTTTTTCAAGAGATAGTACACACGATGTATCCCTTAAACTAATATAAAATCGGAACATCAACATATTATATTGACTACTGAAGAAATAAGATCAAAAATATATCTAAGTATCTTTAGATTACTAAAAATTTTAGCAACATCGAAATATCTGATTGGAATCTCCACGATGAAGACGAGACTGAGAATGGCACCGCTACTACAGTGCAAACATCAATTGCGAATTCTACTCTTGGATCAGATCGTTGGTAGCTCTGTATTAACAAGTACACATATCGTATAGCTAAGTGATGTCCTACATTACAATACAGAACACTAAAAAAGACTAATATTTTGATAAAACCATCAAAATAGTAAATGTGAGCTAATGAAATGTCAACACTGGCATTACAAAAATTGCAAAGGCAACATGTCAAAATTGTTTCAAAATTGGATATCTGGCAACAATTTGTAAAGTCGTTTAGAAGAGAGTCAATACCATTTACTATGATTTCATGGTGAACTATAATAGTCTTATCTCTGATTAATTCGTGATGGAAATGGATCGAATTTAGAGTTTTCGTTAAATCTCTTAATCCTCCGTAACTTAACGAAAGTAATAGGGTTAGAAGATCTATTCGTCGAAAGATAAAAATATAATGATCGAAATCTAAGTGGCGTCATAAGTGTTTTGAATGTACTATAGACGGGGAAAAAACATACACTGCTCGTGAAAAAATTCCGGTAAATATTTGTGTTTACGGTAACTATTCCAGTTATGGTTGTACGAAATAATATAATATGCGGCCCAAGTCACTAACGGGACTAGTTTTTGTTTACTTATAGTAACCATCGAATCAAAACAAATGAAATAACAAAATTATCGTAGGGCGTATATTGATATTCGTCATATTTATTTAAATAAAAATCAAAAGGTTCCGTCGGTACTCTAATATCGAATACTTCCTCCACAAGCTCTGCGATCACATCTAGCATTCTTTTTGGCATACTGTCCACCAGGCTTGCAATATACTCCTTAGGTATTGTTTTCCATTCTTCCTGCAGAGCTGATTGAAGGTTATCTAAGGTTTCTGTGACGACTTCCCTTTGTCATAAACGACGGCCTAGCATATCCCACACGTGCTCAATGGGATTAAAGTCAGGGCTGCGAGTGGGCCACCAATTCCATCAATTCCCGCACCTCATCCAAATTATTATTGACAACGTTTGCAACGTGTGTTCTGGAATTGTCATGCATTATTAATAATCGAAGTGTCCGGAATTTTTTGACGAGCAGTGTAGTTCAAACAAATTATGCACTTTAATTTTAATACATGTTATTAACTCAATGAAACGCAACGAAATTCTTGGAGTAACATGGTAATTGATGCCGATGTCCAAAGTTTGCGAAAGATTGAACAAAGTGATAGCAGTACCGCAAGTTATGAACATATACGAAGGGGTGCTAAGGTGATAAGTGAAAACAATTTTAAATTTTTGCTTGACACTGGGGCAAGAAGCCATTCACTAATTTCTTTAAATAATTGTAAATTAAATTTTGTAAAACATAAATTATATAATTCCAATGTAAAACTCTACACATATTTAGGAGAAAAAATTAAAGTTTGTAGAATTTTGTAGTTGATATTTCCGTTATTAGTGGTAGATACTGATGGTGTATCGATTTTAGGTAGAGATTTTGTTTCCGAATTTAAAATATTTTTTGGACAAGTAAACAGAAAATTGACAAAGTTGGTTACAGATTTACCTGAGTTATTAAAAAATTATTCAGGTTTATTCGATGGAAAATTAGGTAAATTTACTGCGACTGCAGCAGCATGGCAACGAAGAGCTGCGGAACCTACTGGATCGATGAGTCGCTGAAACAAAGGATTGGCAGAGCTGGGATGAACCAATACGCTTCATTCCATAAGAATAGACTACCAATTAAGCAATTAAACTAATAAAACAATTACTATAGATAGCACTAAAATTAGTTATAATATTATAAAGAAATAAAGATTTCTAAAAAAAATCTATTTATTTCGGTATATCAATTGTCAGATTAAGAAGACTGATCTGCGATAGTACATCTATCATTTCATTTTGTGTCATTAATTCAATATGGGGCGGTATGTTTATTGTACCATCACTTCGAATCGAAATTCGAAAAAAGTCGAATGGCGGTATGTTGTATCATTTTCGAATCGCGATAAATTGATAAAATTTCATCATTTAAAACCAAAGTAATATATGTAGCTGACATTTCATTCTAGAAACAGTATTGCTAGATTAAAAAACGATAAAAGTCGAAAATGATACAACATGCCGACTATATCGATTCGACTTTTTTCGAATTTCGATTGAAACTGACGGTACAACATACCGCCCATGGTCGTCGGTTCCACAGTCAAATTTTTGTTTTATAGGTGTGGATTGTGTTGTAATATTATTAAATAGTGCAACAGATGTCAAAGTTATTGATCGGGCTTCTATACAGTTTTGAGCAGGTAGGACCAAACTTGTTTTGGGTGAAAAAAAAAATTCTAATACATCTTGATTCAGAGTATATACAATAATAAAAACTCTATGTCGTTATCATTATTCAGATCGAAATTGCACGTCTTGCCTTGGAATCATTCTGTTTCCATGTCTTAATATTGATCCCATAATGTGCATCCGCAATCGTTGGTTTTGGATTGGTGCCATTCACTACGTCGAACAACTGACTAGTCTCTAGAATTTAACGGATCTGAAATTTCCACCACCTTCCAATTTTTCAAAGTTCACCCGATCGCCTTCCATTTTGATTCGCTTCAAAATTGGTACCGAAAAAAATGAATAAAAATCACAATAAAATTCACGTTATCGTCGTCTTCCGAATTAATTTTTTTTCACACGACGATGAAATAAAAATTAATAAACATTATTCCTTTCTCGACGCTTCTCAACAGTTTTACAACACCACCAATTTCACCAATGCTCACACGAACTAACAAAGTTTTAGTTTTAAATTCGACTGGAACCAAGAAAATAAAAGCTGGCGTGTGTGGAACAAAATTTTATTTCTAACAAAGAAAATCATTTTAGCATGTTCCTTGTTCGCTTTATAAATGCAAAGACTCTTATAATTGAGTGCACCAACCGAATCTAAATCCACGGTGCACACTTTCATAAACATAATGTGCCAAACCTGTCACAACTTTAAGTAAATTACATCAGGCGTTCACCAATTTCAACAAAAAAATATTACAGATGGCCCATATCACTGGAACATACATACTGAAATCAACATGCAAAAATGTGTATAAATATCTAATTGTTCATGAGCCGGTACGCAGACCTCACTAACGACTAATCTCAACAATAAATGATTAGTCGTTAGTGAGGTCTGCATACCGGCCCATGAACAGTCGTATACAGATACATCGAGTTTAAAAAAATTAACATTGGAGCGTCTCATTTAAAATTTAGTGAAGTTATTCAGGATGACCCGTGGCGAGCTGCAGCTATCGGGGGGGTCACAGGTGGTGGATTGTGAACGGCCTATCGATAGGTAGGTTAGCGGTGAATTAAATAAGCCGTCCCCAACCGCAGCTCTGCTGGAAGGAGAGTCTCAGAGAACGGGGGAGTGGTTAACCTCTGTTCACTAAATTCTGAGTGCCTATGATACCCAGTAGGGAAAGGCGAATTGATGGCGCCATAAAACCATCGACCACAACCACGGTGAACTGAGCGTCACGTCTCCCTGCGCTCTCGAGCCTTCAGGTAGTGAGTAGGGAACCCTATAAACGGTAATCCCCTGAATGAAATGGGTCCTATTTGTTTGGGATATCCATATAGATGGGTGAATGAGTGAGTGGATGTTGGGGGGCGGGGGCGTGGAAGGCGGGGTACTCGGTGAGCCAATGGGCTGGATTAAGGTGTTATGCGACCCGTGCTGATGATCGACTAGACTGGGGGCCCATTTAACAAAGCCCAGTCGTGAACGGAGCCCTCTGGATACCTGGCAACCTCCAGTTGTATTTAGCCTTACCTGCGTATACGGATCTCTGCGCAGGTGGACGTATTTCTCCGATACTCGTGGGAATATATGGAAGATTTAAAAAATAATAAAAATAAGGGGACCGGTACCCACCAAAAACCGGGAAGTACTATAGAGGGGAGTAACTCTAACCAACAAGGTGGGGCTCCCTCAACTGAGGCAAGGGTAAGCAACACCATGACATCGAAGCCAGGTGGAAGCGGAACTGCCAAACAGAACAGTGGGGGACCGAGAGAGATCCCTCCATCAAAACGACGGTACAGAGAAAGACGGTCGGCATTTAGAGTACTGGAGAAACTGGCTGCGACCCCTGAGGGGCAGCTTACAGTTGCGCAGAAGGAATCTGTAGCATGGGCTAAGAAAACTGTCGGCTGCGATAGCTCGGAGAGGATCCTTATGTCTAAAAGACAGAGGTCCCAGGATGAGCTTGAAGCAGAAGACAGTAAGCGGGCCAAAGTGCAAGCAGACATGACGTCGGGTGCTCCTAAGGAGCAGAAACTGAAATTATTCAGTGAAATCCTGAAGGAGCACGTGCTGGTGCTAGCCGTCATTGACAAAGGTCAGGAAGATGGGAGCATCACGTCGGAAAAGTGGAGGGTAGTGTATAATGCACTAAACTCCATTTTCTTGAGGATCCTTAGAGAAAATCCGGGATCCCCCCCGTCCTGCAGAGATGCGGGATGGCACCAAGGGCGCGTTAAGCTAACTGCGTGCTCAGACCAGAGATCGGTCGATCTCTATAAAAGAGCAGTGACCGAGGTAGGCGAGGTGTGGCCGGGCGCGAGGCTGGAAGCAGTCAGCAGAGGGGAAATCCCGAGCAGGCCGCGAGCACGCGTCTGGTTACCAACCGAGCCGGATAAGCCAGAGGAGGTCATTGAGATTATCCGGGCCAGTAATCCCGATCTTCCAACGGAAGGATGGAGGATTGTGAAGCAGGAGGAGGCTAAGGTGGGCTTTAGATTGGCAATCATGCTGATCAATAAGGAATCCTTGGTTTCCCTTGCTAGATCTAAGGGAGTAATCAACTTCGGTTTCGGGTCGATCACTCTTAAAGTTTATAGGAAAGACGAGGTCGATAAGGGCGCGGAAGACCAGCCTGGGGGCGACGTAGAACGGACCCGGCAGGAAACGGTCAAGCGGGCTGAGGCCGACCAGAATAGCCGTTCCGATATTTCGGACGAAGTGAAGTTGGTGATGGGAGGCAGCCTCCTCTCTCTGAAGTCCGATGTGGGCAACCCGTCGAACACACGACGAGAGGGGGTTTGCGACCAAACCAACGAGCCAAATGACACTATCCTGATGCAGGAAGTGCATGAAGTGGTGAGTAAGGTAGATTACAATGGTTAGCATTGTACAAATAAACCTGCACCACACGAAGGCTGCCTCGGCAGCCCTCGTGCTCAGACTGACTAAGTCAGATGAGGACTTGGTGTTAATCCAAGAACCTTGGATTAATAATAACAGGATCTGTGGCCTCGGAATGAAAGGGTATAAATTATTATACTCAAGCAACTCTGAAAAGATCAGATCGTGTATCTTAGCGAAAAATAATTTGAATATTTTTTTTCTTCCACAATTTAGTAGCGGGGACGTTACGGTGGTGAGCGCTGAGGTAGGCTGTGAAAAACTATGGCTAGCCTCAGCCTACATGGATCGCGAGAAGGAGGTTCCACCGGACAACCTGGGGGAACTGATCCGGGAAGCAGGTCAGGAAAAGGTAGGTGTGATACTTGGATGTGATGCAAACGCGCATCACACAATCTGGGGAAGCACAGACATTAATGAAAGGGGTGAGTTATTTTTTGATTACTTATTAAATACTAACCTTGTAGTTTGCAATATTGGGTGTGAACCAACATTCATTGTTAGAAATCGACAGGAGGTTCTAGATGTAACCTGTGCGTCAGAAACAATTTTTGATATGATCAGTGGGTGGAGAGTGGCGAAAGAGCACTCATTCTCTGATCACCGATATATTACATATAACCTCAACATCAAACCTGTTGCCCGGAAAGCCTTCAGGAATCCCAGAAGGACAAACTGGAACAAATATGGGGAGGTGTTGAAGGAATTATTGCCGCTGGAGGTTCCTGGACTTCCGGCGACAGTAGAGGAATTAGATGGCATGGTTGATATTGTCACAAAGGCATGCAATCTTTCATTTAATGCTGCGTGCCCCCTAATAAAGGCTAGGGGCAGGCAGAAACCGATATGGTGGACCACGGGGTTGGGAACCTATCGGAGAGCGTGTAGGACAGCCTTTAATAAGGCTAAGAACACCAGGGAAAATCGAGATTGGGATTCCTATAAGGAAGACCTGAGAACATACAAAAAAGAGTTGAGGAGGGCACAAAGGGGGTCTTGGAGACTCTTCTGTTGTAGAATGGAGGAGGTCTCCGAGACTTCTCGCCTAAGGAAAATTCTATCTACTAACCCAACCAGTCCTAGTTACTTAATTAGGCCGGACGGGTTATGGACAGCTTCAAGTGCGGAATCATTGGAGCTTCTCATTGAGACCCATTTTCCGGGAAGCATTGATGACTCGATGGAGCCTGGAGCTCATCGAGGAACACCTTTAACGAATGTGGATGGCATCGTGGACAGGAAACGAATCCTGTGGGCACTGAACGGTTTTAAGCCTTATAAATCGGCGGGCCCGGATCGGATTATACCAGCAGAGATCCAAAGGAACTCTGCGGTCATCCTCCCCTGGCTGGAGGTTATCTTCAGGGGATGTCTGCAATTGGTCTATATTCCCAGGAAATGGACGGAGGTCAGAGTGGTTTTTATCCCGAAATCGGGAAAAAGCTCACAGGCTTATCCAAAGGACCTGAGGCCTATAACTCTATCATCCTTTCTGTTGAAAACCTTGGAAAGATTGATAGACGTACTTATTCGAACAAAAGTTGATCCGAGGAATTGGGCAATGTCTCAGCATGCGTACTGTAAGGGAAAGTCGGTGGACACAGCTCTGCACGATCTAGTACGCATGATTGAGAAGACAATTTACTCGCAAGAGTTCTGTATGGTAGCATTTCTCGACATTGAGGGTGCCTTTAATAATGTAAAAACGGAGGCGATCATGGAAGGATTGTCATTTTTGAAGGTGGATTATCCTATAAGTAGGTTGATAAATCAGATGCTGGTAAGCAGGATTATTATCTCGGAACTAGGAGAGTCCACCATTAGAAGGCGGGTGGTTAGAGGAACTCCGCAGGGAGGAGTGATGTCCCCCTTTCTTTGGAGTGCAGTGGTGAATGGATTGCTGTTGGAACTGGAGAAAGAGGGGATGGGGGTTGTAGCGTATGCAGATGATGTAGCGATAGCTGTCTCAGGCAAATATCTGGATACGATTAGGGATGTTATGCAGAATGCACTCCTGATCGTTACGAAATGGGCCGGCAAATGCGGATTAGGGATCAACCCGTCCAAGACAGAGCTGGTACTATTTACTAAGAAATATAAAATTCCGGTAGTTAGCCCTCCTACTGTGAACGGCATTAGACTGGCTTTTGCTGACAGAGCGAGATTTTTGGGCATAATCTTGGACAGTAAGCTCAGCTGGAAGCCTAACATTGTAGAAAGGGTGAATAAGGCTAATGTAGCCATTTACTCGTGTAGAAACGCAATAGGGAAGAAATGGGGTTTGAAACCAGAGCTGGTACACTGGCTCTATACCGCAGTGGTAAGGCCTGTGCTGATGTACGGGGTGGGCGTGTGGTGGCCAGCTCTGGAAAAGGTAACCTACATAAGGATGTTGGAGAAGGTGCAAAGAACGGCCTGTATGCTTATAAGCGGGGCGCTTAGGACAACACCTACACGCGCTTTAGAGGTTATGTTCCACCTTATTCCAATCGAATTTTTTGGTAAGCAGATGGCAGCCAATCTGGCTACAAGGCTCTCGGCTGTCTCTCAGTGGAAGTGTCTTCAAGTGGGACACTCGACAATAGTTAGATCACTAAGGGAAGAACTGGTGAATCTAGATTATATTAAACCAACGTTGTGCTTTGATATAGGTTTCCGGATCATCTGTCCTTCTAGGGAATCCTGGAGGAATGGATCAATACGGGAAAACGAGGCACTGACATTTTTCACGGACGGCTCTAAGCTAGACGGCAAAGTAGGAGCTGGAGTCTTCTGTGAGAAGCTCAATGTTAATATTTCTGTTCGTCTCCCTGACTACTGCAGCGTGTACCAGGCTGAAGTGGTGGCGATAGGGGAAGTCGTGACATGGTTGAAGCATAACGTGGTATCTGTTAGGGATATCGCGATTTATGTGGACAGTCAAGCGGCACTCAGGTCACTAGAGGCGGTTTCTCTGAAGTCACGGGTGGCGCTGGATTGCCGCTCATCTCTTAATGAGATGAGCGAGTATTTCAGTATCCAGATGATCTGGGTCCCTGGTCACTCGGACGTCACGGGAAACTGCAGGGCAGACGAACTAGCTAGGCACGGTACGACTCTCCAGATGCAACCGGAAAGGGCAGGTCTGGGGAGGCCTATAGCAGCGCTCAAATTGACGCTCAGTAAAAAGGCAATCGCCTTAACAGATGAGAGGTGGACCAACACTCTCACGTGCAGGGTAGCAAAACAGGTTTGGCCAAAACTGGACCTGCGGCGCTCCAAGGCACTTGTATCCCTGGGAAAACGAGATTTAGGATTGGTCGTAGGGATACTAACAGGACACTGCCTTTTTGGGGAACATGCGAGGAGGCTGGGTCTAGAGACGAATGACTTTTGTAGAAGTTGTATGGACGAAGAGGAGGAAGAGACGCTAGTTCACTTCCTATGCTCATGTCCGGCACTATCATACAAAAGACGTAAGTACTTGGGTGTGTACAACATGGACAGCCTTTCTGAACTCGCGGACTGTAGGGTGCGAGATATTTTACGCTACATCAGTAGCTCTGGTTGGTTTCAGCGGGAGTAAGGGGAGATTGGATCCTGTGGTATCACAATGGGCCATTAATGGCCTAAGTGTGCGATAGCAGCCACTCTAACCTAACCTAACCTAACCTATTCAGGATGAGCAAGGTTGGATAAATACAAAACAATCACTTGCCAACTATAATTACAACATTTAAATTTAACATTTGACTTAATTTTTATATTCATTATTGAGAAACACCGACCAAAATGATTAGTTTTCTGCTTTTCCCTTTTCTAAAATCATTGAACATAATCTGTCCTATATAAAAAAAAATTGTCAGATTTAACTTGCAATACCCAGTTTCTATGAAATTCGATTCCTCACTTCTAACACCCAATTTTAAGAGTTTTATTTTTTGCTCGCATCGCAAACAATCAGACGACAATCACAATCATCATTTCCCTCCCCGTGTTTCCGCACACCGCAATTTGTTGTATATGCGGTTGGTTGGTTGGTTGTACGCGGTTGGAAAATATAGAAAATTTTATTTTTATATTTTAAAACTATTATTATAACAATACAAAATAATAAAAAGATTTAAAATAAAAATTAAATTGTGTTTTACGGTACGTTTGTCATTTTCCAAAACGACAACAACAATGTAACATACTGTTCGAAACTAGTGTGAACATTTACAGATGTTTCAAATCAGAATTAAGTAAGATGGGGAAAAAATCTGGAAATTATTTTCAGTACTCATTTCTGGTCTACTTTTTATAAGAAGAATGAATCGGTTATCATAGAATAAATAAATTCACTCATTGGTTATGGCGATTAAAAAGGAGGGCATTTGCTGGTGACTGTGCGTATCAGACCAGACACGTATATAGGTACTCTTAATCGTAATACTACTTAATTTTACAATATCAATTGGTTTCCCTATATTCTATATTCCCGAAGAACAAAATACTGTTATATAAATCTTTTGATGTTCTTAAGAATAATAATACCCAGCGTATATATACTCGTAGATAACAGAATTGAAAGAAATATACAAATTAAGTGAAATTATGACAGAAAAGATTTAAATAAAAATAAAAATTTACGTAAACATCAGATTATCACCACCCAAGCGATTATATTGATTTTGTTTGTACATAAAAGGGTCAGTCGGTAATTCATGTTTTTTAAATCTTGCGTTATGGATTCACTCTTCGTCAGTGTATTAAACTCCATTACTTTAAACGCCGCCTTTTACCGGTACAGTGGTTGGATCTCTCAAAGTCTCAAATGGTACAACTGGTACTCAGAAAATAATCTGCCCCTAAATATTGAATATTATAAAAAATTATAACTTTGATTTGCCATCTAGAGGGAATAACCAACAATTTTATGTAATCGTCATTGTGGCGTAAAAACAGAAAGGCATCGATTATAATCGATATGTTTATTTTCTAATCAGAATTTCAATTTTTTCGTTATTTCGTCTTGGCTTACGGGCCGAACTATTATCTATACGTGTTCATTCGAATCCGATATTCATTTTGTACTTCACTTGCATCATAAATTAAACCAATTATAAAAGTGAAAAGCATTCAATAGTCATTGGTCGGGTCCAAGTCTTACTTTCGAAAACTCATACAAATCATGTGAAGGAAAGGTTTTGTGGATGAAAGAAAATTCGATTTCTGGGAGTAAGCTGGGCTTTTTAGTGCGTTCATGATATCGGAAGTTAGATAGGAAAAAATATCATGGTATCACACAAAATGTATATTAAAACAGCAACAGTTAAAACAATTTAAACTCGAGTTCGGAGCTAGTAGGCGTGTTATAAAGCATTTCACGTAATTTGATTGGTTTTGAGTTCGTTAGGGAGTATATAGGACTATTTATTTCCGATGTCATGTACGCGTATTTATGTCTGCCTGGAAGTCACTTGAACATGTTACATGAACATTTGAGGTACTTGAAATCTTCGACGCTATCAAAGTTATAGTGGAAAATTCCTGCTACTTACTTTCAAACCAAGTTTTCTTGTATGACGATCGGTTGGTGTACAATTAATGATATGTTGCTTAAGCCAAAAAGCCCAATTACATTTTCATATTTAAGTATTTGGTCATTCTTATTTCAAGCGTTTAATATTGATTTTCCTCGGGTCCTATTATGAAAATTTTCCTTATTGTTTTTTTTTCGATATAAACGAAAGTTTGCGTTAATTGTTCAGCAATCGAAAATAGAGGCTAATTCACCATCTTTTCTTTCCCCTGTGTGATTTGGGAGAAATACACCGACGCAATTGCTTTAATAAAGCTCATTTCGTCGCTCCGTTTGCTTCTCACCTTTTGGTCGTTGTGTTTTTTGGGTAAAACTCATTCATGATTTTCTAACTTCAGTTTGGAAGCTGATAATTTCCATGTACATATTTAATTTTTTTTTTTTGACAGAGGTGCATGTAGTAGTACGACTTATTACGCCACATCCATATTAGTCCACATTGCTTGCATCACCTGAGCAACAACAACGGTAAATGCATCGTTGAACTTGCTATAATGTATACATAACCTACTCGAATCGAGTACGTCCCCACGACATTAAAATATCCACAAGGTTTCTTGGCTTGCAAGCGAAAAACGGAAACTCGAGAGACTATTTTGCAAACACCAGAAATCATATTAAATGTTTCCACTCAAGATCCACAGTAAATGGCTGTGATACACGGATTGAAAAATGAGAACAAACGTGGCTGATACAGTATGACAAACCTATAGTATACTTTCAAAATCTAATAAATTACACACGGTAGAGGAACTAGACGCCGCTATTAAAAGATTAATAAAGAAAAAGCACACGGTCAGCATTACCCCAATTTTGACAACGTGAACGATTTTATATGTATATCTCGGTTCAATTAAAACACCAATAAACGATGTCCATGCAGATATTAAAGACCACATAGTAGCTGGACATCGAATCTCTAATGCACGATCAAAGTTGTTGCGATCAAAATATCTTTCTCGTGTATCTTTTTTGTGAACTCTACAAATCACTAATAAGGCCTGTACTAACTTTCAGATGTGAGAGTTGAATCTTCACCACCAATGATTGTAGATTACTATCTACTTTTGAAAAAAAAGGTCATTCGATCTATATTTATGGTCCCGATAAGGTTGCGAACAACGAGTACTAAATTCGAATGAATCACGAAATAAAGTATCTCCTTGGAGACTACGATATTATTGGTTTCATTAAATTAAACCGAGTTAGATGGCTGGGCCACATTAAAAGATCCCCTTCAGAACGAATGATACGAAAAGCGTTCCTTTAACCCTTCAATCGGCATATGCCATAGAGGAGGACCTCTAGGACTACAATGGCGCGACAACGTTGAACTAAGGTCTTCGTAAATTAGGATATCGGAACAGGAGGGAGCGTGCAATGAATCGAAATAGTTGGAGGACCACCGTGCAGGTGGCAAACTACCTTAATGGGGTGTGAAAGCTAAAGACAGAGAGAAATTAATCTTGCGCATTTCTTTGTTTAGTTTTGTTGATCGCTTCATAAATAGTTTTGAAATTTTGCAAATTCGGCGTGTTAGTTCAGTTATTCAAACCTTGAATCATCTGCAATACGCAGCAGTTTATATAGGATTGTGAGAATTGCAATATGGGGACATGTATTAAATATCTGGCTAACTTGTAAAAATGTAATATCTTTATTTTAGAGAACAAGTAGGTATATTAAGGTAAGATGCTGCCTTTTTAGGGTCTTGATAATTCTACTACATAAAATCTCGGCCTTAATTATTATTTCAACCTAAACTTAATTTCAACCTAAACTTTTTTAAAATTTAAACCTATAACCTGTGCAGCGACATTCCTAAGCACACCGAGACGCTTCATAAAACTTAATAGAGCATCTAGTCAGAGATCTGACAGGATAGTTCGGCTTCTAAGTTCTGAGATCCTTTTGATTTGTAAATTCATTTTTAGTCTAGATCGAATTTTTGTAGATCTAATGTGGAATAGTGCCCAAGATGCAGTGCGGTATCCAAAATATATGTTG
The DNA here is from genome assembly GCA_947310385.1 of Nephrotoma appendiculata. Taxonomy (NCBI): domain Eukaryota; kingdom Metazoa; phylum Arthropoda; class Insecta; order Diptera; family Tipulidae; genus Nephrotoma; species Nephrotoma appendiculata. Next base: position 366,374,831 of record OX371224.1, on the reverse strand, counting down.
CAAAATGCCGTATCCTAATTGTGCAATGTCCATAATTGTCGATTGCTGTTGGTCGTGTCCAAATGAAAATGTGTGAGTCAAATTTCTACGATGCGGTGTTTCTCAAAGCCAAGTATAGAAAATGTGGGTCTATAATTTGAAAAACGGTTTCTTCAATAACCAATAAGTCTGTTTTTATTTAACAATATGTACATAAAAAAGAGAAATTAGTTACATCTAGTATTTCAGAATTAAATTAATGAAATTTAATCACCTTAACCTACAAATAATAAGTGTAATTCTAATTCTATGAATTATTCTTGAGTTTTACTGTTAATGTTTTGTTCGAGGAAAGAAAATAAAATTACCTAGATTCGGTATATTTTTCGTAACAATTTACTGTTCAGTTCCATGCATCGGGCAGCTTTAGCTGTCTACATTGCATTGACACATCTCTGCCAGGGAGCGAATTATTTTCGATTCGAATTGTCTCTGTAGAGGATGTTTCAAAGTATGTCTTTTCATAGAAACCTATTCTCGCTAGATCTGATATTATAGAATTTGTTTTGCACCAGAGAAGAAGACAATTCTGGGTTGGAATAAATCAGGTTATAGAATCCAAAAGGTTCTACAACCTGATTTATTCTCAAACATATGTAAGTTTGACACCGCACTCCACGCTTTAATTAAAGTAGATTGGTACATCAAGTTTCTTTGTAATATCGTCTTGCCAGAAATACTGAATTGCACCGGAGATCAGAAACATTTTATAGACTTCGGAACATTAATTCTAAATTTTACTTATTTCCACTCACTTCTAAACTAATGAGACCCCTTATTTGTCAAACAAATAAAGAAGAATTCCGCACTGTCCATAAACATAAACATAACAATCAACCAACAACAAATAAATTATTCATCTGTTCATTTTAATCCAATCATATAATAATAATATTATATGGACGCGCCAGAACAATGGTGCTGTATCATCATCATCATCATCATCATCATTTGTATCGTTTACATATAATAATAATGTAATCATGTTCCTGAAACCCCACGATGACGATAAAGAAGGAAGGGATCTAAAGGAGATGATAAAATACAATAAAATGTTTGAATTATTAGATAAATTCCTTTTTGTGGAATTATATTGAGAAGAACGAATATTATTGTTGAATTGTCGATCCTTTTATATTGTTGTTAGATTTTCCACACGAATGTGTATAATTTTTGTTTAAATGCGATGCGGAGATAATAAATCATGTTTTAAGTTTCCCTCAAGTGATAACATTTGCAATTCAGATATTCAACAACCTCAATAGTGGCACTATGGTGTTTAGTAAAATGCCAAACACACTTGCTAAGTCAGCGAACTTTTAAGTTCGCGACCGCCATATAAAGGGTTTTTCAATAAGAGCGAGTCGATGTTGGCAGCTTGTGACGGCCATGTTGTTTTGGTGACGTCTGTCTAATCTTTCTTTTTTCAATCAAAAATGCCAAATCACCATGACAAGTTATCTCATAATGGAAAAATTATATTGCATTTATCCAAGGAATAAGCAACTCTTTATGTCTCTCTCTCTCCCTCTCTCTGATACTATATCCCATCAAGGGATTTGAGTGTTTAATTCATTGATCCCAAACCAGCCGTCAAATTTTATTTTTGTCACCACCGGGAATCGAACCCGGGGCCTCCAGTCGCTGGAGCAAGCATGCTGACCACTTTGCCATCGAGACGGCAACTCTTTATGTCTCTTACTATAAATAGATTATTAGTTTTATTATAGATTAAAAGACATCTATACAGTTGGCTCGAGTACGTAATAAGAAAAAGCCGTATAACATCAAATTTTATACTCAATAAGCAGGCCAAAATTCCGGATTGGCTTAAGAGCAAATCAAACTAAAAAACGAACAGTGCAAACAACATCAAGAATTTTTATACATCGAATCGAAAGATTTTTACTGATCCGAAATTTTATACACCCACACACAAACTCGCTGTTAATAAATATCTAATATCTCCGGCGCTAACTTTCAGAATGCCATAACTACATCCGAGTGAATGCATCCTCCTCATTTGAGAGGTTATACGATCGATATTTGGTTCCATTAATCTGGCTTTCGAGTGAAAATATAAATCCTCTGGGATTGTAATATTATACTATAAGCATAATTATACCTAGCCGATTAAGATGGCTATAGATTACGACCTAAAGGTTCCTCTTGATAGAATGTTAAGAGAAATGTTCCAATATCAACCAGTCAGTGTACGTCGCAGAAGAAGACTTGGAAATCATTGGTTCGACGACATTAAACAAGATCTGCATACTATAAAATTTTGAAATTAAAAGTAACTGGTGTGACGAAATAATATGGAATGTATCTACCAGAGAGTGAGGGCTGTGTAAAGAACTGGTCGTAATGCTATAACACTTTCTTAAATATGTATATGCATATATAGTAAGACATAAAATTGTGATTTCCGGAAAATTTGTTTATGGGGTCATTTTCGTTCTACCTTCCGATTATTTTTTAAATTTTAGTTGTTTGTTATGTTGTTTCTAGTTTCTTTCCTGTTTTGAGATGTCATCTTTAGGAGAGCAAAACTAATTTGGCTGCAATTTGCAGTTATTGTGGCACTGGAAATCCAATTTGACTAATTTGAATCTAACTAAATCATTACAGAACCGATTTAGGTCGACCTTGAAAATCTTCAGTTGCTTCATACCTTACGATTGTTCATACGATAATGTTTACTATGAAGTGTTTCCGCGATACCCTAAGCATTAAATAATTGCGCCAAGAAAATACTCAACAAATCCGTCTCTTGGTTATCATCAAAAACGTGTTCAATTTAATAACAGATGCGTGATGATATAAGAATATTTTCTATTAGACCAGTCATAATTAGAGCTAGGCTTAGAAAATATAGCTGCAATAATTTCGGCCCCTTAGAACCATTACCATTCGAACCTGACCCAAATTATTTATAAATCTGGGATTTTTCTTATTTTATTTCTGATTTTGTTAATATACGAGTATCTTGACGAAATCAAACTGCTAAAATGAGGGTAAACCGAATATCAAAATTTCCAGACTTTCTCTCGATGCATTATATTTTTGGTTAATGTGCTAACGATGAATATGTCATTTGGGGTTGGGCGTCGATGAAATTCGATAAAACGAAACACCTCTGTTGGCGCGCTATGTTCCTCAGTTTAAGTTCCCAAATATTAATAATAATAAAGCAACGCACACCTTAGGTTTAAAATCGCTGTGAATAATCGCTTCTGTAACGCGGAACAACGCGACAACAGTATAGAAATTTTTCATATTTTTCATCATATAATGATAAATTATTGTAAATTAATTATGGTATTACATACTACTAGAAGGCGAGAGGATTACCAATCGTGGTAACTTATATTGTTATGTTCCGGCATCTGTCTTGTCTTAATAACTCTGCAGTATGATGTGATTTGAAAAAGATTACCACTTTATACGCATGAGGGATTTACACCCTCTTTATTAATAAATGTACGTCTTGGTCTTCTCCCTCATCATTATATTAATAATTATATCATAAAATAGGTAATCAAAACATATTTATCGCATGTTTATGTAATCTTGTATGAATTAATTCACTGGCATATTCATATGTCATTTATAAGAAGAGGAAAACAAAATTTCCCAGTGTATTGTCGATGATGATGATGATAATGATGATGATAATTATCGGTGTGTACACAATAAATTAGCGGCTCATTCAAGTTTAACAAATTGAAAACGGAAGAAGTTCATGGGTTACCAGCCATTAGCGTATTATATACTATACATGTATCATTTATTACCATACAGGTAGATATGGTAAATTCGTTTAGTGCAGAAATTAACAAACAAAAAAAAAATTTTTGCGTCGCACAGCAATATAAAATCTGAAATTGATATTTAATATCCAGGTAATAATTAATGGCTTCTCTGCATATATCATATTCATCATAAACACAACAACATGACAAGTTTTGTGATTTTTGTTACTTATTGCTGTCTCTAAATATTTTTACCGCAAAATTACAACAACAGTTTACCACCCTCGCCGGCTAACATTATACCATATAAATGGGGTGTAATTGTTGCAATTTTTCAACTTGACTTCCTTTACTCAATATTCTTTACACAATCAGAACGCACCATGCGATGTACACCTCGTAACAATTCAATTATGAAAATTAATATTTCTCCATATGCTCCTTAGAGGTGGTTTATTGTCTAGGATTATAAAACTGTAAAATAATTGTTTATACTTACGGAATGCAGAAAATCCTGTGTTTATCGTTGATTCGTTGGAAAAACTGACGAAAGGCCGAAAACTTCCCAGTTGTGAAGGAAATAGCGGAAGTGTCGGCATTCGTGGCACTTGTAAATTTAAACCGAAATTATTATCAGCGCATTTGTATTTATATTCGGGCAGGTAATTGTTGCTTTCATTGGTAATTGCTTTTCTGAAAATAATAAAAATGTTGATGGTTAATAAAAATAGACAAATAAAACACCTTACGTAATAATAATGAGTGATTAAATATGTTTTTTGTGTTCGAAGAACCTGCGAAGAAAATAGACATAATATTTACATGAGGTTTATAGTTCGAGTAGCCAAGCGTGCAGCGTGTGAATTTCTAACGATGGGTGTGGCGCTATATTGAGATCTGCAAACTATTAAGACGTTTCTGTCTTACGAAATTTGCTAGCCGATGATGTATATTTTAATAAATGGTGACAGTTTTGCTGGCCATCTTAAAATTACGAACTGTGGTTAGGGTCACACCTTTCTCAAATTTTTCGTAATAACTTATGACGTATTTTTGAGAAAATTTCTGGGCAACTTGGGGAGCCTTAAATCTATTAATAGAAAAACTATTAAAGTACCCTGTATAATACCCATTTGACCTATAGCTGGCTCTCTTATGGGCTAGTAATTTAAAATTCTAAAGTTTTACTTTCTTATGGAAATTTATCTCGGATGTTTAACTCTCTAACACATTGCTTAGCTTTTCCATAAAGCTATTTCCTGTTGTAATACAATTTTCATTAGAGCCGAGATTATCATCAGTATTTATCACTATAGGCAATCTTAATTTGAAGTCTAGCGGGACTCACAACAATTCGAAGATTGCGATGGCTTTTAAAGTAGAAATGGCTTTACAAGCTAGGCCAGCTTATAAAATCATCTTTTATTTCAAAAGGTGTACTCAGGTCGTGTATTCACCACAACGAACAAAGGTCAAAACTTTACTCCTTTACACGGCTTTTACATTAAACGAATATTATTAAGCGACATCTATTACGCATTGTGAATACTGTAATGAGTCTGATTTTAAATAAGAAACGAAATCGGTAAAGCAATGCAACAGTTATGAATAAAACGGAAATAAAGTAAGCTGTATAAAACGAACATACCAAGAGGTTTGTTTGACTGGATTTTAAATTTTTAGTCATACGAGAGTTGTATACGCTACATTATTATTTGAACTTATGGTAAAGAGGACCCATTTAAATTCGTGTGTCACTTGATAAACTACTGACAACAATTGCATAAATAGATTAAACGAACAATTGTGTAAATCGAAAAATGAATGTATGCGATAATAAAACTGTCCGCCATCTTATTTTAATATTTTGACATGGATTAAGTCCGGTTCATAACTATGGATAAAAGTCCCAACATAAAATTAAACAACAGAATTTTTTTTTCAATTTTTTTCATCTCTTTTATATGCTTTTTGTAGAATTTACGTGATTGAATTGTTTAAAATGATGGGATGAAAAATCCAGGTTTCTTGTCCATAGTTATGAACCGGACTTGAACCGGACTTCAAGGGAAGTAACTTTAATTGTTTCAACGGCCACATATTTTAATTGTTTAACTCTTGTGTAGTAAATTTTACAGTTCGATAAGCTATGGTAATTCATTATAAAGTTTTGGAGAATGTTAAATACGCTAATAAGTTCAATTTCGGTTTATTTTTATTGGCATCGGAGTTTTAAAAACCTTCATATTGAAAACATCTTGCAATATAGCACAATTGGATAACAAGGACAAGGAATTGAAATTGAAATTAGCACATTGGCATACGAGTATGTGTCCATTCAGTTTAAATATGAATTTTTAATTTAAATTAATGAATTCCAAGAACCTAGAGAGTCGTCGGCGTGACCGATCTCACCTGATTTCAAGACGACATAATTTCCACTATCCAAAATAAAATGCGCATGACCATCCTTGTGACAGGATTGCGCGCTATGGAGCCATTTGTATAAATGGCCAGATCATTTTTATGAACACATTTCGGATTTATATTAATGGTTCCTATAGTAACATAAAATGTTGCCATCGCTCTAAAAAAAAAAAATCTCAAAACCAACCGTATGTTGAGATTGGGGGAATACAGGCTGATATAAGTAAATGCCATTCAGTGGAACCTGCTAGATCCAGTTAGTGTCACTGGAATATTCTCGAAAATACCACAAACATCCTTACAATAATGTTCCCACTATTATTCACTAACACTAAAACATACCAACAAATAATTTCCACAACTTTTGGTTAATTCACTTAACACCATTTACAATTATTTTTAATCACACCACTAATTTCACTTTAACACCACTTATAATTATTATGTAGGTACTCACTTTTGCTTTTAAACAAAAGCGTAGCGCGTCTTAATCTTCACCAAAACTCACCAAAGACTAGATCGTAACATTACTCCCTACTCATAACCATGTTCGTCCCTAACATAATTCAAGCTATGGCCTCGCAGTTTAGACTGCATAGCCAAATTCAACTACTTCTTTGTCTTCACCTCATGACACCATCTAATCTTGCAGGTTTTCTCTATTTTCCATGCCATTTCAGCTTCATCCTCAATGACAATCCACTTAGTCACTACTCGCAACTCAACCACGCCACTCACCTATTTCATATACTCGGCACGATCTGCACGACCTGTCATCCCTGCCTGCATCCAGGTTGTCATCCTCGAAAATAGCCAACGCCCCCATCGCCAATGCCTTATTAGACCAGCATTTCAACGATGATATTTTCTACGTCGCCAAATCCCCTATCAAATCTTGTTTCATTTGTTGCTTTGCTGCGCTTTGTTGATCAAATTTTTGATTTATTTCTTGTTTATTTGTTTCGTTCGTTTAATTTTTTGATCAAATGTTTGAGTTATTACAGCCAATACTCGCGCCATATCAATTTTTCCAGATAGCTCGAGAATTATTTCGAGGAAGATTGTTCCCGAAAATACCGGAAATAATCTATCAAACACTTGACTTACGCACCAACCACTACTGGAATATTCCCAAAATTATCAGAAACAATAATTTTCCCGTGATTATCCACTAATACTTATTAATTCACTTAGCACCATTTACAATTATTTTTAATCACACCACTTATTTCACTTTAACAAAACTTATTACCACCGCTAGTCAATTTTGCTCTAAAACTATGGCGTTTTGCGTCCAAAGACGGAAACTCGGTTCTGTTCTAGACTAAACCGCTACAGTCTGATGCAAAACTGAATTGTTTTGAAATTGCTTCTAATTTGAACTGTGTTACTAAATTCCAAACTCTTGACTTGCGCAACAATTTATTGACTAATCAATCACAGCTGATTAAATTGACGAATTAAATTAATGAATTCATACGACCATCGTATGTTGAGATTAGCGTTACAGGACCTTTGTATGATCCATTATATGCATTTAGGATTTAAACGGATTTTTGGTTCCCTGAATTCTAAAATGTCGTGCAGCCTCGAAACGATTATTACCGTAATTGAAAATCAACTATAGAAGTGCAATGAATTTAGTATCCCAAGAAGTAAGCAATTATTCCAACCTCATGATACAAGAGGATCGTCATCGTCTACTTCTAATTGGATAGTTCGTGTAGCCGATATTATAACACAAAATAGGAGGGCGAAGCAGTTCATTATACACCTCTTTAATTAAGTTCATATCTTGAGCAACAATTTCAGCAAGTCCTCAAGCAATTGAAAACATTGATTGTTGCAGTAACTGTAAATGGGTGATGTTTTCCTTTTAAAACAAAGACACTAAACCAGATCTCTAAATCACGTCAGCCAGGTGCAAATTTTATTAAAAATTTTACAAGTTGACGTTGCAGTTTGTAAAAGTTAGTACCAAATCCGTAACCAATTCTGAACGGAATTACTCAAGGCGTCAACTAAAACATTTTTTAGATGTATTAAATTTTTAAATAACTCATCCAACAAAATGATTTGGAAAAAAAATTATTGCGCAACGTTAAGATCTGCTAGATAATAAGCTATACCATTGGTGTATCACATACAAGTATGACAGCCATGGGATGCTTTAGTCACCTGGACCGGGGCTGTGGTTTTCTTGGTTACACTCTACCTATGCTTGGTAATGATATGCGGGAATAAAATATTTTCTACTTTTAGTTTCCGAAGGCAAGTGGCATTCCATTCATCGACCACAAACCGCTAATCTATTCGTTCAAGCAAGTCGCACCACGCTAGTTTCAATATTTGAATTTTATTAGTAAGTTCACTATTGACATTCTGTATATAGTAAGTGCAGATGACATAATAATAGTTACACTATCGCATATAGCCTATATACGAACTTGGCTATAACACGCAATCAAAACTTCAACAGATTCTAATCGCTAAGGTTATACAAAAAATGCAGCTATTACACACTTCTTTGAAGTTCTTTTTACACTTTGAAGTTCGTTGATTATGAGCGTGATCGTTTCTTCAATCTTGAAGAACTTGAAAACAATTAAGAATATTCCAGCATTTCAACCCCAGAATACGATGTACGAGAAAGCGGTTTCCAAAAACTTCTCTGTGGGTCTGGGGATGTGTTTGTAGTAGAGTCTAAATGGTTGTGACCTCTTTACAGCCGCGATAGCGTCTGGTCGGAGTGAAACTTACAGTTGAAAAGTATAGCATTTAATGAGAAATCGACTATGAACAAAAGTTCCTAAATTAAATTTGCAACAATATTGGTAGACTTCAGTTTTCCAAAATTGAAGAGAAAATTTAAAAAAAACTGTTTTTCTGTAACTGTTTTAGGCGGAAATAAGCAAACCATAAGTGGCGGCTTCCGAAGGAGTTTATTCATATTTAACAAATATTCAAAAAATATAGCATTTAGGAGGAACCAATTAAAAACAAAAGAATTCTAAACTGCATTTTTTACAAAAGATGGCCCCGTTGATTTTTCAGGATTTATAGCGGAAATGAAAATTTATGATAACACTTTTCGTTTTTCGCAAATATTTGAATTTTCGACCAGTTTGGCATAGAGTTTTTAAAAAATATGTAATTGAGTTTCCCGAAAAAGTTACTTAAAATTGACTTTCACCTTAACTTTGAAATACAGCCGAAAATTAAAAGATTCTTGTTAACTAAAAGATTGAAGATTAATTTTTCAAGAAGGGTTCTTCTTGTTGACTTTTTGAAATGTAAACGGAAATTGCGATTTTTGATTAAACAAGAATGTTTACTAGATATTTTGCTAAGTTTTATTTTTCGTTTTAGTAATCGAGTGTGATGTATTCGAGGTCTAGCGGGTAACGTACGTTTTTAAATGCGAATCCATACTTTTGAGAACAATTTTTAGGGGTTTCATTGTAAAAGATGAGACGGTTTATACCATCTATGTTTGCTATAAGCCCAAATATCACTACCATCATGAATTAAAATAATATTACAGGGACGACTCAATAGAAATAATAAATTAAATAACCAGGAAACAGATACACTTTGAAAGGATTTAATCCTGTTTAGAGTTAGATATACTTAGAATCACTGGACTCTATTTGATGTTAAGCGAGCCACAGCCGCACGCAAAGTATTATATTTTTGTTTCCATCTATACCAGTTTATCTAACAACGATCATCTCGTAACATCGAGTGAGTAGTCGATAACTGAAAAGACACACACAGGATACAACTTACACGCTGATTTCGACTTAACTCTTTATTAGGCAACCATTTTTTATTTTATCATTTCATTGTTACGCTCTTAAATGCTACGTATGGCACCAGTCTGTCGATACATTGACTTGGTCGAAGAGTGAATTATTGGAAACTTAAATTATTAGGTCGATTGAAGTAGCACGCATATAGGTGAAGTGTGAAGTCTGTCTCAAGCTAAAAGTGTTCAATCTAATATGATTGATTATTCTAGCAAGAAGGTACTTCATACTTTTAAAGCAAAGGCAAGATATCTTTAAATTTTGAAATCTATCAGCGTTCGACAGTAAGCGAGCTTCGACATTATAGTTTAATAGATTTTAAATTCTAAAGAAAATAATAGTTCTAATCGAATTCAGTAGATAGTTCTCGGTTAAGCTCAAACTGCCTTTTCCATTGTATGAAACTTAATAGTTTACGCCGAATTAGACATTTTTACTCAAAAAAGTACCGGACACTGACCCGTTCATGAATCATATAAAAAAGATCTTTTCCTCAAAGTATTAGTCCCTATACGGTCAGCAATGATTTGCCTATTCTAACTGATTGATTCAAATGAAGATATGCTTCGTCTAAAATCACAATCTGCTGAACGAAACTCAACTAGAATTAAATGGGCACAAAACATTATTAAAACGTAGATTCAGAGACAAATCTGGGCCAACAAAATTCAATTATCATATGGAAGAATGACAAGGGCTGATCGTACGTCAAATCGAATATTGTAACGTCCCTTTTTGATTATAGATTTTTAACGACATATACTATAGGTACACTGCTAATAATAATAATTTGATTATAATTAAAATTATCAAACATGCGAATAACTATAGATTTATGGAAGACGATAACTACATAAAAATTCATTAGGAGTTTTACTTTAACCAGCCAAAATTTACAATTTTTAAAAATTGTATAAATAATTCTTACCCCTCATCACATAAATCTGAACCCGAACTTAATTCACTTAATCCCGGAGATGATAAAACTTCACAATTCTTAACACTACTGGTTACACTAATATCCTTATTATGGTGGTGTTCATTGCTTGTGTTCTCCAAATCACCATAAATCCTTTCGAAAAAATGCCTCGGTGATGATGGCCGATTTGTTACACACGCCGGCGTTGACTGGGTTATCTCAACACTACCATCACACTTAATGCCATTTTTGGCCGTCGTGCTACTAACAACTGTTACATTATTGTTATTATTTTCTAATGGTATTAAATTAGTAATATGTTCGTCATGCGACACCATTTTTAATTATTCATAACATTTTTCACACACAAATCACTAATTTTATAAAATCCACAATCCACTTTGTACGGCGACTTAAAATCAACTGACCAAACTTGCACGAAAATATGATTGGAAAAGAAAAAGTCTGTTGTGTGTTATATTTGAAAATTAATAACAAAAATAGCAGGAAGAAATCATCGATACGTGTATATAAGAACAAGGATTACAAATTATAAGGGTGAGAAAGAAAATTAAAAAAAAATCCAACAAAAAATTTGGGGCTGGCGATATTAATTTCTTCATCACGATTTGTTGTTGTTGTCAATAATTATAAATTTTACTATGTAAATGTAATGTACATACAAAACACAAGACACAATGAAAATATCCGATCAACATAACAATTATGCTATCAACAATTATCTTATGAACGCACATAACATATAATTAACCAATATGCAAAAATGTTCAAAATTATGGCAAAATGGCGAACAACATCTCCGCATACACGTAACGAATAAAATCCTAACATGATTTGAATTTTTATTCCACTTTCAATCAAAAGGCGTTTTATTATATCATAACAATATTAATTTAGTGATAATAATAACGGTAATAACCGTAATAACAATATAAATTTCATCTCAATACATAAAATTGTTATCATTATCCCTGTTTTGTGTGTGTAATGGAATTATTATTTTATCCTTTGCGGTTGTCTTGTATACGATATATACATACGTATCATGTTTGGTGGTTCTCCTTTCATGTGCACGCAAATTTCCTGCGTTGTCCTGGATACCATTATATTTTAGTGTTTTGATTGGCTAGCAAGTTTTTGTTTATTATATCATCGAGTGATAGACACTCCTACAAATTTATATACTATATTTTGTAGTGGAGAAGTTTTTCCGGGAAATTATAAAAATGTTGAGGGAGCGATGTATGTTGTATCGCGTTAAGAACGAGGAAGCATGGTGTTAGAATTTAGCACTCGGTAAGTCGGGATAATATAACTTTACATTTAACTTTAAGAAATATGTCATCTATCTATAAATTCATATGCCGGTTAAGCTCGGTTATCCCAATAAACCATGAGGATTACTATTAACGCCATGAAGTAAAAGTGGCATTATCATGGTTTAAAGCCACTACCAATATCCGGATGTAAATGCCAGTGCTCGTATATATCTCTTATATTGGCTCCGCATCACTTAAGCTTCGCTATATCAACTGAAATGTGATATGTCTTCCTTAGATTAATACAATTCAACACGATGGGGTGTTTGATTCATCCTCAGATTGAATTAAAATAAATTGCTTTTCTTTATATTAATTCCTCAGTTACAATGCATCCGCTCCGCTCCGTTCCGTTCCGTTGAGAAAATGAAAGAGACGGACCGACCGTATTTCTGTCTAAATTTAAACAGCATACACACCATCGCCTCGTTTTAAATGTTTTTCGATATTTTATGTATAAAATATACAAATCGCACAGCAACTTTAAAATTTCATAATCCTCCATGACGTTTTATTTACTATGATTTAAATATAATTTTGACAAGCGGAGCGGATACATTAATTGTAATTAGCGAACGGGAAAGACGGAACGGAAAATATTTTAGGCAAACGGAACGGAACGAAGCGGATGCACTGTACCTGAGGCTTAAGAGTTTACTTCTGGTAGGGGCTAATACCGGAATAAATATGAATATAAAATTAAAAGAATGCGCAGTAGGGTTGTAATCGTACAAGTAATTTAAATTTGTATCACTGATGTTTCACTGAATTGAAGGAAATGTACCAAGGGTTGGTGTTACAGGGACAGGCAAAGCGAACATTTCTGCGCACCCCAATCCCCACTGCGCTGCAACCCTTAAGAAAAAAGAACATATAGTATATATAAATATGGTGAAATTATGCTAGGTAGTTGGATATGCTCATCGTGATCGTAATTTTTTACCTATATCTCCAATTTAAGAGCATAGGGCGTCTACTATTCCTTTGATTTCCACCTATGACTTTCCGAATTGTTTCGCTTCTGCTAAATCTTTCGTTTCCACGTTACAACTGGTACACACTTGCACTTACTTATTTCAGTCTCAATTACTGCTTTATTCGTTTGCTTAAGGAGCTCAACATTTGTAATTTTGTTGGTCCAGAAGCACCTCAGTATCCTCTATGTTGAATGTTGTTCTGAGTTTGTTGATTTATTTCTTTATGTCTTCATTTATTCCACCCGTTTTTCGCTAGTATACAACCAAGGTGAATGTTGGTGTGTTTAACCTCATCGTCTTGATTTTCCTGATATTTATTTTGCGGCAAATCTCCTTCGCTCATGTACTTTCTGTTGCATGTCGGCGTGTTTGTGTGTCATTAGACATATGTCATCTGCTAATTCGATCACCACTGGATGCCGTTGGGGACGCGCTATCTAATTTGATTTATCAAGACACTATCGGATACTTCTAGGAACAGTAGTGACAAGGGGAGGCATCCTTGTTTTATACGCTTGGCTGTTACAGTATGATTCACTTTGTTTGCCTTTGTATTGAACTCGACTACCCGCAGCCCTGTACATATCCAGTATTGGTTCGATTAATTTCTTTTGAATATACATTTCACAAAATGCTTTCCATATTCTGTTCCGTATATTGTATTGATTGCGCGATTAAAGTCTAACAGATACACTGCCCAATTTAATTTCTATATCAATTTTGGGTTGATTGTCGTCGTTGATAATCTTCATGCTTGTGTTGAGGATGAATATACATCGCTAATTTTTGCGTGCTCTCATTTCACCTTACTTCGGAATCGTTATATAGTCAAGCCTTTCTTCTATTTTCGAAGTATTCTATTGGCATTCCTCTCTCTCTCTCTCTGGCACTATATAACATCAAGAGATTTGACCGCCTCAAATGAGGTTTCATAATCATATTTTCATTTCGGATAATGAGTGATTAATTCATTTATCCTAAACCAGCCGTACAATTTTTTCCTTGTCACCACCGGGAATCGAACCCAGGACCTGCGGTCGCTGGAGCAAGCATGCTGACCACTTTGCCACCGGAGCGGCATCGGAGTTCCTGTACTTCCGATGTTAGAGAACTTGCAATTGTACGAGGGTTGCCTTTTATATTTTGGGATTGGACAACCCTAGTGTTGCAATCTGGCAACTGACAGCTCTATCGTAAAGTTTGACATTTTTGAGATTATACGTACTCAGAACGTATTCTAGCGCTATTTGTGTTGTTTACAGTACTCATTAACTCAACATCTCGGCGAAAAAATGGAATTAAATCGTGAACATTTTCGTGCGATTATTCTTTACAACTTTCGACGTGGATTAAGGCAGCAAGAGTGCGATGAACTTAACTCAATTTTTGGCGATGAAGCTCCATCAAGAACCAGTGTTTATCGATGGTATGGTGAATTCAATCGAGGTCGTAGTTCACTCCAAGACGAATTTCGTGAAGGTCGTCCAGAATCAGTTGTTGTTCAGGAAACTATTGATGCTGTGCGCGAACTTATATTGCAAGATGGTCATGTGACCTATCGTGAGATTGAGACAACCTTAGACATTAGTGGGACCAGCATACATTCAATATTGCATAAACATTTGAATGTCTAAAAAATATGTTCGCGTTGGATCTCACACAATTTGTCAATCGCTCAAAAAAAGGTTCGTGTCGATTGGTCGAAAGAAAAGCTCAAAAAATACGATCGCGGTGCTTCAAAACACGTTTATGACATAGTGACAGGTGATGAATCGTGGATTTACGCGTATGAGCCCGAAAGTAAACAGCAGTCGACTGTATGGGTGTTTCAAGATGAGCCGAATCCAACAAAAGTTGTTCGCGCACGAAGCACTTGCAAGCAAATGATCGCCTGTTTTTTCGGAAAAAATGTCGCAACCGTACCACTAGAACAACGCAGAACAGTCAATTCTGAGTGGTACAGAACCATTTGTTTGCCAGGTGTCTTCCAAGAAATCAGGAAAACCAACTGCCGAAGACGGATCACTCTTCACCACGACAATGCGAGCTCTCACACATCGGCTCAAACAACTGCATTTTTGAGCACTCCAAACATCGATTTGGCGAGTCATCCGCCGTATAGTCCTGACTTGTCACCAAATGACTTCTTTTTATTCCCGTACGTAAAAAACAAACTGAGAGGTCAACGTTTTTCGACACCTGAAGAAGCGGTTGCTGCGTTCAGAATGCATGTTTTGGAGATACCTCAATCAGAGTGGAAAAAGTGCTTCGACAATTGGTTCAAACGCATGCAAAAGTGTATAGATCTTCATGGGGAATATTTTGAAAAACAATAAAGCGATTTTCGATGATTAATATTTGTTTTTGTTCTCTAATCCCGAAATATAAAAGGCATCCCTCGTAGACATGTCTCCTTTGAATACTTCAGCTGGTATATTGTCCCATCCTTAAGACCTTATTATTCTTCATTTTAGAAATGACACCGCTAACTGCCACCGCTCCGTTGTTGGGTGGGTGGTGATAGTTTCGTTTATTAGCGCCAATTAGTAATTCGAAGATTTATGTATTGTTGGTCATGTTCTCTCCGATATCCTCCATATCTTATTGGTGGTATATTGATGAATTTTATTATGAATGTCTTCAGTATAATGCCTATGATCACTCGTTGTCATTTTACTGATTTCTCGTGCTGTTGTTCCAAGTGCAATTGCTATTGTGGCTTGTGGAATGGAATCTTGTTACGATTATTGTTACGTTTCTATTCCATTAGCTTTAGCTGTTTCTGTTTTTAATATGACCATGTCTTGTTCATGTGTGCTATCTCGTCCGGAGGATGTCAGGTAATTACCTTCTCTTGCATTTACTTTACCATTGTTAAACTTCTCACTTCACTGAGGCCGAGAATTTCGATTTTGTACAACGTTTCATTTCTTTCTCTAATTGAGAGGATTGTTGCTTCTCTTAGAATCTTGATCACAGAATATATTCTCTGTGTGTTCTGTGTCTTGATGTTCCGATTAGGATATCCGAGGGTTGATTTTTGTGGTTGTCGGTTTGTAATTTTTTTTCTTAGTATTCGTTTCTATTCCATTCTATTCGTTTATAGTCATTTTGATTTCGGATTAATGAATGATAAGATAAAAAAAATTCACAAAATCTTAACCACTTAAGTGATGGCTTTTTTCGAGAAAGTGTGTCTATAAATTGTCAGGTTCTTTTTACATTTCTTTAGAAAATAATTACCAAGTAATCTGAATACAATGTTTTTTATCAATTTTTTTCAAGTCACAAAACAAGGTTTGCCTGAGCAAGACGCGGGCAAATCAAAAAAATCATCGAACTACGCTCCCGAGTCACGCTCGGGCGAATCACTCAAGCCATTATTCCATTAACCAAGACAGTGCATCATGTCAGAAGTCGTTCGCTACGAAAGCAAAATTGAAGTTCGAATTGCTTCCCCATCCACCGTTTTCTTCGAATCTGGCTCCCAGCGAGTACCAGCTGAAATAAATGGACCAGTACAAAAGGTTTTGCTGAAACAAACAAATATTTTGAGGTCAACGATAAATCGTTCTATAAAAAAATGTTGTCGACGAAATGTTAGAGTGCGTTGGAATGAATATATCACACTTGAAGGAAACTGTGCTGATGAATAAAGCCAAATTTTGCAAAAAATATGTTTTTTTAGTAGTTAGGCGCAGTACTTATTGACCAACGCTCAGTGTCAAGGCAAGCCAACATACGTTGATGACACAAGTGTTTAACTGATAAGTCAATGTTGATTAACTTTACCAGCAAACTATTGTTTACTAGTTTCTATATTTCAATAGGTTAAATTTGTAGTGGCAAACTACAAATTTAACCTGTTGAAAAAATAAATACAAGTACATATCTGTACGCTCAGGAGATCAATATTTGTTGACAAAATAATATAAAATGTTTGTATGGCCCCACAAAGTTAAATAAAAAACAATAATTTTAACATCAATTTCGATTTCTTTTCTTGTCTTAGGCCCTTTTCTTGTGATTATTAAAGCTCAAAGGAACTGTTGTCTTGAGTTCGATGAAATAGAATAAGCTATCATATTTCGCACAATATCACATTGACCTGGCAACCAGATGACCATGGCTGCTATTGGAAAAGATAACGGTAATAAAATGTTTGCAGTTCTTGACCGGAAATGATAACACGCACCGCTTTACTTTCTGTAAACATTATAATATTCTCGTGATGAGCTCGTTCGTTTTCATCTGTAGCAACGTGGTTAGAATCCTTAATGGCACTAAATGTGAATGATATTGCTAAATCCTCAGAAAAGATTACGTTCTATGTTAAGATCAATATTTTTTACGATGTTTGATCTGGTAATCGATTCCCCAATAAGAAAAGAAACGGACAGTTCATTAAAGTTCGTTTTCTAGATACCACTTCTCCACAATTGTTATAATCCTTTACAGTAACTCAACATATTTAATTGTTTAACAATCAGTACATCAGCGCAGATCGGAGACAAGAAGCCAGATTGCTCGAGTTCAACAAATAATTCATCAATAATCAACACCTTTGGAAATTTAACGGAGACTAAACTGAAAGTCAGCTGTTGGAGTTAGGTAAATAAAACAGAGATTTTAGACAATTAAGTATAAGAAAAATTTATTGAACACGAACGACAAGTCGAAAATACGGTTGTTAGAATCCAATTGATAATATACACCAATTCCAAGATAAAACTTCAGATTTGAAACGCTTCACAACGAAGTTTAATTCCAAGTCGTCATACGAAATTGAAGCACACTATCCAATGGGAAATTCTTACCACTCCCGTCACAGGCCCCCTATTTCAATTTATTTTGAATGGCGGCAACTAAAACCGCTACGTCCGGAAATTTCTCGCGGCGCGGTGTCTTATCGACTCCACTCCAAATTTGTACATTGGTATCAGGCTTTATATTTACAAAAATTTCAAAAGAACCGCGCTTTGGTTTACCATCCGGATTCAAAACGAGTTCCATATTTGAGTTTGGTATTTGCTTACAAATTTCGTTAAAAATTTGTTCAGCACGGCTTTTGAAGACCCGTCAGGAGGTGCAATGGTATATAGTGATGGACGGTCCGACCGATTTATTTTTCGAGTTCGACGGTTTAGAATCCTCCTCCTCTTGTTTTAATCTTTTAGTAGTTTGTGTTGCCTAAAAAAATAAATTTAATTGAATTTGTATGGAAATCATTATTATTTATTTGCTTACTGCAGTCGTAGCTCTTTTACGTTTTTTTGGCGGCATTTTAGTCGTTTTTGGCAAGGTTTTATTAGAATTTGTACAATCGAACTACCATTTTACACGAAATTTTGGCGGCAGAAATATTATGACATATGTCATCAAAACAAATATAAAATTAACAGTGTAGCAGAGCAAATAAAAAAATTAGTAAAGTAAAGACCCTTATCCACGCTTATTTTAAATTGCACTTTAGTTGATATTGATAGAAATTCAAAATAATTTTTTTAATTTTTCATCAAAATTTCTAAAAAATGTAACTAAATATATCGTCTTTGCAATTTCTCATCAAGTTAGCGTTATTTCCGAATTTTATGTGTGCCAAATCGAATTTAATCCGATGGAAAACTCAAAAAAGCGAACCACATCCAGAAGGCCAACACTAATACTTGTTAGTATTTGAGCATGTTGTCTGTGAGTAAATATAAACTATATTTACATCAAACATGACTATATCTCTATAGTGACATCAAATTTGTATAGTGGCACTATTCTGGTAATTCCCCGGGAATAGGGAATTAGGGAAAGAATTTATATGTTATTTCTTTAAAACATTGTTTTCGTGGCTTACTGATATTAAAATGTGATTCTAATTGTTTTGAAAATGAAATTACATTGAGAATTTAATTCCCTGAAAGTTTAAATATGAAAAAATAATTCCCAATTTATAAAAATTTACATCCTCAGTAGGTCGAAAAAATATTTGAACAGCAATTACATGTAAATTCTTTCCCCAATTCCCAATTCCCCGGGGGAATTAAAAGAATAGTGCCACGGTGACTCGAATCAGTCATCAGAATAATATTTCATGTTTAACTCCTTAACGTATGGTGGCACAATTTAGAGCAAGAAATGTTTTTTGGGAATTGTTAGGCAAATTAGGCGGCAGTACTTTAGTTTGCTTAATCCCAATCAATGTCTGTTAGTGCTAGACATAATCGAGGATTCGATTCTATTTAATTCGAGCTGATTTTATAAAATCCAAATAACCTGAAAAACGTCTTTTGTCTCTTGTCACATTCTTAATATTTCTTATAGCTTATTAGCTCACTAAGCCGCGACATTTTGTTTCCGATTTCAACACATGGTTATAGTACATAACCAGAGTATAACAATTGTATTCGGATCATTTGACATTGTTTTGATAAATGATATAAACTTTGAGCTAATGGTACCTTAGCTTACCTTTAGCTAATTTGTGTCTGTAGTAGTAAGTATTTAATATGCGTAGCTCAAATATTTTATTTTATTTTATTTCCTTTGCATTTCTGTACTGAGGTTGGAGTATACCCAACTCTTTCGCTGTTCGCTTTTCACGTCCTACCTTATGCACATTGCATAGATTCAATCCAGCCAATGGTACTGACATGGAAGATGGGTCGGCCCTTGAGTTCTGCACTTCGACAGAGGGCATAGTTGACTTCATTTTCATCACAGATCATAATCTGTTGATGAAAAATCCCGTTTGCATCCTGCCGCTATCGGTATTCGATCCTGGTATCTCTAGATAGATTGTTAAAATTAAAATTGGAGGAAATATTATGAAATGTGGCCAAATCGCATTTCTGTTCAGATATTTAAGGACCAGCAAATATCCATAACGAGGCCAATATAACGTACGAATATATCATGTAGCAAATGAATTTGATTCTAAATATCTGTTGGATTTGTCTTAAATATAAGCAAACAATTTATTAAAATTATTTAAACCTTTGTAAAAATTTGACGCAAACATGATAAATTTGTGGATGGATCGTGTTTCTAACTTTAAAGTGGATCAAGTTCATTTAGAGCGCTGCTATCTGAATCAATAATTTGTACAACGTTTTATAAGAGCTTTATAGATTTAGTAGAGAAATAAAAAAATTTCACCGTTACATAATGCGTGCATAAAATTATACTCAGCTGGAGCTCAGTTTGTTGCAACCACAGAGTGAGGAGAGTTGTTTGCTGTTTGCGTGCCAAAATGTATAACAGAAGTCACAATTGCTCTTGTGCTAAATGTAATTGGGTATGTACTACTGAAATCATTTACTGTTTGTATTAAAGTGTCTTCTTGTGTCTAAATTATTTAAATTTCTTAGTCAAACACAGGAGCAAGAAGGAAAATAAAAGCGTATTTTATAGTAAGCTATTGTACCGTATCCGCATGACCTGCGTATTTACCGGTAGCTAGAAACATTTTCCGTCAAGTTTGTGAAGAATTGCCATCTAACATAGAATTAGAGCTAGTATTGAATCCCGATGGCACTCCTCCTTGGGGTACATTTGACGTTTATTTTAGTTCCCGAACATCTGCCCCAATACTAATATGGCACGGAATGAGTAATGACAAATTTCCACAGGTTGCAGATTTGGTAGACGTAATAAAAATCGAACTCGGGATTGATTATTAGATTTTTGAATACGATGATACATCAATTTCGTATGACGATTTGGGATTAAACTTCCACCAGAAGCGTCTCAAATTTGAAGATATTTTTGGAGTTGGTGTGGATCGAATTTAAATTAGTAATCTGATCACATTCGGTACTTGTTTTTAGTTTTGTTTAATGTATTTAGCTATTTTAAAAAAATTATGTTAATAAATGTTATTTCATTGAAACCGGGTATTTTGAAATCATGACCTTGCCTGCAACGCTTTATAAAACAAACCGACAACCCGTTTAAAAAAATCATACAGTAAATATAAATATTTATATGTAATCTAATATGAAGTGGCTTTTAATTTACTTTAATCATATTAATGAACGAAATTATTGTTATCTTTGCAAAGATAATAAATTCGCATTTGTATTAAATAAACGCGTGAAATGTAATCAGTACGCAAATTGATTTTGCTGTGAAAGGTTGTGCGCTTGCAAATCGATCAATAAAATAAAATAAAAATAACAGTGTGTGGTGAATATATGAAATAGTAGTGATTTAGGCGAACTAAAAATATTTTCCCCTCAATAATTGGTATTTTCTTATTTGAATCGTATACGAATTTCTTACATTGTGTGCGAGTGTGCGACAGTGCACATCAGACAACACTCAAATCCGGAAGGAAATTTAAGATGGCTGAAGACACCTGACGAGGTTTTGCGCACGGAGGGACGGTCACAATCACAAATCAAAATATTATTTTTAGTTATAAATTACGTTTCTTACAATTTTGACGCGTTGAATTGCGATTAATTAAAAAAAGTTGTTGGTGTTCTATTTACCCAGTGGTTTACTAGTGTGAAATATTTTCATAAAATGTGTTAAGTGTACTTATAAAATTTAAGAAAATATACATTTTTTTAAATTACAAAAATTAATTAATATACAGTGCGTGAAGTGGTAAAATATAAAATACAATATTTATAAGTGTAAATGTGTGAGAATGGCAGATTCTAATTGGAAAAAACGTCTTGGGATTAACCTAAATTACAGCTCGGGCGAAGAGGATGAAGATACAAAGTGAGAATCTTGAATTAAATTTATAAAATTTTTCATTTTTTCTTAAGAAAATAGGTTTTGATATGTATGTGGTGTGCAAGTGTGTAATGTTGTAATTATTTAGAAGTACAAAATTTCTTATCGTCGGCGTTTCAAGTTTTTTGTACCTTATCAGCGATTTTTTTGTTTTTTATTGCGAATTGTTGTTCTTGTGCAAATCTAAAGTAAAACTTCTTGAGAAAAGAATGTGTAGTGTAAAAAGGAAAGTAGTTCAACTGTACAATTGATTTGAGGTGGTGTTATTCAGAATTTTTTTTTGATTTTTTATTCCTGTTTCCAAGCGAAACATTTCTCTGTATCATGTGTAGCCGATCTATAAAACTTCTATGGAATGATTATAGCCTTAGGACTTCCAGCTGTCCCTTCGGTCAGTAAATGGTTGAATAACATTTTCATTTCTCTTTTTCTTTTCAAATCCCATAGATTTGTGGTCCAAGGCAAACAACTACTGATAGCTGATGGGCGATCGAGTAGCGTCCTTTAAAAAAAAATGCTTATTTAGTTTTAAAGATATAAAATTATGAAGCAGGAGAAATTGTAAGAATTATTGATAAATTCTGAATTTTCAATGAAGTATGATTGTAAAAAAACTACTTAACTGTTTCTGTTCTTTCTTTAGTTCTGAAAAAGCTTTTGGAACCCGTGGTTTAGTAGTGCCTCAAATAGCGAAATAAGACTAGTGTGTTTATTTGTCAAGGGAATCCGGAATGTAACCTGGTTCTTAACCACACATTGAACCACTTTCCGAAGGTTCATGCCTACCCTCTCCACGCCATTACCTATTAAGACTGAGCAGAGCACCAATGTCCTTTCGTTCGCAACATTCCGGGATGTACACATTGCGTAATAGCCCAATCTAAGCGACCCAAACACGTATCTATTTAAAAAAAATTCAGGTTGTCACTTGATAAATTTATCCTAATCTGTAATACTTCAAGTAAATTGAGGAATAAAATAAAATAGATTGCTAGCTTTTCAATGGTTGGTTCACGAGAGTAGACCGGTTCACAATATTCTTAGCTGTGTGTAATGTCCTCGTTGCTTTACTTCATAAATTCCATCTTTTGGACAATCATATTAGTTTGTTAAATGACTAAATGCCGAAATGAAGTTCTCAAGCTCCTCATTGGCTTCGACGATGGACAGGAAATCCGCTTCTCAAATTTTTGGAGAGTGGATATACGTGAACATTACGCATTGCAATGCTATCTATAAAAGTTATAGAATTATTATAGTGGTTTCGACATAGAACTATATACTCATAGAACTATATACTATTGAATGAATGTAAAGTTTTTTCCCATATAAAATTTGCACAGTCAGAGCAGGATGGTTATATAAAAATTGCATATAGCGGTCTCATATGTCAAAAGAAAAGCCAACCAAATCAGCTGTTTGTTTTTGTACGCAGGGACGACTTAATTTTGTGTTTTTAAAATTATTAATTAAAATACATTTAAAATAATAAAAACATTAGAAAATAGTTAGTGGTTTAAGTATGTAGTAATGCATTATTTGATAATAAAAATTACAAACTTTAAAGCAAAATGAAGTGTATTGTGAAAAGTTACAAAACTACGCCTAAAAAACTTAAGTTCACTACGCCTAAATTCAATCTTACCATCAGTAAGTTTACCAAGTATTTTTATGAAATAAAATGTAAATTATGTTAAGAAGATAGTGATTTGTGATAAAATTATCCTTAATTTAAGTTATAAATCAGAAAAATCTAAGAAACGAATTTTGGTTGTTGTTGGGCTTTTTTTTTTTGTAAACATATTGTTATATTACCAGTGTCGCATTTTTCTTATTACTTCGTACAAATTACTACGTGTTTTTCTTTTCATAATTACTTTGTATTTTGGAATACTATAAGTACAATTTTTTACTGAAAATAAACACTATTATTGCGTGTACTGTATTGGAATAAAAATAATTTTGGATTTGTGTAGTTTTTAATTTTGGTAGAATAAATTCTAAATACGGCCCGTTGATTTATATGCTTTCTCTTTTACCTTCCGAATTTGTGACGCTTGGCAAATGTTTATATTCATTCTACAAAATCTAATTCTACGGGTTTCGATTAGTTAACGTTTTTAACGGTTGTATCAATAACTTATATTTAAGCTCAAATTCTAGGAATAGAAATTAGTCGCATCTGATACGATTATTTGGTAAGTTCAAGTCTCATATGACTTGCAATAGATGAATCAAGTATTGATCAGAGATGCAGACTCTATATTTAGTCCTTACAATATTTGAGTAATCGATTAGTTGAACCCATCTCTTTTCAAAGCATTTAAGATACTGGTTTACCTTTAACTAAAATCGAGCCGTCTGTCCTAAAAGCTTCATTCTTGTTGAGGTATATTATTATTATAAATACATTATGCCACTTGGGCTAGTTCCAATTATTTGCTTTCTATCGCTACCCGATCTCTCATCTCCTCGATCCGATTTTTCCTAAACGAAACAGCTGTGCCTTTTTCACAAAAACTTAAGAGACTTGGTTTTGTCAATTCCAATTGATTCAATAAATAAGAGAAAAGATAACAATGTACCGATGCATCCGTATTCATGTCTTTTACTTATGATGTCGAAATGTGTACTGAACATTGTTGCAGAAGGGGAAATCGGGGTGCAGTGTTTGGAGCCACAAGAATGTGGTTCGTGACATTCTTAAATTCCAGGAATAAATTAGTTGAATATTTTAACATTTAAAGTAAAAATATTAGAACGAAATATCCTCCTCATTTTCATAGAGAGTCGAAGGAAGATAGTCAACGAAGTGTTCCAAATAACATCCCAACTTTACTCATTTCAATAATTATCTACGAACTTTGAAAACGGGGAAAAATGATGAAAAAACCCAAACCACCTTTGAAATGGTGATGGTACACTCGTGATGAGAAAGACCGATTTGGTTTTTTCATAAGTTAGAACTTTGAATGCATCCTTATCCTGTAGTATTAGAGATCCTAAGTAATTCAGTTGTTGCTTTGTTCGAAAAAATCTGAGAACATCTAAAGCTAGACATGGGCATACTTAGCATGAAGTATTTTATAAGTCACCAGGCTAGCAGCTGCACTGCGTTGTAAACACCTTATTTTAACTTACGTTAGTCTTTAGAGTCTTGGTTTTATGTTTGATGAGACTATCGTTGGATAATCACATCAATGCTGTTATTTCTAGGGTCTGAGCTGTTTTGCGAAAGCTTTTCCATGTCGTATTTTACATAAGTATGGTCCGAAGTATTTCCGGGCATTGCCATGGGTTATCATGGTAGATCAAATCTTTGTTTTAATGCCTGTATTAGATTTATTTACTACTTCAAGTTGTTTGAATACGTTTCCAGACCAGCTTTCGAGTTTTACTGCTCACGTTGACCTTAACTACGTGGTATTCATCAGCGTGTCACGTTTATCTCTGGGATGCAATTATTTTTATTAAAATAAAGTTTTTTCATCGTAAGTGCGGTTTACTTTGCCATGAATGAAAAGCATTTGGCCCCTTCACGCAATTTAATTCAATGTTGTTGTTACCGGTGGAGTCATTTGGTTGTCTAATTGTTATTCTTTCTTTCTTTTGTTTATGTTTAATTAAACTAAAATAAATAAATATGTATTATTTCTTTGCACATGTTCCAAATACATTGAAAATAAGACCTTGGTCTTACTTAATGCGTTTTAAAATAAATAAAACAAATAATTTGTTACTGCGGTGTGCACTACGAGGCCGGAAATGGTAAATACATAAGCCTCTTCTAATATGCCTTTTATCTACTTTGAGTTGAGGTATTCATAATTTAAGCTTGTTGTTAAAGTTGGTTGGATAACCAATTTTTGAATGTAAATTACTTGTAGTTGTTGCTTTAACCAAATATCATTAAAAATTCAATGCACTATACATCTGATGACATTTTTAGTTCTCTAAAACGAAATACCCTGAATAACTTAACACGCAAACTTAATATTGGAAGGGTCAATTTTTGAGATTAAAATTATATGCGTAGATTGACCTCTGTGGGTCATGTGCTATATCATTTGACAGTTTACATTTCAATGTAGCGTGCAATGTTATGTGGTTTACTAAAATATGCCACTTGGTCACTATACATTGGAAATTACTTTTTATTCGAACAATTGAGCAGTTAGGACAATTGAACTGTTGGCCTCCAACTTCCATACAGCAAAACAAACGTTTTTCGAAGTCTCGTCGAACTTACTAAATTGTTCGCCAGTTATTTTAGACATTCATCGATAATTTTATTTTTAAGGCGTCTAATGATTGAAGTTCACTGATCTACACAACTGATTGTGAAATGATTGAATTCAGATGATCGAGCGGGCCACTCAAATGAGAAGTTCTATATGGTTGAAATTTTTGTTCATTCTCGAATCTCGATCATAATTTCATTACCCTCCAGTATATCCATTATTGATTTTGACAATCTCAATTTCGAATATGAGTGCTGACAAATCCATTCAAATAAAATATGCTTCTATCAGAGAAACAAATTTAACGTGACATATTATTATGTTTCCGAATTGCCTTGTATATCTCCTCACAAAAAGTCACACGACGCCGATAATTCACATCGTTCAATGAACGTCCTCGAGAATATTGGTAGAGATGCAAAGTTGAATCATGCAAGATTCCGGCACTTTTGTTCGAGAAATTTGTGATTCATGACTCAATTGCGAATACTATTTTGTGTTCCATTGACTTTTTAGAAACCCTAAAATTTACTACTTAATAGTAGCCAGAAAAATACAGAAGGTTGTGAATTAATTAATACAAAAGGTTGTGCTCTAAATAAAACAGTCAGATTAATTATGGTTCTATTTCGTTTTATTAATTTTCCTCTGATTCTCCGATTTTACAGATATCAAATAAAAACAGATCAAATGTTTGTGATCTGAAATTGTTAAATTATTTCATGAATACATTGAGGCCTCGTTAGGATGCAGTAATTTGCCCGTTGAGATTCTTGCTGACCACAAATTGACGAGCTAATCGAATTAACTGTTAATACTGTCAAGCGATTACTACTAACCCACCGAAAGAATTAATAAGTTAAACTGAATCATTTGTGGTTAAATTGTAGAGCTAGGTACTCCACTCGAGGTATATGGTTAGATTCCTGATATAACTTCGAACAGAGGCATATAGAAATATAGACTCTGTTGGAGTGCAGAACTTATTGAACGTGTCGTTTTAGTACTTTTGTTGCTGATTGTTCTACGTAAATCGGACCTGTTTGAATGTTTGAAAATATTTGATCCGGCGAATGTTTCAAAAATTTGGTACTTGGCAAGATTTCAAAAATCAATATGATTTGAAAAATTTGAACAATCGTTATTTAAGAAGTTTATTTAGGTCGGCTTAGAACAAAGAACGCTAATAATACTTGGTGATCGAGCGTTTATATGCGGCAATTAATTAAGGCAGTTACATGGCTGTTCGAACGTCGAATCAAATTTCATTAGAATCATGATTCACTTTTTCTATTAAAAAGCACATAAATTTTCATATATTTCGTCAATTTGCAATGTGCCCGCAATATGGTACTACTGGGTACACGTGAGAGAGTTTGAGGATTTTTATTCTTTTTCGTGGGCTTATATGGTTTGTCCAAGTGTGTATGGGTAAGTGTAGCCGATTTGAAAGATCAGACCATTTCCATTCAAAATATATATGAGATACTGCACTGCAAAAAACATTGATCTCGCCCGGTTGCGCTTAAGATTTGAGTTTGCATTATCGAGGGGAAAGTTCAAAAGATGTTATTGCCGCGAGCACTTTCAATTTATTCACTGACTTTATTTGAGGATAATCGTTTTCAAGTCATTTTTTTAGAAATTTATGTCCATCGTGGTTTTTTAAGCAACTTCTCTACTAGATGAATCGGATACTGCACCAATTGGGGGTTATTGTGACTTTGAAGTTTCCGCAAATTTGAATTTTACTTTGAGATTGATGACTTCCACTATCGGTATCGTCCACTGTCTGAATTGTAAGGGTTTCGATAGGCCAAGAATAAATAACCTGTCAGTTTCTTACTAAATTGCTTCCTTATAAGAAAATTGACTGGTATGATGATTGTTTTGTTATAGTCTGTTCTCATTGTAGTTCCTAGCTAAGTAGGACTTTTGTTTGTTTCCTAAGAGTTTAAATATGCATGGACGCAGAGCTGAGTTAAGTTCTTTTATCATTTTATTGGTGCTTTCCGCGTTTTGTGGCCATTCGTACTATATGATTTGAAATGTATCCCAAAGACACACATACAACTAAAATTTGATTAAACTTAAATCAGTTGTTTGGTTAGAAAGTTGTAAGGCTATATATGAATACCCTCTTAATAAGTCAGCCTTGGTAAATTAAGAAAACAGGTCCAGAATTAAATTAAATAAAATTCCGTTTAAACACAATAATTTTAGAAAATATTGACATTGTAATGTAACAACCGCATTAGGTTTGCCACAGAAAGTCCGGTTTGCTTCTAATTAATATTAAATTCCCAAACCGCACCTCGTAAGTGTGAGATTATGATCTATATATTTGCTTCTAATTAATTTCCAGAAACTCTCACTACGATAAATTAAAAATTTTCAAGGAGTTTAACATTCAAAACTAAAATTTTTATTTGTTGATTTATTTTTTAAAATAATTTGATACAATCGCTTTTAATAAAGTATTTATCCTCCAATATAAAGTCTCGCACGTTAAGAATCACATCGCAAGCGCATCCATATAAATTTCAAATACTCATCAAACCTAATTTATAACGTATTCTAATCGAAATTCCTAAACGCAAATAAACAGTTATATTTCGTCACATCCAAACACACGTAAAAAATATTTACATAAAAATCAATCAGACATTGAAATTTCTTTTAACCTACTTTTATCACGGATTACATCGTACATTCATATAAAACGAAATCGTTTAAAAATCGTGTGTATGTGAGGTATCGACTGTACATCTTTTATTACATGCGTATATAGATGAAATGAAAATCAGCTGTTATTACGTGGCCTAATAATATGGTGCGGCGTATACCTTTCATAATTATACCACGTTGGACACGCGGCATTCCCAAGATAATATACCCCTTTACTTATATGGTGATTTATTTGAGCAAAACCCCCAAATCGGTAAATCGCGCGTTCTCTATAAGTATTCAAGTTTTAATTTATACGACAGCTTTATTGCCAATTTTAGGGTTTACATAACATTCAATTATAACTATTTGCGAACACAAAGACGTACAAATCAAACAAAAAATATTAGATAAGTGAATAGATTTTTTTTTTTCGTATACAACAGACGCGAAATAAACTAACTCGTATTAAACATAAAGCAACTATCAAGCTGTTGGATTTATACGGTGCTTGAACACGCAAATTTTGTATGTATTATACAATTCGTGATGGTTTCGATATAAATATTAGTGATGTACGTTATGTCGCGTTGACTAGAGGAAGTGAGAACACCGAAAGAAGCAAATTTTCAGGTGGCCTTCATGGCGACTGACGAGATTTTTATTCGCTTTGGTTAAATATTAAGCTCTCTTGATATGTTTAGCTAAATCGTGAACCTGGATATGATATGATGCTCCAGACATTTAGTGATTGTTTGCATGTGCGGCTGATTTAATTGGTAACGAATTCGAAATGTGAAAAACTGTGTGAGCGCTTTTTTATCCTCAGCTCGATTCTGGTTTTCCTATAGGAAAAGGAATTAGGAAAAACATTTACATAGCGTTTTTGTCAAAAATATCATTTTCTGACCTACTGAGAAATCTGGTTTGATCTAAAATTTTATGATTTAGGAAATATTTTTTCCGTATCGAAATTGGATAGGAAAAACATTCCCAATTTAATATTGTTTTTGAAAAAATTTACACTAACTGTTTACCATTAGTATGCCAGAGAAAAAACTTTTGTATCAAAAATACTATGAAAATATTTTTCCTAATTCCTTTTCCTATATAGGAAAACCAGAATCGAGCTGCAGAAATGAAAAAGGATAATGATATGACACAAGGTTGCGTCAAGATCACCACTTTGTTTAACTGATTTTTGAGTCCATCTTAATTAAGTGGTGGTCAAATTGTTTTAACAGCGGCCTGTTCTGAAAAATAAGCAGGGCGTGAGTACCGCGAGCACGTAAAATATTTTTGATGTTTTTCATAATAAATTTTGAAGCATTATTCATCGTCACATTAATTTACGAAGTGGCATGGAAACCAAAATTTTGGTGTGCAATTTCCATAAACTTTATTAGTTGCTTTCTAATCGACCACCGCAAGTACTTATAAGCACTTAAGGTTTTTGTCTTTGCTAAATTAGCTACTTACAACTGTTCTAGCTTTTGATTATGAGTTGTTGAAAGCAGCTACGATGAATTTGTCCGCTAGGTGATGGTGTACTATATAGTATTTTTCTGTCAAAAATATAAGTCAGATACGCTATCAGATGTATTTTAAATATACAAATCAATTGCTGCGACTTTGCGAGGTGATCAAATAAACTACACATTTGTAGTTTATGTTTTGCTTTTGTCATTTTTTGTGCTTTTTAATCAACCCTTTATCCAACACACATTTTTCGCACTTACAAGTACTTGCGGATTGGGTGGTGGATTGGAAAAAAGTAACTGTTTAAGCAAAATCTCTACCATTCGCAATTGGATGCAGCCAGCCCCTTCAGTTATATCATGATTGAGCAAGAGTCACAAATCTTAACATGCACGTTAAACTTAAGCTGTACAATTTGTAACACGTTTTAAGGGTGAAGGATGAAACACTCGAGTGAAACTAATTTGCACTTCCCACTTTTTCTCTATGTGCCCGATATACGTTTAATAATTGTAGTTTCGTTTTCAGCAATTAGCCGCTTTTAAACCAGTTGTGTGAGCGAATGCGTTACCCCAGTGGCACATTTATAGATTTATCTTTGCACGACAGGTTATTTTAGAGTAGCCTGGTATCAGAGTCAATTTTTAGACGTATTTACGTCAAAATAGAAATTCGTGCATCGAAATTTGTGTTGCTTTGTGGCTTTATTTGGGCATATGAAGTTCGTCACACCTCTAGAGTGATAAGTACGTGCATATTATTATTTTTGTATTACTTAAGTAGAAATAGCATAAAACCAATAATTGTACAGTATTATCAGTTTGATCGCAGTATAACTCTTTGTTCGCCCAATTGCACCATCTGTGTCAAATCAAATAATTCAAATTCATTGCCAGTATATCTACACGTTTTGTTGAATATAAAGGGCGCTTTGATTACATTTTATTTTATCGCCATTCCCAATTGGTTTTTTGTGCCGATCTATGGCAGATTTATCAACCAAACATATATTCGGTGGTGGAAACCGGCTTTCGTTGGTTTGCACTTCCCGCTGCTGAAGCCACACGTCGTTCTGCACACAAATTTTTAACGGCGGTTGAAACGAATGTCATGTTGCGCGGGCTTTAGACCTGATATCGGTTGCTGCAGTTCAGTAAGTAAAAATTCAGTCATGTCATGCCCTTCAATCCTCATGGACTTCGAATCAGCATCTCATTGAATGTTATCTCGTGAAGGTGCACGTTATCTTTACTGGTTAGCTTGAATATTGAATATTCTTTAGAACACCTTGAAATTGTTTATCTTTCTAAAAATTTAGATTAGATTTAAGTTACTTAAGTATGAGTTTCCGTTGAAACGAGCAATCAGATATTATGTATGTATATATACACCTTAAAATTCATTTACCAATAATATGTATAACAACTTCCTAGAAAGATAAAATACAAATATTTATTCAAAATCGGCAAACATTACTGGAAAATTAAATTTTACATTATATATGTTTATCGTTTTATTGTTACATTGTGGCAGAAGGTGAAGGAATTCTGTACCTTTTATAATCGCGGCACTGTTCCCAAACAATACATAAAACGTGACCGAGGAATCCTCATCAATGAAATAATTTTCATGGTGGTTTTATTTTATTTTAAGCACAACATGTTACACGATATCAGAAGTGGGGATAGCAAAAATTAACGTAATATGAAATACAGAGTAATTTAGAAATTTCTTCGAAACCAATACGAAACGGCAGAAGCACGAAAATAATTGAATTGTGTAAATTATCAGCGAGTTAGAAAAATTGAACAGTGGTGCAAATATTTATAATAATATTTATTGCCAAACGATACCTGGGAAGAGTCCTGCGAGGAAACGTCACATCTCAATGTGAAGAATAATGTTTGAATGGAACCATACAAATTTAAAAATTTATTAACACATACAAACTTGAAGTGAAATTACGGACACAATCAGTAGTTTGTTTATGGAAGTTTTCGCCAATCGCGGCAGGCCCTCTAGGAGTTTAAACACCTATAGGAATGCCAGGTGGTCTACTAGAAATATAAGAATAGGCAATAGTTCAGTAAATACAAGGCAAATTTTCTGGAACATTTTCATGCTCTCACGAAAATTCTCAATACGTATTTCTTTACAAAAAAATCTCTTATCGTTAAATGGTAAACTTAAAAATGATTTAACTAACATGACAATAGACGGTATTGTATCTCCGAAATCGGACCCAATCGTAAAACTAAAAGATATGCATTTGCTTAGATCCAGAACCACTAAGTCCTTATTTTAGGCAGGACATTTTTAATTCAAACAATTAATGAAATGTTCGTAATAGAAATAGAAAATACTTTTGGAATTTGCCTGGCGCGAAAGTTTGGGGCATAATGGAATCCAATATGGGGCACGTGGAGGCGAGAGATCCAATGGAGGCTTCACCACCAATTTCAAACAACCGTTGCTCGCGGTAATACTAATTTGGGTTATCGTATGCGAACACCATAAAAAGAAATTATGGAAACCATTTTGACATGCCACGTACCCCTCATCCAGCAGCAGATTAGGTAACCTCAAAAATATGACTGAGGAGGATCGATTAAACTGGCATTCAAAACTCGTATCAATGTTATGCGAACGAAATGATGAACATCGGCAGGAACTTCATAATATTTGTTCTGGGCCATATGGGATATTTCTACTCCAGCTTCTTCTATTATCCGCAATGCTGGCAGTAGTACAATTTATGTGCCATTTAAAATATTGTTTTGAAAATCAATAATTAGGTCGACCATCAAACAAAGTCAATCTTAATCAGCAGACAAATCAGCAACTAAATATTTTGAAGACATAAAGATGATTGTCAATATAGGGGTTATTGCTGCAACGCTATATAAATTTAAAGCTGTATCAGCAAATTCCGTAAATTTTTTCCAAAAAATATTACCGCATAGATCTGCAAGTGGTGGTTGATGCTACAAAAAATTCATTGACTTGTACGGAATTTTAATACACTTCATTTATTGGTTTATTAAATTTAGTGTAAGTATTGGAGACACGGAATAGGAATTTTAAAGGCTTGATTTCGTCGGCTCTTACATTTTACCAAACTAATTTTTATTTTTTATTTTGGTCTAATTTCGATAGTTTGCTCTTCGTCAGCTATTTACTCTATTCTCTTTTGCCTTTCTTTGAATGATTATGACATGAATTAGAAACAAATTAGAAAATTTGTCTGACACATAGATGGTGGCACAAATCTTAAAACCATATGATTTTTAAATTCTACCAACCTTCCAATGAAATTTCACGATAAAATTGTGTTAAAATTCTGTTAAAATTTCATGATATTTCGATTATTAAGTTTACAAGTTACAGTTGTTTTAGTGACGCTACTTTTGTAAATTTCAAAAAAATGGAAAAAAAAAATATTTTGTGTGGTGATAAAATTATGTTTTTTGATGGGGGAAAATGACGTTCAAGCAATGTAGCTTGATAAGTAATATCCGCACTCTGCACCAAAAAAAACAACCATCATCGACTGATATATGCTAAAATTAAACGTGGTCGTACAACCACCGATGATGCACAACGCTCTGGAAGGCCGAAATTAAATGAGACTGTGACTCCAGAAAACTTCAAAAAAAAAACCACGAAATTGTTTTGAAAGATCGTTCGAGATAGCTGACATTGTAAAGATGTCAATGGGTATTGGGTACTACTTCCATCGGGTTTGCTCACAATGGATCAAAAATGACAATGCGTCGATGATTCCGTGCATTGTTTGGAGCTGTTTAAGCGCAATAAAAAAAATTTTTTATGCGGTATGTGACAATGGCTGAAACATGGATCCACCACTATTCGCCAGAGTCAAATCGTCTGAATGGCGAGAGGCGAACCTCGTCCGAAGCGATCAAAAGTACAACCGTCGGCTGAAAAGGTTTATGGCGTCTGTATTTTGGGATGTACATGGTATAATATTCGTTGACTCCTTGAGAAAAGAAAAAGAGATCAAAAGCACATAATATATCGGGTTATTGGTGTGTTTGAAGAAAGAAATCGCCTAAAAACGACCTCAAATGAAGAATAAAAAATGGCTCTTTCACCAGAAGTTCGCAACAATGGCAAAATTGCACAAACTGCACATTGAATTGCTTCCGCATCCACCGTATTCACCAGATTTGGCCCCCAGCGATTATTACTTGTTTGCAGACCTCAAAAAAAGCTCCAGGGAAAGAGATTTGGCTCTAATGACGAAGTGATTGCCGAAACTGAAGCTTATTTTGCAGACAAAGATAAATTGTTCTACAAAACAGGCATCGAAATGTTAGAGAGACGTTGGACTGATTCGTCGGTACTGTCAATACTAAAATTTCCTACAATAATAAAATCAATTAATTAAATTCGCGCAAACATTTTCTTTAGTCATATTATGGCCTACACGCCACAGTTTAGGGAAATGTAAAAATATCCATGGTGAGGTGATTCTCTGCTTATAATCAGAAAAATGTGACATATCACAACAAGTTCGTTGGCTATTTTGCACCTAAATCCATTAAAAGTCCACGCGCCTCATAAAAGACTTTGTCACTTTTATTTTCCTTATAAAATAATATTTATCATTTCTGTGAAAATCTTTTTTTAATTTTTTCGCCAAATTGAAAAAAATTCTCATGAAAATATTTCAACCGAAGTAAATAAATTTTTGTTATATTGCTGTGTTTATATTGGGCCGCTAATTTTCTACTCTGCACGAGTTTTATTGTGTTTTATTGATAAATTGCGTATGTTGTATGAAATCGTAAACATTTTTAGTTGGTTGAAGTTTATATTTCACTTTTTTTTTGTACTAAAAATAAACAGTTTGGGTGTTTAGCGCTTTTAATTATTTCTAAAAAATTTTCTGTCGTTTGGGAGGAGAATATATTTTCATGAAAAACGAATTACGATGGCATAAATAATATGAAATATGTAGCTTGTGCACATTTGTTAACAACCAACAACGCCTCGTTTGATTTGCATTTGAATAAAAAATTAAAAATTTTATGTTGGAAATAAACAAAACTACCAAGTCATCATAATTTGGCATACGATTACCTCACACAATCACATTCAAAGCTGGTTCCAATAATATACTTTTGAAAGTCTTATATTGACTTAGAAAAAAAAAACTTTTACTTTATTTACATCCTGAACGATGAACGTTTCATAAATGTTTGCTTATGAAATGTAATTCAAAGTCATTGGGTGAAATTATCTGAGTTTTGCATCTAATCTCCACACTCGTATATTGTAGTAAATAAGTCACAAGCTGGGGAATTGTGATTTAATCAATTGCTTGACGATTGATAGCAATACAAATTGATTTTAATTGGCGCCTCGATCAAATTTACGATAGAGATGTAGTGCGTAAGCCTGAACTAGAATGAAGTAGTGTTACGTACATACATACACATCCAAAATTAATTTTAATTCATAAAAAAAAATCGTAATCAATTCATTCATGATAATTGGGCATGCGGACGATAAACGAAATGGGCGTTGTCACCGCACCGTACAGGCGATTGATCGAAATTATTTGTGTGTATACTTCAAACGTATACCCAAATATTATTCGTTTGGTTTTTACAAATAATTTTATTAAAACTAGTTTTGATCTGTAATTAGACACCCTAATTAGTAAAAAATGTATAGACTCTCAAGGTCACGAAATTTTTATCGTTTTAAACTATAAAATTTCAAACTGCTTTCACACGAGTTCACATCAGATTTTATATTTATTTAATAACTGCATTACACCACAACATTTTATTGTTATTGTTATTAGAGGTTCGTTTTATATTGGTACTGTAATTCCATATGATCTATAACAAAAAATTAGAATTGCAAATTTAATTTATTCTCTGTCGATCTTCATCGAGAAATAACAATAGAAATTTGTTAATAAACTAAATTTACAATATCAAGTTTGCTTGAGTTTAGTTTATTAACGCGCAAACATGATCAACTGATCTGTTTAGTCGTGATCGTTTATTAAAAAAAAAAAACTTTTGACGTTTTGATATACATACATACAAGATTGAGCAGTGTCTATGATCGATTTATTTGTTTTATACAGATATAGATAGAAATTTGTTTCTTCTTCTTTGGCTTATTGGATGCGAACTTAATTGAACATAAAAATTTATATTTTTGCAATTCGGCAATCGGCCCACAATGTCTATTTTCGGGTTGTTTATAATTAGATTTTTGTGGTTTTCATTTTGATGTCGCGCGCGTGATTAAGGTTTGTGATCGATACCCTTGATGATTTACCACCTAGACTTCGTGTGTCCAACGAAATTTATAAGGTAAAATTTGAATATCAAGTTTGAACTAGTTAGAACTAGTAGCATTATGTAATCAATTTTTAAATACAATATTCAGAAGACGTACGACTATAAATGTTGACTATAAAATTTGGCTAAACGGAAGTGATCTTCCTCAATATCAGGGTCGATCTGATTTTACTAATATTATTATGTAAGATGCTTACGTTAAATTGTTTGTTATATATTATATTATGGAGGTCTGTGCTGACAATCTTAACTGTCATTAAGCCAGTTTTTCATTGAACTGGAGATGATATCTAATTCATGCAACAAGATGATTATATTTTGGTGTTCTGAGTGATCAATTCCTTGTATAGTGTACTAGTTTCCTATATACAGTTGCATATACCAGTACCGTTGCGAAAGTTCCCGTGATGGAAATATGGTATCGTATACCCTCGTTCCTATAAACAAATAGTGAAGAATAATTGGGATTGTTGTTATACAAAATTAGGCTGCAAACAAAAATGCGAAGTCAGACCGTTAAAGTAGTCGGAACAACAAGAAATTTTATTGGTTTATTTAAGATCATAAAATTATTCTTTGAATTAGTACTTAATATGTATATGATTGTACAGTAAGTAAGTTACAGGCAATAATTTTATCGTAGGGAAATAAAAACTTAATAGCCGTGTTTTATTATTCGAGTACTATCCGGCGCCGAATGGGAAATTTCTAATGAAACTGCTGCTATTATTCGCTGGTATCATCGCTATACCATAAAAATGAAAAATAAATGCATCCATAAAACAAACATTTATCACCTGATTGGCATTTATTTTGACATTGTTACAAACAAGAATTCATCTTGCTGTGTTTTAAAGTTTTATTGTAAGATTAAGTAAAATTGGGTGCTCCGGATAAATCTATTGGGTGCTAATAAAAAACACTTTCGAAGGAAAAAAGATTTTTCTTCGATTTACGGGTACGATTTATTATTTCTAGTTTATTCTGTTTCTGGTTAAATTTTTCAATTTTTTGTTTTCTGCCTTTCACTTCGGTTCCGGTTTCATTCTCTGATGAAGATGCATTGCGAAATTTTCGATTCAACTTTAATTAAAGCTTCGCAAATTTATGCATTAATTTTAAAAAAATAGTGCTCAGAGTTCTCTTGATTTCATATTCCCAGCACGGTAACTTGCTCCTTGAATATTTTGAATATTACGTGTATTATGCATCTCACTTATTTGTCACCGAGTTACCGCCGAGTGTCACTTATAGAATATTCAATTTTGGTATTATGATCCTCACTTATGTGGGATTCTCATCTTAAGGAGTAACAGCAAAATTCGCCCGTTTTTGCGTAGTCTGTAGCAAGAACGCTGAAGGTCGTACAGAGGTCCCCGTGGGCTTAAATTGACCGTCATAAAAAATGTGGGTGAGCATAACTCGATTTTTTCAATATTGAGTAAAATTACCCCTACTTGAGGGGTGGAAACCAAAAACCAAAAAGATTATTCATTAAGGGAATATCATTTCCTGCCGTTTTCGGCAATAGGGGTGGTTTCCCCCCACCCAGGGGGTATGTTTCACCCTGAGGATATTTGGAAGACCATTTCTGATGTCACTCTTGCCATAAAATTCCAAGCATTTTTATCAAGAACTTCCCGACTGTTTTCCCATTTCTTTCTTCTGGGGGTGGTTTCCACCCCTAAAGTAGAGGTAAATTGACTCAATATTGAAAAAATCGAGTAATGCTCACCCACATTTTTTATGACGGTCAATTTAAGCTCACGGGGACCTCTGTACGACCTTCCCCGTTCTTGCTACAGACTACGCAACAACGGGCGAAAAAATGGTGTTTGTTGCGGTTACTCTTTTTTGGCAACACGGAAGTGCCATAGAACCATCGCATGGCGGCTATAGTATTACTAAAACAAGAATGTTTGACGGATTTTATACAGGAAAATCAATAAACA
Organism: Nephrotoma appendiculata; assembly: GCA_947310385.1. Classification (NCBI taxonomy): domain Eukaryota; kingdom Metazoa; phylum Arthropoda; class Insecta; order Diptera; family Tipulidae; genus Nephrotoma; species Nephrotoma appendiculata. The sequence goes on along the minus strand of OX371224.1, from coordinate 366,336,140 downwards.
ATCTATGTAATCAATAAACAGTTTTACGCCATTTAAGTCGGTGGATTATAGGCAGAAATTTTGTCACATTACTAGGAAATGAACTGAAATAAAGGTTATATTTATATTTAATAGCCTGGGCAGACTGTGGATTAATGAAACCGATGTGGTAAAACTCGGTCAAGCATTCTACGAAAAAAATTCAATTCTCTTCGACACTGTTAGATGAAATTTTGCTAAATTAATTTTACTAAACTGCAGTCTGTCTAAGCTAAAGAGCCGGATGATCTTGTGTACCAACCCCAAAGACTTTATTTTTTTTCTTCTAAAATTTTTGAAAATTTAAATAGAAGCTCACATCATAAGCTTGATCGAGCCAAATATGCTGTCGATATCTCAACAAGCGTACTGTAAGGGAAACTGTGTGTTGTTGTGAATGGATAACTTAGTGTTATGGTCTAGCGTTAATCAGATGCTAGTTCCCATTTTTGAATAACCTGACGGACTTTTTTGGGGTGAACGTAAAAGCAGTTTTACATTTCGTTGAACAGAGCTTTAAATAGGTGGGAAAGCATATCTTAGTTTCTGCAAAATGTGTCTATGCCAGTTCTTTACGACAACCACTATAACCTAACTTAACCTGTTTGAAAACACATCCTATATCTCATATTCAGAAGCTTAAAATTAGTAGACCTCGCTTCTTGAAGACATTAGTTAAAACAAGCTTGACTTTTAAATTTGAATGAATTAAGTTTAAAGTTAGTTTAAGTTTATTTTATTAAGATTATTTTCCATCAGAATTACTTTTTTCAATTTGATTGAATTTTAAGCCATTTTACGTCGGTTTTTTTGTAGATTGCCCTAATTTTCATTACAGTTTCAATATTTCTTCAGATTTTGAATTTTAAAGTCATATAGCTAGAAAATTGGCGGAATTTAATTTTTGGCCCATTTTATACTGAAATTCTATCTTTAATTTTAAGAGGTAACAATGTTTTTTCTCAAACCGATACGAAACCTTATTGTGGATATAACCGTTTGTATTCCTTAACAACCGGGTACAGAGACAATTGGCTACGCAAAGTTTCAAAAAAATTTCATAATTGCTTTTTATCAATAACTCAACATTGCTTTAACAGACTAAATACATATTACTTTAATTTCGTGGGAAAGTCGCCCAGTTTCGAATTACTTATGGCTTATCATTATTTTTATTTAGCATGCCGATATCACCAACTATTTAAAATGGAAACGAAAGTACCCGCGCAGATTCTGAAATGTTTACAGCATCAACCTAAACGAGATGCTACTCGTCAAGATCATTCTGCCACTACATTCCTTGAAAATTGCTTGTAAAAATTTCAGTCATTTAATTGTCAATTGTTATTTTGCAGACGTTTGCATCAGTGGACGTTGGAGCTTTTATAGAAAACGGAAAAAGTGGAATACCTATAGTTGTGATTAAGGTTTTGCATTTGGTAGAGAGGAATTTGACTGTATCCTAGAATGTACGGGTTCACATTATGGTGATTACCACGGCCAAACTTAACGAATTGCGCAGTTTGAATTGATTGACCAGTCACGCTTAATCATCGGATTGGGCTCGTATGTCATTGTTTTGCATAAGGCTCCCAAGTACTAATTGGACGGGTTAAAGATGTTAGAGTATCGCTTTATATCGACTGAAAAGGAGACTGTAGAAAAATACAACTGAGTTTGCTCAATACCACATACATAGGTATCTACTTGTTTTTACGAGGGTCGATCAATAAGTACCGTGTTAGGTTTGAAAACATAAGTTTTTTAAATGTTTATGGTTTTATTTTTCAACGTAATCTCTTTTTAGGTCAATACATTTTTCACAACGTTTCTGCCATTTCTTTAATCCCTCCAAAAAATATGATTTCTCAAACTGTTCAAAATACACTTCTGGGAATAACCTCTTCGTTTGAGCTGAATTTTTTCCCTCCTAACTATCTTTTCATGTTGGAGAACAGGCGGCGAGTATGGTGTGTGCGGCTGGCCGCGACAATTCCGGATCGAAATTTCAACATTTTCGGCAATTACTGTATCCATCGGCCCGACACCTTTCTCACACCTATCATTTAAAATATTAATTGCCGTTTTGTACGACACGCCTAGGGCCTCTGTTACTTCGCGCACTTTAGTTCGACGAAGAGTGACAACCATGCGTGTACCTTTCCAACGATTTCCTCGGTAACAACGTCTGTCGGGCGGACTGACCGCTCATCATCAAAAACAGTTGTATGACCACGTTTAAATTCGTTGAACCAATATCTCACGTTTGACGTAGATTGTGAGGGTCCCCATAAACATGAAAAGCGAATTACGGATTGCTCTCTTTTCCATTTTATTGAGAACGTGAAACACGAATGATTCAACTTGTTGCCAAATAAAAATTTACCTGTGAACGACTGGTACTGAAATTTAGTATGGTGTCGTTTGGCAGATGACAGTACACGATGGAAATGTTAACTTCCCTCAGCAATGTGTTTTATAAGGGAAAGTTCGAATTTATTTTATATTAATTATATTATCCTTATATAACTGATCGATTTGATTCGGTCAATTATAATTTGCGTTAATCTTTCCCTGAAGCAATAACCACCATGTATCGGGTCATGTATCAGCTATGCACATCTATTGCAACTAGGCTAGATTAACGGGATAGTTTTTATAGTTTCTGTTGCGAGTTATTATTATTGTTATTATTTAGTAAGGAGTCTTTTGTCCGTTATCTGTTGGACTAATGTGCACTTGGCACTTGTGTTAGTAAGAATTATTAGATTTTCGTTGAAGTTATGTTTACTTCAACCCATTACCCTTGGCTTGGGTATACGGACTTAAAGATCTAGTCCGGTGAGTGTAAACGATGTATATGTTTAATTTACTTACCAATGTTGGATTTCCTTTTTAAAACACTTAGACTTTAAATTTAAAATTTTATTTAATAACTAAATACTTGTACAACTTCTGGATAATAACTGGTTCTTGATAATAACTCTCTGACGACAATTAACAACTAACAACTAACTTAATGTAATAATTTCGCGATTTATATAGTATTTGGTTTTCGTTAATAATTAGTTTTAATTTTATAAAAGGCGGGACTGAAAGATCCTTATTTTCTGTAATTCTAATTAAACTTATTTCTGATTGGCTCGATTTTGTGATCTCTATATTTTAATCGGGCCTTCATTTATTACGAGACTATTTATTTTTTATGTAACAATGATATCTTGCATAAGGGTTTCTAGTGGTCTCGTGGATATTTGTTTAAATTCAAATTTTTTGTAGTTAAAATTTCACATCTCGGGATAATGTGTTGACATTATACTCATGTGGTTTAAATCAATTCATGTGTTTATTTTAAGTCAAAATATGTATCTTACTTTTTTATTGTTACAGTATTTATGTTTTGGGATCTTTCTAATGGTTTTTATTGCTATCTTTCATTCTATATAATTTAAAAGTTGTAATACATTTTGTCTGTGTTTTTTATGCATAATATTTGTTGTTGTGTCGAAAATATGTTTCGGTATCTGAATTGAATATTTATTTTTGCTATCTTATGTGCTATATACTTAATTATATAATTTATATGTAATCAATTTCTTATCTTTAATGATTTATGCTATTATTGTATTTTGTGTGACCTGGACGGTGCTTTAACGTGTTTTGTATACGGGACACTGTCCTGGAAACACAACAAATGTCATCTATTTCCAAGCATGGATAGTTATTGATCTCATAGTGCATAAAAGAGTTTAGTAGAGATTTTTTACTTATCGATATGGTTTTTAATTATTTATTTGTAAACGAAATATTTTAATTTGAACTAAAACGACGCCGATTCGAGCCAAAACTGATTAATGCTTTGTCGTTCACGACGATATTTTGATCTAAATTTCTGATTAATAAATTTATGGTTAGGTTATACCAAAATTAGCGTCTGGCATAACACTATTTCGAAAAGGAAATTATAAGTCGAAGAGATAGATCTTGGGCTAATTCTCGGGGCAAAGATTAACCGTTATTCTGTTTTATTTCCCTGCTTCCTCTTGGAATTTGTATTGATAACCTAATACATAACATACAGTTCTGGATCCTGGAAGCAGTGCCATTTGTTGATGTTTCATAAATTTCATGTTCGAAATAAATAAATGATTTTGGATGTTTATTTTAAAAGCGTTACTGAAACAATCGGCCAAGTTCTTAATATGCCAATAGTTCAGCTTAGTATATTGTACTACGAAATCAAACTGGATTAAGTACGAATATGTATTACCTATACTAACAATTACTTCTTATTAATTATAGTATATAACAAATCAACAATACATAACCCGGAAAACACTTCTTTAAGAAGGGCTATATCATTAACGGAAGCCAAAAGTAAACATCACGTACCGCACAAATTTAGCGTTATAACAATTAACATTTAATGCTTTTCAGTCACATACTTTAGGTTTGCTACAAACATCATATTAGTCATACGTGTATTCCTGATTATACATAAATACTTACATACGTTGAAAAAACCACTTTTAAATTTTGTCGCGCGCACTCGCGCAACTCATTTACGTACCAACACAACTAAAATGCGAAGCTATTAATTCATTGAACTCGCGCTTAAAAATGTTTGTAAAAAGAAAAACATCAGCGAACATAAATTTTATATACGCGAGTATTTCACCGTGGATTTCGCGAATTAAGCTAAACAACAGGTATAAACATAAAGTGATGCAACACAAGGTCATGATTAGCACGACGACGACGACAGCTCCGATAATTGTGCGCTATCATCAAAATCGCATGAACTGATACGCGTGTAATAAAATTGAAAGTATTTCTATGTTAGACGCGAGCGATATAGTTGATTGATGACAATTAAATCATAAAAAATGTGTTTCAGCTAAATTCCGCCCATTACCCGATATTAGATTGTGTGCCTGTGTTATATACGCTCGAGCACTCGGGACGACGAAGATAAGAAAAGATGTACATACGAACGACTACGTACTAACCTTAAACACATTAATACAAATTTCAATTGTTGTTTGATTTGTTTATTTATAGATAATACAAAATAAATTTTCAAAATATTTTATTTTTAGTTTGGTTTGGTATAATATAACGAGGGGAATTTTATAATATTCGTGTGGTTTGTATAGTATCTGTCGCGAATCGCAAAAATATTCCAATTATAAAAAAAACCAAATAAATAAATTTTTGTCGTGTAATCCGTAGCCGGATCTCATCGACCGATATGTACGATTCTATCGCATGAAATCCAAATAATGTTAATAACTAAACGTGTTTTAAATTTGGACGGTTGACTGGGTTTAACCATCTCCGCTGACTTATCTATTAAACCATACTTTATTAGAGAAGTAAAAGAAAAATATTACTGATTACGACAAAATGTAAAATAATCGAGTAACGAATCGGTACAGTTGTTATCTAAAATACTTCTTACGTAGTTGTCCGGTTTGTCCGTACAATTATGTGATGATTTACAACTTGATGTTTACAATTTTACACACCCATTTATTTTACATCAGTATCGCACCAAATTTTTTGTTTTGTTTACCTCTATAATCACGGTTTTCCTAGAAGTTGGAAGTAAATCGAAATTATTGGGATCGAAGCCAAAAAATTGTTTATGGCCATCCGATTTTGAGTATAAGGTAAAGACGTAAGAAAATTATTCTTTGGTAGTTGAACACAATGAAGGCCAATAATATATTTCTCATGTCAGTAAACAATGGTGTGTTTTGAAAGAACTGAATTATCAGCGACATAAAAAATACGAGGGTTCTAGGAAACATTTCTATACGTCAGGTTTGTTTTGGCTAATAAACCAAATAGTTAATCGTTATTTGATTACTCGAAATTATTTGTTATAATTACCAAATAGAGAGAATAATTGAATAATGAAGTAGTGATTAGTGTTACTTTAATGTAACGTGAAATTTTGCCTTAAAGATTAAATTATCCTAGTACAGCGCAGCACAAATTACGTGCATCTATCAAATCTTTATACTATGACTGACCCGGTATTAAAAAAAAACGGGGTAAATTTTACCAGACCAATTTAAAGCGTGATGTGAAAATAGTTCTGAATCCATGATGGACCCGCTATAAGTTTCGATCAGATTGTTTGTCCTGTGTGTCCATTTCTTTGCTTAAATCCTATTGAAATTCTACCAATAAAAATAAAAAAAAAACTTCAGGTGAGCAACGCTGATTCTACTCACCTTTTATTTTTGATTATTTTAAAGCACACGTTAAGACGTTATAATCACGCTGCAATAACGAAATAATAAGAGATAGGGAGGACAACTGAAAATATATTTTTCGTGATTAAGCAAATCATGATTTAAATGTTCTCCTAAGGACTATAAGTTTAGAGACGTGAAAGTGTCTCAAGTGTTTTCCAAACACCGATTTATTACAGATTTGTTGACTTATTTGACGCCATCTTAAATAAGTCAGCCAAGTCATTCCAATTCATTGTACCGACTTATTTGTGACGTAATAATAAAAAAGAAAACGCAATTTCTGTTACATCTCGTATATGGACTAAAAAATTCTTGACATGTTGGTTGTTGCCACTAGATTTGAAAATAAACACTGCATGTATTAAATTTAGTCAAGACACATTTTTAGAGGCATTTCTGAGTAGACGTACTTATTCAAATAAGTCTCCTCGCGAGGTGACTTATTTGAATAAGTCGGTATCCACAAATAAGTTAGTGTTTGGAAAACAGCCTTAAAATATAAGCTGGTACTTTCGGAGGGCCGATTTTGGCTAAGGACCTCCAAATTTATGATGTAAATGTTCATTATACATTTGGAGGTCCTTAGCCGAAATTTATAGTAAACTGCCTCAATTCTGTTTATGTAATCTCCATGGTATGGAGACAGCGCTCGAATATTCGTACATCGATGTGATCTCTAAAGTTCAGTCCGGATTGTAAACAACTACCACTTAACCAGATATCCTGCTGATGTTACCTAATAACAATAAGATTGTTTATACAATACACAAGGGGATTGGAAAGCACTCATTTATGAGATAAAGTGATGCTAGTGATTCTTTAATCGTCAGTAAAGGTTTCTATTTTCAGATAAGTATTTTATCATCCGTGTACACAGAGATAACTGAATTCTGAATTGCTATTCTACGGCCGTCCAGTTCGAAAGGCTCTAGTACACTAGATTGAGGTTGTGGTTTATGTTATTAACCTGCAATGGGCTAAAATTCAACATCCAAGTGGTTCTTAAGTGGTTCTTAACCTTCGCTCTGTGTACGGGCGTAAAAAACTACCATAGACCTCCAAAACTGTAAATAAAAAACAAACCCCTTAAGGACCGATTTTTTTTTTAACTACATATCGTATGTCCCGAGATATCTCGGGGTTGGTCCTTAAGGGGCTAATTACTATAAATTATTAAAAATCCATTTAGATGTACCTTCTTCAGTTAGATATACACCAGATAAAAAAAACCGAGTTATAATCGATTGATTTTATTGCATTTTTTATCGTTAGAATTAAACTAAACGCATTTCTGTGTATTGGGGCAAAATATTACCTCACCCATTTCTATATAAGAATCTGTCCAAACAGCGTAAAACAAACTAAAATTATACTGGATTATGAAATTTTTTCGATTTCGTAAAATTCGGTCCGCTTCGATAATTCGTATTATGAAATTTCTTTGCTTTCGTAAAATTCCGAGCTTCGGTGACGAATATCGTATTCACGAAAACAATAGTGTATACTTATAATTTTTTTATTAAAATAAAATAATTTAATTACTTTTTAAAATAAGTTACTCAATTATTTGTAACTTTTTTATTGTGTGTTTTGTAGGTGATTTACCAATGATCGCCAATTTGAGATTTCAATTTCTTTTATGGAAAAAAAATGTTGGTATAGCCAAACATTTTTTAAATTCCCCTCAATATAAAGAGACTGCCCAACGTTTGTGGAGTGAAATTACCAACGAATTAAATTCAGTCGGTCCCCTTGAAAAATGTGTTGGTGGTTGGAAAAAAGTGAGGTTATGTGTAAATAGGTTGGTTTGTATAACTGGAACAGGTAGGTGTCCGTACAAAATAAAAAAAAATAGTCAACTAGAGGAGAGGGTTGATCGGTTGCTCGATATAACTGAAAAGGTGAGGGCCTTAAAGAAAAAACTTTTGAATGTAAAAGCCCTACAGCTTCCATAAATAACGATGTCAACGATTCGATCACCACAGAAGAATTTGATGCGGAAATTCTTCATGAATTAAACCCCATAGAATTTCCGATTGATAATGACAAGTCCCCTGAAAACTCAAGCCACACAACTTTCACCATAAAACCATTACCATCTACAAGCAATAGCCATATACATTCCACAACCCAAAGTTCGTCACATTCCGAAAGCCGCAATAATCTATAGCTAGCCAATCAAAACGCAAACCAAAGGAAACATCAAAAATGATTTTAAAACGCCAAGTTGAAATACAGAAAAAACACTGTGAAAACTTCAAAAAATTTAAAGATAATAGTGAGAAACACAGAAAGGGAATTATCATCGTCCATACGAAAAACATAAAATGATAGATTAACATTCGAAAAAGAAAAATGGATATCAAAACAAAAAATTTTATTAGAAAAAAATATGTTAAAAGTGGAAGAATTAGAATTAAAAAGAAAAGAATTAGAACTAAAGGAAGAAGAGTTAAATAAAAGAAATTAATTTAATTTAATCTTTCAATAAAATTTAATTTTTATACAATTTTTAATAATAATAATGAATCCAAAGTTTATAAACCATATTTTATTGAATCCCGAATCCTATTGGCTTCTCCCGCTAAATTATCCGATATCACTTCTAGCTTGGCATTTGTGTCCATATTATCCTCTGGTTCAATTTCATTCTCGTCTATTGGCACATTATACCTAACAGACAAGTTATGAAGCATGAGCACACATTAATGATTTGCGAGGTTTTCTCAAGCGTATAATCTATTTCCCCTTCAGTGGTTTTGCGGTATGGTGTCATCATCCACGGTTCTAGAGTATACCCGGAATCCCCTAAATAGTTTATAACCACTTAGCATGTAATTGGCATAATGTTATCATAATACTATTTCTTAATAATCAAGACGTGTAACCCCTGCTCTCCAATTTTGTTCCATAACAATCCTATTGTTGCTCGCATTCCATATGACTGAGTCGTGGGAACAGCCTCGTGGGAACGGCAACCAACTGAAGTTATTTCCATTTTCCAGTCGCAAGTGTACACATAAAAACAAATCATTGAATTTATTTTGTTAAATTTATTTATTTATTTATTTATTTATTTAAAGAAATCTATTTTGTAATATACATGTATGATTTCAGATTATTTACAGTTATAGTTAAAATTATATTAAAACAACAAAAAACTTTAAAACAGAATAAAAAAAAAAAATATAAACCAAATTTTGGTTTAAACAATTAAAAATTTAGAAAAAAGTCTTTAAGGATATTTTTAAAGTTGTCCTTTGATAAGTTGAAGTCAAATACATCGTCAATTAAGTTGAAAGATTTAGACATCCTATTAATTGGGTTGTTTTCTCCATAGTTGGTGGAATGGTGTTCAAGTGCTAAAAATTTATGGTTTCTAAATGTTCTGCATGGCACGTGAATTGATATGTTTTCCAAGATGTAAGCTGAATCTACGTGACCAAGCAAAACGTTACCAATAAAAGCTGCTCCCAAGAGAAGTCGTCTATTTTCAAGCGTGCATATTTTGTAATCTGTGCATCTTGTTGTGTATGGAGGTAAGCGAGCCATATTTTCATGGAATGGTAAGTTGTGGTCGTAATCCCAGTCACTTTTCTTTAACAAAAAAATCAGGAACTTCTTTTGAATGCTTTCAATTCTTTTTATGTGTACAGCATAGTATGGATTCCAGACCGTTACAGCGTATTCCAGTTGAGATCGAACATAAGCGAAATAGAGTGAACATAAGGTTTGGATATCCTTAAATTCACCTGTCCATCTTTTAACAAATCCGAACATGGCATTCGCTTTCGCAATACAATTTTCAATATGCCTATTGAAACTGGCGTTTTCGACAAATGTAACACCTAAGTCTATAACCTCATTGACTCTTTGCAGTACTTCGTTGTTGACTTTGTATGAAGTAATTATTGGATTTCGTTTACGATGGAAAGACATGATTTTGCATTTCTTAATATTTAAGTATAGTGAGTTCCGATCACACCACTCACTTAATCTATCTAAGTCTTCTTGAAGTTTCTCCGTATCTAACAATCCATTAATAGTACGAAAAATTTTCACATCATCTGCAAATATGAGCACGTCTGAGTTTTTGATTATCTCGGTTATTCGGTCTATGAAAACAATAAAAATCCAAGGCCCGAGGTGTGATCCTTGGGGAACACCAGATGTAACTTTAATACAGTTTGATTTTTCATTTCCCATTATCACAAATTGGCACCGGTTTGATAGATATGATTTAAACCAATTTATGTAATCGAGAGAAAACCCAAAATTGAATAAACTCTGGAGTGCTTTATGATGACAGATAGAATCAAATGCTTTACTAAAATCCGTGTACGCTACATCAACTTGACGGTGTTTTTCTATCTCGTTAATTAGTTTACTGGTGAATTCAACCAGATTAGTCGATGTGGATCGGCCAGGCATAAACCCATGCTGGTTTATTGATATATGACGTGCAATTGTGGATTTAAAACTGTTGCATAATACTAACTCAAATAATTTTGGAATTGATGATGTAGTTGATATTCCTCTGTAGCATGAGATATCCTCACGTTTACCCGATTTAAAAATTGGAGTAATTTTTGAAATTTTCCATTTTTCAGGAAACACGCCGGTGTTTAAGGAATGATTGAATAGATAACATAATGGAATTGTTAAAATTTCAGCGTACTCCTTCAGAATAGAGGAGGGAATATCGTCAAGACCGCAACCATCTCCAAACCCCCTTAAAGCCGATAAAATGTTGTCCTCAAAAATAATAGGAGGAGTTATTGATGTGTTGTTGTTGCTGGGTTGTTCGTACAATCCACTAGTAACGCTTGGTCTATAGACTGATTGAAAAAACGACGCGAACATGTTAGCTATATCTTTGGCGTTTGAAGAGCAGGTATTGTTGTACGTCATATTTGCAGGGTATCCTTCAATTTCGCGTTTATTCCTAAAGTATTTCCAAAATTGTTTTGGATTTACTTTAATTTTGTCTTGAATTTGATTAAGATACGACCTGTATTTAGATTTGAAATAAATTTCAAATTCATTACTATGTTGTAGAAACGTAGTTTTGTCCGCTTCTAACCCGCTTTTCAACATTTTGGCATACGCTTTCGACTTCCGATTTTTTAAGTTAACTAGTCTATCATCAAACCAATGAGGGTGAGCATTTTGTGGTTTACAGCACATAGGTACATACATTTCGAAGCCTTGAAGCATGATGTCATTAAATTTGTCCACATTTTCGTTTATATCATTGGAATTGAGAGTTATTTGCCAGTTGATGGATTCCAGGTAACTTTGTAGCCCCACACGGTTAGTTTTTTTAAAGTTGTATTTCATTGGTTGTAGGTGTTCTGATCTCGCCATTTTAGTTAAGTCAAATACAATATCCAAAGATTTGTGATTAACATCATTTATGACAAAAGGTAATAGGGATTCAGAAATTTTAAAGGTGTCAATGTCGTTGCTGAAGACAAGATCCAATAATCTATCACGATTATTAGCAATTGTGTTTATTTGGTTCAAATTATAACCAAGCATGGCGTCCACAAATAAAGATTCCGCATCTGTTGTTATATTGCAAGGTAAAATACAGTTTAGTTCTGGGTCCAAGTTCCAAGTTATATTTGGAAGATTAAAATCACCAAGCACAAGAACTAAATCTGACGAGTTTGTTGTATTAATAACTTCATCAATCGCATCGATGCAAGTTGCATAATGATCACTATTTGATTGAGGTGGTATATATGCTGCGTAGATGATTAGATTGGTTTGGTTGATTTTGATTTTTACACCGATCTGTTCGACTCTCGATGGGGCTAAAGTTACTGGAGCATCCAGAGTTTAGAATGTACTGCTATCAGTACGCCACCACCCGATTTCTTTGAACTAGTTTCAGGAGACCGATCGCATCTATAAACAACGTAGTCATGGCCAAAAAATTCGCTGCTCCGTATGTCTGGTTTTAATGAAGTTTCACAAATTACATAAATAAGATAGTTTGATTTTAAAACGAATTTGTAGAATTTAGATGCTTTTGATGCCATTTTGTTTACGTTTTGATAGTAAATTGCACATTTCTCATATACCGATCTTTTTTTGGACTTTATGGGCTGATTTACCTTTTGAGTAATAGTATAAGTTCGAGCTTTCATTAAAAGTGAGTGTAGTCTATCATTGGCCACCGGAGAAAAATATTTAAATGCTTTTGTGTGTCTAGAGATTGCAACTATGGCATGCGGTACACTATCGAACAGCTCAAGAGGTTGAGAATTGGTTCTTATACATATTACATTTGGTGAGGTTAAACCTTGTGCTTCATGGATCGTCAAGACTTTACTGGTTTCTGGTATCTTAAGCTGAGAGATTAATTGTTTATCAGCTCTGGTAAAAGTTAGATAGAAAGCGTTCTCTAACACAGGTAATGATGATAGATTTGGTGGCAGGTTTATAAATTCGGCGGAACATTCCACTGTGTTCATACTAGTGATGTTAGGGTAGTATTCTTTGAGAGCAGAAGTAACATCAGCTGGGCATCGATACGTTACATTCAAGTATTCAGTCTTTGTTACAAAAGCACTTGCATCGGAAAATTTCATATTGACATGATGTAATCTGTCAATATATGGTATTTGATTTTTGTCACCTAGAAGATATATTTTAGAACATTTACTTTTGATAACCACAAGTCCTATATATCCAGCATGCACCATCATGTACTCATCAACAAAAACTGTATCGTAGGTCCGGTTACCATTTATTAGGTATGAGGCAATCGTTTTGTAGTTTAATTTGATGTTATTAAAGTTAGTGTTTTTGTGCTCGCAACGTGATGTTACCTTTAATTTTATATCTGCAAGTCCTTCTTTTGTAGCACATAGAACAAGATCAGTGCCCAGATTATGGTTGTTTATAATCCATGTTGATTTACCACACCCAGGTACACCTTGAATATTTGTAATATCCGGCATCTTTATGTTTGTTTTCAGATAGATATTGTTTAACGAGTTGTAAGTCTGATGATCTAACATAATTACCGTACCCGATGAACAAAAAATGTATCTGTTTGGGGTAATAAATGTGTTTGTGTCTTCACACAGTTGCACCAGATTATTCCCAGTTGCACCAGATTATTTTAACATTACCTTTGTTTACTTTTGGCTGGAGAGTCGTGTTTAACGCCTCTGCAAGTTAAACTTGAGTTTGCGTATCATTTTCATCCAATAACGCTTGTAGCTCGGTGCCTTCAAATGTTTTTGGTCTTCCGGAGAGCTTCTTATCTTCAATGTCGAAATCGCTAATTCTGAAGCGTTTAAACCAATCTTCACAGGTATAGTTTTCGATGGTGCATGTTTGCCGTAGGTCTCCTCAAGCAAATGACGTGCTTCAGCTCCATTTTTTTTTCAAGTTGAAGCAGAAAAGCAAAGCTTCCCGTAAATGCGGTTTGTTTGGCACAAAACTCAACATTTTCATTCTTCACATAACACAACTATCATAAATGACAAGATGTGTCGCTAGCACCATATACGTGTGAAACCCGGAAATTTAGTTGCACATCTGATACTTGCAAACGAGAAATTAGAAGATGGCCGATGGTACTTTTCTTCAACATGTGAATTGCGACGGGTTTTGTCGCGTATAATTTGCATAAATTAGCAAACCAGCATCTCTATGACTGATCGGTTTCTTCGTCGGAAAGGTAAAACAGTTAACGGAGAGTACTACGCTAATCGAAAACAGCGATTAAGTGATGGCCTTAATCTAAAATGACCTATGTTTCGCAAAGAAAATAATTCTTTTAAATCAGGACGCGAACCAGTTCACTCATGCACAATTGCGGTAGCCAAGCTATGCATTCCTATGCAAAACAAAGAATAATTTTTCGTTGCCATATTCATTTAATCGGTAAGCCGGAGTCTATGGGTTTCAAGATTCACTTTTTATATTAATTTGACATCACCAGAATCTTATCGTTTATTCTCTAGGTACACTGGACGTTATTTTTAGATTGAAGAAAATAGGACCGCTTAATCGTTATGTGTTACACTTTTCAGAATTAGATTTTGCTGCTCATCTTTTTCGTTGAACACGATTATCTAGTATAAGATAACTTGCAACATTCAATCCATTTACCATAAATAAACTCAAATAACTAATTTGCGTACACGGTTTAAATTTATTGTTTTGTTTTATCGATCGCTGTTTGGTCTGGATTAATCCGGTAAAAAATTCCCAATATACTGACTTAAGTAGCTGCGGAATTTAACATTTTTAAATATAATTTCATTACTCATTCGACACCGCGAAAAAACTGCCAACATCAAACTAATCGCATCTTATCTTATTCAACACATTCTTTATGTGTTAGTAAAATTAGTACTGTTTACGTAGTATTTTGATAAGAAATTTCGCTTTTTGAATGAGAATCCACGTTTGATAAAAAGTCAAGAATGTGTTTCATCAGTCGATTTGATTGATACTCTGATACTTGTTAGTAATTATTGATCGCAAAAATCTAAAGCGTAGATCATTTAGGGAATCTACTGCTCGTAATTTGTTTGGCCTTCAAGCCATTTCTCCGATTCTGCCAAGAATGGGTTACAGTAAACTTCGTCAAATTATAATTTCTTTTCTATAAGCGAATTTTCTGACGTGTAATATCTGTTTTGGAACAGTAAATGTTGTGTCAATCTTCACTTAATAGCATGATAAAAGTTAATTAAATTTGATATACTGCCGCTTCAAGTGAAGGTTTTTGTGGGAATTCCATAAATCGTATTACCTGCTGCGCTTTCACTCTTTTGCATAACACCCTATCTCTTAAACCGATTCAACCTTGACTTATCGCTTGGAATTTGTGTATCATGTAATGATTCATACTGAATTAGTTGCGTGAAGCACCAATATTATGTAAATTGGAATTACCCCGGGTGCACATTTCGTGCACAGAAAACCGGAAAATTGATCAAATCGCAATATAAGTCCGCTAGCGTTTACGTCATACCATATGATTGCAAAAACACAGCTGAATTAATTGAAACAAAAATATTTTGTCATACTCGTATATGTACATATGATAAGCGGTTCTATTATAGTTTGTAGTTTTGTTGCTTTCGAAAATATACGTAGTAAATAATGTGCTCCGTTGTCTGGTCACATAAGCTGTTAATTTATGTGTATCGCGTGAATCCTCCACGTCATCTGGCCAACAAAAAATTTTATACAAAAACATCAATACGCGATGACAAGACAAATACAGCGTTTCAATTTCAATTATACTTATTTGCTGACAAGTAATATGCAAATTCGAATTTTAATAGTTTTTTAATTTTGTACTTTATTTTTATTGGAATATGTTGTGTTTTGAGAATGAAAAAAATCGTTTTGACGTATTTTTAGTCTGATTATCGTTTCGGTGGAAATTAGATTTAGCGCCGTAGCAATTTAATTCCTAAATATGCAAAATATTTATATAATCAATTCGCTGAAGTGTGAGTACATACAATTGTTTGCTAGTTTTTCGAGACCGAATAAAATCAACTTAAAATTTTTTATATCGTTGTGAAGAGTATTTCATTTAAACGCTGTGTGCACAGATAAGTTGAGTGAGAATAAGTAATATTAACGTAATTTTCCGGGGAAATAACATTCAATTTTGCATAACATGTCTATTTAGTTTTTATTATTGACTTGACAATAAGAATATGTATGTGTTTAGTTTGTTCACCCAATGACACCTAATTTAATTAGATCGTTTAGAAATTCCCATAATATAATTGTGTGCGGTGCAAGAGATGTTTTTAATAGTGCTCAGAAAGCAAACAATAATATATACTAAACTCACAACAATCAGCACAAACTCATCAAAACTTGTATTATTACTACGATAATTTTTCAATCGTAGACTGGAAAATCCAGCGGTTAATCATTGTTGGTGAGAAATATTAGTTCCAGACAACTGCTCATCTTTGGCAGTTTTAAATATTAGCGTGCTATAGAATACAACGACTGAATTCGAAATCAATTTTACACTTGTTTTCTCCGCCAGTTTATTTTCAAAATTCCAATCAGGCTTACGATTTTCGATCTCGTAGTTTTTATAGCAATATGCCAATGCTCAACCTATAACAATTTCCATAAACTATTTATTTTATGAGCGATACTTGGTCAAAATTAAAAGTTTTTGTGGACAGTAGTCGAATTTTGATATCAATAAAGCTTTTCGATTAGTTGAACCCGTAGGTCAGTAATGCGCCTCGCAATCAGAATTCGTGGAACATCCTTTAGGCATCCAAAGACCATCCATTAGACATTCAAATGTAGTTACAGACAGACATTAAAATTAGTTAGGTTCTGACATTTTTCTATCGATATCTTTTGGACCTACAAGTTCTAGAGCAGAAGCAAATTAACCACAGGCCGGCCGGAGATCTTCATCACATTTGATAGAACGAGGAAATAATAGAAGATCTTAAGGTGAAAGAACTGCAGATTGAAGACGCAGAAAAAACCCTTAAACAGCAGAAAATTGAAAATCGAAGCAGAGAGGAGATGTATCAATAAAGCAGCATTCATTGCTACTAAAGAATACCCACTCGAAAGGATGTTCCCAAGTAAAGAAACCATAAATGCATGCAGGCCTAGCAAAGCAAGATCGTGTTCTAGAATAGTATTTGGAGTTGCTGTTTCCAGCCGAACCATTTAATGTTTAGTGTGTGTTTCTAAAGCAGAGTAAATTTTTTGGTCGGGTAAGGTCGTAGGGCAGATAAGTATTGTAGAGTACTAGCTTTGTTATTTGGAGGTACATTCTTCGTTCGATTCTCGGTAGTGTAAAAAAAAGTCATGAGGGTGTGTTTTATCGTGTCTCGTATTTCTCTATCATGATATCTGGAACACTTACATTGTCTCTTTCGGGATTCTAATTTGCGATTCAAATTTCGCGGCTCTCTTTGGCCACTGACATACATTAATTAAAACTTAAATTTGTATTCGGCGACTTGGTTCTTTGCAGCAAGCGTTGATTCAAAATTAGCCCTACTTATTAGGTATTGCCAGCGAACTTAACCAGCGAACACGTAAGAACTTAAGTTGTACTCTGTTTGGACCATTTCGGTTAGTGCATAGTCTATCATGGTTCTTACATGTTCACATTGTGGTTGAGGCTTAGGCATTGCGACATAGAAATAACAACGATCGTTTTCTCATTTTCTAAACACAGAGCCCGATGGTGCTTTAATGGTGGAGCCTTATCCTCAACTTTTTGAAAATTAGCAAGGACAGTTGATAGATTCAATAATAAATATTTACTTATGAATCTACCCTCTCAGTTACTTGCAACATGTTTACAGATTCATATCATGTGAACCGCCCTTACACAAATTTTAATTTTAATCACACCCTAGTCAAATGAGTAGAGTTTATGCTCAATTCTCCGATTGTTGAGCCACGGATAGCTCTCCAGTTTATGCCAAATTTGTCAAAACATGTTTGCTGCTGCGCAGTGGTGTTTTTTCTTCGCTCCTATGGCTTATGGTAGTTGACGAATCATTTGGTATATTACAGATATATGATTCCACTGCTCATAGTTAAGCGGACGATCTTGTTTTAATAGTTTCAGCTAAAAGTGCTGTCTGTGTTATAGTGACGTGGTATTCAAGTTAATGGGCCGATTTTACGCCAATTCCTGTGAGAGACTTCGTTATATTTAGAAGACGCTGAAATGCGAACGTCTTTCCTTTCCTTTATTCTGATTCGCATGTTCGCTTACATTGAGTTTGTTTTGCATTGGGATATGGAATTCTCCTGGCGTGCTAACTGGAGCCAGACTAATTTTAATCAAATTTCGTCAGCCATCGCAAGAAATCGGAAGAATACACTTTAATGAAGTCCGCCCATTGATTTTTTTGAAGACCGGATTGATTTCAATTTTCTCAGATGGCGTATGTTCAATGTCAGGGTTGGGTTTGGCGTTTTTTACCTACCTTTGTTCTTCAAATATCAGGCAATGTTGGTAGCTCCAAGGTTTCAAGCAGAAATTATTGCGGTTATCGGCCTGGATTTGACGCTTTTAATTTTTCTGCCATGAACAAAAACATTATTATGTGCACAAAGCCGTGCTGAATTTGATAAGTAGTCCATTAACCGTTTCAAAACTTGTCAAGGACTCCAAAGATATTTATAATGTTTATATTCGGGCAACATAGTTTACTAGCTGGTTCACTTTGAATCGGAATAATATTTCTAGATGCCGTAAGGCTAATTTTTTTATTTTTGACTTTAATCTGACGTCCACTAGTTATGCTTGGTCATAACTCTCGCTGAACAAAGCTATTTTAGAGAACACTTGTGGACTTGCTCTTTGTGAAAAACGATGACAATGCAATCATTTTGTTTGTTACTGCCCGGCTTAGCCATTGAATTAAAATAGCTTCCTACATATGGTTCAAATATTGGGTGTATAACTTAATTTTTTGAATTTTCTGAGAGATGGCGTAACTAAACATTCTTTTACAAATACACCTACGACATTTTAATGTGTTGTCACTCCACTTTAAAATTTAGTTTGTCATTATTCGTGAAAGCGTAAACAACATATTTTTTAATCCCGTTAAAACATGTCGAATTTCATACCAACAAAACAGCAATTGCGGGATGCATTACTTTTTTGCTTTAATAAAAAAAAAAAAAAAAAACGACAGGTAGTTTTCGTTTGTTTTAAGAAATTTAAGACTGATTTAAACGATTCAAAAGTGGTGATTTTAATGATAGTGACAAAGAACTTTCATGTCAACAAAAAAAAAAACGAAGATGAAGAATTGGAAGCATTATATTGAAAGAAAATTCAGCTCAATCAGAGAAAGAACTTGCAGAATGGTTGGCAATTTTTTGCTTACAAATCACCGAAGATGGCATTTTTTTGTCTCAAATTGTAACTGGCGATGAAAAATGGATTTACTACAATAAGATAATTTATTATGTCGATAATTTAATGTTGGATTACATCGTTCGTCGTAAGAAGTCGGAAATCACTTTGTTACAGTCAGCCGTTTCACATGACCACATAATCCACTTCTGCCTAAACATTTGGAATAAACTGTATACAAAGATTAAAAGTAAACAATACATATTTTCTTTCTTTACGCGTGTATGTAGCTGGCGTTTTCTGTGCATCGTTATACTGATGTCCAATACATGGGCAATTCGTATGTGCTTAGCACTACACTCAAGTACTGAGTGTTGGAACATGCAGCATTTAAAAAAAAATATTTTTATTTTAGTTTTGATAGAGACTTATCACTGCTGATATTATTATACTAGTTCGTGACATTGTATGGAATTTATAATTGTATACAAAGTTTTTTTGTCTGCTATACACATCCATATATTCATTATTCTGTGTACTGAAGAGTTTTTAATTTTAGTATAATTTTCAATTGCATTCGAAATGAAAGTAAACATTTCTCGATTAATTAAAACAAAGCTAATTATTTTTTATTGATAGTGCGGTGTTCAAATAAATTATAGGTTGCCGTCTAGTGCCTCCTCGATATTCGTATAACAACGCGATTTTTCTGTTATCTGGAAATTGGGTAAAATTTCAAATTGATTAGTTTGTGATTGTGGTGCTCCCCTAGGCCATTTTTCAGAGAAACAGTGTTTATCTAGTGTACTACTTTAGTGTTATAGCAGTGTAACTAATTATTATTACAGTTATAAATAGTGTATAGTTTATTGATTTTTTATCTACCCATGCTATAAAAATTGTGGAATTTCTGGGCGGTTTTTTTGTTTGAATAAAGCTCCAAGCAAAGCTACATAATTATAACGTGTAAGTGTGAAATTTGGCCTAGGTAGTGTTACATATTTTATGTGTATAAGTTGTAATAGTGTGCGTCGTCGGAAGTTTATATAAATTTTAGTGTTAGTTAGCGGGATGATAAATATTTGGTGTGGATTTGAAAACGATAAGCGGACGAATTTATGTAAGTTTTTGCGTAAAGTGATTTTATTTCGCATTTACTTGCTGTTTCTCCGTCTTGTATAACGTTGTTTACTATAAAAGATAATTCTTAATCTATTTGGGTATGCAAATTAAAATTAAAACATTAGAAGTTTTTATTGTATGTAAGTATATTGTATGCATAGTGTATACATTTAAACGTGTAAGTGTTTTTTTGGGGTCAAGTGTACTTGATGTGGTGTAGTGTTTTAGGCATTTATGGGTGTTGGTTAGCGTACCGATCGAGATAATTTCTTACAATCTTGCGATTTAAATCGGTTATCTCTTATCATTTTAATTGAACTACATCACTAACGAGGAATCAAGTAATTTTAAAATTTTATTGGATTTTTTAAAACATTAAGCTTTCTCAAGTTGGCCTTAAAGTGATATCAATTAGTATTTTCATTGTTTTTGTGTGTTTAGGTCGAATGTATGTGCGCGTTTACCAAGAAATGCTTTGGTGGATTTTATGCGAAACAAAGAATTTGATTACTGAAAAATTGAATTTTTTCTGTTCGAGTTATTTTACAAATTAATTTTGATTGCCAATTACCTCATGATTAAGTTCTTATGTTACCCAACTTTTAGATGCGTAAATTGAGATGTGTCCCTCGGCTTTACTAAAATGTTTATACACGTTAAGGTCTTGCCTAATTTAATTATAAGGAACAAAAGAAGCAACAAAAATATAGTGGGAAAAAGAGGAAGCTAGAATTAAAAGAGAGCCAGATTAAGATTGTAACAACACTCAATAGCCGTACTTGTATGTACTTGTGAGTAGACGTTCAATGGAATGCAAATTTGTTAGAAGTAAAAAAATAAGAAAAGAAGATTTTTGATTGTGTAAGTAGTGGTAAATATCTAGAAGTACTTTGTGAACCAATGAAATCCGGCTAATATGATTACTTATTCTATATTCTTATTCTAGCAAGTTTTAGAAACGTGCTTCGCAAATTGCCAATAAAACTATATTTACATTCTAATAACAAAAATTAGGGCATGTGGATTGACAGTTTAATGGTCCTTAGATTGGGAGTTTTCTCTTCTGTCGTTCAAAACTAAAACAGAATGATGAAGTAATAATTTTAGCTTGTAGTGTGTAAAGCAAAAACCACTTTACCGGTTTTTACTAACATTAAAATCTCTAAAATTTTTGTTATTTGTATTTCACCTGCAAAATTGGTAATTATGGATTTCATTGATAGTTGATAAGTGAAGAATCCGTTCTTTCTCTACACCAAATATTGGTTTTACACTTATAATTGGTCAGAAGACCCTCGTATTATGGTTTTTGTTTCTTTCAAATTCTTCGGGTCTATCCATTCGACTATCTTCTGCTAATTTGTGTAGAATGTGGAAATTTACGACAATGTTCCTGAATGTGCGTTTTTCGATAAGTATATGTTCTGCGTAATTAGATTTTATGGTGGTGTTAGTGCTTTGGCTGTCAATTTCGTGTACATTTCCATCAAATCTCTGTGGAAATGTACATCCAGTTTGCCCAAACTTGTCACAATTGTGTTATGCGATTTCGGTTTTAATTTATTACGCAAATGGTGATTCGTTTTATATGCAACTACGTATCCATATTTGTGCATAATTCTGGGTAAAATGTTGCCAGTGCAGTGATTGAAATCTATTGTAATGTAATCGCAAAAATAAACAAAAATTTTATGAAATCTTATTTAAAATTCAAATTTCTTTGATAAAATGGATTGAGTAGCCAGAAATCAGAATTTCAATTAGCATTTGCTTGCTTGCTAGCCAATCGAGTATCTATTCCATTGTGTGTTGTATTGTAAAAAGACGGCGTATTTCCCATGAAACAGTAGGTTTTGATTTTTTATCTTGCCAGATGTTGATGGTGCAATTTTATCAATTAAAATCTGGGGAACAAACCCTTCAGCGCACTGCCCCTTAAAATGTTCCAGCTCCATGTTTTCAACCAATTGTTTATAAACAATATATAAACAACAGCTGTATCCAAAAAATAGAACAATATGCGGTGCCACCATTTTTTACTACGTCGGTCAAGTTTATACCTAGCCAAAAGTTGATCAAATTTATCCACAGCATTCTTGTTTGTATTATAATTGATAATTAACGAGAGACAAAAGCAACTGAAATATTATCCCTATTTTTATCCTTTGTACTGTTCCCACCTGATCTGGAGCATGATAATTGGATGAAAGATATACATCCCTATTATCAATCCATTTTGTGGCATTAGTTTTTGGTCTTGTGAGACGCAAAAGATGGTAAAAATTTCCTTGTTTTATTTACAACCCCGCAATCATTAAGTTTGTTTTTCTTTAAATTTTTCAAACAAATAACACTAATAAAATTATTGTCCAAAAACAACATATGTCCTTCTCCACCGAGATCAGCAGTAAGATAATTTACAACTTTTTCTCCAAGTTTTTTTTGTTACTTGATTGTTAATTTTGCCTGTATAGGTATATACCGAATTTGTAGCAGTAGCCAGATTTATCAGCCAACATCCACACCTTATATCCTCTTTTAATTGGATTTTTGGTAAGATATTGTTTGATGCTTCTACGACCTTTACATTTTATCATAGATTCATCAACGCCTACATTTTTACTGAGATGAAAGTTGGTAATGAAATATTTTCTCCTTGTTCAGGAAAGGGCTAACTTTGTGGAGTTTATCGTAATTATAGCTCTGTTTCTAGGTGGCATTAATACATTGTCAGTTAGAGGCGGCATTTAAACCAATTGAAACACACACTAACATACAACTTTTCAAGGTAGGTTAAACTATATCCCACCATGTATAAAACGCTAAGCAAAAGGTGAGACAGTTTTTAATCCACCTAGCCCCGAAGTATTAATTGGGTATGCTCTTCGTAAGAAAAAAGTAAGTTGTAAGTCATGAGCCATAAGTTTTCTAATGGGAATGCGATGTAACTTTAGATTTCTTAACTGCTTTGAAAACCCACAGTTCATATACTTATTTTGAAAATATTTACAAATTTTAAATATTCGTCAATCATTAAAAATTATTTAAAGTTGTTAAATTATTACTTAATTGTTTAAAAACTCTGTTGAATTATAGTCAGTTTAGAAATTTATTTCAATTCTGTTAACGCGGACAAATGTTTTTCCTTCAACTTGGAAAACGGCGAATATTCAAAAGTAGGTCATAAATGATTACCGTTAACTTCAATTTTACAGGCTATCTTGAGGGGCATGGGTTTTTTCGAATTTAATTAGAGTTCGGGTTAGCATAGAAGATAATGTCAATCGATTTCATCGGGTAGCGGAAAGCGATATCAATTGACGTTCATTCTGAGAATTTGTCAATCATTACTTAAAACCGAATCGCTACCGTTATCATTAATTTGGTAATAGATAATCGATTTTACTGAAATGCTACGCACACTGCATGCAGGTATAGTAAAAAAGTTTTGGTATACATATATGTAAATGAGAATTTTAAGTTTCTGTTAATGAACATTACTGATTAACTTTATCCAGAATCGTACAGTTTTCCATTGTATATCGATATAATTTATGCCCAAAATTCTAGATAAATTTTTATTATTGTTTACTACACGCGCCCGCCGAACCCGACCGATTAGGATAATGCGATAAATTATCTGCTTAATTGACTACGTAAACATAAAGTACACAACAACAATCGCACTTTCTCGCAAGTCTCGCGAACTCTTATCAACTTTAAAAATTTTGTAATATTATGTTGTTGTTATGCTAATTAATGTTTATTTATGTAATTGGTTTGTAGTTGTTTGTACAGATACACTTCGTATATCGTCGGTTTTGATGCACCGCTAAAATATAAAATTGCTTGTGTGGTGACAACAGTGGTTTGCCTGTACCTTAAAATTTCTTGCTATGTGTTTTTAAATACAGTTTTACATAATAAATAAACCACGATGAACATCATCGAGAGTGTTTTAGTATTCAGATAGGCGAATTTGTCTTTGGTTAGAGAGCAGCAAATAATTAATTAGTTAGGTGGGACTTGTTTTCGGTATGGTCGCAGAATATAAGTTGAAAATTAATTTGAATAAACCGGAATGTGCTGATTCGTTTTTTCTTTTCTGTTTTTTTTTTTTTTTTGTTGAATTTGACGTAAGCGACAGTTGTTAATATAATTTTGAAGCGGCTAGTTTGTATTTTTTATTTTTGTGTTTCGTTAGAAATTTTTTGATGATATGAAATGAACTAATTTGGTGTATGATTTTGATTAGTGAATATATTGCGAATATATTATAATATATATTGCGTATATGTTGCTTTATGCGGGATGTAACATTACAATTCTAATTGCCTAATGAACTTCTAATTACATGCCGAGGTGTTTTATTGTACTCACTCCTGATTAATAAAATCAGTAATAAATAATAATAAAATTGTCATTTTATGTCGTTTGTGTATGGAATTGGAAGGTAATCAATCAGTTTATTCAGTTTAATAGGCTGGGGTATAAATTATGCTGTGTATCAATATTGTACCACCGCACATATGTAATTAATAAATCATAATCGATTAATCAATCAATTTGTGTTGGTTTTACTAATTCGAGTAGCTGCGTGTTTTTTAAACATTTTTTTTAAATTATGAATCCGTGCCGTACCTCTCTTTCTTATCTTCGGTTGTATAGGTCATAGCGATGCATTTATAAATAAGATTAAGCATTCAGTTTAAAATCATAACTAAATATGAACTCTGCTAATATAGGTGTAATGGATCATAAAATATTTAACATTAATCCTCTCATTTTCTTAAGTACAGTGGAGCCCTCATGTACATTCAAATAGTTTAATACATAATGTCTCCCGTATTATTTTATCTCCATATTTTTTACATATAAATATTGCAGAAAATTATTGCTTTTGTCATCATCACCATTGAAATCGCCTATTTCGATTTCTACACATTGATTTTTTGCTAGTTATCAGTAGCTGCGCTTCTCTCGGATGCTAAGATCTCACTATAAAATCATGTTCACCTTTTGTTATTGTTTCGTTTTAATTCGTGGAGGCTTAGTTAATAAAATTTTAATATTTTTTTTTAGTAAAATAACAACTGGCTGCTTTTTATTATTCCTTTGTTGAACAGTGAACATTATCAAGTTCGACGTGTTTCTCAAGGCAGTTCCTCCGTCCGTTAGATCAAAATCGATAAAAATCTATTCAATTCCAATATAAATGATTCCCCATATTGAACCGCTGAATGAGCACAACTGTGCAATATAAAAACTTTACCGTCAGTGAAAAGTGAATGAAAAGTTACGATGTGATATTTTTTGTTTCCTACCTTGATTTGAAGTGAAAACAGTTTTTTTTATATATATAATACCCGCATCGAGATGCCGACAATTCCGGTGGCCCTTCACGTTTTAATACTGCAAGGATATTAAAAACTGATCCGACCATCCGGTAATACCGAAAATTGGAAATTTTAAACTCATTAGCATCTGGTTTTGAGTATGATATAAGGCTATTTTTTGTCACCCAAATGTGGAATTACTAATAATTCGTGTTAAGGGATACGATGCGGTAAGTAATTTCGCTTGGCGTTCGGCATCATTTTTATTATTATTCAGTTGAACTGAGTCAAGATATTGATCTTTGTTGTATAACAGCCCAGACGGATTGACTGATCGGGATGAGACGTCATTTTGAAAAACATTTTGAAAAGTATAGTATTTACGAGAAAAACTATTATGTACTAAGATTATAAACTAAATTGGCCGCAATATCGAACCAGATCATTTTTCCAAAATTTAACTGGAAATGACGAGCCCCGCAAAAAATGTGTTTCAACAAAAATTTGGCTCTAAACAGCCCAGTCAGATTGATTGAACGGTATGAATCATCATACTTAAGCTTTTTCTACAAATTAGGAGCTCCCAAAGATTTTTGACCGAAATCGATCTAACAGAAGTGGCAGCTTCCAAAGAAGTTTTTTCGGTTTTTGCAAAATATTTTGAATTGTATATACCCCAGATTCGGCCCTTATACAGCCCAGACGGATTGATCGATCAGATTGAAACTTTATACTGAAGCTTT
The DNA here is from genome assembly GCA_947310385.1 of Nephrotoma appendiculata. Taxonomy (NCBI): domain Eukaryota; kingdom Metazoa; phylum Arthropoda; class Insecta; order Diptera; family Tipulidae; genus Nephrotoma; species Nephrotoma appendiculata. The sequence continues at coordinate 366,309,793 of OX371224.1, read as the reverse complement.
TTTCATAAATTTCGAGATTTTCCCAATGATATTTGGCCAAAATCAGTCCACCAGAAGTGGCACCTTCCATAGGAGAATTTTCCATTCTGTGCAAATACATATTCTGAAAAGTAAGAATTTGCGAAAAAAATGATTAAAATAAGATTGTAAATTAAATTTCAAACAAAATTTCTTCAGTTGATATTTTTAATTATATCAAAAATCACGAGTTTTGATAAAACAAATTTATTTCACTGAAATTCGGCACCTCTACGGACTAGGCGGGTTGATTTTTCGGAATAAAACTTCATATTAAAGGTTTTTCCATTAATTGGGAGAGCTCTGCGAAATGTGGTGGAGACTGCGTACTAGATGTGAGAGGTTCCGAGTTTTTCAATTTTTTCAATGAAGATTACATTTTTTTTTCAAGGGGATTAATCTTGTTAGTTTTCTGAATTTTTAGCAGGAATAATGATTTTTGATTATACACGACAATTTTCATCACAAATCCGGTAGGTTCAATTTTTCGCTTTAGAAATTAAGTGTGGTGTATTTGAGATCTATGAACATTTGAGTCGAGTGTTGGCCGCTACAATTACACTCATCCATTTTTTTAATTCGACCCGACCAGGTAGTGCGCTGTCAAAAAATACTATGTGTGCTTGTTTTATTCAACATAAGTAATTTTACTCTGTACAGTGTATTTATTTGTGAACTGTGCATACACCACTAGGTCCCGTACCACCCTGCTGAAAAAATAAACCCATTAATAAAGATCTCAAAAGCAACACAACAAAAATTTCGTATTACGTGGGATAACTGGTAAGGAATAAACCGAAAAATAAAATATATGTTAATTTATGTCTGGGATGCCAGTTGATATACATATTAGCAATTTAAGTAAGTTAATTTATTATGGCGGAGGTAAATAGAAGAGAGTATTAATCCAACGAAATATTTATTAACATCGTTACGCAACCCTCCACCTGGAGCGAAACAAGATGGAGCTCAACGATGTTCTAATCTAAGTGGAATCCACATTTTATTTCAGCGACCAAATCGGGAAGATGCTACATAAAATTCACATTTCGATGAGAATAGTCTTACAAAATAAGTGGACCGGGATGATACCCTTTGAGCATAGAACTAATATAAATTTTTCATTAGAAGCGCCATCTATGTGTCAGTCCAGACTTATAGAGTGACGTAATACTTTCTAACTCTTCCTAGCAGTACTAGATCATAATGCAACCCCTAATGGCATTGAAATGATACATGTCTACTGATTTTTTTTTATTGTTAACTATGCGATCTGTTTTGGGGCTCAAGCCTTACCCTGCTCTTCCGCGTTTATGCTTTTTACGTCCTTACTTTACGCCTTCCGGCCAAGTCGAGGACATACGGGTATAGGATCGTTTGAAGACCATCTGCACATTGCAAGCTCCATGCCAGCCTATACTGGCATGGAAGATGGGTCGGCCCATGGCTTTTGCACACCGATAGATGTGTTACATTTCACCACTGATCGTAATCTGTTGATGCAATTTCACTTTTGCATCCTGCCCCTATCGGGATTCGAACCCGGTACCTCGTATGTGCTCAATACTTCCAAAAAGAAGCGGTAATGTTATATTTCATAGTCATATGACGGTTACTATAACAAATAAGTTCATTTTCATCTAAAACATTGTCTCGTTTTATCAAAATTATAATCTGACAAACAATAAACAACGTGCAATGACGATAACGGTTACCAATAAATTTATAGTAGCATAAGATGAGCGGAATGAATTATATCTCGTAATACTAAGCACATACTTAGCTAGGTGTTCTATACATCGTCTTCCTCCTGTGTGTTAATACGTGGTTTGGTTATCGCCAAAAAAAATTTCGATGTGTAGTCCACGTTATCTTATCTCTGTATACCGCGCAGTTCATTTATTACTTAATATACACAGTCACGTCTAATTATTCACTTAATTATATTTGGAGATAACGTGATACGAATTTTGACTTCCAACAAAATTGTTCGACAATTTATCGATAAAATTTTTGATTGGTTTATCGTGGTATTTAAGCCCCATTGATGCATTTTTGGCGTAAAATTTCGTTACGATTTACCCATGATGTGCACGACGTTACGGATGCCTTTTTATGGATTTACTGTGTATCGTTTTTTGATAACTCAAGAATTCGCAATCGGATTGCTAATTGCATTATATCTGTGAAATAGATTTATATTATTATCATTATCAGTTTTGGATTGAGTCACTGTAATAAATTGTTCAGCAGACTTTGCTTATTTAGGTTGTACATTAGCGGTTGGTTGATAACAAATTGAAATAAGATGCATGATGAAATTAAGTGATTACTAAAATTTTTTGCGTTTTTGCTCTTCGTTTCAGAGTTGAATATCGGCGTAAACCCGGGTCCGAGAATGCAACAAAACCCATATTTCTGGGCATCGATGAGTGTATGAATCGGGACTCATCGACGGATGATATAATATCACAATATGATCAATATGGAAGTACACCACCGCGTACTAGAATCAAGAATAAGAATCGTGACTGGGATCGCAAACAGAAAATGTAAGTTTGTCAATACGGTGTTTTCGGAAGTATTAACTTTAATTTTTCTCTACAGAGAAGCAACACCTAAACCACGCGGCGCTAGTCGTATGGTACGTTCCCGTGTAAATCGCCGCAATACAATGGACTGTGCACTTTTAAATCAAATGTTTATGGAAGACGATGAAACCAAAAAGGCGAACGATAAACGATCAATGCAATTGTTAAGAGAATCGGAACGTGATATGAAAGCATCGGCGAATCTGAATAATACAGCTAATATAGCGGCGGTGAATCGGTATAGTACTGGGCCGCACGAAAGAGCCGATAGTATGCCTGTCAACGTGTTACTGCCAACAAACCCTTTAACAATTTCGACCGTCGTGGAATCGTGTAATCGATTTATGAGCGTATCATCACGTCCGGTCGGATGTCGCATGTCAGCACCGCCCTCTGCCTTTATGTTGCCACAGAGCTCATTTAAAATACCTGAGAGAAAAGAAACAGAGCCCATCCTTCATAATCGGCAGGAATTTCACGAGACTTTTTCAAATCTCATCAAATTGGGGAGTTCCGAGAAACAAGACAAAAATTGTAAACGAGCCCTTTCACGCGAGGAGATATTATGGCAGACCGAGCTTAAAGATTTAATTTGGTTGGAGTTGCAGGCATGGCACGCCGATAGAACGCTCGAGCAACAAGATAAATATTTACTATCGGCACGACAAGTGGTCGGCGAACTGCTGAGAGAGATCATGGAGTATAGATTTAGGCCAAGTTACTATAGAAGCTCGAGTGCTGCGAGTGATGCAGACAGCGGATTTGATTCGCTATATTCAACCCAAGAGAGTAATACTAGTCCTAAAATTAATAACTGTAGCAGTAACACAAATGGTACCAATAATGCTAATGCTGATATGTGTTTGGGATGCCTTTCAATGTATTGCCGCTACTGTCTGAACGAGCAGTCGCGCGCCCTAAAACAAGTCGAAATTTTATTGACACGTCTAGAAGCAGCTGAATCCTTATACCCGTCGACCCAGGCATTCGGTAGCTACTATCCCCTATACAAAAGTGATAGTTTTATCGGCCGGGTTAAGGCGATGTGTCTCTGGTACAATATCACCCGGCATCATCGCCTAAAATTGCTAATATTAGGAAAATTATTGGCCCGTCTCCAGGGAAAACATTTCCAGTGGCCCGTGGTCAACTCAATAAATCCAAATGATTCCACATCTTCATCATCATCGGCACACGACAATGAAGATTCGGGTCGGGATACAAATGATTCGAGTGAAAATAACAACGAACACAAACAGCGGCACGTTAAAGTACAATTTCATATTGAGCACGCTGATTCAGACAATCCTAGTGATAGTACAAGCAGTACTGAATCAGCGAATAATAATTTAAATGAGGACGGGTCTAGTGACACGTCACATCCACCGGAAGGCGAGTACAGTCAACTACTAAATCATGTAAATTTATATAATGTCCAACCATTAGCCGATGCCACCTTTGTTAACGTTAAGCATTCAACCTCGCCGTACCGAAAGTATATCGAAAATGTGCTTAAATCACGTGGATTAGGAAAATCCATGTCGTTTCTGCATCGACTACATAATGTAGTGCTCCGGAAGGCGCACGTTACTCTCGTTATACCGGGGATCGAGGATTTCGAAACCGAAATGGGAGTTTTCGATGAAGATACACCCTATATCGAGGTCCCAATTGGAAAAGAGGAGATCGAAGAACTTAGACGATATGGCGCTTGGAGTCCAGAATCTAAAGCTCTTGGCCTTCCATCATATGTACCAGCTTTCATATTCCTGTCGCTTATCCCTCTTGAAGTGGTACATGAGTTTCTACGTATGAAACTCGAAACGAAGCCGATAAATCCAAATCCATTGAGTTTAGAACAATTAATGAAAGAGTTGAGACAGGGACTAACACTAGCTATAATTCATAGGGAACGTTTTAATCGTCATATATCAACGGCACTCTACGATAAGGAACTCGAAATGGAACAGTACATAACGATTCTGGATGAGTTTGATAACACCGTTAAACAAGTGTTAGAGGTAAGATATTTAATTTCTGCTAGTTGAGTATTTTTTATGTTACCCGTCTTATCTAATCGTACCCCTGTAGATAGCAATTGTAAACATTGGGGAAACTAAAGTGCGACAGTAAACTATCTTTGTGTGTTGTACGACAGTCTAAAATGATTGATGTTCTTCAAGTTCATGCTAAAGGGAGTGATAAAAAAAGTGTTTTTTTAAACTTAGTATTTAATCTGTCACGTGATGTGGATGAAGAAATATCAAGGTCGTGTGAGTTTTAAGAACTACATTTTATTTTTGTAGTCTTTTGGTTTATTTAAAAATCGGGCTTGAAGCCCAAACTTTCTCATTTGTATCAAATTTCATGTTAGAATCCCTCTACTCAAACAATGGGCGGCCCTGGGGCATGGTCAAAGTTCAGAATTTCTACGTTTTTTCACAGGGTTTTGTGAAACTGTTCTTTTGTGAGCAAACAACTCTCTGTCTCTCTCTAGCATTTACATCCCATGAAGGGATTTTGCCGCCCGCACTATGGTCCTCCATCCGTCTCGGTCCATCGCTCTCGTCCTCCAATTTCGACATCCTAATACGAGTATGTCTTGTTCGAAGTCGTCACGCCAGCGCAGTCGGGGTTTTCCTCTACGACGTACTCCGGCTGGTTGTTGATGGAACACTTTGTGAATCATTCGTTGTTGTGGGGACCTTGCAACGTGGCCGAGCCATCTCACTCGAACAGATTTGATGAAGCCGATAATATCGCTACCTCCGAGAAGTTGCTTTATTTCGTGGTTCATACGAATCCGATATTCATTGTTCGCAACTTTAATAGGACCAAAAATTGAACGGATGACCTTCCTTTCGAATGTAGATAATAATCTACAGTCGTTAGAGGCCATGGTCCAGCTCTCGCTTCCGAAAGTCAGCACAGGTCTTATGAGTGCTTTATAAAGTAAAGCAAACAACTGCTTTTAGGAAACCATTCAAATAAATATGAGATATCATCATTGATAAAATTTTCGATAGAAAAACCACATGATGAGATTCCACCAAAGTTCTTGTTACAACTTCTGCTGTGTCCTGCAATTCAAATGTGTTCAGAATATCACATCGGCTAAGGAATTGCCAAGTTAGAATGGTACAAATAACCTGTTATAATGTAATTTCGTTTGTCGAATAGATTTCTAAAATTTGTATTTCGGTTAAACTGAATTCGTGTTTTAGAATCCGAATTCCATTAAATAAGATTGAGTTCTAAATGATAGTTAAAGAAGGTTGAGTTTTAGTTAGCGGAATGGGAATAGGAATGGCCATGCCCATAGCTCCAACTTTCATTCTACCACTCTAATTTGAATAAAACCTGTTAAGAGACCACAGACTAAACCTTATATCGATGCAGAATTGGCCAATGCATTAGCATTCTACATACCAAATTTCATCGGAATTTGGCAAAAAACGAATTTCGAAACTTCATTATGCTCGTCAAATTCTATAGCTTCGACTAAAATTCATGTGAGAATTGATTTTGGCTCGAATCTATGAAGAAATCACCGTTTCAAGAGCTCCATATTATGAGGTCCAATTCAGCTGTTCTGAGACAAATACAAGTATTATATCCAATTACCGGCCTGCCCACACAAGTGTGTGGGTGAGGAAAACGAATCATGTCAAAAATATATTTTTGTATGTGTTTTGAACCAACTTACACATTTGTTTATTCCTTTTAAACGTATTTTCGTCCGAAAAAAAAAATTATAACTATACACACAATTGTGTTGGTTGTACTTCAAATGAAGCGAAATTTTTTAGCAACAACCCCATTACATGGTATGTTTTTTACTCACACATTTGTGTGGATGGAACTTTATTTGAGCCAAATTTTTTTTCTTGGTCGGAAAAGGGATATTGCCCGTTTGTAGAATTGAAACCTTAAAAATGTTCAATTTGGTGTACAGGTTTACTGCCATCTATCGATTAATAGACTAAACTATAACATGTTATTTGTTTGCAAAACACTAAGTTTAAAGCTTTTTATGGTACTAATTAATGGCCCTTCCTACCTCATTTTAGCTGTATCTAGACTACGTTGAACAATGGGTCCTAGTATCAGCACCCGAAAATCATCAAAAATCCGCCTTGGACGAAGAATGGATGTTCACAAAATTGGTGTGCCCGATGATATCGGGTCAACATTCAATCGCAGCTAAAAAATTTTGGTAAGCTCAATGATCATACCGCCAATCTACGAAATTTAACTTATATTTATATATTCCAGTAAAATTTTATCATCTCTACTTCAAAATATTGGAACACGGTTGGTATCTCGTAGCGAGGAGCTAGATTATAAAACGGTTAATTTAGACACGAGTGACGGATCCGGTGATGCCCTAAAATGGGAACTCTTGGCCATTTGTCGCGAAATTCAAGCACTATTTACCGACGAGCGTGAGAAATCGGTTAAAATAATGGGATTCGCTAAGTCATTATGTCGTGATATTGAACAAGTCGATTTCCATCGAGACCACTGCGATTCCGAGGTGTGTGTTGATCCGGAAGAGTTTGTTTGTCCAGCGGTAAAAGAGGCGGTTCGACTACTAAAACAGGAAACGTTAGTGGTCCGCGAGAAACTAACAAAAATAATCCAACGTGTACAAGAACGTTGTGATGTTAAGTACATGGCTGATATGGATGAAACGGATCGGTCCTCTGTAATTTCACGAGCTCGAGAAATTTTACATCAAGGCTATAAATTTGGATTTGAATACCATCGTGATGTTGGCCGCTTGTTTGAAACGAAAATCGCCTCATGTAAGGATCAAGTGTGTGAGCTTAATCTATCGATGGGGGTTGTTACGTTCGCCAAAATGTGGATGAAATTTGTTGTCGAACGATGTGAGCGAGGTCGAGGTGTTCGACCGCGATGGGCCAACCAAGGTCTAGAATTTTTAATAAACGCATGCGACCCACATAACACAAAACATTTGACTGATAAACAATTTGATGAGTTGACCACCATGATGGATGCGTGTATTAGTCACGTGATTGGTAGTAAAACAGAACCGGAGCGTATTCGACCATCTCCTAGATCGAGACGTTCATCACCAGCACCACCTAATCGATCCCGAACACCAACCAGAGCAGCTCTTCCAAATCCATTCGCATACAATCAAAAACCATATACGCAACAGTTAAGTTTGCGTGAGGAGAATTCAGGACTTTCTCCAGTTAGTGCACCCGAATCACCCGATTTACTACGTAAACAGACATCATGTGATAATTCCGTAGTAACGTTAGTCGTACCAAAAATAAATACGTATAGTCCGGCATTGCGACAAATACGAATACGTGATTCAATAAATCGACTCGATATGGAGCTTGAAAGTCGTTTGAGAGAGAAAAATCTGATCGGTCAAGTGAAATCATTGCTGAATTCCGATAAATTTCATTTACGGGCCCGAAGTGTTACGTTCCGGTGGCATCGCGGTATTAAAATCGGTCAAGGACGTTTTGGTAAAGTATACACAGCGGTTAATAACTCTACGGGCGAATTAATGGCGATGAAGGAGATTCCGAATCAGCCAGGAGAGAATCGAGCTATTAGACGCGTCGCTGAAGAATTGAAAATTTTCGAAGGGATTCATCATCGACATTTGGTTAAATACTATGGTGTCGAGATACATCGCGAGGAATTATTAATATTTATGGAATTGTGTTCAGAGGGAACGCTCGAGAGTTTGGTCGAATTGTCAGGTGGTTTATATGAAGGGCTGACGAGACGATTTACGGCTCAACTGTTAAGCGCCGCAGCTGAACTACATAAGCACGGGGTTGTTCATCAAGATATTAAGACAGCGAATATATTTTTGACGAATGGCGGAAATTGCTTGAAATTAGGTGATTTTGGATCGGCCGTTAAAATACAGCAGCATGCGACTCTACCTGGAGAACTGCAAGGATATGTCGGTACACAGGCGTATATGGCACCGGAGGTATTTACCAAAACGAATACTGAGGGACATGGTCGCATGGCAGATATTTGGTCGATTGGATGTTGTGTTGTTGAAATGGCATCGGGCAAGCGGCCTTGGGCCCAATTTGATTCAAACTTTCAAATTATGTTCAAGGTTGGAATGGGCGAAACACCAGAGGTTCCGGATTCCCTGTCACAAGAGGGTCATGAATTATTGGAACATTGCTTCCAGCACGACCCAAAAGATCGGTGGAGTGCGCAACAGCTTCTCCATCATAATTTTTGTAAAGTTGTAAGTATATTGCAATTTTAAAACGATTTTTGGCATGCTAACCATTTTCTCGTTTCGAATAGGTCGAAATAGACTGCGCCTGTAATGAGGAGAAAGAGTTGCGCCGCTCTTTCCGGAAAGGTTCGACAAAACCATCAGCAAAACCCTAATTAAGGATCTACATTGCAGTGTTTAGGAGTTTTTTTTTATACTTAAATAGAAACATTACTTAGGAGGAGCTACGAACCGGTGACAATAGTTTTCATGCATTTCTACAATGACACGCGCGTACTTAACATTGATTATGTAACCCGGCCTAATATCCTCAAACCATAAACAATTTTTTATCCAATCACCTAATTACTTTGTTGTAGTATTATTACCCTTTTCGGTTTTTATTTTATTTTATTATGATTTATCGTTAATTTTTAGTTGTTGAGTTGTTTTAAGTTTTAAACAGATACAAGCGTCATGAGTATAATTGTATTTTTTATTAATTATACATAAATAAATAATGTTTATGAAAATGTGAATATTTATATAAATTAGTGGATCGGAAACCGAGCTTATTTAGGGAGGAGATATCAATGCCTATAGTAGTCTATGGGATCAAAAAACTAATGAGAACAAACTAGGTAAAATAATAGCAGAAATAATAATTAAAATCACCATGATCCTATTAAAACCCGAAAAACAGTAGACAAAATTTAAGATCGCATACATCAGCAATAGACATCATCCTATGCACTACCGATATATACAATAAACGCGAATGGGACTGCAACGAGGATAACATAGGATCTGACCATCTGCCAATTATAATAAAAGTAAACGTAAACAAATACATAAAAAAGGAAAACACCAATTGGAAAAATGTAATAAAAGAAATATCAGAAAGATCTAAAGGAAAGTCTAAACAAAATAGATCTGAAATTAAACCCAAACAAATGCTCTTTCATGATTACTTAAGAACAAACCTACGAATTTTCAACCGATCCTCAACAACATAACCATCAATAACCAACCAACAATAAGCAATAAAATATCACTACTGCCACATTATAAAATAATTGAAAAAGAAATAACGCAACAAATTTATTAAAAACAATAACATCAAAAATGGTGGAGCACACCCACACCTAGTTGCCAATGTATATAAAGCTATAATACAAACGAGAACAAAATATGCAGATATAGTAACACCCACAAACATAAAAAACAGCACATACAAATAAAACAAAAAATAATAAACCAAAACCTGCGTATCTGCACAGGCATACTAAAAACTACACCAATCCCCACCTTACTGGCGGAAACAGCAACACTACCGGCAGAACTCGATGATAAGGCCACAACACTAAAATCACCAAACATCTACGAAAGAATAGTGATATCGGAAAAAGAATAAAAAGCAACTCCTCTATAAAAAAAACTGTCAAACCTATATCTTTCTGATTTTCTGAGTGAAATAGAACAACCACAAAGCAGGGTTATGGAAAAACCGAAAACATTTTAGTTCAGGAAGTATTAACAAAAGATACCCTAAACGAAATCATTGCAAGATCACACCACAACGAAATACGGAACAAATACAAGGAATTTGTATTAATATATACAGATGGGTCACTAACAAGAGAACAAGGAAGAATTGAAATTTATTTCAAAAAGTCAGAAATAGAGATAAAATTACAACTAAAAAACCATGCATCAATCAAAACGATAGGAACTTTAGCAATAAAAACCGCAATCGAGAAAGCTATAGCAATGGGTATAGAAGACATGATAATATTCACAGACTCAAAGAGCAGCTGTACCTCAATAAAACGAGCTAACGAAGAGAGAAAACACAAATTTTACGAACAAATTATTGACATGATAAGGGGAAAAAATTTCAAAATAATTATATAATGGATACTGGGACACTTAAGGAATAAAAGAAAATGAGAGAGCAGATAAACTAGCTAAAGAAGCAATAGAAGATCCCAACGAAATAATAAACAACCCAATAACCATAAAGGACTCGTATCAAATAATAAAAGAAACAATAAACAAAGAATGGCAAATAAAATACAACGAAAGGACAACACAGTTGGAAAATACAACAAAACTATCAATATATCACCTCCAACTAAACCATGGTATCATAACTCAAGTCTAAGCGCATACATTATAAGACAAATAAATAGACTGAGATCGGGACACGCTAAAAACAAAAAATTTAAACACCGAATGAAAATAGAAGACAATAACATATGTGAAGTATGCAACACACTGGAAGACAACGAGCACGTAGTAGTAGAAAAATGCACAAAATACGACCAGACGAGAAGTAAATATGCATTATTACTAAAAACCAAATTAATAGATATACTAAAATCAGAGAATGTCAATCATTATAAGATGCTATAGGCGACTACCTAAAGGAAATAGGAAGCAACTTATAATAACAAATCATAAATATAACGAACAACAGACATACAATTCTTCACGGATGATCGGTGTGAAGGGTACACTACAAATTTGACAAGTTAATCATAAGTTTATTCTTATTTTTATTTATAACAGACTGGACAAACTCCGTTGCAATTTAATTTTTTTTGGTATACATTTGGAAACAATTTTGTGTAAGTAGTTTGATTTCAATTTTGAGTTATGATCACCACGAGTAAAGTGAGTAGGAGTTCAATAGGTAATATATTAATATTTTGAAATTAATTAATTCGCAGTTTTAACGATAACGAAAATGATAAAACCAGCAATATAAAATTATAAATAAAAAATCATTTTGTTGGTCAAAAATATCAATTTGTTCCGATAATTGAATTGGTGGGACTGCGTCGGTTGATGACAGAGGTGTAAGAGGATTGTTGATAAAGAACTCACCGCGTAGGTTGATCGATTAACCGTAGACAATATGGGCCGGTGATCACTTAAAATCTTCTTTGACCGTGCCTCGAATTCCAAAAGGAGTTTCGATAGTTCGGTGAACAATTTCGACTAGAGAAGCGCGCCTCTTTCGACTTCCTCTTCGCGAAGAGCGGCACTATTCTGCCTTTTCAAGCACGAATTACTGCCATTATAGAACTCCCAGCTCCAACCGTAATCAAATGAATCCAGCAGTTTCTTAATTTATTTATATTACTGGCGCTACATCCCTTGGAGGGATTTGGCCGCCTCATAAAAAGAAATACTCAGCATTCTTTTGGGAATAACTCGCGTTATATCTCTGAGTAGAACACTAGAAATTCCGTCGATGGTCGGGAATTCACTATTTACACCAACCACAAGTCTCAGACTAGAGCAATTCTGCCTAGAACTCGACGTAATCCATGACAAACACGCTATTTAAATTAAATCAGCCAATTTACAATGGATTTACGTGTCGGAAAACGTGTACGGTAAAGACAATGCAGATGCGGCCAGGCTACTCCGCACAATCGAGGTCGAAACGGCACAATGAACAACAAAACATTAACAATTGAATCAAAGTTCGACTTTCACTATTCAGAATTTACTTTCTGATTCCGAATATTGCGCGCTTCACATTATAAACTAGAGCGCTACTTGAAGGCTGATTTATGTTCGCTATTTTTGGCCTAATGTGAACCATGGAACACAATGTTATGTATGTGTCTATTGTTTATCCTGCCAACGATCAAAAGTTAAACGAAGTACTAAGCCGCCGATTGGACAATTTGAAATTTTACCAAGTCGATTTCGACTTGTACATAGTTAGCCTAATTCCATGGTCCAATGCAGACGGTCCACACCATTGCCACAAGATTTATCCAAATTATATATCACGTTTGGCTTTCTAATCAACAACGACCAATTAAAGAACACAATGTGAACTTAACCATTTGCTAACCTTTTGCAAATATATTTGCATGCGGTCAGGGGTGAGTCAATTAGCGGTTTCTTTTAAAAATGCAAGAATATTAACGAAAGTCAATATTATAGTGTTATTGCTTTATTGGCAAGAGCAAACCTTCCGATTACTTATGGATTACAACTTTGTTCAAGTGTGTTGAAAACTGTCCTTTGAAATAATACTTTATAACACACAAGATGAATGAAAAGAACAAGTCTGTCCGTTCTATTTGACATTCTATTAACTAGTGACCAAATGTCACACTTTATTTAACTTAGTGTTAGTGGTTAATTGTTACAATAAATTGAGGACTGACAATACTAATTACTAGGTTTATAACAAAGTGGCTGCTCTAGGTAGTTTGACTATAACCCATCCTGCGTATGCCAACTTTTCAGTACATTTTCGATGGTCTCGGGCTCTAAATCGCAAATAACTCCAGCAATATTTTGCTTAAGATTCTGAATCATTGTGGATTATCCACATAACTTTGATCTTTCATGCCATCCACAAGAAAAAGTGTAACGACGTTAAATCGCAACTGTCCGTAGGCCAATTGACATCATCAAAACGGCTGAAGATTATATATGTTCTTGGATTGAGTCACACACTTTCAGCTACAGCAGTAATATTTTCAGTTGTATGGACAATACGGGCACGAGGACCGTTTCTGTCGTCCACAAGCATGCCCTGCGCTCCCGAATGTTTCTTCATAAATTCAATATTTTCCAACGTAAATGTGTTCATTTCGAACGGCGGATGTGATGCTGTGTTCTTTTCAATATTTCGAGTGGGAAACAGTGTAAGATTTAAAAAAGAAACCGCTAGATGGCTCACCCTGTATAATTGAAATTCTAAAATAAAATTTGGACTAAAATTTCCTATTAAGATCCATTGCATCCAAATTCCTTTAGAACTTCGACGTTTGTCTTTCAAAGCTTATTACTGAATTTTAAGAACTTTTACTTATCTATCATACCTACTTTTTAAATCGTATCTCCTTACAAAATTTACTTAGTCTGTCCCTACTAGTCAATCCACAGGAGGTTATGTTGCTCTCAGTTTTGACCATTTGCAGTACAGTTAGTGACCAGCGACACTTTAAGGATTATTGCAATGTGTGGATAACTGATAAGTGATAAAATCGTTTTTTACATTTTTATTGAAAAAAATACTTTACAAATGTACTATCGTCTTATCAGCAAATTGACATGTTCGCATATTGGTGTTTGGTTTAATTTTATATATTTTATAATTATACAAAATTATATTTTAAAGGCAGCTAAATTTAATTATATATTATATATTTTAATGTGTTTTGTAAAAATAAAAATTTATATTACTGATATATAATTTTGTTTGGCTGTTGTCATGTTTTATGTATATGATATTTGACGTATATTTACGCCGGAATGTATGCAAAAAATGATTTGTGTTGTAAAACCAGCCCAATATTTTTTTCCGTTACGAAATATGTTTTAGATGGGGAACCCATCGTAATAATATGCAACGTGTCGAATAGTACATAATTTTACTTCGGTACTGGAGGGCGCAGATTATAAAGCTGACAGTGGAGCAGACAACATGGAATTTTTTTTAAAAAATATGTTAGGGTTATGCTCAGATTCGGTTGTGTGGTAAGCTAAAATTACCGGCCCATCGACCTTTTAGAGTCGAGTTTGTAGTGGTGCAACTAGTTCTGCAACTAATGCATACATTATTTATATTAGATATACATATAAGCAAGGAGGTGATTTTAAATCAATTAAAATACTTACCAGGCTCGTTGAAAGGAGGACAAATTTTCGATTTTGTACGACTCATCGGTGAATAATTCGTGAAGTTGGCCATGTTCTTTCGATACTTCTCGCAATCCTAACAAATAGATGTCGATACTATTTCTAAGGTTACAATTAGTGGTTTGTAAAGTGTTTTTTTTTATTTATATAGGTATCAAGCTAAGTGATTAATGATGATATAACATGTGTTATTTATATAAACGATCATCTGAAATATTATATGTTATTTCAGTTATTGTTTAAATATATTAGGTGCCATCTTATATACTTGGTCGGCGTAATATTAGTCTCACTATCACACTATAAATACTAAGAGTACCCTTTTGCTCTTCGGTTTCTTTCTAACCCTAGGACGCTCAGTTATTTAGTATATACCCTCGTATAAATTTACGGCTGTAAACGATTCGACCTGTGTATGATTTTGCCGGGTTTGGCCAAATTTGTTTCATCTCCATTCGTTTGACCGTTTGTTTCGTGCCGTCGATAGTTTTGCCAAATTAATGTAAATCGAGTTATTTTTATAAAACGATTTTGTGTGATATCAGTCGGTCTATAATCCGAGTTATAAATCGTGCACATCGTATATAACCATACCCGAATTTGAATTAATCGGCTATGGTAGTCGAATGTCCATGAACATGACATTCAATCAGTACGTGTAGGCCTGCGTAAGAAGTTTTTATATTAAAAGATTATCCAGGGTATACAAAAATAAAAACGCGATATAATTCAGCCGAAACGGATTATCACGATAAAATGTGGAATGCTTGTTCTCTTACAGAGTTAGAATGCAGAGGTAAACGATATGTATGTAGGTGAAATACAATTATATTTGGTGAATGAAAAAATTTCCCAACTATAAAATTCGCAAGTCAATGAAATTCATCAGGCTAATTAGCGTTCGATGGAGTTTTATCTAAAACCGGAAAACTTAAAAATAGATTTGAGTTGTGTAATGAATGAGCGATATAGTCGTGAATACGGTTAGCTGACGTACGACCCTAGTTTTTGTTGTTATTATTGTCGTTTTATCATATATAACGTATATACCAGCACTACCTTAATCCTTCCTCCAAATTTTTACGCGATCGCATACAAATATTTTTGTTTATTAATTCTATACATTCAAAACACACACACAAAAAGTTTGATAAATTTAATGGGATTAACAAATTAATTAATTTGCTGCGATCAATTTGTAAAAACTGATAACGGGCCAAAAAATAAAAAAAAAAAATGCTTTAGGAATAATCGTATGCTGATTGGGGGATTAGCCTCCGTCTTTTTTTTTAGTAAAAGTCGATATAAAAAAGACGGAAGACGTCTTTTGACGAATATGTGTGTGAAATGGACAGTGTCATGTGTGCGGCGATGACTACTCATGCTTCGCGCATATTTTTGCGATCCGATTAGTGAGGGCTTTGACATTAGTAATTAAGAGATTTTGTTCGTTATAGTTATCCGATCAATCATGTTTTAGGATAAGATAATTTTATTGTCGTCGTTCTAATTCAAAATCAGATTACATCAAATATTTTGGTTAAGTTGTGTTATTTTAAGAAAACCTGTAAACTAGATTTCTTGTGCTGCTCACATTCAAATGAGGCATTTTGCTTGGAAATGTTGGATAAGGCCTTGAAGAAATGCCGAGTGATCTTTAGAATCATACCTGTAAACTGAATAACTGAATGCTTTCTACCAAATATTTGTCCTCTTAAGACATTTGAACACTAAATACTATATTGACTTAGATTTTGAACAAATAGATGAAAACCAGACAAACAGAAAATACAATGATTCGAAACCGCATGTTTGAGACATAAAGGGGTAAATGCTCGATCGGCATATAGCAAGCAAGCAATTTGCTATTAGAAATCTTGTCTATCCAATCAATTTTACTAAAAAGGTAAGAAAGTATTACCACCGTACCGTACCTCATTCATTTTTGCCATAATTAAAAAAAATTTAAAGTAACTTGACAAAGGCGACTCTAACTAAGAAACTATTCAATCAAATGTCATAAAAGTTTGACAATATTCGTTTAAAAGAACATTAACTTCACGACAAACAGAAGCAGTTATTACTAGTGACGCATAGATGGCTTTATTCTAACCATTTATCAATCTGCCCTCGTATTAATTTAAGAAATTTTGTAAACTCCACTAAATAAGGAATTTTGATTTTGAAAGGGGTATAAGGCCATGAAGGAATATCTAATGAACTTTAGAATTCTACATTAGTCTTTATCGTCTTAAAAAATCTAAACACTAGAGACTATAGACTTGGATTTGAACATCGCTCAGATACTTGTGTAGTGAATTATAATCTCTTACGGGAAGTATTATCTGTCTTGGTCTATCTAGTTGGAAACCACACAAACAGAAAACTTCTTCGGTGAAACGGTCGAAATTTCAATGACAAGAAACCGACTGTTTGTAAGATAAAATAAGGGAAATGTAGAGGACGAATTGGGACTTTATATGGGGAAGCCGATAAATATGTGATGTCATTCGGTCCTATATTAGAAGAGGTATACTTTAAGGTTCCTTACGCTAATTTTAAAAATTGTACAAAAGTTCTGAATATCCATGCCAGCATATGTAACAATATCTTATCACTTTTAGTCTAATATTTATTTTTCATTATAAAGTCGCAAAATTAAGCACGTCACAGCTAATCGTTATCAATAATTATTTTTTGATAGTTTTTGTGACATAGTCTCACAATCGATTTGCGATAGCATTTTATGTTAAATTTGTATAAAAAGGCCGGGTGCGAGTAAGTCGAATCATAATTTTATTTGAGTGCGAAACGGAATAAACTAAACAAAACTAAGTGAAAAGTTATGAAAGGTAAAAATTATTCGGCATTGAAAATTGTGTGATTTTTTGTGATACAATGCATACTTAATTTGTTTTATAGGAACCTTATTAATTGTGGCACTCTGTGTCTGTGGTGCCATCGCGTGGGAGCCAGAACGTCGGGATGTACCAGAAATTGAGACAAGAGTACCCGTATGCTCTCAAAATCAATTAGATTGGTTGTGGCCGAATTTTGACGATGCAACTCGCTTCTATCAATGTGGAGCAGTTGGCTGGGTATTAAGTATGCCTTGTGCCCCCGGAACATGGTTTGGTTTTGAATTCCAAATTTGTGTTCATCCTCATCAATGGGTGTCACCACAACCGCCGACTGAGCCCACAGAACCAACCGAACCGGAAACAGAACCCGAAACGGAACCACAAACACCACCAACAGCGCCACCAACTGATGAACCAACCGATAGACCAACCAGACCAAAACCAACTTTACCACCATGGTGGCCTACACATCACCCACATCCCCATCCAACAAGACCATCCACCACCGAAGAAGCTACGACAACTGAAGAGGTAACCAATCCACCACCAACTGTTCCACTCCCACCGACGCCCGCACCAACCAGCGAATCAACAATTGGAACCCCACCTACTGCACCATCAACAGAAGAGGAAACAACCGTCGATACTACAATTGCTGTGCCCCCAACGGCTCCTTCAACAGAGGGACCGACAGAGGCACCACCAACTTTACCAACAGCTCCACCAACTCCAGCACCAACAACCGAGGCACCACCAACCGCTGCACCACCAACCGCACCACCAACCGCGGCACCACCAACTTGCGAATGCCCTCCTGTTTAATTGTACATATCAAAACGATTAATTCGCTGAATGAACCGAATTGGTAGTTCGTGCGTTTTTAAATTAAAAGAACAACAATATATTAAGAAGATTAGAATGGAAACAACGAAATAGCACATATTTACACATATTGAACTCAATAGACGTCTAGTTTTGTAATTTTTTGTTTCTGTTTCCAAATTCACTAATTTATTTGCAACAAATACATACAAAACCTTTAAATTACCACAATGACAATTTTAGGTATTTATTTTTTATTTTGAACTATGAATGACTCCTTTTATTCTGGGATGATCTATTTTATATTAAGTATTTAACCTAAAATTAGGAGCCCAAGTTCACATTTGGCTGCATTCTGTACATACAAATGTGCGAATTTTTGTTATCACATCAAATCACATCGTTACCTTTCGTGCAATTTTTCGAGATATTTAATTTCTTATATTTTTGGAATCCCAAAGCTGTATTACTTGCTACCCCAGTGGCAAAGTGGTCAGCATGCTTGCACCAGCGACCGGAGATCCCGGGTTCGTTCCCGATGGGGACAAGGAAAAATTTCACGGCTGGTTTCGAATCATTGAATTAATCACTCATTATCCGAAATGAAAATATGATTATGAAACCTCATTTAAGGCAGCCAAATCCCTTGATGAGATGTATAGGCCCAGAATTTTTTTATATTGCTACTCCGGCAACCCACTTATTATCTCTCTTGAACGGAACGCAGCATTCTAAATTAAGAATATTACCGTGCTCGCCATTTCAAAGCCAGGTCTCGAGCATCCCTCTGTGACTGTATTAGTTATGTCGAGGTGATGTGACCTGAGACTCTGGCAATTATGTTAAAAACAAAACCAGGCGTGATTATTATCTCGTACAAAATTCGCCATTACATCTTGAGCTGTACTTAGCGAATTTGCCGAGAGGCGCGCTAGCTCATTTAGAAGAAATGATCATTGATAGCTGATGTGTTGAACAGCCCTTCGAGACTCGTCGTTACTCATGATAAAGCAACATACACAAGTTGCTCACTGTATTTTTTATCGTAAGAGGTATACATTATATACTATTATATACTATCTCGTTATAGGTAACCCTGTGATGTATGATTTGTAGTGGCACATGCAGGTACGACTGGAAAATGTTTACGCTTAATATTAATTGTCCGAATGTTATTTTGATAAACAGTTGAGCTTTTTCTAGAAATGGGCACCAAATATCGGTTGATATTCTTTTTCTGCGCTTGTTACCATCGGGAATTGAACCCGGGACCTCCGGTCGCTGGAGCAAGCATGTTGACCACTTTGCGATATATGCACGGCTTAACTTCAGTTTCTCAATGGGAATAAGATGCTTTCGGTAGTTGTATACATCTCACCGAATAAAGCTGTCGAAGACAAGTTCATACATTTCGTCCTTGCTCCATATACTGAAGGAGTTCCAAAATTTCTCCAAGGAGACTTGTCGATGATTATGAGCAGGGATTTCAATATTAGTTTTGCTGCTTCTCAAGCTGAACAACTTATAAACTTCCTTCGAGACGAATTCGATTTGCACTTGAACTCAGATCAAAATATATCTACTACGAGATATGGGACGACTAATAATGCAGTTTTTAAAAAAAAACAGTAAAGTTAGAGTCTACAGTATACCCCTTTTCCGGCCAGACAAAATGTTTTTTTTCTTCAATATAAGTCCACCACACACAAATGTGCATGAAAATAACCATAGTGTGTGTTGGTTTTTTCATGATTCTCTTTCGTACACGATTTATACACGCAAAGTATACTGTATACACGCCGTGTTTACACATCTCCTTGAGAGTACTAAATATGGACTCACTCTTTTTTTTTTTATTAAAAATTATCATTAAAATTAAAATTTATCTTAATTTACCAAATCAATTCTGTTTTGTCTAGTCCGGCGCGGTTGGTGAGCGATTTTTAAATTTCTACCTATTTTCATGACAAGTTTTGTATCTTAAAATATTTTACGATTCGTTTTTAATCCATTCGTGCTGAAATGTTAAAATTTATAGAATTGAATCAATTCAATTTATTTATGAATTTGATTAATCTAATTAGTAAATTGTTGTTGGCCATTTTGTCTTTTCGATTTATTTCATCACATTGCGTAAGTATTGCGTCATGCTGCGTAATGTTTTGAGTTATTTTCTACGTGAAACTTTTTTTATGCGGTCCCTATTACCGCACAAAAACAGCTTTGGCTGTACTAATTAAATGAAAAAAACTTTGCTCATCGTCTCGACTCAGTGACTAAAATTTATTTTTGGGTATAATTTATTTTGTGTGGCCAACACATGCAAAACTAGTCGCTACGAACTAATACGAATACGCAATGTAAAGTCACAAATACAATCATGACATTGCACTTATTAGAAGTTTTTTCTCAACTCATTTTTATCTCACGATTTATAAAAAAGAGAAATCTATGGTAAACCTATTTTTCTATGGTACTAGTATTGGGAATGCTGTGCCAATCTCAACTTTGTATTCATCACGTTGGTAAGGTATCACTATCACCATATACTATTGCTTTGGAGCGTGAACATGAAGGAGCACAAACGTCACCAACTGCTCCGCCAACTGATGCGCATGTTGATAAGTCAAGCGGGTCACCAATACCACCGTGGTGGCAAACAACATGTCCATTACATCAACTTCCACCACATCGACTGGAAACAGATGCACCCGCCAACCGCGCCACCACTTTTTTTTTTTTTTTTTTTTGCGGCTACCCGATGGCTATCTATGCATAATAATATAATAATAATATAATATTTATTAACCATAACTTAAGTATAAACTTTTATGTTACAGACATATTTACAAGATACACAAAAAATAAATAAAATTTAACAATTAAGCACAACACAAAACCATAGCAAAAGTATTTACATATATAGGTACATTATTTACATAATATTTATATACATAATAATTAACCATTACCATGCTTCTGCATAATTACATCAAATAACAATTTTTTAAATTTTTCTAAAGAATTTACATGTTTTAAATCCACTGATAAACCATTCCAAGTACCAATTGCGTTTAATAAACCAGAATTATTGTATATAATGGTTCTGTTAATTGGCAGATTGATATTTCTCGTGCGTAAAGATTTTGAAAAATTAAGTTTTTCGTACAAATACGTTGGCAAACCCGAATGAATTAATCGGAAAATAAAAACAGCAGTTCTGAAATAATAATACTCAAACAAGTCACATCCAAGAATAGAATATTTATACTCTGAGACGTGATCAAATTTACTCAGATCGAAAACATAACGAATGCAATTATTAAAAGTAACTTCAAGCAAACGTTTCGATGAACCATCACATACACCAAAAACTACATCACAGTAAGTGAAAATTGGTACAACTAGGGATTTAATTAATTGTACACGTAAATCAATTGGGCAAAACTTCTTTATCAATCTAAGCTTATACAAACTATAATTAACACGTTGACATACAGAATTTACATTGTCATCCCAGGTAAGTTTCGAATTTAACATTAATCCTAAATTATTAACCAAGGGAACAAATAAAATAACATCATTACCCAAAAGAAGTGTAGGAGTCAAATTAATTGAAACATTTCTAGAAAGAAATAATGCCTTACTTTTAAGATGATTAAGAGAAAGTGAATTATTTTTAGCCCAAAAAGAAATCTGTTTTAGATCATTGTTAAGATATGAGATGGTCTCATCTATCTTGAGAACATCCTCACCAATGTAAAGCTGTAAATCATCAGCATAAAGTGGAATCTACAATGCTTTATACGCCATGACAGATCATTGATATTAATGGAGAAAAGCAATGGACCCAAAATAGAACCCTGAGGTACACCAGTAACCATATCACAAATGCTTGAACAATCAGCACCACATCTTACAAACTGCTTACGATTACTCAGATACGAATGTATTAATTTTACGGCAGATTTAGAAAATTTATAATACAAGTAAAGTTTCTGTAACAAATGAACATGATTCACACTATCAAATGCTTTTGAAAAGTCCAACAAAACCAAAATTGCAAACGAATTTTTCTTATCAAGCATAGCAGAAAGATCATCAATAATATGCACTAAAGCTGTAGTAGTGCTATGACCAGTTTTATACCCTGATTGGTACTTACATAAAAAATCAAATTGTTTAAGATGCTCTTGAATTTGCAATTGCATAACCTTCTCCAAAACCTTTGAAAGAGCAGGCAAAATACTAATTGGACGAATGTCCCCAATATTAGATACAATATCTTTTTTAGGCAGAGGAATGATAGAGGCAACTTTCCATAAATCCGGAAAAAAAGATTTTGTCAAACACTGGTTGATAATGAATGTAATATGTGGAAGAAATAAAACTATAAACATTTTTATTATCTTAAAATCAATTAAATCATAAGCTTTCAGATCAGATTTCACAGCACAAATAGCATTCAACACCATAAATTCATCTACACAGTCAAACAAAAAACAGTTACTGTCAACAAATTCACAAAAATCCAAATCAGGTAAAGGTAGAACACCTACCGAATCTCCAAAGTTGCTTAACCCAATTAAAATATCACCAGCAGAAAATATAATATTTGTGTTGTCTGTGGAAGATAAAACACCAAGCTTTTTCAAGTTCTTCCAGGTTATCCTTGAGTTATACACATTACCAAAATAGAAATTTTGTTTGGCTTGATTAATTAATTTATTAGCTTTATTCCTTAGAAACTTAAAATAGTTAAAATCCAATTCTAAACCATGTTTTCTAAACTTTTTATAAGCCAAATCTCTACGTTCCATTAAATTTAAAATATTCACGTTTAACCAAGGTGCGGTGGGACATTTATTAATACTTAGCTTTCGGGGTACACACATATTTTCCAAAGATAAGAAATTCGAATTAAATTCTTGAGGTATATCATTCACATCAGCATAAGAAAAAAGATTCAACCAGTCTAACGAAAAGAAACAATTAGTATAATATTCATAGTCAATTCCATTATAATCAGGAACGACGGTATAAGATATTTTATCCCTAGTATGACACAACTTATAGCATGCAAAAATCAAATCTGGTCAGAAATAGCAGGAACTGCACATTGTCCATAAGATAAAATATTTTGTGCATCAGGCTCAAACACTACAATCAAATCTAAGAGATTATCATTTCTAGTAGGGCCAAATGGTAAACTATATAAATTATGAATTTGAAAACAATTAATATTTAATTTATTACCAATTAACATATTATAGTTAAAATCACCCAAGCACACAACCTTATTATACTCCAACAAATACTGGGTAAAAATGATATTCAAATTATCAGAATCAACACTTACCACAGGCGACGGATTATAAATAACCAGCAACAGGATTTTACCAAAACTACTGATAAGTTCTGAGGCTAGAAACTCAACCTTACCAAAACAACCAGATCCTAACTGTTTAATATTTAAAGAGGCACGAAAATATAAAGCAACACACCCCCAACGATCATTAATTCGATCACCTCTCAATATCTTATAATTATTTATATGGAGTGACTTGTTTGTAATTTCACTGTGAAGCCAAGTCTCAGACAAAGCGAGAAAATCAAATTCATGCACGTGCCACAGAATAGTAATATCATTTAAATGTTTAATTAAGCTGCGTACATTTAAATGGCCAAATTTTAATGAATCATTTTTATTTACCTTCAAATTGTTACTTGGATAAGGTTTATCGTACAAAATCGTGTCCTTTAAGATGGTGTGGTGTTGACTATTGTAGTTTTTAACTGTGGACTCCGAAATTTGGCTCGTACAGGCCCAAGTGTCCGAAAATTTGATGAATTAAAGCTTCGAACAAAAACTCCAACCGGCCAAGTATCAGGATTCATCGCCTTCTCACGTAATACTTCACTGATACCCAATTTAAAGCACACGTACTCTAAACTATTCCCATTGAACATTCTTGGAATCAGCTTTGAAACACTACAGGAGTCCGTTCTCAAGCACGCATTAGCCATTGCTAATATATCACACTCAGCCATATCCGGGGCAAATCTTGATAGGTGCAACCAACACTTTGGAGGAACAGTTTTGATATTAATATCAACAGGTAAATTTCCAGTCCCACAAATTCTTCTATCCTGATTATGTGATGAACTGTTAGCAACATGAGCAATGGATGATGTATTAACAATTTTCCGACGATTAACCATCGGAATTGATGCAAGTGGCCTCGAGGTACCAGAGGAAATCAATGGTATCTCAGAACAAGGTAATGTAGATGCAGCAGCTTCAGCATAAGATATGGTACCAAATGATGCAGATGATGTAGACTCAACAGAAACTGTTGAAGCCATATTCAATGCGGAGGTGTTACCTAAATTAGGTGTAAATTTGCAAACATCAACGGTAGGTGTCGATGAAGCTTCCACTACAGCATAATCACTTGATGTCGTTAATCCAACGGTAGGGCACTCAGCAACTTTTCCAGCACACCTAATGCCTGAACTATTGAGTTTCTCTATAATCTCACCAATTAGTATCCTATTGGTAGAAATCTCCTCCTTCAAAACTTCAAAATATGAGTTCTGAGCAGTACTTGCAGAGGAATCCGCAATAATATTACAAAATGTTCGGTTGGTCATAAGGTCACGACACTCATCGCAAAACCAAAAAATGTTGGAGTATTTCGAACAACACTTAATAGCCGAACGATCAACATTCACGCAACCGTAATGGAAAAATTTACGGCAAAATCCAGAACATGTAATTTTGTCCTTATCCACACTAGCTTCACACTTAGCACAATTCATAATGTATTTCTATACACAACGAAAACTTACACCAAAGTATATGTATAATTATCAAATGTCACACTCACAATACAGCTGTTAACAGCACATATATATACACTATTTACATTATATTATTTACAATATAAAAAAACATAAAATATTAAATTAACACACTAAACGACTATATTTTATTTATATAAATACACAATATTAAATTAAAATGAATTAAAATATTTCAAATAGTAAATATTTTCACAGGAAAAAAAAAACAAATCGACGACCAATCGCAGTGACTACTTGAAATCACCATTCATTAGGCTCTATTGTTTTGAGGAAATTTGTAGTTTTGGGACGTACCTCAGGATCTTTATGGGGTTTCTGAGAATGTGCGGTTCAAAATAAAAAACATTTTCATTTGTTTTCTTCATCTCAAAAACGTATTTCGTCTAAAATTTATCTCAACATTTAACATTTAATAATAATTTTATATTTTACATTTAATTAATTTTTGAACACGATTTTCATTATATGATATGTATCTTTAGATTATAGTAACTATATATGTATATTTTTTGAGGGGTTCTGATCTGGACCCCTCGCAGACAATTCTAATACGAGGGTATATCAAAAAGTCTTGCAATATCATATGAAAAAAAAGAGTGAGTGAGACAACAATATATTTTTCAAAACCATTTTTTGTCGCGATGAAACTTCTAGAAGAACATTTCGATGTAAATTTTACAGTTCGTTTGTTTTTGTCAATTTAGTAACACGTGTTTTGAATTTTTCTTAAAATGAATGAAATTGAATATCGCGCCATTATTAAATTTTTCTGTAAAGATGGACGAAATGCAATTTATATATTCAACTATATATCAAAAGTTTACGGCGAATCTGCACCATCATATGCCACAGTAACAAGGTGGGTAAAATTATTCAAAAGTGGTCGGGAGTCATTAGTAGCCGACAACCCCTCGGGTCGGCCAGCAGATGCTATTAGCCATGAAAACGTAATTTTGGCCGAATCTATTGTATTGGAGGACCGGCGTATTTCTGTTTCAGGGTTAGCGTGGAAACTTTCCCTTTCAAACGGTACCACATATACTATATTACATGACCACCTTCACATGTCGAAAGTAAGTGCGCGATGGGTTCCCCGTTTGTTGAATGCAGAACAAAAAAAAATGCGTGTTCAAACTTCAAAGGCGATTTTAGATATGTACAAAGAAGATCCAGAAAATTTCTTGGATAACATAATAACAGGCGATGAAACATGGCTTCATCACTGGGATCCGGAATCCAAACAAGAATCGATGCAATGGATTAAACGTAGTGAACCACCACCAAAGAAATTCAGAACTCAACCGTCTGCTGTTAAGGTTTTGGCAACAATTTTTTGGGATTCTGAAGGAATTTTGATAATCGATTATATGCCACCGAAAACCACAATCATAGGCATATATTACGCAGAGGTTTTCCGAAAATTGAAAAAAGCGATCCGGGAAAAACGGCCAAGGAAAGTTAGGAAAAAAATCTTGCTTCTTCACGACAATGCACCAGTGCACAAGGTTAATATTGCTCAAGCTGCATTAAAAGACTGCGGCTTCGTGGAAATTCCGTATCCACCGTACAATCTAGACTTGGCACCCAGTGACTAGTTTCTGTTTCCCAATTTGAAAAAAATACTAGGGGGCCGGAAATTTTCCAGTGACTATGAAGTACAGTCTGTTGTAAATTAATATTTTATGGAGCAAAAGAAATCTTTTTTTTTAGAGGGTTTAGGCAAGTTAATTGATCGATATGACAAATGTATAAACCTTAAAGGAGATGATGTCGAAAAATAAAAATATGGCTGTCTCACTCACTCTTTTTTTTCATATGATATTGCAAGACTTTTTGATTTGCCCTCGTATCTACAACGTTTTTATTTAAATATTTTAAAATTACAAAGCGTCATACAATTTTTTTTTATAAATTATGATATGTATTTGATACTTTTATGTCGGATTTGTGCATGGCCACGGCCCATCTGGGATATGGCCACACCTTCTCAATGGTGTTATGTAAAGATTTTTTATTTATTCATGTATAGCCTAGCTATAAAAAAAGATCAATATTTAATTTGTTATTTTTAATACTTTAATATTACTATGTATGATATAAATATTTTTAATAAGTAAATTATGTACGTGGACAAGAGTTACTGTGCGGGCGCTCGTTTAAGAAAACCTAAAGTGATTTGTTAGCTTTCTTAAATGAACTTTAGATAAATTATATCAGTTTTAAATTACGTTAATTAAATAAAATTTTAAAATTAATCGATAAAATAATATTTTGCGTGCTTAATACAGAGAATTTGCAAAAACTACTTCAAAACGTTTCTTGGTTACGTGTTACGTCTAACTTTTAATGGAGGTAATAAATAAACTTGCATGGAACGGAATCTTGTTAGGCGCACGGGCTGCATTAAACTACTAAAACTTTTTACAAAAGCTGTATTTAATTTTATTCGGGGATTGTTCTGAGTGTATTTCTTTCTCGGTTCAACTTTAATCCAGTCATGGCTTAAAACTTCGCTAAGAAAGCTAGAAATCCGCACTGACACAAGGAAATTATTTGAGATGATCTTAAAGAACTTATGCTGGATAGCCTAGCACTAGTAATACAATAGAGGGGTTCAACTCAACTCAATCTTAATTGTAGGGTAATAGTCTTTAAAGCATTTGAGCTATGAATCCAAATTGTTGCGCACGGTATCACCACTTCTAAAAAGCACTTCTAGAGTTTGTGTTGGATGTTGTGCTCTGTTAAGTTTGTAGTGCTTAATAATAGTCTCAATTTTTTGCTGATTTAAGATGCTGAACCTGTTAAAAGAACACAATAAAATGAGTCGAGAAAGGAGATAGTGTCTCGACTATTTTAGCCAAAACAGGAATACATTTTAAAGAAATATCCCATTCAAAAGTTCATCGATGGATATATAGTATGGACCTGGAAATTACCGTCACTTAATTAAAAAAAACAAGTTTTGTCAATTTCTAAAATTAGAATGGAACATTTCAGCTTCAGGCAATTAATTTTATTGAATGTTTTGGCATCTGTTTTCCATGATGTGCTTGTGTTTCTCTCGTACATTATATAATAGAGGGCCATTATTCTGAAGCTTGGCCTTATTGATTGATTTGGCATACTCTTTTAGTTCAAGAACATTTTGGACTGGTAGAAATTCGTCTGTTGTCTTAATTGCTTTGCTCAGAACAAAAAAACCGTCGAATGAACAATCACTGGGTATGGTTTCAGTATTCGGGCGAATCTCTACAGCCCAATATTGTTGTCTTTCGCAATAATTCGTTAATCTTGTTCGAGGACTGAACTCCACATCACTATTTTATAGTTTTATTTTAAATATACTGGTAACCTTAGGTATAGGTCCCATATATTTCGGAAAGGTCCGTGAACCCGAGCGAATCATATAATCCCCCTTTCCAGACATCTCACATATCTCATATCGTATTAATTACAATTTAACATTATTATTATTATTAATAATCATTAAAATAATACTTTTGATTTGTCTTTTTTAAAAACTATACATAAAAATTAATTAACAATAATAATTATAAATAAACATAAATTAATTTTAATTAATAATAATACGTTTTATGTTTGTGATATTGCTAATACACGCAGTGTGGATATTCTACATAAAATATAACATTTAATATTATTGTAATATATTTTATATAATTTTTAATTTATAACAAAATCATAAAATTTATATAATAATATTTTTCTAATTCAACTAAAAATTTTTTTATAACAAGAACATAAATAACATTTGATAGGTTCTAATATATATATGTATGTTTAATAAATAGTTTTAAATACTTTATAAGTAAATAAATATTTTGTTTTTGGTATATATAATAATTATTTCTAAATATTTAATTTAATTTATTTAATATGATATGTATTTTGGTTTAATTTTATTTTGTTTGCGATAAAATCGAATTGGACATTTTGCTTGGAAAAAATACCATACAAATGTACAATCGTCCTATCAGCAAATTGATATGTATTTGATATTTGGTTTAATTTTAAATATTTTATATTTATATAAAATTATATTTTAAAGGCAGCTAAATTTAATTATATATATATTATATATTTTAATTTTTTTTTTGTAAAAATAGGAATTTATATTACTGATATGTAAATTTTTTTGACTGTTGTCATGTTTTATGTATATGATATTTGACGTATCTTTATGCCGGAATGTTGACTTTTGGTTGTAAACCAAATTTACATTATTTTTTTGTTCGTTACTAAATATGCTTTAGATGACGAGCCCATCGTAATAATATGCAACGTGCCAGATACTACATAATTTTACTTCGGTACTTTTTTAAATTGACGTGTCGAGTAGATTTTTCATGGCGTCTAGTGAATCTTGTAACGATTTTGCAAAACGTGACGCGCTCGTTAATTCGCACGAATAAAATGCTGACACGCAAAATACGATTTCATCGGGGCGCGGATTATACGAACAACCGTAACCTTTTGGCGTAACAGGTCCATATCCCATAAAGCTGTCGGTGGAGCAGGCAACCTGTAAAAATTAATAAAAAATGTGTTAGGGTATGCACAAATTCGGTTATATTGTAAGCAAAAATTACCGGCCCATCGACCTTTATAGAGTTAGATCAAAATTTGTGCTTGTGCTAATGTGCTTAAGAGTGATTAGTTGTGCAATTAGTGCATAAATAATTGTATTAGATATATATAAGCTGGGAAGTGATTTTAAATCAGTTAAAATACTACCTGGCTGGTTGAAAGAAGGAAACAATTTGCGACTTTGTACGACTCATCGGTGAATAATTCGTGTAGTTGGCCATGTTCTTTCGATGCCTCGCGCAATCCTAACAAATGGATGTCGAGACCGTTCCCGAGGATATTT
Source organism: Nephrotoma appendiculata (assembly GCA_947310385.1). NCBI lineage: Eukaryota > Metazoa > Arthropoda > Insecta > Diptera > Tipulidae > Nephrotoma > Nephrotoma appendiculata. The sequence goes on along the minus strand of OX371224.1, from coordinate 366,279,829 downwards.
TGTACCATTATTTCGGTTTGCCGTGCGACCGCACATCGAAATAATTCACGCAGGAAGTCTTTCTAAAATGATGGAATGGAAAAATAGTAATTTTATGACAGTTAGTGGTTTGTAAAGTGTTTCTTGTTAATTTATATATAGGTAGTAAGCTAAGTGATTAATGATGATTAAAATGTGAAAAAATTATTCGTCTGGACTAGAGCAAGTATAACATGTGTTATTTATATAAACGATCATCTGAAATATTATATGTTATTTCTGTTAAAATATGTTATTATGTTGTGATGCTGCCATCTTATGTATAGTTGGTCGGCGTAATATTAGTGCAAAACTAATAAACTTATAAAAATCAAAATGAATAACTCACACTATAAATACTAAAAGTAACCTTTTTCGATTCACTTCGGGCCTCGCCCACTTCGCGTACATTTTTGACATCTTCTTCTCGGTCGCTTTCTAACTCTAAATTTGCACCTTCTCCTTGGCACATAGCTTTTGCCCATTCCAGGGCTTCTCCACTAGCCGATCGAATACAATCGACACGACCGTGTAAAAATCTCCGAGTTGAAGCACTCTCGTACGTCGACACTAGATGCCCGTATAGTTTATAGTAAGCGAGCTGCAGGGCTAGTTGAATATAAACATCGGGACTACATTGACACGCTTTTATAAATGTTTTACCGTACGTTTGATATCGATATACATAAAAATCGAGATCGGTGATTAATTTATCGACGCTACGCGTGGATTCAAGCATACGTTTATTTATTTCGGGCGAGATGGTCCATTCGAGTCTTTCGGGTGGCGGCAAATGCTGTTGGGACACACCTTCATCGACCGGTGGCATCGAATTTATGTTATTTAGTATACCTTCGAGTAATTGTACGACCGCTACACCTTCCGATGGTGAATGCTCGTAACATAAACCCCAGGCACCATCATTACATATGATAATCTGCATCGTTTTATCAAACCATCGATTTGCAGTATTATATTGACTACCACCACCGTGTATCATTTGATGGGCCAAATTTGTTTCATCTCGACCATTTGTTTGATGGTCTGTTGTTTGAGCACCATTAAAACTCCGAGCATTAAAATGAGCTGGGAGGGTTTCGTCGAGACAAATTATGACGAGAGATTGTTCTACGAGTTCGATATTTCGTCGATTCGTATCATCGATTAGTAAAATAAGACGATCTTGTGCCCATTTCGTACGAGATTCTGCCGTCAATAAACCAATTGGTGGTGGTTTAACGGGAAGACATGGTGCATCGCTTAAAATGTGTAGTAACTGCGATGCAATTTCATCTTCAGTTAGACGACCGCGGTCATCGGCGCGCACAGGAACACAGTACATTTGATTGCGACAAGACACAATGACGTGTTGATCGGAACGATCTTCGGATAGGAATTGTGAATCGCGAGGATTTCCGGGGCGACGACATGACCCGAGAAGTCGGTAGTATTGGGCGAGGCAGAGAGGTTGTCCTTTCTCGCGTGAAGTGGCTCGCTCCATCGGTAGTTTCCCCCTAAAATAAATTAAAACATTTTTATGGCAGCGTCTAACTAATGTGAATCGGCTTACTCTTCTAAAACGATTTTGTGTGACATCAGTCCGTCAATAATACGGGCTGTAAATCGGGCCACATCGTGTACGGTGGTGAAACGGCGCGGCGGGAAAACCATACCCGGATTTGAATTAATCGGCAATGGTAGTCGAACGTCCATGTACATGTCATTCAACCAGTATGTGTAAGCCTGCAAAAGAAATATTTTATTTTAAAAGATTATCAAGGGTATACTAAAATTAAGACGCGATATAATTTCGCCGAATCACACTATCAAACTGAATATTACGATAAAATGTGGAATGTCTGTTGTCTTACAGAGTTCGAATGCACAGGTAAATGATATGTAGGTGTAATAAAATAACTTTTGGTGAATGAAAAAATTTCCCAACTATAAAATTCACAAGTCAATGAAATTCGTCAGGCTAATTAGCATTCGATGGAGTTTTATCTAAAACCGGAAAACTTAAAAATAGATTTAAGTTGTGATATAACCGAGCGATATAGTCGTGCACACGGTGAACTGACGTACGAACATAGTTTTTGTTGTTATTATTGTTGTCTTATCAAAATACGTATCGCACAGTCTGATGAATATTACCAGCACTACCTTAATCCTTCATCTATACATTCAAATTCGACACACACAAAAAAATGTTTGTTAAATTTAATGGGATTAACTAATTAATTAATTTGCTGCGATCAATTTGCAAACAATGATAACGGGCCAAAAATAACATAAAAAAAATGCTTTAGGAATAATCGTATGCTGATTGGAGGATTAGTCCCCGTTTTTGTTTAGTAAAAAAGACAAAAGACGTTTTTTGACGAATATGTGTGTGAAATGGGCAGTGTCATGTGCGCGGCGCCGGTGATGACTACTCATGTTTTGCGCATATTTTCTGCGATCTGATTAGTGAGGGCTTTGACATTGTTAATTAAGAGGTTTTGTTCGGTTATAGTTATCCGATCAATCATGCTTTAGGATAAAATAATTTTGTTGTCGTCGTTCTAACTCAAACAAAATTTTGGTTAAGTTGTACGAGGGTGGGTTGATAGGTCTTTAGAATAAAACAGTAAACAAATAGAGGAATTTGATTGATGGGAAAGTAATTCAAAGCCCAATTCATCCAATTTTTGATTTGTTTTCCTGATTAATGTGATGGTGCATTACCATGATGGAAGGACATTATTTCTTTTTCAAATGTGGCCGGTTTAATAATGGTGCATAATATTTACTTGTGATGGTTTTACCCTTCTCAAGATAGTCGATTAATATTATATCTTGTGCATCCCAAAAGACTGTGGCCATAACGTTACAAGCTGATGCAACAATGTTTGCTTTTTTGGAGCGCTTGAACCAGGTTATACCCATTGTTTTGAATATTTGTTAACATATACGCGGCATGCATCAACGAGTGTATACGCACGTTCATATGAGATGTTTAAAATGTCAGCAATCTCCCGTAACTTTATACAACGATCATTCATAATGATCTCATAGACTTTTACGACAATTTCTGGCGTTGTTACTTTTTTTTGCCTTCCGTTCAGCATCACTTGTGCAGTCACGTTTAAATTCATTTAAACAATTATTTTTGCCATAATTCATTTTTGACATGATAAAAAAAAATCTAAAGTGACTTTACAAAGACAACTCTAACTAAGAAACTATTCAATCAAATGTTTTTGTTTAAAAGAACATTAACTTCACGACAAACAGAAGCAGTTGTTACTAGTGACGCATAGATGGCTTTGTTCTAACCATTTATCAATCTGCCCTCGTATTAATTTAAGAAATCGTGTAAATTAGGAAATTGACAACGACAGAGAGAGAGACATATTGTAAACTAAGCTAAACAAGGAGTTTTGATTTGAAAGGGGTATAAGGCCATAAAGGATTATCTAATGAACTTTAGAACTCTACATTAGTCTTTATCGTCTTAAAAAATCTGAATACTACTCGCTCAGATACTTGTGTAGTGAATTATAATCTCTTATGGGAATATTATTTGTCTTGGTCTATTTAGTTGGAAACCATACAAACACAAAACTATTCGGTGAACCTCTCGAATTTTTAATGACAAGAAACCGAGTGTTTGTAAAATAAAATAAGGGAAATGTAGAAGACGTATAGGGACTTTATATTGGGAAGCCGATAGATATTCGTGAATAAGATATGCGTAACTAATTTAAAATAATAATTAAATTTGTGATATTATTGGCAAGGATTCGGACGATATATTAGAAGAGGTATACTTTAAGGTTCCTAACGCTAATTTTAAAAATTGTACAAAAGTTCTGAATATCCATGCCAGCATATGTAACAATATCTTATCACGTTTAGTCTAATATTTATTTTTCATTATGAAGTTGCAAAATTATAAGCACGTCACAGCTAATCGTTATCAATAATTATTTTTTGATAGTTTTTGTGACATAGTCTCACAATCGATTTGCGATAGCATTCTATGTTAAATTTGTATAAAAAGACCGGGTGCGAGTAAGTCGAATCATAATTTTATTTGAGTTCGAAACGGAATAATCTAAACAAAACTAAGTGAAAAGTTATGAAAGGTAAAAATTATTCGGCAATGAAAATTGTGTGATTTTTTGTGATACAATGGATACTTAATTTGTTTTATAGGAACCTTATTAATTGTGGCACTCTGTGTCTGTGGTGCCATAGCGTGGGAGCCAGAACGTCGGGATGTACCAGAAATTGAGACAAGAGTACCCCTATGCTCTCAAAATCAATTAGAATGGTTGTGGCCGAATTTTGACGATGCAACTCGCTTCTATCAATGTGGAGCAGTTGGCTGGGTATTGAGTATGCCTTGTGCTCCAGGAACATGGTTTGGTTTTGAATTCCAAATTTGTGTTCATCCTCATCAATGGGTGTCACCACAACCGCCGACTGAGCCCACAGAACCAACCGAACCGGAAACAGAACCTGAAACGGAACCACAAACACCACCAACAGCGCCACCAACTGATGCACCAACCGACAAACCAACCAAACCATCAAGACCAACTTTACCACCATGGTGGCCTACACATCACCCACATCCCCACCCAACAAGATCCACCACCGAAGAAGCTACGACAACGGAAGAGGTAACCAATCCACCACCAACTGTTCCACTCCCACCGACTCCCGAACCAACCAGCGAATCAACAATTGGAACTCCACCTACTGCACCATCAACAGAAGAGGAAACAACCGCCGATACTACAATTGCTGTGCCCCCAACGGCCCCTTCAACAGAGGGACCGACAGAGGCGCCACCAACTTTACCAACAGCCCCACCAACTGCAGCACCAACAACCGAGGCACCACCAACCGCTGCACCACCAACCGCACCACCAACCGAGACACCACCAACCTGCGAATGCCCTCCTGTTTAATTGTATACACCAAAACGATTAATTCGCCGAATGAACCGATTTGGTTGTTCGTGTGTTCCTTAAATCATAAAAATAACATTATAAGAAGATTAGAATGGAAACAGTGTTACACACTCATTCACATATATTGAACTCAATAGATGTCTAGTTTTGTAATTTTTTCGTTTCTGTTATGATACGCTAATTTATTTGCAACAAATACATATAAAACTCTTAACCTACCCCAAAGGCAATTTCACGTGTTTAATTTTTATTTTGAATGTTATATTTATACTCCTTTTATTCTGGGATGATCTCATTTGGCATTATCGTTTATCTAACACTAGGGCAACCAAGCTCACGCTTGATTGCAAGCAACCAACATATACAAATATGCAAACATTTGTTATCATATCAAATCGCATCGTTATCTTTCGTGCAATTTTTCGAGAGAATTTTTTTTATTTTTGGTAAGGCCCAAAGCCGGATTACGATAATGCGTTTAAATTCATATAAATAGAGCGATGCATATAAAACGAGCTATAATTTTATTTGAGTTCGTAACGAAATAATCTAAAAAGTGATCAAGTGAAAAGTAATGAAAGGTAAAAAATATTTTGCAGTGAAAATTGTGTGAGTTTTTGTGATACAATGGATACTTATTTTGTTTTATAGGAACCTTATTAATTGTGGCACTCTGTGTCTGTGGTGCCATAGCGTGGGAGCCAGAACGTCGGGATGTTCCAGAAATTGAGACAAGAGTACCCGTATGCTCTCAAAATCAGTTAGATTGGTTGTGGCCGAATTTTGACGATGCAACTCGATTCTATCAATGTGGAGCAGTTGGCTGGGTGTTAAGTATGCCTTGTGCCCCCGGAACATGGTTTGGTTTTGAATTCCAAATTTGTGTTCATCCTCATCAATGGGTGTCACCACAACCTCCAACACAACCAACATCACCAACACCAAATACACCACCAACAGCATCACCAACTGATGAACCAACCGAGAAACCAACCAACCCATCAAAACCAACTTTACCACCATGGTGGCCTACACATCACCCACATCCCCATCCAACAAGACCATCCACCACCGAAGAAGCTACGACAACTGAAGAGGTAACCAATTCTCCACAATCTCCACCAACTGCTCCCTCAACGGAGGCACCAACCGAAGCACCACCAACATTACCAACATTACCAACAGCGCCACCAACCGCAGCACCAACAACCGAAGAACCACCAACATTACCAACATTACCAACTGCGCCACCAACCGCAGCACCAACAACCGAACCACCACGACCACCGTGTGGATGTTCTCTTCCTTAAATTTCTATATATAAGAATGATTAATTCGTCGAATGTACCGAATTTGTTCGTAAATCGTACGTTTTTCAACTTAACACAACAACAAAACAGTAATAAAATTTTCATAGAAAACGCACATATTGAACTCAATAGACATCTAGTTTTGTAATTTTTTGGTTTCTGTTACAAAATTCACTAATTTATTTGCAATAAATACATATAACATCCTTTCGCTACCATAAAGGCAATTTGTTGTTTTTAATTTTCGTTACCACCTTAAATTAGGACCCCATTGGTAGCATTCTGTATATACAAATGTGCAAACTTTTGTTATCACACCTAACTGCATCGTATCTTTAGTGGAATCTTTCGATAGATTTAATTTTTTTTTAATAAGGCCCAAAGCCGGATTACGTTATTGCATTTGAATTCATATTTTTGAGTTCACAACAAAATAGTCTAGCAGGAACCAAATGAAAAGTTATGACAGGAATTTTGTTACTTGCGACATTTTATGTCTGAGTTAATCTCGTGCAGTGGCCTAGCATTGTAAATGTAATCGGTACCAATTATCGTGGTTATTTCTAAATTATGACGATGCTAAGCGATTTTGGCAATTAGTATCTGGAATGTCGATTAAATATGATTTTTGTGTTCATCCCGTTGATTGGATATCACCATCAGAGCCTGCGTTTGCACGAGAGCTTAAACCTGAAGGAGCACAAACACCACCAACTGCTCCACCAACTGATGCGCCTATGGATAAGTGGACCATCAAGATCCCCAAGGTGGCCAACAACGAGTCCACCAGAAGAACTGAAACCACATGGATTGGAAATAGATGCACCATGAAATGGAAGACCAACTGCGCCACCTACTGCGCCACCAACAGAACCGCCTAAAATGATCAATATTAGTGATAACATAATTTAGTGTACTACTGTGTACACCTTAATTTGGTTTTGATATATTTTTTTTACCATGTTGATAAAATTAACTTTTTCCTATGTAAATATTTAACGTTTAGTTTAGCGTACGACTAACCGCCGGCCATTTTCATGTGCAACCGGGTATAGGACAATAAATAGTATACAGTTCAATATTAAACTTTCTTTTGTTTTCATAAAATATTTCAAAAATGTACTGTCAATCTCATTGTCAATATTTTTCGTCAATTGCTTAATAATTCAAGAAATTTCAATATATCTTAACTGGTCGTGTAAGCTTTATTATTATATTTCTGTAAATTATACTGTTTATATTGGAGGTTGAACCCGGGTTGAACCTTCAAAACAATCACCAAAAGTTAACTTAGAGAGAGTTAACTCGACTCAATCCAAAAAATTTCTTGGGTCGAGGGTCGAGTCGAAAAACAACAACAAAAAATAAAATAACAAACAAAAAAAAATATTAATTTTAATTTTTTTGTGTGTGCAGTGGTATCTAAACACGAAAGCATGTTTTTTGTGATTTTTTCCGATTTTAATTTATTAAGTTTTCCCTAAAATTAATTGCATTTATCTAGACAATTTTTAATTTTTTTGGACTCGATCCAAAGATTACTCTGCTAATATAAACATTAGAAGTTAATTCCAAGGTTAACCTGAAGATAACTACAATTTGACTCGACTGGCAATGTAAACCGCATAAATATCACAACTGCTGGTTTATTATTAAGGTCGAGTTTCAATTGGTTTAAATACCGCATAAAAAGTTAAAAAGTTAAAAATTTATTTGTGGTAATTTTTTTTTAACTTTTTAACTTTTTATCTGTTTCAACTGGTTAAAAATTTTGACAATAACATGGTTGCTTATTTTATGTGTAATTGTGAACATAATATAGCAAATTTAAATAGCAAATATAATTAATATTATATAGCAAATTTAAATATGGAAACATGTATAATAAATACTTTTTAAATATATATTAGTCAATTATGGTCAGTTTACACATATATCATTGCAATTTTTCTCAAAATTGTTACATGGAAAATTATATTTTTGTCAGCCAAATGTTTTCTATATAAAAATTTTATCAGCTCTTGAAGCGGATAAAAAGTTTGACATTTTTATTCACCACAATTTTTAACTTTTTAACTTTTTATGCGGCATTTAAACCAATTGAAACACGCTCTAAAAATCATAATCATTTTATATCTGTGATTATCTGTAAAATGTTATTTCACATACATCTTATTTCAACAGTTTTCTATTGTTTTTATATATAGAACAAAAAAATCTTAAAACGGGTGCGTTCCTTTTATGATAATCGGAGTATGTAGTTGGATGGTTATATTAGCTAATGGAATAAAAAATTCAGTATTACACATTTGTATTTGGAAACTTAATTTTGTGCTGTGTTAGCTTAAAACTGTAATATTGAACAATTGTGTCTTTAATGTGCCTTTCCATAAGTGTATTGAGCACAACACACTGTGACAGCAAAAAACGTGAATTAAGCGGGTGTCTGTCCGCAATTGTTATAATTTTATCTAAATAGTATTTTATTTTTCACGAAATGTCGAAACGTGACGAAATTGAATGTGTGCTATCACAAACTTGAAACAATCTAGAAAATAATGCAATTATGGCAGACACTCGTTTAAATACACCTTTTTCGTTGATATGACCCGTTATGCTCAATGCATATGTGGACAGACCTAATGAAATTTATCTTACCAGTGCCAAAGATGGCGATGGCACGTTATTCCGTAAGTATAACACAAGTGTTTTATCAAACTTTCACACATCAAACCAGTACACGATGGTGTACAATCTGTATTGGTGTTTAACTTCATTCTTCGATGTAATATCAATAGCGATGCAGAGTCCCTATTCGTCGATGCCATGCTTGGTTTTAACCTCAACCAATTTAATATGATTGCTAAGAATATTGATAGTTTTCTGGATCTGGTCTTCACCACTGAGAAGGATGCTTTCAAAGTAACTCAATCAATAAATCTATTTGTTGTAAATGATATTCAACCACAAACCTTTGAACATTGTATTTGATATAACCTACTATAACCTGAAGAAATCTGAGCACCCTCCAAGAATAAAATACAATTTCAAGAAGGCAAATTAAGCCGGTTTGCAAGATTATGTAGAAGCAGCAAATTGGGTTCCAATTTTAAATGTCGACAATGTGAACGAAAATGTTGATAAGTTTTATAACATCATTCACCAAGGCTTTAAACTCCATGTGTCTTTTTACAATAAAGCACCGAAAACTCGTCTTCCGTTGTTCGATGACCTGCTAACCAATTTAAAAGGCAGAAAATGTAAAACTTATACTAAAATTATGAAATTTAAATTAGAAACCGACACACTAGCTTTTTTACAAGGCGCAGTGGTGAATTTGGCATCTATTTCAATTCTAAGTACAGGTCTTACCTTGCAAGTATTGAAACAAAAATTAAATTAAATCCTAAAGAATTTTGGAAATACTTTCGATCCAAACGGGAAATCGATGGATATCCTTCCAATATGACTTATAATAATACCAGCTCCTCGGACGCAAAAGTGATAGCAGACATGTCTGCAGCATTTTTCCAATCACCCTATAGCCCTTGTGATAATATGGGATACACTGATCAAACAGGCAACAACAATTACTTCTATTATTCCTCCTGTCATACATAAAGAGAATGTTATATTAGCCCTAAAGGAATTTTGAGATGGATGTGTTTCCTGATAAATGGAAAATTTCAAAAATAACACTTATATTTAAATCGGGTTATCAAAAAACAGTTTTAAAAACAAATTAAAATCGTATTTTCTATATTTTTAATAAGTCCTTTGACATAGTTTCATATTTGAAGTACTAACTTTTAATTTAAATAATTGTTTTATTTATAATTCTTACTTAATTCAATTAATCTAAGTGTGAATAGATTATTTTTTATTTCTTATTTTTAAAATTTTATTTTTTTTCTATATATTTTATATTTTACTTTTTTTAAATTTGTAATCATAATTGCATTGTGCTAAATCGATTTCCTTTAATAATTAAATAAATAAATAAATCCAATCCATACAATACACTAAGGCGGTATTCACATCAAATTTTGGACCGATACCTTAAATAAATATACTGTTCACGAGAAAATAACGAATAAATGATTTATTGATAGAAAATTTCGCAAAACTTCCAAAATTACGAGTTCAGCCTAGGCTATAGCTCGCTATACTATATATGGATTCGAGTTATCTTGTAGTTCTTTCGACTCGCCGTAAATAATTTTTTGAGTCGAATTATTTCAACTCTGAAACAATGCACTATATCGAGACGAAAAACGACAAAAAAAAAATAAAATAAATATCCGCCATTCTTTAGGACGAAATGTTGTCTATGACAACGTTTCAAGGTTGATCGTTTTTTAGAAGCGTATAAATTAATTTTCTTAACTTTTTGGTCAGCTAGAAATTTTTCTGTAGAAAATGGAAAAATTAGTTTTTACTCCGCAATGACGATTTAATTTGAGTTCCTTTTATTATCCCTAGCTGGCAAATCAAAATTAAACAGCAATTGCCTTAATTTATTGTAGTATGCAATGTTTAGGAGAAAAACACAGGAAATTAAGAATTTAATTAATTAATTTTAGTTTTAAGAAACAAGCCAGTTTGGATAATTATTTGAGCATTTAAATATCTATACCAAAAAGAATTTGTTCTCTGGGTATCGTACAGCCAAGTAGTTTCAAGTCGTCATGTCGAAATGTTACAGCTGTGCGTATTTGTCCCCAAGCACGATTTTTACACGCAATTATTTTTCTATTTTACTGTTGCTCGGTTTAATTTTTAAGATGAATACCATTGATTTACGCGCTAATAACGATAAGCTGATTCGATTTATTTATAGGCTTTGGTTCCTAAAGCTACATCTAAAAATTTTATGAAAGTTCGGTATTATCTTCCTAATATGGAACAAACGTTATCAACTTTAATCTATTATAATTTTTTTTTTAAGTTAAACTGTAATCTGGTATGTTAACGTGTGCTGCTTTAAGGCTTAGATGAATTTGTATAAATAGGCCGGGTGCGAATAAAACGATTCATAATTTTATTTGAGTTCGTAACGGAATAAACTACATAAAACTAAGTGAAAAGTAATGAAAGGTAAAACATATTCTGAAGTGAAAATATTTTGTGAAAATTGTGTGTTTATTGATGATTCAATAATAGATACTTTATTCTGTTATAGGAACGTTATTAATTGTGGCACTCTGTGTCTGTGGTGCCATAGCGTGGGAGCCAGAACGTCGGGATGTCCCAGAAATTGAGACAAGAGTACCCATATGCTCTCAAAATCAATTAGATTGGTTGTGGCCAAATTTTGACGATGGCACTCGATTCTATCAATGCGGAGCTGTTGGTTGGGTATTGAGTATGCCTTGTGCCCCCGGAACATGGTTTGGTTTTGAATTCCAAATTTGTGTTCATCCTCATCAATGGGTGTCACCACAACCTCCAACCGATGCGACAGAACCAACTGAGGGGCCAACCGAGAAACCAACCAAACCATCAAGACCAACTTTACCACCATGGTGGCCTTCGCATCATCCACATCCTCACCCAACTAGACCATCCACCACCGAGGAAGCTACGACAACTGAAGAGGTAACATATCCACCATCAACTCCACCAACTGCACCACCAACATTTCCAACATTACCAACAGCACCACCAACCGCAGCACCAACAACCGAAGCACCACCACCACCCTGTACGTGCCCTAATCCTTAAATTTTTGTACAAGAACGATTAATTCGCCGAATGAACCGAACTTGTTAGTATGTTTTTCAACTTAAAACAACAACAATAACAACAACACAGTATAATATTTTCTTAGAAAACACACATATTGAACTCAATAGACATCTAGTTTTGTAATTTTTTCTTTCTGTTACAAAATTCACTAATTTATTTGCAATAAATACATATAAAACCCTTTAGCTACTACACAAAGGCAATTTAATGTGTTTAATTTTTGTTTACGCCTAAAATTAGGGCTACTTTCGTTTCTTTTGGCGCAATGTGGTAAGGTCCAAAGCCGGATTACGATATTGTGTTTGAATTCATATATTAGAACTATGCAAATAATGCAAGCTAAAATTTTAGTTGAGTTCACAACAAAATAGTCTAGCAGCAACCAACCTAGCATTGTTACTAGAACGACATGATGTATAATCAAAACGTTATTGTCCGAAAGTAACCGGGATCAATTATCTTGGTATAGTTTCCAAATTATCACGATGCTAAGAGCTTTTGGCGGGTCGAGCGATCGGAAACATCGATTTCACATGAATTTTGTATTCATCCCGTTGATTGGATATCACCATCACCACTTGGGTTAGCTCGAGAGCCAACTGTGCTAGTCCTATCGACTCCAGAACCAATAAGCGAATCGACGGTAGAAATCACACCTACTGTACCATGAGTAGTAGAGGGATCAACCGTCGATAATACAATTGCTTGGCTACCAAAGGTCCCTCAATGGAACCACCAACAGAATCACAACCATCTTTACCAACAGCTCCACCAACTTTGCGAACACCATCACCAACCTGCTCTGGTAGTAATTTTATATAACACACCTAAAACTAGATAGCTCACACTTATTTGTAATCTACTCATCATGCGAACTTTAGTTATAAGCTAAGGAATGTTCAATTATCTGTTGTAGAAATTTTTGCTAAACTTGACGGCTTTAAATATGAATTAAAAATTCAATCCGAATTGAACTGGGATTCAAATTTAAATATATACGGAATCGAGCAAACTTTGCGTTTTCTCGACTCAACTCACCATATATTTGTAGAGTCGAGTTCAATCAATCCTTCTAAAGCACCAATTTATTCGGAATCAAATTGAAAACACGTTGAAAGTGTTTATTAATTTCTTTTTATATTTATCAACATGACTATTTTTCAAATTCGGAAAATAACTTAAGAAAAACTTTACGTTCTCTGTTTCCATGAACACAAAGATAGTTTGTATTCACATTAAGCCCCACGGCCCACATACAAACATGCTATTAGACGATCAATTCTTTATTGACAATATACAAAATTGACTGACGTTCAATGAAGACTGACGGCTAATGTTGACAGTTTTTTATATTTAAGATATTTTAAGACCGATATTTTTCTGCTAAGCAGTATATCAAAAATAAAATCAAAATTCCAACAATCAATTTATATTGTAAAATATTTTAACGATACTGAGTGTGTTCTCGGCAACGCAGAATGTGACTAAATGTAACATTTTAAAACAACTTTCCGATCATTATATCGAGTGGTGTGATTTATACAACGCACTATTGTGTCCTGCGCTGTAGGTATATACATTTTAGCACATTTTCACACTACGGCCGATAACATAAGTGAAATACGCACCTAAAGCTTTCGGTCATAAATTATTGGAATAAAATTTAAAATTAGGAACAAATATTTATTTATGACATGCGTAGCTTTATAAGTTAGACCAGTAATTTAAATTATTATCTTTGAAATTTGTTTGGTTTTTATTTTTTTTTGTTGATTATGTCGAAGCAGACTCTATAAATAATGTTAAGCTTTAAATTGACTCCCTTCAAATGTTATTGTGATATTTAACAATTAGCATCATTTTGACAGAAAAGCACTTCGATGTGCACATCAAACTGTGCAATGCCAAGCTATCACGTAAGTGATGTCACTAGTTTCTCTAATTGGTACATTTAGAAACTTGCCAAGAATACTTAGGTTATTAACTTTACCGGAACATATACAATTTATATCAAACATTTATTATCACGTAAGGTCCCTTATCGCTTGTATTATTTTTGTGTTTCAAGGTATTTTCTCTTAATCCCATTAACAACGGAAAGTGTCACCGGTATATGGCAATAATCTGTATGTTAAACCCATGCCGCATTTCGTTATCTTTTGCAAAGTATTTTCATCGATAGTTTTATGGCCCTTGCCAAATATAAATAGCCGCGGTATGGGCAAAACAAATCACAATTCTATTTGAGTTGGTTACGAAATATTCTACGACATAACAAAGTGAAAATATGAAAGGTAAAAGTGATATTTTTTGTAATAATTGTGATTTCATAAGTTAATATTGTATAAAAAAATTATTTTATAGGAGTTTTATTAGCCATCCTTGTGGCTCTCTGTCTGTGCGGAAGTTTAGCGGAGCAATCTCGTCGCAATTTACCGGAAATTGAGACGTTGGTGCCAGAATGCCATCAAGGCCAATTGGGATGGCTTTGGCCAAATTTTGAGGATGCTACCCGATTCTATCAATGTGGTGCTGTTGGCTGGGTATTGAGTATGCCTTGTGCCCCTGGAACTTTGTTTGGATTTGAATTACAAGTATGTGTTCATTCTCATCAATGGGTTTCACCACAACCACCAACGTCGCCAGAACCCGAAACGGAAACAGAAACGACAACCAGAAAACCAACGAGACCAACACTTCCTTCATGGTGGCCCACTTTACCACCATGGTGGCCAACTGCTAAGCCCACTTCACCACCATGGTGGCCATCACCTCCTCGCCCAACTCGTGCACCAACCACTGAAAACGAAACAAATCCTCCACCATCAGTTCCACCAACTCGTGCACCCACGCCACAAACAGCACCACCAACTCCACCACGTGCACCACCAACGGCAGTATAACCATCCTTACTAACTGCTAATTCATCTTTACCAATTGCTCCATCAACCGCAGCGTGGACAATATAAAGGGTGTGGTTTTAAATTATATACTGAACCTGTTATTATTACTTGTATTACATAATTTTCACAGAATAATGTTTTTTACTGTTTATTTGGTTTGGTTTGCCTCTCTTTATTCTGTCCCGAAGTATTGTTCCGATCGTAATCAGTTCCGCATTCATATTACGATTAACAGGTTTCCTTATCACATCGCACAATAAAATCTAATCCTGCGCATTTAACAATCGCGCATATCGTAAAAACGTGTCATGCAATACTCAATTTTATGACATTGCCTTATCAATCGATTTTATTTTGTTATTGATTTGTAATCGATATCGATCGATTGAGGTCTATATATAAGCCCGAGTTTTGTTTGAGTGCTGCATTTCATATATTGTAATTACATAAATTTTTTATTAAGTTGTAAATTAGTTAAGTGAACTATAATGAAAGGTAACAGATATAAAATCAAATTAAAATTGTAAATATTGAGGATTTTGTGTTTTTGGATCTATAGGACTTCTATTATGTATTGCGGGGCTTTGTGTCAGCGGACTTACAGCATGGAAACCTGAACGTCAAAATGTACCAGTGATTGAAACATTAGTACCTGAATGTCGAGCCGATCAATTAGCCTGGTTATGGCCGAATTTTAATGACGCCACTCGGTTTTATCAGTGTGCTGGTGTAAATTGGGCGATCAGTATGCACTGTGCTCCGGGAACCAAATTTATGTATGCATATCAAAATTGTTTGCTACCAAGTGATTGGGTATCACCTCAACCACCAACTTCGTCAACTTCACCAACTAAACCACCTAGGGGCTTGCCTGAAATAGAAACGTTGGTGCCCGAGTGTCGTGCAGATCAGTTAGAATGGTTATGGCCAAATTTTAAAGATGCGACTAAATATTATCAGTGTGGTGCTGTTGGCTGGGTGTTAAGTATGCCATGTGCAGGAGGAACTAAATTTGATTTTAAACAGCAGGTATGTGTACATTCGCATGAATGGGTATCGCCCCAGCAACCAACTATATCAACGACGGCATCTTCATCGCCATCATCTACTGAACAGACGAAACCAAGTGTACCTGATTGGTGGCCAACTGATAAGCCTACCAAGCCGTCATGGTGGCCAACTAGGAAACCAACATTACCACCATGGTGGCCAACATCTAGAAAACCCACTAAAGGTACAACCGTAGGGACGGGAGAGGCAGCCACGTCATCTTCACCTGGGCAAAGTATTCCAACTATTCCAACACCTGCTCCGACTCTATCAACTTCACCAACATTATCAACACCTGTAGCTACCCCTCCAACTGCAGTTCCCACCACAGTTCCAACAACTATTGCCCCAAATCCACCTACACCGTCACCAACTACTACTAGTGTAACGGGATCAGAAGCAACTTCAAGCTTTCCAACACCTCCTACCCCGGTACCGACTACTAGGGCACCAGATGCAGGAGATACAACTTCAACCTTTCCAGTACCTCCTACTCCGGCTCCAACTACCTCTGCACCAGAAGCAGAAGTAGAATCAGAAGTAACTTCAGCGTTTCCAACGCCCCCTACTGCGGCACCAACAATCCCTACACCACCAACTCCAGCGCCTACTGTGCTAGCAGCATAAGCAAAATATACTTCACAAAACTAAATTTATGTGTATTAAAATTTATTTTTTTTTAAATATATTTGCATTTGTAATTTAAAAGTACATATTTTTCGTTTATTCGAGTACTTACCCAATTATCCTCCAACTCTCGTTTCTCGATCAGTGTCTGTTGCAACATTGGCCCCACTCCGTTCGGTGCACTAAACTGTTTTACAATCGCCTTGGTACGATCATATTGGGGTTGTGTCAAAATTGGCTCGAGAATACGTAAATATTCGGTCATCGTTTGTTCGAGTGATGGAACGGGAAGTTTTGGTAGCGCCTGCAAATAAACGATAAGAGGTCATTAAATTCCTATAAATTTCACTTATTTACTTTGTGATATATACATTTTTGAGGTATTCCATTCCAAAGAGGCAGTCGCAACGTAATTTGCGCATTGCATTTTTATCCGACGCCCACATACGTAATACGATTATACTTGCTGCGGGATTTAGTTAATCGATTTTTATACGAAATTAAAATCAATCAATCAATTTAATTTGCTTTTGTTTTTAATCGTAAAATGTGTAACATCGTTTCGCGGATTTGTTGAAATACTTTTGTACATTTGATTGATTATTATCTTTTATTTTTGTTGTGTAAGGTGGTTTATTTTAATGAGCAGAATATTTCTGATAACAATATAGCATTATGATAATTTCTAGATCTGTCATGCGTGACTTAAATGTATAAATTCCTCTTTTATCGAAAAAATATACTTTAATAGTGTAATACAGGCTTTAGAACGTATTACGTATAAAGAGTAGTAGAATCCATCCACTCCATTTTCAAACATGTCTGTTTTGTGACATTTCGGTTAAAACATAATGTTGTAATTTTACAAATAAATTGCGACGCAATTTGTTAATTAAATCCAAGTTCTAGATGATAACTAAAACGTTTTATTAATTAATAATCAAGTGTAACAAAAGATTAAATTAGCAGATTTTTATTTTAAGGTAATTCGTTGCGAAATCAGATTTGGTTGATGCTTTTTCGAGTTAAAATAATAAATTTTATATAAAAAGAATTAAAAGGTGAGATACTAAATATAGTGTTTGCTTATTAATAATTACATTAGCAAAATAAATGAATTGAAATAAAATACTCTTAAACTGCGTGTTCTTTTAGGGAAATTTAAAAAACCCCTCATCTTGACTTTTAGATTAAAAATATTGTTAAATAAATCACTCAACCTAATTTGTCCAATTTATTTATGTAGAATGTATAATTAAAAAATTACGGTATAGTATGCCCTAAAATGTCCATTTGAAAATTGAAGTTACCCTGAGTTAAGGCGGAGGATTTTTGAGTGAAATATTGATGAGAGATTTTAAATACACAGCGAAGCTGTTTAATTAGAACACCATTTCAAAATATTATATTTTACTAGGCAAGCGTCCTAAAATTGTCACGTCTGAAAGATTTGTTATTTACGTTAATGAAATTACATAAAAAATGGTAGGCAACAAAATGTAAAATATTCGATTTCAAATCAGTGTTTATGCGAAATGTCAATCAATCAATACAAAGCCCAAAATAAAGCTTTTGTAATTTTTTGATTTTGATTTTTTTTGACTTTAACAATCACTGAGTAACTGAGTAATATATTCCTGATTTTGCAGATGGTGATAAAATCGGACCTATAGCCGTACGTCCTCGATTTGGCAAGCAATGCGTAAAGTAGGACGTGCAAAGCGAACCGCGAAAGAGTTGGGAGTGCTTCAGCCCCAGAACAGATTGCATAGATTAAAACAAAAAATAAAAAAGAAAAAAATAATCCTGAGCGAATCTCCGGTCAGGCAGAAATAGAATATAACAAAACACTTGTTGAAGAGATGCTACGCATTCAAAGCTGGCTTTTTATACATATATCCGATCAAACAAACCGTGGCTGCCTCTGTGGGGAAGTATAGCATTCAAAAATTTAGTAATACCAATTATTTTAAGTTCATGCTGAAATTTCGTGCTGAGATGTTGTATATAGAAATCGACTTTTGGACAATAATAATTAATAACGAACCATTGCCTGTTATACATATTTGGACGAAAGGATGCAGCATTTTCAAAAACTGTTATTATGAGAGAGATCCTGGTGGGAGTCGTGTACGCATCTTCCGAACAGTAATAAAACAACGAGCCGATGAGAGCACCATCATCGAATCAATGAATTTGCATGAATTTTTCCAAAAGCTTATGTCTTTTTACAAAGACATACAAATCGAGTTTTGATGTCTATCACTACATAAGGCTTGCTGCCGAGTAGTTAGGATTCTCTCAATACTGCACTCGAAGTCGGAAAACAGGATGAACAAACCTCTTCATTTGTTTGATTAAAAATTGTTGAGGAATACCTGAAAGTGTCCTCACATAAATCAAGTAATAATGAAGATTAAACATGAATCATCGTGAAAAAAATTCGGTAGCAAACGGAAATGAGATTATCTTATCGGGTCGCGGCTCAGAAATCGCTCAGATTGCTAATGACACAGTTATTACCAGAAATGTAACATTTTGTGAGGTTTTATATGTTTCGTGCATTAAGGGAAGTTTTATACCTGGAAATGCTTCCGAATGGCAATCAACTCCAATGTGCATTCACGAAGGGCATCGGATTGTCGGGTATTATGAAATGATGTTAATCAAAATTTTTGCAAATAGGTGGGCTTGTCGATGGTATAGGATCGAAAAATGTTGTTTCGTGTGCCAACGATTGCAACGTTTGTGTTTAGGAGCAAAACGACCCGTGTGCCGTTTTCACACTAACCGAGCTTCTGAAATTCTAGATCTCGTACATGGCGGTTTGTACAAGACCTTGGGAAGGAAGAAATTATGTGTTGTTATAATAAAACGGGATTGGGTTAATAAAACAGTAAAAATGCTCAAAACCGATGACGGCGATGAGCATGTACCGAATGAGTTTGTATCACATAGCGTCACAGTAAAGCGGTGTTGCTGAACGTAAAAACAGATCACTGATAGAGATGGCAATATGTCTTCTATTCGATGCTGGGCTACAAAGGATATTTTGGGACTACGCGGCATTGATAGCACTCCATTTTAAATTGCGACGATTTGGATCGAACTGTTTCGTTCACGTTCAGGATATCAATAGACGAAAATTGAATCCGATAGCTGAAGAAGTTCTTCGAGATTTCCAATTAGTTAAAACGTACAAATAATACGTTACGAGCAAAAATAATGTTAACATTTAAAGAGACGTTAAAGTTTGAGACTACTTAATTCAGCCCAAATTGGTACCAAACTCTCCATTGCAGTAAACTTTCATACGTCGACGTCAAAATTCTATTATTTTGGCTGTGTAGGTCATTTCACCACAAAAATTGATTACTAAAATTGAGCTGTTAACCCAATTTAGCTTTCTGGCTTTTAATAGAGAACCCGCCTCATGATCTAAGCAGTGCCGAAAGAAGCAGCCTTATACTAAAAAAAAACGATATTTGGGACTTAGTCGAACTACCAAGTGATCAGATGATTGTAAATGGGTTTACAAAATTAAAACCAATGAGAAAGGCAACACGTCTTGTTGCTCAAGGCGTCAGTCAAAAGTTTGGGCCAACTACGTTGAAGTCGGCATTCGCACCGGTACGGTAGTACGGTAATCGACAGTTTGCGAAGTATACAGTATAGCGTGTTAAATGAATGTGTTCATCCATCCACTTAGCTATCTTAAAATACAATCTTACTTTATTCGTCATAAAATTCTTATTCTGAGACTAGTGGCACCATTTTTTGCTTGATGGTTTTGTTGTGTGGGAATATTGTCTACTCTTTTTTTTAATGATTTTCGTTTTTTTCAAAGATCCTGACTGTTTTTAAAGCTATTCCTTTAAGATTAGTACGAACTAAGTGCCTCTACCGATATTGATGTATAAGCTAATTCATAATTCGTCGATATTTGTTCTATTAATAGCTAATCTGAATTCCGGATCCACACCAAGTACAAAACACACAATTGTATTTGTACTAAAAGCTTCATGAAAATTGGTTGACTCGCAACTCTAGAAGCACTCTAGCAGAATATCCACATGCTAGGAAAGCTACAACTGAATACCTCCGATACAAGAAGTGCGAACATAGGAGATCATGTACCGAAAACGTCAGTTTGCGAACAAGGTAATTCAAGGGACTGGTTTGCTTGAACCAGATGACCCCAGAGAGCAATTGTTCCACCAGGTGAAGGGTATTATTTGTCGAATATCTCACAATGAGGGAAGTAGACACATCTATAAGTAGATTCAAACATGGAAAGACACCCGGTTTCGACGGAATCCGCGCAGAATTGATTAAGCTCGGATGCACTACTCTTGCATCAAATTTATATGATCTCATGTCCCTATTTGGGACCAAGAAAAGTTGCCGGGAAATTTATATGTCCGCTGCACAAAACAGATGACCATCTTGAACACCAGGCAGTAGTCTCACAATTTCGGCGAAGTCTAGATTAGAAAATCTAACCGCGACCTTACATTTTGAAATTTCTAATAGATAATCGATACAAATTTTGTTGTTTTTTAATTTTGATAATTTCGCGGTTATGTCAAAACTATATAATATAGTTTTGGGAGATTATTACTTGTTTGAATAAGAACATTTTTTTTAATTGATTGCTGTAGTCAATGAAAGGTATATGCATCATTACTCATAATTAGTTTTACTTCATAAAAGGTGTGCGGTTAGATTCTTTCGTTTTATTTCGAATACCGTAAATTGTTAATTTTATTTTAGTGTAAAGCTTGTAAATGTATCAAACAATTTTTTACAAATTTTTTAAAGAAAGTTTCTTACCTCTAACGGAATATACATGATTTAAATTGCTTAACTCGACTTGACACAAACATCACTCACTTAGTTTATCGTAAACTTTGAATTCAGTTATCTTGGTTAATAGTAAGTTGTTCAGATTCTCGAGAAGAAATGTTATCTTGGTTACGGAATCTGTCCGATTATGTAAGATCTTTAAATTATATCGTTCGGATTATGAAGTAGCGGTTTTTCTGTGTATATTCGTTTATGATAATATTCGAGTGCGTAATCTGGATTTCAGTTTAATATTTTTATGGTGACTTTATTATTTTATGGCATTCGAATGCGATAAAATGCATTGATTTTTGCAAATAATATATTTTTTATCATAATATGATCCAAAATTTATAGTGTCATATGATAATAACCAAATAGCACTAATATGCCAGTGTGCTAATCCGCCCCGTAGTGAACAATTTATAATTTATGGCAGGTTTTGAAATGGTCTTTATTTTTGAGCGTCATAAGTGCTTGAATATGTTCATAAACGTGTTTGTATAGTTGATAAGACGGTGGAGAAGGAATAATATACGTAAAAAATTTGATTTTGTTAGGCACATATGATGGGATACTGATTAAGAGTGATCGATTTTGAAAAGAAATATTCGCCAAGTTTTAAAGTATAGATTCAGACTTAATGTACATATGTACATGAGCACTAACATCCCTCGTTTCTAAAAAGGAATTCCTGCCTTCTTTTCGTTCGTTCTACCTTCGTCTTCCGGGAATTACATTCCTATATAGTCACTGGAAATTTCTCCCTCATCAAAAAGAAACATAATTCGCATCTAAAACATTGCCAATCGATCAACTTTAACATGTTTAAACTAATTTTCTCCATCAATTCGTTAAATCAAATTAAATTTATATCCTTGTATAACCCTATACACTAAGAGTATATATATAAAGGAAAAGGACAAATAAAACAAATCATTCCAAATCAATATTCTTTTCGTGCAATTGTCTTCGGCACGGTACGATGTAACAACAAAAGATTCTGTTATTCTGCACATAGTCAACGTTCTACATTCATCCCAACGTCTCCCCAAAATAAAACGATGAACATTTTCTTTTGTTCCACGTACCAGCAAAAGCAAAATGACATTCAATAAAAACATGAAAAGAATTTTGAAAATCGGATTTAGAATTTCTTACGATTACCTTTCCGTATTGTATAATACACTTGTTTACTTATTGAGGACGATGATGGGTTCAGAATACTTCTTCAACTCGTTACATTATTTATCTCGTATTTCAATTGGATTTTTCCCCAAATTAACGATGAACTTCTTTCTATTTTACGTACAAGAGCACACGTGATAATTTTGTCCTGGCGTTAAATTACCTATACACCAAATGGGGTAAAACTTGTAAATCTGTGATGGAAAAAAAATACAAACTTCATGTCTTGTAATTTGAGAGGAAAATGAAAGGAACAAAATTAATTATTAGATCTGAAGTAGACAGACACACAATTACAACCCAGAAGCCGTATTTACTTTGTACATGCAAACAATTTCATTTGAGTACGTGATGATATGGTGCACAACACGATATTATATTTACTTAGCAAATATTGAATGATTTTAATACCAACTTCAAATATGACAGTAAACTTAATTTTTTTGTGTTGCTATTATTTTGTACCAAGAATAAATCAATATTTGGATATACATACTCGTCGTATCATCAATTTGATACTATTTTTTTACTTTACTTGTAATCCTTTTGATCTATATTTTATATTGCGAATACGAGATGGATTGAGAGTAAAATTAAATTGAAAACTATAAAATCGTGCATGAAAGCGTAATAAATTTATTTATAAAGCTTTAAAGTTTATTGTATAATTTAATTATTGTAGTGAGGAAAGAAATTCATAATTTACATTATGTGTGGATGGGTGCTACCATAACTAATGCACTGATAACGGCAATGATCCGATGTCAATCTATACCGAACAAAAGACTTTATCAAAGTCCTCTAAAAATTACAATTAATGATTTCAACGTTTAACTGAACATGAAATTTAACGAAACGAAATTCACTTAAATTATGTTTGATATTCTATTAGGGTTCTGATTTATTTAAAGGTCTACAGCAGTTACTTAATTAATTTTAAATAATTGCAACTGTAGATAGATTACAACATTTTTCAAACGATAAAATCATTAACCTGACGTCAACCTTAAGCTTAAGCTGGTCCATCAAATCAACGCTGTGACAGTTAGACTGTATTTCCATCACGAAGACTAAATCTGATATGTCGCAAAACTGGATACCGCAGATCCCAACGTTTGATGGAATAATACTTGATTGCTATGCCCGCATATGCGATGATTATATGCGACTTAATTCGGTTGCAGTACAAGTCTGTTGATTTGGGTCGAAAAACCAACCCATCCCGTCTGTTATCCAGAATGCTTGGGGATGAGAGCTTTCCGGATAATTGAATGTTTCATCGAAATTAAAAATTTTGCGAGAATTTCGCTTGATTTCATTATTTTTTAGGTTCTCGTTTATTTATTTTCAAATTATGTACCAGAAAACAATTTTTCTATACATCAGTTAATCGAATTTATCGTAAATAATAAATAGGTACATTTTATGTATACGAGTACACCCATACGCGTACCAAAAATTTAATAATACATATATTCAATATTTCACTAACCTAACTATGTAATACGACTTTACACATTCAACTCAAATAGAATAATAAAACAGCAAAAAATAAAGGAAAGTAAATTTTCTGTGAATCCCCAAATCAAACTTTCTCACTCATACATATTTCATGTTTTCTTTCGAAGAATTTTTTTTAGCAAAGGCATTAAATAAACAGCCTTTGCAAACTGAAAAGACTTCTGGCTAAGGTATACGCGTTCGCAGTACCTGATTGATTTCCGATAGTGCACATTCAGAACTTCTCCGTGTACTTACATCGAAGCTCGATCTTATCGTAGAATAATCAATCGTGACTTTATATTACGTGACTTTACTTTACCTTCTTTGAAATTGATTGAAAACATTTCATCGACGAGGTCATATTTGTGTTCTCTATTTCGTTTTCAAATACAATGTGCGCTTTCAGATCACCCAACAGTTGTCAACATATGAGTAACTGCTAGCAAATAGCTGAGTACAATAATTCAAATAACATCTTTAAACTGCTCTCAGGACTCGAGCTGATACAGTACGGACTTGAGCGTACAATTCCAATTGTTCTGCACTGTGCTCTTCGAATATCTTCACCAAGCAACTTTAAAGAAGATCTTAAGTGTTTATCAGAATAAATGGTTTAAGGGATACTTTCAACTGACATACTCATTGCGATTTAGTTTTGGTAATAGTGGCTAACATCAACACAAGCGTACGACCGTGATAAGAAAGCCTATAAAGTGATTTGTTGATTAATTAGCTTTATCGTCTCAACACGTAATTACGTAACTTTAAAATTTTCGACTTTTTTATAGACAAATATTATTTTCTATGACATTCAACAATGTTTGAGATTTTTCGAGCCACCAAAAAAAGAGGTCATTTACTTACAATATCTCTACCACAAAGTGGAAAATTCACTCACCCCCCATTTTTAACCCCAAGAGTACTTGTGTGTTCAAAGCCACACAACCCTTTACAAAAATGAGAACTTTCTCAAGTTTCCTCTTGGCAGTTTGGTTTCGTACTGATAAAAGTTGGTCTACTCATCAGGTTGCAACGACCGAACTGCAAAAATTTAAGCCTCAACCAGTCAGACTTAAGAGCTTAAGTTAAGCCGCAACCAGTCAGGAATAAGAACTTAAAAAATACGAATTTTAACCAATTGTTTTTCTTTTTTTTGACATTCGAACCATCCGAAAATAATAATTTTAAGTGACAGCTGTTCGTTTACAAACAAGCTGGTTTTTATTGTGAAATGTCTTATATTTGTTCATGTTGTTATATATTTTTATATATAAATTTCATATTTGAAAATGTACACATACACGAGATGCTTTTACATCACAATGAAAAAAGGAAATAAACTAAACAAAATTAAAATATAGTAGTAAAATAGCGTTTACACTACGGCTATAATATCATATCATTAACAAATTAATTTTTAAAAAAAATTCACTAAAACACCATTTTTATTTTATCACACAATATTAAAATTAATCACATAATATGAAAAAATATCAAAATAATTTTATTTAATAAATAAAATAGTAAACAAAAAATGTACACAAAATAAATTTGGCTTCCCAAATTTATCTTCTTTTGCTGTGTATAAAACACAACAACAAATCATATTTTTAAGTTTTTCTTATTCTCGAGCGAGAAATAGCGCGCACTATTTTCTTATTAAGTGACAGCTAAAATTTTACGAAGTGGAAATTCGGTTTCTTACATGAACATTAAGTTTGACTGGGTAATAACATTGAAATGCCATTTATCGCATTCTTAAGGGTCAACCATAAAAAAATTATAAAATTAAAAAATTTAAAAATTTTTACGACACTAATTTCTAATGACATTCCAGCCATACTAGTCGTAACGAGTATGTATGTAAATATTGTTGAATATTGAATGATAGCTATTTATTTTTTAGATAGCACGACACATATTTTAATTTTTTTTAAGTTTGGACACAAAATTTCGCTCCAATAATTTTTATTAAGTGACAATTCATATTTAACGAAGGAAGCTTCGTTAAATTTTTAAATTTAAATTAATTTTTCTTTGGGCGAAAAAATAGCATTTATCGCAAACATAATTTTTTTAAAGTTACGTTTATAATTTTTTTTAATTTTTCTATGGTACCACTTTATTCTATTAGGATTTTAAGTTTTTATTCCTGACTGGTTCCAGTTTTACACGCCGATTGCACCACTTCGGTTGGTGCTACAATCACCTTCTCGACACAAATAAACAACTGATCTTTAAAATTTTGGTGGTCGTACCGGTCTCCTAAGTGGTCCAAAACGGAGCACAACTTAAGCTGCTAAGTTTGACTGGTTGAGGTATTACACGGTTTCTTACATGCAAATTAAGTTTGACGGGGTAATAACATTGAAATGTCATTTATCGCATTCTTATTCTATTAAGTTTTTAAGTTTTTATTCCTGACTGGTTCCAGTTTAAGTTAATGTCCTCTTTTTTTGGTGGCCCGAAAGGTCTCAAACATTGTTGAATGTCATAGACAATAATATTTGTCTATAAAAAAGCCAAAAATTTTAAAGTAATAATACAGACGAATTTAAAATTTCTTAATTTGTAATTACATAAATAAAGGGTAGACCATTTGCTGATTTCGTTTTTAAAATGAAATATAATAAATAAAAGTCTAAATTTTTGCCAATGGTTTTGCTTTATTGGCCAATGTTTTAGTGCATTTTGAAATGAGTGAAGCGCTAGTGGATTGTCCGCCTAACATCGATCTTTCACATTAAAAGGTGTCACTGAAACCGTTGATTACACGATTACCGAATTCAGTGCGCGAAAGATCGATTGTTTGATGGCTGGTGTGGCACGTCGTGCCTTCCTGCCAAAACCAATGGTTGTGTAAGTGTATGTCTTCAATTTCTGGGCACAACAAATCGTTTATCTCTGCAGCACTTCAAATACAGAAGCAATCTTGTAAGTTGTACGAGCACAAGGACTGTTTCTGTTGTCCAGTAGCATGCCTTTCTCACAAACTTTCTTAAATGAGTTTGTTTCTAACCACGGAGATACTGTGTTTTTGTTAATATTTCGAGCGGGGAAATTTTCAAAGGTACATAAAATTTACAAAAAAGAGTTTTAAGTTAATGTATGCTGTTACAGATATATGTATATCTAAATTAGCAACCACCAGATTAGGGCCAAGATTAGGGCTTGCATATTAATTTCTCTTAAATTCGTGCGACTCATCTCCGAATTAATTTAAAACACTCGTATGGCATCTAGATACATTAATACCTAAGGCGCTGTTTCATCTCCTCCTTCGGAAGAATCGACTAATATTGGTGTTTCGTGGAGCAGCACCCCAATATAGTGATTTGGGAGAGATTGCCACTTACCTTCCCTTACAGAGTACTAATTAACGATTTTACAAGGATTGAAATATCGGTCAATAATAAAGGGTTTATTCTCTATCTTGATATTACAGATACATATTTGATAGCATTTCATTATCATCAAACACCGAGACTTTGATTGAAACAAAGGTGGATGTCGAGCTGGATTGTTTTTTAAGTCTTTTGCCACGTTCTGTTGTTGTTTGAAGCAAGGAAGGTATATGAGTCCGGTTTGATAGCGCTACGATATATTTTGGTAGTACTGCCAGCATGGCGATTGTAATCGACGATGTTATGGCCAAATATTCTTGTTTCTTGAAGTGGAAAAGGACCGAGCTGTGTTCATCCAGCTCTATACTGATTTGGAAAATTCTTACAGGAAGAATGATGAACAAAACACGAAATCACTCGGGTATTGTTAGTAGGCAATGGTTTATTAATCCATCCTGATATCGGCAAGGAGTTTTTATTACTGGAAATGATTGGTATCAATTTTCAGTAATGCAGTTTGAATATAACCACGCTGCTAATTTTAAAAAGCTTATTGAGCAAATTTTCCATGGCTTGGCTATAGTTATTTTATAGTTCATAGTGCTTGTGAGGCTAAAATAGATTTATAATAGTAAAATAAATTAACCTCCCAATAGAAAAAGAGAAAAAGATTTTCACAACAAGAGTCCCTTTAAAATCGTATATTCCATTCATGATTTAAATTAAGATCGGAAAACGCAATGTTCCATGCAATAACTGATGAAGTGTTTTTTTTGATTGGCTACTTAGTAGGATAAGATGAGCAAGTAGTGATATGAGTTTCTCAGTACATTGTTTTGGACCAAACAGACTGAACGGCATTTGATTGGGATACAATCTGTTACATTTTCGGTGTTAAGCTCTAGGTGGCTATTTTACGATTTACTCTAAATATATATCCGACTTATAGAAATGCGAACTTGAATCCATAGTTGCTTCGTTTAACAAATGAACATACGAAGCGTTTCGTTCCGTAAAAATCGACAGGAATAAATAACATCAACATTTTATCTGATGTTCTATTAGAAGATTACAACATTATATGTGTAGCTGACAAATTTATGGTACAACATTGATTTCGTATTAGATAAACTGTATATTCCACAACTTACCCAATTTACTAATGAAACAATTTTCCAAACAAGATAAGAATTTTCCCCTAGTCAAAATCATAAAAATTCACCTGTAACAAATTCGAATTTGTAATTTGTTTTATGTTTCTATTTCCGTATAAAAACATAAATAAAAATATCGATCTTATCTCGAATTACTACACCATATTTCATCTCCCTATTTGTATTCGAATACACAACAGAAAACGTTGAGATGAACGAGGGTTGTTAATCCAAAAATTAAAATCAAATCAATCACAAGCCCGTGTTGCATCATTGCGGCATATTATAACACATATTTCACAAAATATTGCAACATCTCACATGCTATCGATATTTATATGAAAAATCGCAAAAATAACGATAACGATCACGATGATAACATTTTTGTTTGCATTTTCTGGGAAAAGATTAAGATTTCTGGATATCGTCTAATGCACAATTTATTAAATGTTAAATCACATAATGTGCCAAAAATATTTCTGTTATCATTTTAATTTTATTAGATATGAATGGATGGATTTCATAGTTAGTTCTAGAATCTCATCGCATCAATCAAATACCACCCAATATATAATGTACACAAAAAATGCGCCGTTCCACGATGTATAAAGTAATTCGATTTTGATAAGTCACCGTTTACCGAAGAATTTTAATTCATTGTCACATTTTTATCTAAACTATGTACGCATCACCATAATTTTTACACTTGTAAATGAATATGTGATATTTACCATAAAATATTAAAAATCATCTAAGCTCTTGAGTGCCAAGTACAAACGAGTCGCGATACGTATATCGGTTCAGAATTTTAATGACGGTATAGCATTATCGCGCACACAGACAACAGAAAAACAAAAGAATTACAAGAAAAATGGAATCATCAAAATGAGAAAATTGAATTTTCCTCTAAAGCAAACAGAAAAATATATATGAATACAAAAAAATAATATAAAGGCAACAACAACAACAATTTTATAATACATTATAAGCCGCGGTGGAAAATATTCAGGTGAAAAGTGTTTTGAAAATTTTCTTTTTATTTTGTTTGTTCGTCATAAAAATAATTCTCGTTTTATAATTTAATTTAATTCCTCCGTTTTGTTTTATTTTCGAGCGACATGAAACTGGTTTTCCCATCAAAATTGTTATTTAGCCAGGCAGGTAAAAGTTGATAGTTGAATTTAGGTATTTCAATTTAAATTAGTTTTTTGAAGTTGTCGTCTTTGTGCCAGACGGTGGCGAATCGGCCCATCTTTATTTTAATTTTTGTGGCAAACCTTAGAATTCTCCGGTTGTGCAGTTTCTCTCTCCTTCTTAATTTGCCAAGTAATTTTGTATAATCCAAAAAATTGACAATTGACACATCGGCGGTATACCCGGGTAAAATAATGTAAAAATACCATCTATTCTTAAGTTTATATTGTTTAGTTTAATGCCTAGACTGCTTGGCTGCGGTCCAATTCGTGATTATTTTGTGGAGACTGACTTAAGTCTATACCATAAGCTTCCTGTCGGCTAGACTTATTGTAAACTTGTTTGACTTTTATGCGAGGCTTGCACCCAAACTGGTAATTCATCAAAATAATTCTAACAAGTTTCCAATAAGTCTATTTGACAGGAGGCTTAATGTGGACTTTCAAATAAGTCTCCACAAAATAAGTCACGAATTGGACCACAGTCTTAGTGTTTTCGTATTAAGGGTATTTTCCAAACACCAACTTATTTGTGGACACCGACTTATTCAAATAAGTCACTTCGCGTGTAGGCTTATTTGAATATGTATGTCTACACAGAAATCTCTCCAAAATGTGTCTTGACTAAATGTAATACGTGCAGCTTTTTTTTCAAATCTAGTGGCAACGACCAACATGTCAAGAAATTTATTTTCTTCCATATAGCTATGTAATAAAAATTTGTGTTTTGTTTTTTGTTATTACGTCACAAATAAGTCGGCACAATGAATTGGAATGACTTGACCGGCTTATTCAAGATGGCGTTCAAATAAGTCAATAAGTCGGTGTTTGGAAAACGTTATTTGTTTATTCGTGTAATTAATTTTACATTCGCCTACTAGTCCTGTTGGATTTGACTGGTATATTACGTCTGGCATTCCCTTATTGATGTCACATGGCCACAGATTAATTGAGTGATATTTTCTATATCGTTTTTTTTATAGAAAAATGAACGAGTTCAGAAGATATTAAACCATTGATCTACAGGTTTTGATTTTTTTAATGCTTGCTTTTCACACGAGAGCAGCACAAATTTCTACATTTACCCGTCCGCTCAAAACAATAAAAAATCACGTTTTGAATGACAACATGAGGCAATGACAATTTTTTTGTTGCTCCTAATAAAGTTAAGAAGCAAACATTTTATCGCGGTGGCTTCGTCAACAATAAAAACAGAAATAACTTTTCCTTTTATATATAGACATAACTTTATGTATTTCCGATTGTTGTTGTTGCTGCTGGTTAAATTGATAAAACAAATAGGAAATAATGAAAAAAGAAAATAAAAACATCAAAATCATGAAATGTGAAGATGATCCCATTAACTGAATACCAATCTACATTATAACCTCCATCCCTCGAGTTTTTATACTTAGCCGTATGATGTTACTGTATGTTTTCCCAAGTTTTTCATTTTTGCTCTCTAGAATTACTATAACATTATCCCTTATTTATTTTTGTCATTTTTATTTTATGTCAAAGGGAAACTTATCCATTTCTTCAATTTTATTTTAACTGCTTATGTGTGCGTTCGTATACAGTATCAAATTAATAAGCAGAGATGTAAGGTGGATACGGCTGAAATGTTTGTAACATGAAAGGTTCCTTGAATATTTTGGTAATCAAATATTTATTTCAATTTAAAAATTGTCTGTATAGTTATACGTTTCTTAAATATTGCCAGTTATTCTTTCCAAGGTTACAAGTTTTATAACCAATCTTTAGAATGGTGCTGTTGAACAGTTAGAATGGTGGAGCGATTACAAAGTGTGCATTTCGGATGGCTGAGGAAAATCTAAATTTGTTTCTTTACGTTTCATTTCGGAGATATTTTATGGTTCCACTTGGTATTGCCAATGGTTCCATTTGATTCCGGCTGACATTTAAGAGAGCACGCAGTAAGCTTTAGATAGCACCGTACACCGTAATTAAATGTTCCTAGTGTATTCCTTAAAAAAACTATAGTGAACATTCTAACTGATGAATTTGCCCCAAATTTCCCATGTACTTTCAGCACGACCTCCGTCCTGTTGGAGTTATTGAGATATTGTCTAGAAACTGATTCGATAAATGATTTATATGGCCGCAAAATTTAAAAACTTCCCATTTAGTCTCAGTATTGCGACAGCGATTAGTTTCGATTAAAAAAACAATCGTACGTATTGGTGACCGGTGGGAGTTTTTGAGGGATTAGCCGTAATAGAAAACTTAATTATTTTGCCGCAAAATATCAAAATCTTACTTAACAAATTCTAAACGACAACAGAACTTCTGTTAAGTGATAGTGCTGTCACTTGTGGCGAATAGAGTCATCCCTTATTTTCCACTGGCAAATTTCTGGTGTCTTATACAGCACCTAGCCTTTTCCTTTTCCGGCTAAAAGCTTACATATACTTATATTTACCCATCCAATAAACATTATGGCCATTACTGTTCTAGAATCAAAATTTGATTCTTTTGCTGATTTATAGTTTCCAGCTTAAATTGAATTTAGCTCACAATGTTCTAGATACCATCGTTCCCAATGTGTGGGATCGATGTGGTCCGGATGAATATGACTTTATGGTTAGGGGGTGAAAGCTTATTTGTTGCACAACCACACAAAATACATTTTGGTCATTTTGAACAAGAGCAGTACCTTTCAAAAATAAGGCTTCGTGTGTGTTTATATATATATATGTGTGTGTGTATGTGTGTCTGTATGACATCTGTGCGGAGGGATTGACTGATCGGGGTGAAACTTCATACTTAAGCTTTTTCTATAATTTGGGAGATCCCAGTGATTTTTGGCCGTGATTGGCCCACGAGAAGTGGCAGCTTCCAGAACATAACAAACATAATTCCATTCTAAAGTATATAATTTATGAGAACAACGACTATCAACTAAAAGATGCTAAATTAAATTAGCAACAATGTCGGTCTACATCAATTTTCCAAAATTTAAGCGGAAATTTCAATTTCTGAAAAAATACTCTTTTACTCATAAATCCAGCCTCTCTACAGTCCATACGGATTGACTGATTCGAATGTAATTTCATACTTAAGATTTTAATTCCTTAAATTCAATGATAGTCTAAATAAAAATTGCTACGAAATTATTCTAAAAATTAAGCGAACATGTTTTTCAGACGTCAGTTTTACTTCTTTTACGAATAATATAAAAAGGACAGGCTCTTTTTGAAGAATTATCTCTTTTTGATATTGTATTACGTAACAATGGAAACCTTCCTAAATTCTGTAGAGCTGGAGCGATTTTATCTAATGACATAACGGTCGTCAGTAGGGGTTTTTGTGAGGGCTAGAATCCAGTGGGAAGTCAGCAGGGTCAGGCACAGTGACCGTCAAGCAGTTTTAAGAACTTCGATGAAGATATTTTCATCACAATTTGGGCGAGGCCCCTTGGAAGACTTTGACTGATTCCATAAAGAACTGTGTAGGGCTTCTAACGCAGCAATGACCATAGTTGCAAATAAACACTATTAACTGAACTACAGGTGTAACGGAGAGATATTTAAGTTGAGCAAAAATGCGATGGAACAAGAAGCGTTTCGCAGCTCACTAAATGCAGTGCCGCACTAGTCACAATCTAGAGCAAATTTGGCCGTATTATTGGGGTATGCCATACACATCGAAAATGTTCGTAGTGGGGCCCAAAAAAGTTAAGTATACGTCGCCCCCAACGTGCCCTATTATAATGCAAAGGATTATCTCCTTTTTATAGAGCAATTAGATTTTGCACCCAATTTCGATAGACTCATATCAGAAGTGCTACAACCAATTACTACGGAAGTTTTAAAGAATGGCTGTATGTAAAATGGAAATAGCACCTAGACAAATACCCAAATATCGCACTGAAAATGGCAGTCCATGCTAGTTATTGAGAGTTTCTCGAACTGAACGATGGAAAAAGCGGTGGTTGGTGCTACTACTCAAATGGAAAAACCCGTTTAAAAATAAATTAATTAAAAAACAAGTCACTCACCGATCGATGCGATAATCTTGAGAGTAAACACAACTAGTAAAGCAACACAAGGCAACAGGAGGTAGCATTGCGCCATGTTTTCCTGCACATCGATAATAATACTTTGTTGTAGGTGGATCTGCATTATAAACGCATACAATATTCTGGGGCTACCTTTTTAGATATCCGGAAATACAAGGTATCGCAGAAGTTCCTCCGTTATTATTGTGGAATATTATGTACAATGGGATTTTTCAACTATGAATTCTTGACACATCAATAAACTTCGGTTTTGCGGACGATGTCACAATAGTTGTTGTGGTCAAGTAATGATGAGACAGACAAATCAGTAGATACTCCTGATGATGACCTAACAAGTCGAAATCGATCGAGTGATTTTTTAAACTTTTTGAAAATTATTCAAAATAACTGCGAAACAAAAAACAAGTGATTAATAAAAATGTCTTTATTAAGTATGAGACAGAGCACATATTTAATGAGACCATAGGCACTATTCGATGGTGGCCATTTAAATCTGAATTGAAATCTATTTGTTACATTTTTCCTAAATGTGTATGAGGTAGAAAGAAAATACATTTTGTCAATTTTTGATGGTACGTTGACTAAATGACTTGTTTATGGCAGGCCACTGTAGTTTCCCCAATTAATCGTCCAATAACTCTACGTTAGACGACAAGTGTGTGACATGACATCATTCATGACAATATCTTAAGCGACACATTATGACATTTCTTTAATGTTTCTCATTCTGTTCTTATAGATAAGCAATCGACAGAAATTAACAAATTGTAATTCATTTCATGTTCACTGTTTCTTTCAAGGCCGTTGCAATTTATTTATTAATATTATTATTATTACTTACGGTACTATCTTTTTGTTATTTTATTCACAAAGCAATCTGTTTTGGGGCTCAAGGCTCATCCTGCTCTTTCGTGGTTAATCTTATTACGTCCTTACTTTACACCTACTAAGCCAGCTGGAGGACGTACGGCTATAGGACCGATCTGCACATTACAAGCTCCATGCCAGTGGTATCGGCCCATGTTTTTTGCACACCGACAGGGTATCATAGATGTGTTACATTTCACCACAGATCGTAATCTTTTGATGAAATTTCACTTTGAATCCTGCCACAATTGGAATTCGAACCCGGTACCTCCCGGTACCATCCAAACGTCAACGCTTTAAGCACTTTGTTATTTAGTCGATACGTTATCATCTTGTTTGTTGATTAGTTAAGTCAACATTATAATTGTTCTGTTCGGAAAATTTTAACACATTAAAGTTTTTTTAATTTTATTTACAGTAAACGAAATTGCAAAGTTCAGCCATCTGGAATACAACACATCTGGAACCAGAAAGATGATTGTAATTCTTCATCGAAATAAAATGTTTTCATCATATATGTTCATATACTATACATACGAGTACACTTCACATTTGATTCATCGCAGACATGTCATAAATGATTCATCTCAGGTAAGTCGCAAGCGAAAATTTTTCCCATTTGCTGATAAATGTGTATATAAGTATCATGCTTGACTGTCGCTGAAGAGAAAACCATCCATTGAGATTGCTCCCAGGTCCCGTATCAAAAGTTTTCGAATTATAATTAATACAGAGCATTTTTTTACAATTTTTTTCATATAATTAATACACTGAGCACATTAGTGGCCAAGCGGTTGCAGTAAATATTGCCCTTTCACGTTTAATGCCTAATTTTGTTGAACCTAGACGAAATACAACAAAAATAGAACTCCATACATCTGTTTTGAATTCCAAGTGGTTAATAACTGAATGGATACACTTCACTTTTGCAAGGATTTTTCCAAATCGTCTTCAACAAAATAATATGTCAAATCCCTGCCATTCATGATTATCGCATATTTCCGTTCGGGTGTGTAACGAAATCCCGGTTTTGTATAAAAAAATCTCGATTTTTAGGAAATACCGGTTTGAATTTTTAACATTTGACATGTGCAAAAATGGAGCTCTTAAAGGTTTTTTTGACAAAACTCAAAAATGATTTTTCGCAATTTTTTTTTTATCAAATATTAATGAATTTGCTTGATAAAATTGTCCTACACCAAAATGTATGAAAAGTGTAGTGCACACTTTCCGTTCTTTTGCTGCTAGGGGCATATACAATAATGATTTTAAAGCATCGGTCTTCTAATGAACCAAAGGACAACAATTTTATTATTTCTGCTTATAAAACAATGACTGCCGGTGGTTTCTAATTCTATATCGTGACGTCTGCTATTAATTGAACCAATGTACCTAACATGTTGCATTATTTCGCAGATAATCTAACTATAATCTAACTATTAGGGATGCGGTAATGGATCTACTGATATTATTGAAGGTTATAACTTCTAGTTTAATAAACTATGGTATTAGCACATGGATCACTTTTGTGATCTATAGGAATATATATGGATGTCACACAAGTTTACTTTACTAGGTCATCTGTTCGCCCTTCGCTGACGAGACGTTATACGAAATAAAGAAAATGAAGTTCATTAATCAGAAACGAGTAAATTTTATAAATTTCTACTGGAAAGACACGGTCTATACATGAACAAAATTATGCATACTCGTCTGTAAATTATATAACGAGTTTCTGTAAAATATTTACGAAATTAATTTTATAGTCTTAACCATTTCCTATAAATGAACCGTAAAATTCCTAGAATTCTAACAGAAAAATCTATCTTACTGTACTTACTGCAAATTTCAAACTATCACTATCACCCGCTTTATATAATATTTTTTAATTTCTACATGAAAATTAAGATCTCAGCAAGTGTTCGTCATTTATGCCAATTTTATAGATTTAAACAAAAAATTTGTCGTGCGTCGCCATTCAACGTAACAAACCCATTCAATAAATTATCAGAGTGTTTGCACGCGTATTATATTTATAGAATTTAAAAGTTAAAAGACATTACAAATTTTTTCTTAAACTGTGTCTCGCCTTAATCGTTTTTTACAAATTGATTAATTTTTTTTTATTATGCGAATATATTGATAACAAGTGGGTGGCGCTTACCTTGCCAAAAAACCATAAAACGAGTATCATCACTTTAATAATTTTAGTATCACTGTATAATCGGGCGGTGGCTTCATAATCCATTAGATTGCTTATAATTTATTGCATTTAATTCAAATAAGAAACAAATTTAACTTATTTTTGATTTAAAAAATATTTTAAAATAGCGCGTTGTACTATTCGCGTACTTATTCATCGACATGAGTTCACAAACTACACATATGATTAAAACTTAATAGTAAACTTTTTTTTTATTGTATTTCGAGTTTGTTATGATTGGAATACCAATTTAACGCGTATTTCATTGAAGACTAACGTGCAGAAAATGTCATCTTTAAGTTAAACTTATGGTTATTGGTTAATACACACACGTTTAAACTGGTCGAGCAACTATAAACTAAACGCAAAATAGTTAAAGAAACTGAGTAGGTGTGTAGGTATCTTATAATAAAAATGATAAATTATCATCTTGATCTTGATTGCGTATATCTTTAACCTGTTAATTCGTTAATAACAGGATTCGCGTATTAACAATGAACATAAGAATGCGAAATTTAGGCAATTCCATTATACCGTTCGGCATGTGTGCCACTTTAAACCGAATCGTATACATTTTCCCTACATTGATAAATTTTTTTACTGCTCGAATTTAATCCCAAGAAAAATATATAAAACGGAAAACTTTAAATCCTCCAGGGACATTAAATATGGATATTTTATTTTATTTCCCCGAATCCGGAAAATTCGTTAACGGTTGGCATTTTCCGACAAAAAAAATAAAAATAAATAAATAAAATTTCACTGTTTGTTGCTGTTTGTATTTATGTAACTGCATATACACGTATTTCTCGAGAGAATTTTCCTCTTCAACATACATATATAAGGTACATAAACCAATTTTCCTCGTATTGTGTTTGTATTTTCACAGAAATGGCAAAACACGTGAAATAAATAGATAAACATATCTTTAATCTTAGAACTATGTATGTTGCATTGTTGTACAAGTACAGTTATTACCATTCGAAAATAAAAAGTTGTTACTCGTATATAAAGGAAAGGTGCGAAAAGTTTTTTAATTGAACTTACCTCCGGGAAACCATGTTCGTCTGTTCCACTTGTAGACAACCATTTCTTGGGTAAAGATAAAAGTGAATCCTTCCATCCTGAAAATAAACGTTTAAAAAAATTATGGTTAGATTGTTGTCTAGTCATAAGTTATTTGCCCGAATATACGATTTATTACTAAATAAAAGGAAGTGCTTCGAGTGGTTTACCGCGGGTCTCCATTACGAACTTGAGAAGTCCATTTTGGTGTTAGTTTGCTCTTAAACAGATGCAGCAACTTTTGAGCTTAGGTGGCTGTTTATTCTGCGCATTTAAAGTTTTGTATAATGCAAGAATCTTATATTCTTGATGGTGCTGTTTGGATACGCTTCAAACGTTGGCTAGTTTTTTACAAGAGATCTGACGCGAGGCCTAGTGCTTGCATTTTTATTCCTCACAATATTAGTGCGACTCTCATACGTTCAATTTTGAACGAGTTTGCTTTTTTGAGTTCTATAACGACGAGTGGCTAATGATATTCTTACCTCACAGGTGCACGTCTCTTAAACCAGAGACAACCTAAAAGAGATATTTCATCCTAAGTTAACGTAAAAATTTAAACTGCGATTTCATTTTCTGTAAATAGCCGCATACAATCAAAAATATTTTTGTTTTTTGCGTATTCGTATATATACGCAATTTAACGAAAAATCACAGTTACATCGATGACATTGGAATTATGAGAAGTTTGTTTTGTTTT
The DNA here is from genome assembly GCA_947310385.1 of Nephrotoma appendiculata. Classification (NCBI taxonomy): domain Eukaryota; kingdom Metazoa; phylum Arthropoda; class Insecta; order Diptera; family Tipulidae; genus Nephrotoma; species Nephrotoma appendiculata. Next base: position 366,241,105 of record OX371224.1, on the reverse strand, counting down.
CATTTTTTAGTACAAATGAAAAATCTAATTTGATTGTCTGTGCTTAAACCTTACCGTAATAAGAAGCTAATAAACTGGGATTCTTTATCTGAGCTGCAACCTATATGCACAAGCAATTGTAACGTGCGTTTCATTTACGCATCGCGTACTATATATCGTTCAACTTCCGTGACACAATGGGCGATTTCAGGGCACCCAACAGTTGGGAACATCTTGAGTAAAATCGCGGCCAACGTTATGAAAATGTTTACCACTATAAAATTTTTAAATCAAATTTGTGATGATTTTGCTAATCATGATAGGTGACCTGAAAGCGCCCAATGTATATCATTGCTATTTTATACCATTTGAATTACGCCTGCGATGATTGCATGCTATTGCTACAGTATACTTTTAGGCGATCTGATATTGTTAAAAATAACTTGCATTATCGGACCCGTCTGCAAATCGAACGATGTTTTATTATGTTTGTTAAAACAATTTAGGGGACTAGTTTTGTGTTACGCGCTGCATCAAATACTGTTATGTTAAAAATGTTGCGTTAAATTGTTGCGTTGATTACGTGACATTTTAACGTAAAATGTTATACAGAAAAACTTTGATTTAACAGTCAATTGGGGAACCCGTTAAATCTGAATGTTTTTAAATTTAATCTATTCGATCGAATTTAATCTGGGACGGGACTCAGGCATTTTTTAGCTGATTATGATGGGATTGGGTATGTTGGATGGAAGTGCAATTCTTAAATGATTTTTGCAAAAAGTTCTGGAATATGGCTACCAGGGATCCAACTCGAGCAATTTTTAACCGATTATGATGGGATTGGGTATGTTGGATGGAAACGGGATTCTTAAATGATTTTGGGAAGGAGTTTTCAATTATGGCCACCTGGAATGGAATTCGATAATTTCTTAACCGATTATGCTGAAATTGAATATGGAAGATGCAAATAAGATTCTTCGATAACTTTTGGAAGAAGTTGTGGAATATGGCCTCCTGGGACGGAAATCGTTAATTTAAATTAGGATGGAACTCGGTAATAAGCAGGCGCCTTTCTTGAAGCAAGCGGTTCGTGATGTTAACATATTTCTGATAAGGCATCCAGGTTTTTAAGATTGATTCTTACCCGCTGAACAGATGCAAACTTATTTTTATCTCTATAGCTGATAGGTTTTACTTGATCTCAAAGCATTTCGGCTGGTCATTCTCTCTACAACCTTTCTCAAAAATCTCGAAAGGTTGTTGATAGATTTATCATAATTCGCCACTCACAGTATTCTCACGCAGTAGCAGCAAGATGGCGTAATAGTAAGGAGTTTTTCGTGAACACATCCCTGAATTCATGTTCAGGTGTCTCATCACGAGGTCGACGCGATAGCCTTCAGTCTCTGTTAAAGTCTTTAGTGAATGGCCCTAAGGATGCTTTATTAGCAGCATAGCTCTGATGACCTAGTTAGTTCAGTTTCCAGTAAACACTTAAATATCCCACACGACTTAATGCAGCGCGCTCTACAAGTTGTAGCAATGTGGTGCATTACTGAGCTTTACTAGAGATATCAGTGAACTGAATGTTCGTTGTCTTTTTGTAATATTGATTACCAGTGGCCCTATTCTGTCTTTCCCTGGGAATAGGGAATTTGGAAAAATATTTTCATAGCATTTTTGTCTAAATTGTATTTTTCTGGCCTACTGAGGGAACATGTTTGGTGTTAATATTTTTGAAACAAAGTGAAATGGGAAAATATTTTTCCCAATAAAAATTTTGTGGAACAAAAGTTTCCCAATTCACTTTGTTTTGAAAATTTTTGCACTAAACTTTTTCTTTCAGTAGGCCTGAAAAATACAATTTAGACAAAAATGCTATGAAAATATTTTTCCCAATTCCCTATTCCCAGGGAAAGACAGAATAGGGCCACAGATCAGATATCGCCAAACATCTTGTCGTTACCTTAGACATTTAATTTTCCTGGAGATTTTGCCTTGAAAGTCAACTTCCGAAAACCACTTACTTTTTTGACAATATAGGTACGCATTGAGAAATCCTGGGGTTTAACTCCCAAAATGCTAAAATTTAGTCATAAATGTTGTTCTTACACATTTGTTCTTAGTCACAAATGTTGTAAATTCGAGTCAATCGGTTCCATAAATAATCACCCAACCAACACGCGGACGTCACCGAAATGCAAGGTCTAATATAAAATATGGCTGCTGTGCGTGTACGACTCGATACAGTTAATTTCTCACCGTTCACAAGGACTTGGTCTTTCTGCGACTTCACCTTGGTAAATTTTGCAAACGACCGTAGGCAATGCCGTTTGTGCGCTGATTGGGCTTTGAAGCAATTAGAAGTTGACCAAAATTCGTCTAAAAGATCATTAATCACGCGTTTGGAGTTCTTCCTTTGATCTTAAATCATAGGTCTATGTGAATAAACCGCAAACATTTGATGCAGTAAAAAGTCAACATAACGACCGCCATCCAGCAAATTCAGCCAGATATATGCGGCAAAGTCATCAAAAGTTGGGCCTCTCTAATCCGTGTTACCAAGCAAAGCCGTGATGGACATTTGACCGACATTATATATTCCATACTTAATACCATAGACTATTCTTTCAAATACAGACAAATTGAGTGAACTTCTCACTCACAACTTGATTTATTTACATTTAAAAATCGAAAATCCCTTTATAATTATAACCACTGTATGTTTTGCATGCCCAGCCTTAATAATAATTTCAAAAACATTTTAATTTTAATTATTTTGACGAAATAGTCATGAGTTTTAAATTTTTGGTTATTCTGGGTGATAGCCAGATATTACTTTTAAATCGAAGTGAGGTTTAAATTAACAAAATTGGCCGTCTCATCAGACTGCAGTCACCAAACTATATGAACTTGGAAAATACTTTGAACTTGTATTCAAATTATAATCCCAATGAGTGAGAATAGGTTGAAAATCATCTAGTTTTGAAGCAGAATGCGTAACATTACAAGTTATTAGGTTGAATTTCTCCGAAATCCCTTGAGCTACCTTTTGAAAACCATCAGAAGAGGCAGTTGTTCTCTATAACATAAACCAACTCCGTAGACGCACTAAGGTCAGAATCATGTTGGCAATCGGAAACACACAATTTTGCCCGATGAACAGCAATCTTACAATGAACAGCGAACTAAACACCGGATAGACGCAGACTTTTTACATTAGGCAATTTGTAAGAAATTGCAAAAGTTTACGATAATTCAACACAAAATTATTAGTGTGGAGTTTTTCAATTAATACCGAAAAATTGATTTCCAAATTCTCCACAAATATATAAGCGGAAACTTTGACAGCTGATTTATTTTTTCGTACGGCAACAGAATTACAGAATTTTTTTTTGCATCAGATATTGGCTAGTATGCAGCTGACGTGAAATGAAATTTTCGCTGGTCTCCAAAATTAGGTAGATAAATAATTCCACCAAAATTAGTTTGTCGATTTTCGTAAAACTTTAACGCAGATACCTTCATGTTGAATTAATATTTTAATAACTTCATGCCAACATATTTTTTATGTGAGCTTGTTTGTCAGAAATGTCAAAAATTTAGCTTACTTTTATCGTACTTGCAGATAAAAACGCAGTGAAATGAGGTGAATGTGTAGAGTTAAACAGAGACATCTATATTTTCATACCAAACATACCAACTTCACTTGCGTGTCATTTTTGCATGAAAATTTCATTTTACGCCAGCTGCGTACTAAGCATGCCAGTCAATAGCACCGTGCAAACATTAACAAATACACAAAAATCACAACAAATGAACTTAATTTTAATTTTAATTCAATAAATAAATTTTCACGAAACCATAAAGTAAAGGTGGTATTATATACTCATGCAATATATGAAGTTTTGATAATTCAAGTTATACGCTTGCCATGTTGATCCAGAAAAATCCATAACTCATTCCATTGCACTCAACCTTTCCTGCGGCACCCCTACCAATAGACACATTTTTCAAATTTTTATCCCACATTTACGATACACGTTGATCAAAACTGATAATAATCCAATATGAATTCATTCAACCATAAATTAATTGATAATGTTGGGAATATATCGCTTGAAGCTCATCTGCGTCTATTCGACTTATTTTTCACTTCCATATACCGATAGAACATGTTACGTAATTAGATTTTTCTAAATTTAAGTCTATTTTCATTTTGCTTATCAGTTTTCCATTTTTCATAAAATAAACAATTTTGAAAGGTAAGAAGGAAAAACGTACATATGAAACATATCTTTTTTTAATGTACATGTTCAAGATTTTAAAAGAAAGTTTTAGTAGAGATTCATCTTAAAATCATGCAATTTTCTACTTTATACTACTGAGCGTTGTTTGAAAAACAATTAAATGAATCCGATTTATATTTCTTGTGAGTGGCACGTAGTGGGTTAAGTTTAATAAAATATGTACGTACACTCTAAGTCTTCATGTGCACGAATTTATTTTTTTTGTCTTGTCGTATAACTTAAATTAAAAGAAAACTACCTGTACGAATCTTCGTATATAATACAAGGGAAATCGTAATATACAAAATTATGCTTTGTTGAGGCGCCTTTCACAAACATACCTATATCAGCTGGATATAGAATCCGCCTTTGTCGTGATACAAACACCGGTAGAATTGTGTATGTACAAAACAGGTACTAAAGGGAATAAAAATGATTTTTTTCTGCATTGGCGCGTTTCGCACAGTTGGCACCAATTTTAATAACTAACCATAGTAATGCCACATTTGCAAATGATGGATTGATTATGTTTTGAGGGGTTTCAAATGCAGACCCCGTTTTTTGACTTTCTCAAAATCAAAAATTACCACTTTCATGCCACCCTCTCTACATCTTATATATTTTATCAAATCTCAGGCGATTTGTTTCATAGGCAAACACAATCAAGGCATTTATAATTTTGTATTTTAAATTCATCTCCCACTGGGCTCATATTTTTGAAAAGTGTATACATAGAGATACAAAATATAAAATATGAGGTGAGCTTTTCATTAAATTGCTCTATTGTTTGTGGGGGTGCGCGCCTTTATGGAGGTTATATACTAACATGGAAATGGTGATGGCATTTTCATATTTTTTGAATTCATTAATATTAAAATATATGAATGAATGTACATTAATTTTCATTCTAGGTACGAGTGGATTTGAATGAAGCAAGAGGAGGATGAAATTATTTATTTGATAAAATTAAAAAATGAAGGGTCAGACAGCAAATAATATGAAAAATGAAAAATTCAAATATGAATATTTTTTACATTTCTAATTAGATGATTTATTGTGCGGGTTCGATATTTTTTGACTCGAGATGATATTTTAAGTAAATTAGAATATTTACCTTGGTACTATTTATATCTGTTTAGTCTATTCTTTTAGAATTTAAGCCGGGAAAGGCGTACACCCGCATCGACATTTGCGCTTGCCTTTATTATCGGTCGCTGCCTACGACCGGTGCTGCTGGTTTTATATTTCCGGCATATTTATTGAAGCGACCAAAAATATATAGTTTCAAAAAATCCGCAAATGCAATTCTCCATTTCAAAGTAAACTGGGTAAGCGATACTAGAGCGGCTATACCCAATAAAGAACAATTTGTGAATGTTAACGCCGTTCTTCATCTACTATAACTTTTAATGCTCCACACAAATTTCAGGACACACAACCGTTGGGAACATGTTGAGTAAAATCATAGCCAACTTTATGAAAATGTTCAGCGCTCTGAAATTTTCAAATCAAATTAAGGATGATTTTACTAGTCATGATCTCTTAAAATCGCCCAATGATAAAGCCTATCTCCAGATGAGATCAAAAAGAGGCAAATTTTACCTAAGCATATTTAGACGATCTAGTGATATATGTAAACAAACTACAAAATATTTTGAATGGCCTAAAACCATCCAATCATAATCACTGATGATTTTAATGCAAAGTCACGATTATGCCACAAACGTGACCCCAACGATGGTGGAATTGATGAAATGAAGAAATTTATTGCACGGAGTAACTTCTTCATTGTGAATGAAGTTGGACAACCATGTACATAGTCATAATGGGTAGTCAAATATTGATTTAACAATAGTAACAGAGGAACTGTAAGAAAACTGGATTACAAATGATCACAGAATAATCTTGTTCACAGTTGAGGCGACTTCCTCATCATATACAGTTAAGATAAGCGATAAGAATCTGAAGTATTCGCTCAATCACGCTAACTGGGATAGATTCTCCATATTCTGCTGGAAGTAAAATGGCGATGATCGTGATGATCATATTGACAGAATATAGCGGGTAATAAATAAAACAATAACTAGTGTCTGCAGCAAATGTTTGCCTCGCAAACGCTCTAGAACTTCTAAACAGCCCTGGTACTCGAGATAGTTCTGGTTCAGATCAATTAGGTCTACTAGACGGCTGCCTAGAATAAACTGCCAGAGATGAACTGAGATCATTTATGAAGCGATTCAAATTTAGTTGGGCCAGTATGCTAGCTGATACTTATATGTTGCCCATTCACGTCAGTGCGTTCAAGAAATTCTAACAACATTTTAAGCGCTAGACTAATGGACACGGACGGACAAAATCAAAGTTTAATATTGAATATTCTTGGAAATTGTAAAAGTTTTTATTTTATAACGCCAGGTTTATAACCAACAGAGGTTTTAATTCATTTTAAATATTTTAATATATTAAAATTTAATCTAATTAATTTATCCTACTGCTTTTTAAAGAGGCTAGGAGAGTGAAAAGCAAAATACAGAATTCGAAAGACGTAGTGGCAATCGGATATATGCTTGGCCTGGGTGCGATTCTCACAAATAAATGTGGACTGAGTACGATTCCATGTGCAAGAGTTTGTGACTCCGACAAGGTGCTTTAAGTGCCAGTGGTACGGTCATATTGCAAAGAATTATAGGGCGTGCACAGAGACCTGCTCTCATTGTGCACAACATGGTCTTGGTTATAAGGGTTGTCCAAATAAAAATAAGCCTGCTAGTTGCGCAAGCTGCAAGGAAATGCAAAATCACATGGTCACTTAGTAGGTCGCGCTTCGTGTTTGCCACAAAAGTGCTGTGCAACATCTGAAATCAAACACTAAAGATGATGATTAATCAAAATTTACAACGTTGTAACAGCAACCTACATATTGCCCCCTCAACACGCAGGGCGCCAAAACAGTTGAATAAAAAATTTGTGAACGCAAATTCACCCACGGCATAGACATCTTATGTATGCAAGAACTACACTCGGTCAATGGTCAAAACAGTGGCTTGCCTTCTACATTCAAAGTAGCAACAGGTTGGTCTGAGAATTCCAAAACTGCAATTAGCATTCATGTAGTGTTGGCCTAAACATGGTGAAGCTAATTCAGTTTTGTGATAGCCACTGCACATTTGTTGAAATTCAATTGGAAGTTGGTTCATTCTACCTATTTTCATTACCCTTATATCTCGGTATAAGGTGCCTCTTTTTTACGGCGATTCGCTATAATGGCCTTTTCTAATTATGACTTAGGCTGTGTGCCAAAATCGTTTACTACGGTACAAACCGGTTTTAGGACAAATTTTATATCAGTTTGCTATAGAGTTTTTGAAAAATAATTGAATTTACCGAAAAATTTACTTAAAATTGACTTTTCTGTATGTTTGGCATACGGCGTTAGTTCGATTTACGGCTATAAATATTTGATATACGGCCATAAAAATTTAAAATACAAAAAAAATTGTGTGAATTTTCAGGAACCGATCTTGGCCGTATATCAAGGTATTGAAACGATTCTAGGTTAGGAAGTGTAATCGATGAAAATGGAAGAAAAGTATAGAGGACTTTGTGTTTCGGAGTGAGCTCTTCATAATGAACTTGCAGGGAATACCAACGACATTTTCGTTTAATGGGAACTACAATGTTAACCTAATAGTCAATGGAGCCTTGTTGAGTTCAATAGTCGGGTGCTGTGTGAGAAAAAATTGGTAATCTAGTGACCACAGAGTCATCACTTTTATCAAACTTGCCACAGAATAGTCCGCCCGTAAGTAGAAAACGTTGGGCTAATCTCAACACAGTTAACTAGTGTCTTCAATAACTCAATTCCAAGGAAAAGGGGAGTCAAGCAAATTAATTGTTTGTGGAACTCTAATGTAAGGAAACTTAGTTGTTCTATTCATAAGCTAAGAAGGGCATACCAGAAAGAAAGAAACCAAGAAGCAAAACAATTTTTTTTTTGTGTTTATCCGTGCAATCTGTTCTGGGGCCTGTTTAGCTCTCCCTCCTCTTTCGCGGTTTTCTTATTTCCGTACTTACTTTTACGCCCGTCAGCCAATTCGAGGACGTACGGCTATAGGACCGATTTAAAGACCATCTGCCCATTGTAAGCTCCATGCCAGCCTATACTGACATGGAAGATGGGCCGGCCCATGAGTTTTGCACTCCGACAGGGGGTCATAGATGAAGCAAAAAAGTTAAATTTGTCATTCTTTAGAGGGACAAGAAATCATGAAATCTTGTTATCAATATGGAATTCGGGATTATTAGGGCTCCAGGATTTTGAAATTGGGAATTTTGATTTACGGGATTTCAAGAATAACCCAAAGAGACTCGTTACGTTGCATAGCAACGTACTAATTCAACACTTTTACTCTTTCTTCTTAATCGAGTTATAAACCCAATATGTTGCTAATTTTCAGACCCAAGAGAGACCCAAACGAAATAAGCGCAGTGATCCAATACGTTTCCATAAAAAGCATAAAAGCGGAACTTTCAAAAATCATCATTTAAAAATTTGATTGCATTACAGAGAAGCATATTTTTGGTACATAATTTGATACGATCGGCCAGCCAAATCCTTTGGGATTTCAAATTTCTGGCTAGTATAAATATAAATTGGTATCTATCTAAAAATAAAATGACATGAAATCAAAATGAAATTTAGATTAGGCAAAACTAGGGTTGAGTATCTAAACACTCTGCGCATTCATAAATTTAATCAAATCGTAAAACCCAATCCCAGGAATCAAATCAATTCACTTATCAATGTCACTGTCAATATTAATTATTCGGAATGATTTAAACTTGGTTCAGGTTCCATATAATATAAATCCTTAACGTTATTAAGGGTTGAGTGATGTAGTGATATGTTCAAATATTCATAAAAACAATTTTAAATTTTTAAAAATTTTCCCGGAAGCCAAATACATATATGAACGTATCCGTGTACACGTTCATTATATTTTCAACGCAAAAGTAAAATTTAAATTAAATTTTATTTTTAGTTTCGTCTGCAGCTTTTAAATTGTTTTTAGTGATTCAGTCATCTACAAAATATACCGTTCGCAGCGAATGGTACAGACAGGAAAATTAATTATTTGTTTGTGTAGAGAAAAAGTTTGTGCACGAAGTAAAATCTCATGTGCCACGCAGTTATTTAATCCACTGTAAACGTACTATTCTTCTTCTCGTACCAACAGCATAATAAAACCGTAACATTAAACAGAAAAGTGTTGTAAGCCTAGGCTTAAGGTCGATTCAACATAACATAATATAATATTACATTAGCTTTGTTCTATGATACAAAATTTTACCCCACAAAACAAAACCGCACAAACTAAAACAATAAAACTGTTGGAAAAAAGAAAAATTCCTTGTTGAATGAGTCAATCTTTTGTGGGTATGTAAGGTACGGGGGAAAACTTAAGGTGTGGGAGGATATATATATATATATATAGAGATGTATAGACAAAATAATAATGATAGAACATGTATGTAGTACAGATAGAGAAAAACTAAAGTTACATATATAGGGTAGAATATAAAATTTTACCGGTTTTCCATTTCACCCTCAAATATGCGAAACAACATTTCCATCTCGCACTACGTTGTATATATTTTGTTGTTATGTTATCATTATTATAGAGTTTTATTTGTATGTTTTCTACCTCGGAAAATTTTATGTTAATATGGATGTGAAATTCTACATAAGGCATGGTGAATACATAAAACCGGAGTGACGCGAATTTTTCATTTCATGTTGGGAAAATCAACATTCATGAACAAATACATTTGCAAAGGAAAATAGGGAATCATATGAACAACCCCCAGTTTTTTTTAAAATTTCTTGGATATAAACTAACGAACTAAGTACGAGTTGAGTTTATGTAGTAAAACCACGATTCACCACAATACAACACCAATATTGCATATAAGCCATTCGGAATACCTTGTTACATGCCAATTACATATTAAGGAAAAAATTGTTCCAGAGAAACGGGAAGTCTGTGTTGTGGCTTCCCGCAAGTTTTTTTTTTTACTTGTGGTTACTCGTGGCAGTACAAAATCGCAACTTTTCTTATTATACGAGAGCACGAAAGAAAATTATTTTGCTCGTTACAATTTGTATTAAGTTGTTGAAAAAAAAAACAATTTTCTTTTGAAAGAAAAACGCAAGAATGGACATAGAAAATGATTAATTTTAAGTTTCTATAATCAAGTTTCGTTTTGTACGTACAATTTACTTGTATGTGTGGCTGTTGTGTTAAACCAATTTGGGGGTAGAAGACTGGATTATTTTTATAAAGAACAAGGAAATCGGAAATATAAAATTTAAAAAAAAAAACGGAAAACGATGAATTTGTTCGATTGGAAATTTTTAAGGATTTTGAAGAGATCCATTTACAAAAAAGGAATTAATTAAATTACAGTGATTTACTTTGTTCTTTTAATTGGTTCGTGTCGTTGGTTGTTCATTTGGAAGAAAAATTAAAGTTGGTACATACATATCTTGATTGTACGGAATGTCTGGTTTAAAGTTTAAATATTTTGTCGATGAATATTCCCATCAAATTATGTAGTCTTTCACAGATCACTTAATAAGTCCTTTCATTAACTGTACTGTTAAAGGCTATAATATTATTGGCTTCTTGTTTAGGGTCATACTATTAACATTATTTTCACTACACTATTTCAAAATGGAAGCTGTGGCGATAAGTTTTGATTTTGGACAAATTCGCTTGTCCTCCGGTATGGTTCGGTTACCTTTTTAATAGCAAACTTTTTTTTTGTGACAAGCTGGGCACCCAGGAGGTTTACCTAATTCGAGTACGCTGAATTTAATGGTGCTAGTCCCATTTCAAAGTTAGTCCCCATTTTTGAGATATCGCTATCGACATGTTTTGGCTCTGAGTCAAAAATTTGTCAAAATATTCACTCATATTCACATTGATAGCTCCTGAACCATTAAGATTTTCGTTATGCTTTCTTTAGCAAAGTTGTTGCGCAAGCCAAGACAAACAACTTTGCTAAACATATCAAGACCGAAAAACGACATCTACATACAATGACATTTTCGTGTTATTTTTTTGCTTTTTATTTCGACGAAAAACACGTTTTTTATCGCATTTTTTGTCCATTTATTGAATTTAAATCGATCGAATAAGCATCGCATCGACAAATATAGATACAATAGAAGCTATTCAAAAGAAAATTAAATCGATTCAGTTGATGTTATTGTGACTTTTCTCAATTTTTTAGATATACAATTTTTAACTACTCCAAGCTTGATATGAAGTGGTGGTAGCAATATTTCTTAATTGGCACAAATGGAGCATCAACGACGCTGTCGTATCGCAATCTTATGCTCTCACGTAAAGCCCAGTTTCGTTCGTTGTAATGGTGGCCTTTAAAACGTGTATTCTATAAGCATATAAAACACATGCTTTTAGTGTAACTCAATTGCATGTCACTTAAAAGAGCTATCACTGTTAAATCTGCACAAACTTTCCATTGATGGTCATTGTATTTAATCAAATCAATGATTTTTTTCATTGATCCATAGGTTCCCTTTGTGTTTGTGCCGAGTGCAATTGGAATGGATTTTTTGGATTCGGTAACGTTAAGGAGAATTGCGTTCAAGCTGCTTTTAGAGGAATTGTTAAACAACCGACCATCTTCGGGATTATATGCATTGTGCATTGTGGATACCAAACCTCGGATATCATTGCAAAAAGCGAGTGAATTATTTTCAATTGATTTGAAAAAATTCGTAAAATGACGTAGGCGATTTATTGCTCCATATAATTGAGCATTTGGAGCCAAAATGTTCACTTGTTTTAAATCCTTTGACAAAAGAAGGGCTTCCCACTGCGATAGTTTCAGGCGTCGTACCATAGAGCGGAAATGACGATTTATAATAAAAACTGTTTGTCAACAAAAATTCTGCCGAATTTCTTTGTAAATTGGGAGGCCCTAGTCGCTTTTGGTCGAAATCGGTTCATCGGAAATGGCAGCTTCCAAAAGGAGCTTTTTCATTTTTTTACAACAAGTATTTTGAAAAGTCTATAACATTTATGAAAAGAACAATTAAAATCAAAAAGATTGTAAATTAATTTTGAACCTAAATTAGTTCACATCTTTTTGCAGAAATCATAACTTTCATAAAAAAAGAACTTTAAAATTCGACATTTGTAAAGACCAGGCGAAATATGGTGGAAACTTGTATACCGGAAGTGGCAGCTGTGTCAATTTTTCTAATAATGCTAAAAATTATAGTATTTACAGAAATGGAACGGAAACGGAACAATCCGGTAAGTTAAATGTTTCACTTTAGAAATGAAGTGTAGTGTATTCGAGATCTATGTACTCGTGGTAAAAGAAAGTCGGATGTTGGCCACATTTTACGAGATATCGAGCCAGTTTTAAGGTACAACTTGAAAGTTGCTACTTTAATGGCAGATTCTATTCAAATACAACATACCCCCTATAACACGGTACTCTAATAACGCGTTTTCATATTACGCGATTTCATGTCCCTCGTTTAAAACGTGTTTTCCCCCATATAATGCGGGGATTTCCCACATTGTATTTCTGTACTGTGAAATTAATATGATTTGTACAGTTCAAAATCAATTTCGCGTACGTTTGCACAAAATTCGATTTAAACCCCATTAAACGAGAAAAGTTAAACGTGAATCATTTATACATAACAAGTTATACGGGGTCATACGAGTGCGTTGTACGAGCATTCTCGTACAACGTATTTTCCTATAACGCGGAACTAATCTACCGTGTTATAGGAGGGATTACTGTACATTCAACTGCTCTTTTCGGCACAAGTTCCCTTGCAAAACATTTATTGAGTGTTTATTTGTGCCGTGTTGCTCGATTGAAAGTTGAAAAGAAGAAAGTTTTCCAAATGGATGGGATGATTTTGACAGCTGCGAAAGTGTTGTCCGATGTTGGTGTTTTATTTAAATCCATGTTGTCCGACGTTTGATTGTGAGTGCTCATTGATAGATGTCACCTCTGACTGTCGTATGGACGTTTGGTGTCATCTTGAATATTGCCGACCGTCCTAAAGTATTTTAATGTACTTTAGTGTTAGTTGTGGATGTCTAGAACATTCAGCAAGTACAGCTTTGTCATTGGTAGCTTGTTTACGTCTTACGATGAATTCGTTTGTAGTGAGTTCGGACAATGCACCTCTAAATGTAATACCTGCGTAGCTAGGTAAACGAAAATACAAATGTAGCGCTCTGTTGACGCACTTCCACCACCTTTGGTTATAGCTTGATGGCTATTGGGCCTGCCGTCACTGCCGACGAAAGGTTTCAAACTTCTAAGTGGTCTCTTGTCTAATAGATGTTCTTCGGATTGGCACTTTGATAACTCCTTTGAAAAAATGTGAGCCTTGAACCAGCTTGACGCAAACCTCGAATGCCTAATTGAGTTTGGGCACGGTGATGAAGTTCCTCGAATATGTTGTTTCGCTGAGATTTTGATGTTGGATGAAACGTCTGCAGAAGGCCGTGACACTTGGTAGTATATGTCATTGTGGGTAGTATATGTCATTGTGAGACGTCACAGTTTCTGCATGCTTTGTGGTTTATTTACTCTTTTATTTTTCGTTTGTCGATGTTAGGATCAACACCATGGGACGCGCATTCTGCGGGATCATGCTTGGTGTCGATTTAATTCCACTTGCTAGGTTGAGTGTTATCCAAGATTTGCAAAACCCGATTGGTCACAAACATTTTCCAGGCGAGCTGCGTAGCCAACAAAGCATGATTTTCGAGTCGGTTCATAGGTACATTTGAACCTGTGGTACATTTGAACCTGTGGTACGTCGAGTGACTGAACGATGGTGTGAATGAGTTTAGTGAGGAGTACACTGGCACAAAGATCCAGATGTAGTAGATTTGCAGTAGTAGATTTGCTAAGATGCTGATTTGCTTTCCAGATTTGCTAACGTTGTATGAGCATATACCAACCACTGTATATGCTTTTTCAGAGGATCGTTGTCCTCTGAAAAAGCATATACAGTCGTTGACCTCGTGAACTTGAAGATGATTGCGAGTTATCGAATGAAGTATTCAGCGATCGATTCTAAGAGCCCACAATCATTTTAAACTATCCCGATAAGTGGGTCATCTTTGACCGAATGAGTTTGGGACCGTTTCATCCCACAATATGCCGAGCACCCACTATTCCTGCAGTATGATTTTCGGATAATTTTGGTAGGAGATACTTAGCCGAGCGGGTCGAATATCCTTGATGTCTGCGACAGTACTGCTAATTTGGTTGTTGCACGATGGCGTCCGATGACGCGCTGTTGTCGAATCCAAAACAATCGACCGAAGGTGACCAATGTAGCCCGAGTGTTTTGACTGATGAATCGTCCCAGTTTACCAAGTTAACTTTGATGATTGTGGAATTCGACTCTTATATCATTGAGAAACTGCTGACTGTTCGAAGACCAATTCCACAGTTCGAATGGTCAACCGAAAAAATATCCACTTTGTTGGTTGGATAGTAATGAGGATCGGCCATTTACAATTGCTTCAAATGTGACCATTGATGCGTGTCCATTGGTCAGGGTGGTAGCATGTCTGTGACCCTCTCAATGATGAAGGCTGTGACCGAGATGGAGAATGTTAAATCAATTCCGGAGTGTAATGCGATTTTGGCATTTGAATGCGATGTACCACGATGTCGAATGACGAAGTTTTGGTTTGGTGATTTGTATTGACTGGAGTTTGTAATAATTCGACGGATGATGATTCGGTATTCGTCTTTTGCTGCAAACGCTACACAAACTTGATTTGCAATTTGAACTGATGTGGCCTTTGCGCAGGCGGTTGAAGCACAACCTGTTTTCTCGGAAGAGATACGATTTTTCTTCGAATGTTAGAGGTCTGAATTAATTGCACTGGAATACGTTGTGATTTCCAGCACAAACTTGTCAAGTGAAAATGTGGGAGTCCAAAGTGAGGACGATACAGTGTGAGCGAGTTGAGTGCGTGACATGTTTGATAATAGAATGTGATAATAACGGGACAAACGATTCAATTAACATAATATTGCTATTCGCTTACGTTTTTTGTTTCATTTAGTATGTTCTGAAGATTTTAGAGACATTCAATGAATTACCCATATATAGGTTCATTTTGTACATCCAGAATAATTATAAAACAATATTTCCCCGAAAAAAACCCATTGCATATAAATCGAAATTTAATTTTGCCTAAAGCAAGTACAGCATTATAAAATAAGAAAGGGAAAATTTTCTACAGACACGGGTATGAAATAAATCAATTTGGACCTAATTTTAGGTATTTTATGCCACCGCTTTATTATTGCTTTTGTATGAGTATCTATCGTTCATCCTGTTTAAATTTTAGAAGCGGAAAATAATTGTCATAGATTTTCTACACCGGACACATCAATTGGAAAAAAAAGCTGTACCAAAATAATATTCCGGAGAATAAAATCATCAAACCATTTAAGAATCAATAAAAATGTCAATTTAGAATTTTCGTTTTATGTTGATACAATCCCTAACTAATCCTCGTTAAATGATTTTCCCGCAATATGCGCACCCCCGCCTTTTGTTGTTGTTGTTGTTTGTTTACTCGTACATCTTTAACAATCATATTACATAATGGTTTATAATAATCGGGAACCAAATTTATAATAATAGTAATAATCATAAATTTATTATTTTATAGTTTATTTTTCACCATCCCCAAACGTGTCGTGTGTGTATACACAAATTCACCCTTATCGTACCACATCTTTATAAATTTTTCCTATATACGAAACTCATACCATCCGTCCCATCCATTTATTATCTTTATTATCATTACTATCATCATTATCACATTTATTAGATCGAAATGAAAAATTTTGTTTTCCCTCAAAACATAAATAAAATAAAATCAGAAAATTTATTGGGGATGCAATATGACACACAGCAGTTCTCTCTCTAAATAATATTTTCATCTAAGTTTTAATATTTTTATTTATTAGCTGCTGCTGAATCGTCATGATTCTTAATAGTCTGATATGTGCATGGGCTGCGTATACCAAGATTCGGAAGGTAAGAAAAATCGAATCTCCCTCCGATATAAAAGAATTCCGTATACAATTTTTACCCTACACAAAATAGGAATGAATGTTAATTTGCTGTAATCAAATTAACTCGAAAAATTCTTGTTTTACAACTTTAATATACATACACACACCATTCATTTTCTTCATTACGAAAATTTTCCTTCTATTTCCATGTTACGTTTTGTTTCCAGCATTCCGATTGAGAAAATATTATTTGGGAATGAAAAGAAAATATAATTTCTTAATTAACATAATTGAATTTAATGAATTTGCCCAACAAAGGATGTTCTGGCATTGGAGCACACGAATAGAAAAGCTTTTTTGCCGGACAGAACTTTTATTTTTACTTTCAGAAGATAAACTTTTATTTTGTTACTGGGTCTTATTTTAATTTTTAAAAATGTAACTTTTATCTCGGAACAATCACCGAGATAAAAGTTACACTTTTTAAGTTGAGACTAAGTTTAAATTTTTGTACTCGTGTGTGTGTACATAAAAGTTTTGACTTTATTACATCTTAAATTTTAGGATAATTATTATCTTTGTGTACATAAAGTATAAAGTTTTAGCCAATTTCTACCGTTCCTATGCTGTACAAAGTTAAAGTTTTTGCACAAAGTAATAAAATGTAGGGTGGTATAAAATCTTAGTGTGAATTGCTTTAGTCGTTGCGGTTATAAAACTGCTTAACAAATATATAATACGTGATATTGACACAGAGGTGTACAGCAGGTACATGCCAAAAAGGAAATTAATTTCATAATTGCAAAAATATATTTTTACAATTTTTCACCTCCCCTAGTATAAAGGAAAATGCTATTTTTTGGATTCTATCCAAAGTTTGTATAAACAAAGCAAACAAAACTGGCCAGGACGTTCATCAAATACATAAATAAACATATATTACATAGCTACAACATTCGACTGGAAAATAACATAAACGACGGCAGGAATATAATGAAAAAATAATTTACTTATCAAATAAAAATGAAAAATTTCCCAGTAGAAAATTAAATAGAAAAACAAAACAAAAAAGTTATTTTGTGTTTTTGTTTAACGGAAAATAATTTTTCTCGTTTTACTCGTGTATCGTATAAAGGAAATGATAGACAATTTTCTTCCGTTTTTGTGCTTGTCGCTTGTGTACGAGTTCAGTTGAATATTACGTATATAGATATGCTTTTCATGTCAGGTACCGCAGGACATTGTACAAAATTAGAAATATATTTGTCATTAATTTGTATATTTTATTGCCATGAGATGTTTTGTATTTTATCAGAATTTGTTATTTGCAATCTATCTTTATGCTTTGGTAATTGATGGTAGTGTTTTAAAACCACGTAACTGTATATAATGTTAAAATCAGATTACATTTTTAGTAAGAGAAGCAGAATCCTGATAGACTCTTGACTGCTTGTAACCTAATATGTAATAAACCTTGATAGAAATAGATCATGGATCCAAAGAATTGAGAACGAATATTCAAATTAAATGGGAATTCTGTAAATATTATACAGACAATTTTATCTAAGTTCTTCTTTGAGTTATCTGCTATATAACTATAGCAGTATTTCCAATTTTACGGGTGAAGGCCGCATCTTTATATAACATAATTTGTCTGCACAGTACTATAAAGTCCATAAGCTTGCACTGGCTATGAAGCAGAAAGTAAACGGCATCAAGATTATTCATGGTCACGTAGCTGTCAAATTGAACGATGGTGATCAACATAATGTCTACTATTCTACCAATGAACTGGAAGCAGCACTAAATCCATAATGTTTTTGTTTAAGTATTTATGATATTTTGTTTTTAATCGGTTTCCTGGAGTCGTATGGCAACTCAATTATTATATATTTAAATTTTTTATTTGTTTTTTTTTTATCCTAGAATGTCAACATTGGATATGAGAAATGTGGTACTAAAGTCCTGTTTTAATTCACGATTATCTAGTCTACCTTTGTGGAATTCAGAAACGTAGTGAAAGATGTACCATTACATCTAATTGCTGTTCATGTTCACTTGGATGGGTATAATATTGTACGGAAAGATAGGATTGATCCGCGTAGTAGACGTGGCGGTGGTGTAACACTTTATGTACGCAATTCTGTCAAATATAAGGTAGTTAAGAAAAATGCTCCTGGGGCAAATTTTGATTGTCTGTTCTTAGAAATTAGTAACAATCGAAATCACACATTGTTATTGGGGGTCATTTATTGTCCATCTAGGGTTAAATTCTTTAATCAAATTAAAAAAACTTTGGGGGATCTATGTCGTAGGTATATTAATATTCTC
The DNA here is from genome assembly GCA_947310385.1 of Nephrotoma appendiculata. NCBI lineage: Eukaryota > Metazoa > Arthropoda > Insecta > Diptera > Tipulidae > Nephrotoma > Nephrotoma appendiculata. Next base: position 366,222,386 of record OX371224.1, on the reverse strand, counting down.
ATCCTTGGGGATTTTAACATGAATGTCATTTCAGATACGCCTGCTGTAAAATAATTCAAGGATTTCATATCACACTTGGTTTGGGAATTGCCTCGCAAGATCATGAATTTTAGTAATACTGTTGCTACTTGTTTGGATTTATTGCTACTAAATAATCGATCGAATTTGAATTTACCACCCACGATATGATATATGGTTGCTATAATTTCGATTTGGACGTTTCTAGTTGCGTTAGTTTTTTTTTACTCGACGAGCTTTAAACAATATTGACCAGAACAAATTGACTGCAGAGGCTAATCGACTTGACTGGGAATGGATTTTTTCTATCCCAGAAATTGATTACAAATTTTAGTATTTTAATTCATTGCTTGTAAAGCTATCCTGAAGCTCCAGAATATTAGGGACTTATTACACGCAGTTTGGAAATCTAATAAAAATGATACCACTTGGAAGGATTATATACAGTTTATATTAACAGGGTTAACAATTTGATCAGGTCGCTAAATTTCGGCACTTTAAAAACAAACATTTTTAATCTAGACCTACGAAGTGACGTGCTATGGCGCAGTTTTCAAAAGTTTGGTCTCTCTAAAAGTAAGCAAGCGGTTTCAACCGATTTTCAACCGATGGAATTCTCTACGCATTTTGCTGCAAGTTACTTCAGGGCCGCCTTTTAATTTGAGGGATTTTGATAAAATTGGCTCTCATTCTGTCAATGCATTTTATTTTAGTAATGTAACGGACATTGAGGTATACGAAGCAATCTCTGGCATTCAGTCTGGATCATTGGGTGCATATGGTATACCTATTTCTTTTGTGCACTTAATTCTTCCAGTAACTCTTAAATCTTGCCGGTAGGTAAGATTTTTAAGCCTGTTGAACTGCATGATTACAGACCAATTAGTATACTTCCTTGTTTATCGAATGTCTTGGAGAAGGTCATGAAGAATCAGACTCTTACTCATATAAATTCAATTTTTTGCACCGGTTCTAGTCGGGGCTTCGCGAAGGTCATAGTACAACAACTGCTCTCACCAAAATCATTGATGACTTGAGCTCATATGTTGCAAACGGGATGGAATATCTTTGTTGCTTCTTCTTGATATCTCTATAAGGCGTTTGATTCTGAATTGATCACGGTATCTTACTGGATAAATTGTTTACACAGTTTAATTTTTCCAGCCGCTCAATCCGGCTGATGGCATCTTGTCTAACAGATGCTAACATACCAAACTGTCGAATTAAATGAGAAACTCTCCTAGCCTTCCCGCCTAATATCTGACGTTCCACAATGTTCTATCTTAGGTCCTATATTATTTAGTATATGTTTATGTATGATATTGCAAAATTTCTCTCACCTCCGTAAAATTTCACCTTTTTGCAGATGATGAACAAATTTATCATTCAGCTGTGCTGCACATTGTGGGGGCTTGCGTGTTAAATATCAATGAAGCTCTTGCTAGGATCGTAGCTTGGAGTAGGAACAAGCTAATTAACATTAATCCGGGGAAATCTAAAGCCAAGTTTATAGCTTGCAATAAACGATTGCTACACAGTCTCATGTCTTCTGACATAATGGTAGATGGCAACAGAATTGAAAAAGAAAGTTAGTGACCTTGGTTTAATTGTGAATAGTAAGCTAAATTGGGACGATCATATTTGCACTAAAATTTATGCTACGCTTAGGAACCTGTGGTCTCATGAAAATTACACTCCTCGTGATGCTAAACTTAAATTAATACAATCGCTAGTTGTTCCTTACTTAGTTTATTGTGCGCTTACTTACTTAGTTTATTGTGTATTATCTACTCGGGTTGCTCGAAACCTTGTTTTGATCGTTTAAGGATTGCTTTTAATTCATGCGCTCAGTATATATTCAATAAGTGGAAACATGTTTCCATCTCTAGGTCGTTCCATTCACGGTCGGTCCTTAACTGTGATTTATCTGATTATCTGAACTTTACTACGGTCTTATTTTTGTATAAAATAATCATTTACCGTAAACCTTCTTATCTTTTTTACATGGTAAAGTTTTTCAGATCTGCCCCGCTGTTCAATATTCATCTGCCTTCTAATTGTAAGTCTAAAGCGTGCCAGGGTTTATTTTTTGTGTATGCTGTAAAGCTTAAGATAGTGGAAATTTGCAGCGGAAAGAGATTACGCTAATCGCCGCAAGTGGCACCACTATTACTAAAGAGAATTTATTTTATTATGTAATTGAAAGCGGACCTGACCTCAGCTCTTTTTTTAGAAAACAACCGAAAGTATTGGTTACTAGTGGAAGTTTTGAGATATTGGCCAACAACTGAAAATAACTTACATGGCCGCACAAATTCAAAAAATTATAGTGAAAATTCTAATCCATACATTTTTTCCGAATTGTCCTTGTATGCGATGCAAATTTCACAAAATTTAATTTAGAAATAGCCGCGTTCCCTGCAGTTTAAAATTTATTTATATCGTGTAAAACGTACAGATACCATTTTTCATAAGGACTGGTTATGGAATGGCCAGTTTAGTCCAGCACGAACAGATTTTTGTCCAAAACTTACTTTAAAATGCCTGATCAATACTACTTTCCAAATTTCATCGTAATTCGTTAAGAAATGGAGGAAAGACGGAATATTGTTAAATTTCAAGAATTCATGTACCGAGTTCCTTTACTTCGGAGATCAATCAATTTGCCATTTTAAGGATCTCTTTTAATATTTGATTTTTTGAATAAAAAATTCCCGCTGGTAATTACAAAACAAAAAAATTCTCTTTAGTGATAGTGCTGCCACTTGCGGCGAGTAGTGCAATCTCTTATTTTCCACTGTCAAATTCCCGGTATTTTATTCAGTATCTAAATCATCAAAATATTATTGGAGGACAAGGAGGATACACATTTACAAACGAGTGTAAACTGCCTTGTTCAGTTATTGTTGTGTCGGTCGTTTTTTGGCTGTATCAATAGGTGTAGATTATTTTTGACGTAGTAGAGGTTGTTTGCCGGTTGTTCTTGGTTGCAAGCTTCTTCCCACCAGCTTTGATTAACAATGATTGCCTTAACTTTCTGATCAAGCGAGTGCAGTTTGTTTTAAGATTTTCATTTCAATTTCGATTTTTATTTTTTTTTTTGGAGGTTTAAACTCTTCTTATTAAACGATAGCGAATAATTCACTCAGCGTAGGCGGACTGATCGGTAAGCATCTCGTGCTTCCATTCGTATGCTCGAGTGTTGTAACAGCGCATCAGTGAATGTTACAGTGTAAAACATAATAAAATTGTTTGGTTCACCCCATAAGCTACACACGCAACTTTAAATGAGTAGCTGCTCCTCAAAGTGATGTATGTTTATGGCGCGAAATAAATAAATATCCATAGATATCTTCATTACCCTCATGCTGTGCTCGGATTAACTTTATGTGCTTTAGGTAGATGTATTCCTTAATGAACTAGTGATACATATGCCCGAATAATACATCGTTTGAAAACTTCCTTTCGAGCTGTACTCAAGTATCTTCCTTAAGAATCCTTAAATTTTTATTTCCTCCTAGGTGAGATTTCTTCCTTCTGGAATGTTGTCATATTCAATGAATAATTATAATTATTCATTGAGCTTCTTGGCTGTTACTGTTTGAATAAGTTGTTTGATATGATGCTATTTGATATTCAAATGAGCTGCATGTAAATCGAACGATTGTTGTATGGTGCAGCGTCGGATTGTGGCGGAGTTGTAATGTTGGTGCCGGGATCACACGCTTACTTGGCTTACCACGGATTGGATTGGGGTCAATTAACTTGTGATCCGGCTCGAAGGACCAATAAAAATAGGGTCTTTGCTCTGATTTTGTTGTATGATTATCTGGATTATCACTGGTGGGGTCTAAATAGTCAAAGAACAATACTGTTGTAAAAAAATTAATCCTGCTTCATTGTAACAAAATGATTTTCTTTGATATAATTATTTTATACTGTAAGCATTTTATTCTGTAAGATAAAAATGTATGCCTACTCGTATTAATAACATTTTCATTTTATATTTTTATGTTCGTAATCAAATCTGGTACAAGACCCAATTCTCGCTATTATTATTGCGGTTTTTTATTATTATTGCGGTTATCAAGGCGTAGGGTTATATGAGTACCTCTCATCACCCACTCCCCCTCTATATGACTGCGAGCTGCGAGAGCCAATACCACAACACGTGCATATTAGATAGTGGCCATTTTGTGAAGCTGGGTTCACTTTGGGTGGTAACCAAAGGCTGACCTTGAACGTGTTAAAAGTAATAAAATGTATATGAACGTTTTAGTTACTACACCTATTGTTGTTTGTAGAAGAAATCTGCGTTTCCTCACATAATAAAATATTACTTTCAGCTCTTGTATCATAAAAAGCTTTTATAGATTTCCAATCTACATTTTCCAATTTTGGAGCTCCTAGTTATTATGAGAAGCTTCTTTTACATTATTTTGAATATTTGTCTGGGTTGCTTTACATTTTACGTTGGCTTTCAGCTATCCATTTGTGTCAGGAGAGAGAAACCAAATGTTTCTTACTTAACGGTCAGATGACTGTTGCATTGTGTCCAAAACTTAAAAGTTATGTTTGTAGAAAAGCAGCCTTTTAAATCAAGCTAATATGGTTTAGGCCTCAGGAATATAGTTTTCAGGATGTCATTTTCTTTTTCGAGGTCTATTTTGTTTATTAACTTAACGCTATAACAGAAAGGGTCAACTTATCACCCAGCCGATGATATATTTTCACAAAAAACATATTGAAACTCGATAATTGTCGAGTATGCTGGTGGATTATGTTAGACTTCAAATTTGTAAGCTTAAAATGCTCATTTCTGGCTTTTTAGGTGTTCCAAGTGGTGGTAGAGGTTACACATGTTGTTCTCCGTGTAAATAGTATCGTACATTTTGAACCAGTTTAGAAAATTACAGTCTGTCCCCTGACTTGTCAAAATAATAAAATACCCGCAAAATTGCGGAAAACCTGTACAAGATAATCCAACGACATTTTCATAATAAAGGAAACATTGTATTCGTAATAATCAAACAACCCTAATAAAACAATTGCTATCCTTTTATACTTTTCCTTATCCTCCAGCATCATCACCCAAACAGTTACGAAGAAACAATAAATTCCGTAAAAATAATTGAACGTAATAATCTTATTTTCTGGATAGGAAAATTAGGGAAAACCTCAAGATAACAATTTGGTACTGCAAAATAAAATTTTCCATAATACAACAAAATAACAATTAATAATACGAGACTTGGAAAAAGGATAAAATAAAAAACGACAATAATGTATACCATCTCCTTCCTTAATTACATAATTTCCCTTTACAATGACTTCCAATTATGGTGCCTATATGCATAATTTTAACCTCGTTTCTGGCGCATTGTGTCGTATTTAATACGCCACGTGACCATTGTTATCCTTTTTTTTTGATAGTTTAATTATAAAACTTTTATTAGACAACGATTGTCCTGGAAATATGAAATATGTATTCGTTCGGGTTCAGTTGACTTTATGTATAGATTAGCACTTGTTAGAGGTTTTAGTTATGCAAATTACATTGCACATTGATAACAGGATACATAAAATCCAATTTGGCATGCCCTTAACTAATAACAGATAGTTCAGAGGTTGTGCTATAAATTCTGTTTTTGCGAAGTTTTTACAAAACTTGATTAATATTCGTCACACGTATTTCGTATTTTATTTTCTGATTATAAAACAACAAACAAAACAGTTTTCGTGTTATCTTCGATTTTCATCTTTTCCCTGCGCGCATATACACCTCGTGCTATAATAGAAAAAGAAAACAAACTACAAGCATTTTGATTTCTTCAAGAAATGTGCACGAAATCCTCATACCCGCAACCAACAACAAATCCTTATCCCACACAAGAAAATCTTTAAAGATTAAATTTTTGGTACACACTACCCCTGGCTTCAACTTTTCATTGTAGGATATTAAACGATTTTCATTTCGTTTATATTTTTTATGTTACATACATAAATCAGCATCCCTACAATTTCATCTGCTTGTACATGTGTATACATTTTGTACCCTTCAAGAAAATGAAGACGCCGAGGAAAATAAGAAAATTAAGATTTTCATGTCTTTGTTAACGTTGCGAAATAAGAAAATTAATAAAAATTTTGTTTTATACTCGTACGAGTTTATAGCAAAACAGGGGTGGTGATGGGGTTTTATTTTATTGGTATCAGGCCTTAATTGGGTAAGTATATAAGTGATTGCAATGCATTGTGTGATGGTTTAAATCATGTATTATTCAAACGATTTCCAAATTTTGATCACCTCCCGGCGTTTATTTTTTCATCGTGTATTGTGTCCAGGAAATAATTGTAGATATTTTAAAAATATATATCATTTATAATGTCAAATTGATTCCGGGATTAAAACGGAAATTCTGAGTTAATTAAAATTGATTGATGATGATGGAGCCGACGAAAGGAAGCATAATAAATCCAACGATACAATGAAAACATAATCAACTATCTTCTATTCTATCCCTCTTTAATGAAAATAAAAATGTATCATATATCGCACACACGTACATAACGATGAAATAGGATAAAACCAAGCAATAACCTCACCACACCTAGGCTGCTGATCATAATTTATCCTGTCATACTTGACGCACATAAAAAAATTAAATTAAAAATGTAAATTTATCGAGAAAATTGAATTAAAAACTTTATTTTTTAATTTAATATTATATGATTAAAACTAATTAAATGACATTTTCAATAGATGGCAGACACTCCTTAATTATATACAAAAACATGTCCTTGTTTTAATTTCCAATCACGAAATGAGGAAAGTATTTTGATGGATGTGGACAGTTTAAGATTATCTAAACATAATATGTAACCTATTTTTCATTTGGAATCATATCAGGTCGCAGAAGAGTGTTTTTATAGATGTTAGGTGGGGCCACACATTCACGACCCTGCTACTGATTTAAAAATAACCATTTGGTTTAGAAACATTTTGAGTTCCATAACTCTACTCGAACACAATTTACAATTTGCAAAAATACGTCGTTGAAATTAAAGAAATTTTGTTTTCAACGTGTATAAACGTAGGCAAAATTAATGGTTAGGTATAAGTACTTGTTATTCCTTTTGATGTTATAACGTGACTCGAGATGAGATAAAAACTCAAACGTGTCTGTATATACCTTATAGCATCAACAAATATTTAAACAAATATTTTCTATAAACATTTGGTATAACCCTATGAGTATCTCTCTGTTCTGACAAAATCCTTAACAAAATATTTACATTTTAACTTAATAATTAATTCCAATAAATTCTATCTGCATGGTAAACACCAAAACACCATCCCCATCCTAATCATTTTTGTGAATTAGATAACATAATTTTGCTGTATATGTTTAGGATTACCATCGTAGAAACGTAACATAATTTCACCCCTTTTTACAGCTAAACATATATCCATTTTTGTGAATGCCGATCTGTATGGTGTGTCATGTTTATTTAACACTTTAAAAATATCGAGACGACACGACGAGAAATGGAATAAAATATTCGATTTGAATTATGGCCATATAAAAATGGACAGCACATGACTTTGCAAGCACTGTTGACGTATGATTGACACTCAGTTTTGTTCACTCTGGGTGAAATATTTCAAATTATTTCGAGAAAGCTTCTCAATTATTCTCTGGAACTGAAGTGTGACGGTTTTCAATAACTGCTGATGAGCTATTCCTGTATATTGATCAATAGTTAGTTTTTTAGGACTACTTAGGACTGATATTCTATACCTTAAAGATTGGTAGTCCCTATGTTTACTTCCAGAATTAGTCAGAGTACTCGTGAAGTTATTTTTTGAAAATAGGGATAATGGTTTTGGGGAATAGTTCACTGAAGAGAAAAGAAGCAATTATGAGAAATGATAAAAATCGTAGTTTCATTAACGAAATTTTTATTAACATTTTGAAACAAGAGAAAATAAAGAGAATACGCTACTCGCCACAAGTGGCAGCACTATAACAAAAGAGAATTTTTGTTTTTATTTTATAACCAGCGAAATTTTTTTGGATTGGAAAATAACGAATCTAATAAGAAAAGTAAGAGAGATTATCGTTTAGAATTTTCACTATAATTTTAAGATATTTTGAGAAACTGAAAAGAACTTATAATTATAGAAAAAATTCTAACTGATAAATTTTCCAGAAATTACCTACACAAACACTACCATTCTGGTTTATAGCTCTGACTACTTCTGTTTATAGCTCAGAATCTGGTATCTCCGAATAAATTTTAGCTTTGACTTACTGATGAAGGCTTGTTTCAACCTTTCGAAAGTGAACTTATAGGTTGGCTGAAATCCAAATGGGACATCTTTGGGTAGTAGATAACTTAAGGGTTAGGCTATGAGATCATAATTTTCCACAAATTACCGGAAATATTCGGCAAAACCGAGAAGAATGTGTACTTGTTTCAATGTTTTTGATTCAGGAAGTCTTTTAATAGCCGATGTTTTCCACATTAATGGTGTCATATAGCTTCACCCAATCTCATACCGCAGATATTCTATACTTTTACGTATAAATTGGCATTTGTTCCATTTCATTTGAAGACCCTTCTTTTTAGCAACCATTAAAGTTTCCTTTAATCGCGATAAAGCTTCCACCTCGTCCTTGGTCGGTTTAACCAGTTCGTCTATGTAAATGCAAACGATTTGGCGTTGTACCAAATCTTTAAAAGCTGTCACAAAACCAGTGTGTTTATTCAAATAAGCATGATTTTCAGATAAAAAACCATTTCTCAAATATAAGGTCTGCTATGTTGGACACTTCACAGGCAGTAAGACGATTGCAGAGAACGAAACTAATTGAACCAATGGATTAAGGACGCCAGAGCAAAGACTCGCAGTAAATAACCTATAAATGAAGCTGGCCAAATGTGCCTCTTCTCATTCACAAGTGACTAAATTAAGAAAGAAAAATTATTAGATGAATTGTATTCAGTTGTAATAATTTAACTAAATAAAAAAAAAAAATAAGGTCGTAAACATTGCTGTATTCTGATCAATTAGATTATCTATTAATGACATCTGAAACTTGTCTCTCAGAGAACACCGAACCACCATCTTCCGTATCTCTTCTCTGATTTCTGAGTCCTTAATGTAAGAAAGATTAAAAGGCTCACCTTTGTCAATGACCTATACTGTATTTTCTAGAATGATTTTTTTTTATACATCATCTGATATTAAATTTATGTCGCGTCAACTATCAATTATCGCTATCACTTCCGTGTTCCCGAGTTCTATAATTTTGAGATCTTTGCTGCGCACGGAAACAGCCTAACATTCTTTCGGGCTATCTCTCTTTAGACATTTTGAAGATATATGATTAAATTACTTGAAATTGTAATACATCGGAGCCCTTTCCTAGTTTGAGCAACTATTACCAACATGTCCGTTTGTACAATGTACGGTATTCAAAACAATGAGTTTTAAAATTTCACCTATTTGAATTGCACTTATGTCCTGTGATTTTTGTCTTGGCGCTAGTTGTTTTCACTCTAAATTCTTTTTGTAAAAAATTCTTTAGTTTATCCTAGAAATCGATATTGGTTTCGACTTGTCCTCGCCGCTAAATGTACATACAATCTTTATGGAAACGGTGCAACATATGTTTTATTGATTTGCATATATTCAGGGGTAAAGATTTTAATTCATTTAAAATATCAAATATATTTTAATTTGTGTCGTAATATTGATTCCCAAATTTAATAAAAATAATTCAATTGTTTTAAAGGATTTAATTAGTCAAATTTAATTATTTAAGTTAATATTAGAATTAAGAATTATTTGAATTCAGTTTATTTATTAACAAATCTAGTAGTGTTTAAAAAATGCATGCTTCATTTTTAGTACTCCAATCAAATTTGGCTTTATTTATTTATTTATTTATTTAACCAACAGTATTAATTTACATCTGTGCCCTAATTCTCTAAGCAGTAAGATAATTTGTAAACGTGTAAACGATAATTTATCTTGCCTTTTAACAATATTTGCATTCTGTATTTGCACTCCAAGATAAAATTTAATACGGTTACGATAAATAAATGTCAAAACTTAACACACTCTTATGATGTATGTATGTTCATATTTAGACTTTGAGGGCCTATAACTACCGTTCCCATTTAAATTTCAACATTATTCTTATGGATATAAGTTATTCTAAATAGCATCTGCTCACAATCTATAGTTCAAGTTGTTACGGATTGTGGTAAAGGTAATTTTACAGATGAAAATTTTATACAATATATTATCTTGGCATTTTTAAATCGCATTCTCTAAACAGTTTTTTTACCCAAGATAAACCTATTGACAGCAATCGAGCCGGATAACATTAAATGTCAAAACGAAATTTTAATTATTTTATATCTTTAATAACTCAAAAAATGTAATCTCTAGAAACGTAAATTGTTGCATATACATCAAAGCCATCTAGAATCACACATAGCCCCCAAAATCATATTGAAAAATAATCGGAGTCTGGAGTCATTTGAAATTCAAATCAAGATACGGTTAGATGGACTTATAAAACAAATCAAATGTTTCACGAGAACATTACAACAGCCAAAAATTTCTTTACTTCGTATGGTAAAGACGTGTACAATATAAGTCTTGTTTAGAATTGATCGATCCATTGAATTTTGATTAATGTTGTGTATTCTAATCTATTTAAAGGTTATTCTTTATACTAAGTACAAAATCCCATTATTATGTAATTTTTATTTGCGATATGTTTTTGAAATCCAATCGAATCTGTCTTAAGCAGATCATCATAATTTCAGTGTATTTCGTTGTTGAAGACCCATTTAGCTCTTTCCGATGTCCTATTTAGCTCTTTCCGCACATGCGGATCTCGAAAAGTTCGGGATTGTCTTATTAGCATTTTAGAATTTCGAGTAAACTACAAAAAGCTATGCGTTTTAAGCAACGAAGCTCATTTAAAGATCAAATTTAGTTAGCCACTGCCTCCTCAATAGCACCGAAAATTTGTTAATCGAAACTATTTCTAGTAGTTGATGTAGGTCTAGTTATGGAGGGACATTTTAGTGTTACGATTTGTTTTTTTACCATGAGTTAATTTTTAATCTTTGTAAAATCTTTGGGTTAATCTTAAGGATAGGTAACGAGTAGGAGATGAGACTTTGATCAATTACCTGCACTTTAGAAATCGATTTTATGCAATATACTTCTTGTTTGACCTAAGTGCTAATTAAAAGCTAGTTTTAATGCATAATATAATTAAATTTTGTACTCGTTCATTATTGTTCGAATTTAATTTCTCAAAACATAAGATTAATAAATAGTTTAGAATTAAAGCATTGTAAGATCTTATATATAGACTGTTGAGAGCTCCTAGTGCCTTTAAATGAAATATTAAACAACAACAAACTGAAATTTATTAACTAATTTAGATTTTATATAGACGGTCATATTTATTGTGCTCGTCAGTTTTTGTTAATTGTGCATGTGTAATGATCAAGTAAAATATTGCAAGTGCTACATATTAGCAGAAAACTAACGGGATAACCATTAAATGAAGGAAATGGTTGTATTTGAAATTTTAATAAACTAAAAAAATAGACAACAAATGAGCTTGAAAGCTCAACGTTTTACGTGTACGGTTTTATTCTAAATTGTAATGTTAATAAATAAATAAATAAATAAGTGCACACCAAGTTGAAAGCTTTGCTTACTATGTGGGGAGCATCCATTTTAGATGTTGTCAAATCAGACACTTGAAACACTTGACATTTATATTTGAAAATTGACCAGCTAAAATTGCTTTTTCTGTAATCCACAGACCATCTCGTTCTAGGATATTCTACCCCTTAAGTCTTTTTCTTCTAATATAAATAGGTACATTATTTATTCCCTATTTTAAACATAAAATTATAAATAATAAATTTATTAGTTGTATTGTTTTTGTGGAAATACTGGAGCTAACCTAAGCAAAAGTATAGGTAAAGTGAAGACGATCGATTAAAATATTCAAATGTTTGATTTACTGAAACAATATTTTAATTCCATCGATAACAGTCCACTTTTACATTTTAAATGGAAAGAATTTTATAACTTTTTTATGTAAAGTATCGCACTTATTTAAATTGTTAGAACTTGGCTTGTTTAATTCCAAAATAAAATTATAAACTGAAATATCAAAAATTGCAATTAATTATTAATAATATCCAAACGAAAGCGTTTTACACATTCAAGCAAAGTTATTCCGCGATAAATTACTTGTGCTACTTTTAGACATAAACTTATCTTGCCACTTTACATTTTATCTTGAAAAAAATTTAGAGAATGCGAGTTTACTAAAACATCACGATATCCAATATAAATCTAGACTTCTACGATAATTTTTTTCGTGTGTAAAAGTTATCACTTTCACATTTTACAATTTACCTTGGTTTTTAGAGAATTAGGGCACAGGTGAGTGCGACTCGTTAGTACAAATATTTATCATTGGGCGCTTTCAGGTCCCCTATCATGATTAGTAAAATCACCGCCAATTTGATTTAAAATTTCATAGCGCTAAATTTTTTCATAGTATTGGCCGTGATTTTACTCAACATGTTGCCAACTGTTGGGTGCCCTGAAAGTGCCCATTTTAAAAGTACATGCTTACTGGATCTAATAAAAATAATTGCAAATTATATTTTCAATGTAAATTATTCAGAAATACGTGTGAAAGTTTTGTACGAGTACGTTAAGCGTTAGTAAAATATCACAGATATGATGAATTGGCGATCAATCTTATTTAAAGCTAAGTTTTCAATGTACTGTGCTAAACTGAATTTTCCAAGTTTGTTTTGTCTGTAAAATTCTAAATTATTTAAAAAGAAATCGTTGGTTATTTCTTAATCTGATGTGCAACTGAGACCCTAGCTCACTGGTTTTTGTTATATACAAATTTTCCGGGCAAATCTTAATTTAGAAAGCTAATGTAATTTAGCAATGACTCCGGCCATTTCTTTTAATTTTTTACTACCTACGCGTCTTTGACAGTCTAATAATTTTGAAAGTCTAATATTCTGCACTTTTTGGCTAAATTACATTTGATGATGCCGAATATAGATAAACCGAACCAAGAATTGCTACTATTAAACACGGCGGTGGAAATATGATGGTGTGGAGTGTAATGGGTTACTATGGCGTGGACATCTCCAATTTATTGAAACAACAATGGATAGTACAGTTTATTTGAATACTTTAAAAGAAAATTTAATACCATCTGCTGAAAAAAACCGCTGTGCAACCGATTTTTATTTATAGCAAGATAATGATCCTAAGCATAACGCTTATAATGTTAGGTTTTGGTGCTTATATAATTGGCCACATGTATTGGAAACTCCTCCACAAAGCCCGGATCTAAACAGATAGAGCATTTATGGAATCAGTTCTGAAGCAAATCAGAGATAATCAGAGGGTAACGAACAAAATTTCTTTAAAATCGGCAATCGAAGTAGAAAACATCGACGCCAGATAGCAAGGGATTGCATATGTAATATAAACAGTCTTAACATTTACTCAAAAACTAAAGTGTAAACGAAGTTTTATGTATAATAAAGAATTTGAATTGCAAGTTTGTCCGAAAAATATTGCTCATTGGTTTTGGTATATCTTTTGTTTTCTTATCCATATGCGGCAGGATCAAGGGTAATTTAGCCAAAAAATATAGGATATAACGAGTTTAGTAGTGTTCAGAGACGCTTTTTCAAAATAAAAAAAAAAAATAAAAAATGGCCGGAGTCATTGTTAAATTACATTAGTTTCCTAAATTATGATTTGTCCGGAAAATTTTGCTCACCACTGTATATGTTTGTTAATTCTATGTGTTTTTAATTTTAAGCAATTAGTTCAAGATGAAATTTCGAAATGTAAATTAAAAATAAACAACAGCACAAAATGTTAAGAATATAGACCTTAGAAACAATGCTGCTAGAAGAATATTTACATTTATCTCGTCGTACACCAAAAGTACTTACAGTATTTGCGCCAACACATTTAAACAAAAATCCAATTACTCGAACTCACCTAAAATAAAAATAAATATTTGTTAAGTTTTATGTTTTATACTCAGCTGCCTACTATTAAAAATGGCCGACGAACATTTCACCTGTCTCTGTCTCATTACCGATTTGTACCGAAATAAAACAATAAATATATATTTTTTTTGGATAACAATCAATGTTTGTCTCTTTTTAATCGTAAACCAATCGCAAAGATGTATTTTTTTTTTATTTTGTATTTTAATTAATTAATTTTATATAGCATAAACATTATTATTTTCTTTTTAATTTAATATAATATTATTATTTTTAAATATAATTTAATAATTATATTAATAATAACCTTAATGCGAACACATAATATTAATTATATTGTTTATAATGTTTTGAGTTTTTTATTTTTATTTAATGTCCACATCGTATATAATATCTATATTTATTAATTAATTAATTATTTAGTAAAGTATATAAGTTTTGTTTTTTAATTAAGGGCGGGGGAAAACTACATCGAATTATGTACTATGTATATATTTAATTTATCTTTTTTTATTAATTACTTTAAAGTTCATAATATTTTTTTTTAATTATATTAATGGTAAAATGATAATAATTTTTTTTTTGCCTAATTTTTAGCAAATTTAAATTATATACCATATATAATTTTAAATAAGCAAAACATAAAATAGTTTTATTAAATTTTTTAGTATTACACATGCCGGCACCATATAATTATATATAATTTTTATTTATATATAATGTATTAATTTTTTTTTTACTAAATATTTAGTTTTATTTACAAAAACGTAAAAAAAACATATATTGTTTTTTTTGTAATTTTATTAAATTTATTAATTAATAATAATACAGACTAGACAACAGATTTATTTATATTTTGTATTTAATCATTTTTTTTCGGGAAGATAATCATAATTTTATTTATATAAAGTGGCGTGATTTACGGTATTTGCGCCTTAATGTATACAGCGCCACTGAAAATAATTTTTTATTTAACAATATAATATTTTTTGTGTGGTTATGTAATATAGGCCATAATAATTATATAAATAAACAATAATAAAATTAAATAAGTGTGAATGGTCAACGAGTGTGAATTTAATTATATATTTTTTTTAAATAGATTTTCGGATATATATATTTTTTTAATATTTATTAATTTACATTTAATTATAAATTTTTTACAAAGTTTTTTTTCTTTGAAATAAAATAAATATATGATTTTAAATCAAATAATTAAATAATAATAATTTGAAACGATAAAATTATATAAAAATAAAAAAAAATTACTAGGCACAGTGTTTTATTTATATAAATTTAATTAATTTAAATATTTATTTTATATACACAGTTTAATATTTTTTATATATATTTTAAATTTGGTTTAATAGCGCACGTGAACATAATTAAAAAACAATATTAATAAATAATTAGACATATAAATTAAATAGAAACAAAAAATTTATTAGTATTAAATATTAATAAACATTTTAGCGACTTATTGCTTATTACAATAAAAATAATTAATTTTTTATATGTTTTTTTTTGGTTTGGGTTGTTTTGTTTACATAATTAATTGAATTGTAGTTTTTTGTTTTGTTAATTTTTTTACATTCATTTTTAAAATTAAAAATAATTTTTATTTACACAATAAAGGTGAGAACTTAATCAAAAAACTAAATAATTTATACAAAACTATATAATTATTATATAATATATTCTTTATTAATTTCTAACCACTAAGTGTTTTTTAAATTTCTTTTTTTTAATTAATTGTGTCTGTTAGTGTGAGTCCTTAGAACTTATTTTTTGACCTATAACTTAAAATTAATTATGATGATTAATTAATTTTATAATTATAGCACAAAAATAAATTTCTAATTTTAACAATAATGTAATAATACATAATAATAATTTTAAATTATATAATTAATTTGATTATAATATTTTAATTTATATAATTATTTTATTGCTTTTTTTGATAAATTCGTTTCTATTTCTATTTAAAATATATATTTGTATTTAAATGAAACAATAAGTATATATCAGTGTGTGTGTGTGTGTATGTTTGTTTGTTGTGAGACAGATTTTAATTAATTAATTATGTTGATATGTTTATGATAATTAAGGCTCTTATATAAATGTCAGTTAACTTTATACGAGTGAATTAAAATCTGTCCCAACAGAGTTAAGCTTATTACAGAGTTCTGTTTTGTGTATACTAATTAAATTAATTATAAAAGTTGTTAATTAAAAATTTGAGATTTGAGAATTGATATGTTTGTGATAATTTGTTTAGAAGAAATAATTAAATATTTTTATTATATAATTCAATAATTGAACGGCGGTACTTAATTTTTTCATTCTTATTTATAAATTAAAATTATTTTTTTTTCTAAATTAATACTTAATAATTATTTATATTAATATTTACCTTATAATTATTTATGTATAATATTTATAATATCACTTTGGTAAAAATTTCAGGCGAGTCATGATCGACTCTGATATGTATCGTTACCTTGGTTGTGTCTTATCGTTAAAATAAAAATAATAATTTTTTAATTATTCTCCAATCGGGTAAGTTCGCCTTAAGCTCGTACTACATCGTATAATAAAATGACGTTGTATATATATAGGTAGGATATCTATATTATAATGATATGTCTATGATATTGATGTAATATTTTGCTTAGCGACGGATACTCCCCGTGAGAAAATAATCAATTAATTTTATAATTAATAATTAAATTTTATAATAATATATCTAAAATATGTATATGTATGTATATAAATATGTATATTTTTATATATGTATATGTAGTCTTCTAAAACTGACTAGAAACTAAAAATGTTGGTTTTTTTAGGGGGCAAGATGCATATATTGCGCCCACCGTTATTTACCGAATAAAAATTAATCTTTGGTTATCTCTGTATGTAGACTAATAATATAATTATATTAAGATAAGGATAAAACGGGATGGGTTCTAGAGAATTAGGGACTTAGCTATAGATAGACGGAATATATAATACAATAACTATTTATATAAAATATTCGATTTAACAGCAAAAAATAATTAATTTACATTTTTAAAATCCTTGACGGAATGGATTCGATACTTTACCAGGTTGTGGTGGTACCTGGGGTTGTTGATATTGTTGCGGTTGCTGCTGCTGCTGCTGTTGTTGTAATTCCGCCTGTCGGAATGGGTTTGCAACAACCGGTGGAGATGGTTGTTGTGGAAGTTGACGTGGAGGCGATGGCCGGTCTGGTTGTGCGACATGACGTTGATGTACGCCACCCTGCTCTTGATAACCTGGCTGATAACTTTGTTGATAACCACCTTGCTGCTGATAGCTCACATTCTGCTGCTCTTGATCTATATTCGTTTCCATTTGAGTTGAGCCCTCATTTTCATAACGACCATATTCTAAATGATTTTTGTACTCTCCATTTACTGGTTGCTGATCTTGTAACGTGTACGTTTGGTACTCCTTATTAGGCGGGTCGGCCATTAAAATATTCGCTTCATTTTCAAATGGTTTAAAATCGTAAATATGTTTTAGGTAGCCCAGTACTGGTGCGTATAGCAGATTAGAAAATGCAATTCCGAAATTTAGCGCAGTAAAACCTATTGCTTCGACTACTCCTCCGGCTATAATTGGTCCAACCGCATACGCGACTGAATATGATATATCGGCAATTGCGTAAACACTACCGTATACGGATACGTAACGAACGTCTACTAAATAACCTAACATTGGTAAAAGTGCGGTATCGATAAGTGCAATCCCGAAACATATACCGCAAATTGGTATCATTAGCATTTTATAAGTTGATGAGAACGGAATTATGAAACAACACAGTCCTTCTAGGGCTAATCCCCCGGCTGCCATCAGCCATTGATGCTGTGGATATTTTCGTGCCATTTTTACTGTTATGATTACTCCGAAAACATGGGGAAAGAATGCAGGCAACCAAATCATTCCTATTTTCCAATTATCTGTTGTCAAATTGTCCTCCATCCACAGTGATATAGTAGGCTCTAAAAATGCGAGCGCCACATTTGACATCATTAGAGCCCCGGCGCATACAGCAATATACGGATCCATCAATAGACGCCAAATTGGTATTGTCTCTTTTTTCTCGCTGCGACTATATTCGAGTGTCTCTTTAAGCGGTTTCATTACCAGTAGCAACATTAGTCCGTCGAGTAAACACACGAACGATAGTACTAAGAACGGTACTTCTTTGCCTGCAAATTGATATAGCGCTCCACCAAACGGTGGTGCAACTAAACACCCAAAACTAATGAATGCAAGCGCAATGCCTAGTGCCTGAGATCGTTCATTTTCTTCGGTGAATCGATCAGCGATCATTGCTAATCCGGACGTATCGGCAAATGCTGAGCCGACACCTTGAAGCGAGCGCGCAAAAAATAGTACGCCATAACTTCGGCCGCACGCAAATACCGCAGTCGATAAGAACATAATGCAGAGTCCAATCATCATTGGAACATCGTAACCTATTTTATCGATCAAAGCACCTGAGAATGGATTCACCATTAATTGTACGATTGCCTTGGAGGCAAATAGGAAACCCGTTGCAGAATCTTGATGGCGGGCATGCGGTATATGGCCACCTTCAGTAACATTTGTCGGCTCTTCGCCCCATGTACCAATGTATCTTAAATAATCCGGAATAATTGGTACTATAACCATATACAACATGTTGTCCAGGAGCAGTGCTATCGATACAATGACTAAAATTAGTTTCCTTTGGGATGATGGCTCCTGAATTTTATTCCATACGATTTCTTTCACCTCGCCAATCTCCAGATTTATTACCGGTACTGTGAAACCCATTTTGATTTATACGGTTACTATTTCAAACTATACAAGGTTTCGATTTAAGTTTTGTATTTAATTTTCTGTTGATCTGCACTTGCTTTGGTTTATCTCCAGCTCATTTTTGATATTGGATTTATACATTTTAGGTCATCTTCGCCATATTTGTTTGTGGTAATTGCCGCTGGCTATTTACTTTAGACTAATTTTGTTTATAGTGGTTTATCTTCCAACTTAGCTGATCGTTCGGCAACCTTTAAATAGTCCAAAAACACACAGAAACAATATTTCCGATTAGTATATCAAGTTTTTAATAAAACCAAAAAAAAAAAAATTAATTACAAAAAAAAAAAATTATAAAATTTAATTAAGTTAATTTAATTACATTAAAATTTAATTTAGTTATTAAAAAACGCAAAAAATGTAATTTATGATTGAAATGTTGTTTCTGTGCGGTTTTATTTCGATTGCCCATTGGAACAGAAAAGTATATAAAGAAGAGGAAATTAAATTAAAATAATTAGAATTTAACAAAAAATTTATAAATTTTATAAATAGAATTATTTTAATTAAATTTTTTTTCTTTCTTATCATAATTTTCTATAAATTGTTTCTTAATATTTAATTTTATTTAACACACATTTCAATCATAAATTAAATTAAAATAATATTTGTGTTTTATATTGGTTTTTAATTAATTAATTAATTTGTCTGTGTTGCATAGTAGGCAAATGTGTTTTTATTCCCGTAATCTATGCAATAATGAAGAAGAGTTTCTTAAATAAATAAAATGAGATCAATGATTACACGGCCTTGTCCGACATAAGCATTTTTCTTGGCTACACTTTGGTTTTTTGGTTCGAATCCAATCAGAGGCATGATTCGCAAACCACTCTATCCACGGCGAAAGGTAAATGAATGGGTACAGTTACGAATGAATGAGGAAGCTTGTTACAGCCTTAAGCTAATCAATTCTCTCTCATTAAAAAAAAAAAATTATAGAACAAAAATAAATCACTGTATCTTAGTAAAAAAATGAGCTTTTCTTAATTACAGCAGTTGTTGTCTAAATTACTCCTGAGAAATATTGTATATTTGGGCAATGAAATGAAGCGCAAACCGGTTTGCCTTCCGCATCCGGAAAAAACTATCTGATGTGGTCACAAATATCTGACAGCTTCAACACGCCAAATCCTCTCAAATGAAAATCAATAGGATAGAAGGAAAGAAGGAAATTAAATAAAAAGCAGCGAAATAAAGTAACCACATTATTGGTCGATCTAGGAAAAGAGAAACTACGGTAAATATGGCTGCGGGTGTATTTTGGTATTTTTTGTTTATTTTAATGTGGGGAGTGATATCTAGGTTTAAGTAGCAGTGGTATAGTTTCGGTCAAAACGCTAAAATCACTAGTAAAGTTTCCGTACGCGATAAATGAAAAAGCGAATGTGACAGATTTTACGAAAAGAGCCAAAAAGAAATTAATCGCGAAATAGTGCTAATTTGTACTGAGAGAATTAATTGTGCGTAAATTTTTTAATTTGGTTTTGTGAATTAAAATAAAACTGATATTCTTGTTGTTGTATTTGAGAAATAAAAAGGAGTTTATCGAATAATTTATAATTAATCTGTGTTTATTATTATTTTTAGTTTTTTATTAATTGCATACCAAAATCAAAATAGGTATTTTTGTTTGCAACCTTCGAGCGATTAGCAAATAAACGCCGCCTCTAGTTATTTTTATGCCACTAACTACAGATTCCACCCCTGGTACTTTAAAATGATGACTATTAAAATGATGTTATATGCACCTCTTCTCTCACTTCTCATTGACCGTTGCCTTTAGAGATTGTCGGACTACTCTAGAGACTGTCGCCACTTATTTAGATTTAATTTATATGCATTCAATTGAAAATATGTATAAAATTTTAAATTTAAGGTAACCTTTGCATTCATGTATTGCTGGTAGCATAATTCCAGGGGAAAATTAGTTGACAAGTTTGCTATTAAAATCGCCCGTTTTATGTATAGAAATAGTATAAAAATGAATAAACTATGATATGAAATATAAACGTAATTAATTTAAAAGATACTTTTAAATTTATTTTAATAAACTTTCTATTGAAGAAGAACTCAAAACTTCCGTAGACCAGTAAATCACACTAGCACCCTAGCGTTGCCAGAAAAGTTATATTCGAGGTTATAAAAGGAGGGAAATTCGGTTAGTGAAAGATTTTTATATATAGGCGTAATCTCTAAAATATGTAGAATTATACTGTAAAGTCGGATGGTGGGATCGAAATGTGAATAGCAGTAATTCTATACCACCCTATATTTCTAACAGCTGATGTGAGATTGCAACAAAATAATGGTTTTAGACGAATTACTTTTGCTTTTCCTCACTGTAATTGTAATTGTTATGTAATTAATTATTAATTATTTTGTAATATTGATTATAATTCCGAAAATATAGATCTTTAAATTATTTGGGAACATATGGATATGAATGGTTTCCAAATTTTTATCAGAACTGCAATGTACATGATGCAAGTCAAACTCATAAGTTATATATTCAAACACTAGAGTTTTCACCGTTGTTATAATACGTAATAAATTCGCCGCTGTAATCAAAGTGGATTTTATTTTAAAACTCAAATCTGCTGGCGGCACTCGAATATTGACATATTTACGTACGTTATAAATAAAATTTGCTATGTCTCATATCATAAAAATATTGAATTTTATGTAAGTTAATTAAGAAATAAATAAAGATAAGAATATATTATAGAGTTGTCAAACAACACATTGGTCCAGTTGGCGATATTCGTTTGTATACCTTAAAAACAATATTTTTTCTGAATATAACGCGACAATACTATTTGTTTCGACTGTACGTACATATATGTATTTAATTATAAACATTTAGGCGTATATAACAATTACAAAAATCTTAAACAGATAAATTTTATAAAAAATCGACATTTGGGATTAGCTTCAATTTTTGTTAGTACATATAGCGATTGCTAACAACATAAATATGGGAAAACTGTTTCAGAAACTGACAATTTTTATTCGCTCTCAAAGTATTCATGTGTAACTATTCGTATAAGTTATTCGCTCTCAAAATATTCATGTGTAACTTTGTGATATCAAATTTGGTGCTGTAGAGTTATCGAACGAAACACGTTTATAAAGCCGAGTAACATTTTGTGAATACCACTTTAGATACATCGAAAGTTTTACAGTTACAGAGCTTACATACAATTTGTGAAATAGACCATACATTTAAAATTTAGCATTTTCTTTAAGTTACATATGGGATATGGCCGTATGCTAAATGACCCTCAGCACAAAATGAACTGTCGTTCATATCGAACGTATTTTAATTTTTTTTTTAGTTAGTGTCTTATTTGCACACTTTCTTCGATAGAAAAGACGTGTGTAAAGTGCAACGTGATAATTGTTAATGAATGATTTTTTACCGGTCCTAGTTTTATGTGGAATTAGTTGCAATTGTACCACTCAACACATTAAAAAACTACCAAATAAATTTCCCGGTGATGTAAAAAAAGATCATGAAAATCGTAATGGATGGAGTGCAGGGTTTGTTGATCGTTCTGTAGGATAGACATTTTATATAATATTTAAACTCATTTAGCATTAGTGTCACCAGACCGTTTATAAGCCTTGTATGGTTTAGACTTTGCAATATTGGCAATATTTTTCAAACGGAGATTATACCATGGTTCGGCATAAACGGAATTTACGAGTTTTTTTGGTCCTAATAAACAAAACCCGACACGGCATCCGAGATATTCGGTTATTATGGTGGTAAACTGTTTTCCAATCAACGTTTAGCAGAAAATTAGTCAAAGAAGGCACATTTGCTTTCACAAAATCATATTTAAATTTATTATTATTAAATTTACAAGAATTAAAATCAATAAAATAAAACTAAGCCAGGCCTCGATTTCATCATCATCTAAAGATGAAAAAACTAGATCCAAAATATGTCCATCGTTAAAAATCGTATTAAATTGACGAGACGCACAATTACCTAACACCTGGCTCGATAGGTCATCCACACGATCAGGCTTTTTTTGGTAAATTAAAATATGATCTTTCGCATGCATTATCGGTAATAGCTCATCTCTAATTATATCCATAAACCCATTGTAAACATTAGCAATGCAATGCACCCATATGGAATATACACATAGAGACCAAGAAAAGCCAAAACTCGCCACATTTGATTTAACCAATGGGTGATTTTCCATTGTCACATGTCAATGCGCACTTTGAAATATTAATTCTTTTTTCAATGCGACAATGATACGCCCACCAATAATTGTGACGTTCGTGGGCTCCTAATCCTTAAAACACAATGTAAGATGGTGGAAAATATTCCTCTGAATTAAAATTGATGTTTATCCAGGGGACTATTATGAAAAATTCGATATCGAAAAATCCGCTATTATGAAACTAAAAAGACAAAACGAAATCAGATTTTCCGAAAATCGAATGTCAAAATCCGACTGACATTTTTTGTTATCGAATGTGTGTGTTCCTTTAACTATTTCAATCAATATATCATTTTTACGAAATACTACTGTGGGCAAAAAACGTAAGACTTTGTTCATAATTTTAAAATTCTTTATTTATTTCTCCAAATCTATTTTGTCCCCCTCAAAGTAATCCCCCCCCCCCCCCCCCCCCCCCTCGACCTCAATACACTTGTGCCAACGTTTTTTCCAATCCTCGAAACAGTTGTTAAAGTCAATTTCCGGAATAGCCTCCAATGCGCGTAGCGATTCACGTTAAATGAAGACATGAAACTCAGAAGGACTCAAAACGGTTTCCCTATTGACTCAAAACGGTTTCCCTGGAGCGGTCGTTTGAGTTTGCTGAGCAGTCAGAAGTCACACAGAGCTAAATCAGGCGAATACGGTGGTTGCGGAACGATATCGACCCATAATTCCAGCCTCTTTTTACGAATAGCTTCGCGCAAACGACGCATAACACTCAAATAATATTCCTTGTTGACAGTTTGGCAAGTCGGAAGGAATTCGGAGTGCACCCCACCTCGATAATCGAAGAAAACTGCCAACATCACTGTTTACGCATTTAGCATAACAATTCATGTAGCCAATTCATGTAAACAATCAAAAAACTTCACCAATTCAAATCAAAATGTTTGATGTTTTATGAAATCTAGTACAAAAACTCAAACGTAAATGTCGCGTCGTGTACAACTTTCGATTTTATTATGCACTGAATTTAAAATAATATACGGGAATCCATCTACCATTTTCCGACATTTTAATTCAATTTTGTAGTTTGCTCAAGCTACTAAAAAATAAAAATTGTAACAAAAATTTTAATAAATTGCTTTGTAAATATAAGACCAAGAATAAAGTTCTTCGATATATTAAGTTATTTTAAATATAATAAAATAAATAAATCTTCGAATATATAAATACTTTTAATTTCGTAAGTGAAAGTTAGTGCGTCATCAAAATTATAAAGGACGGCTGACAATCACCTTGATTTTGGACTTGCTTTGAAGTTTTTTGGTACCAATCAAAAACACTTGCTCGCGACATACAATTATCACCGAGGGCCTTTTGCAACATTCTGAACGTTTCGGCACCAGAAAATTGATTCCGCACACAAAATTTAATGGCACTTCTTTGTTGTATAATTTCACTCATTGTAAAAATCGCCGAATGCACTTTTTGTACTTCAGAAAGACAAGCGTATACTAAACACTAATGATTGTTTTGATGTGACATTTGGCACAGATGTCACTGACAGTCATATCAACATAGAAATTTCGACGAATGGTTTTCCGCGCGAAATTTAAATTAAAAAGTCTTACGTTTTTTTGCCCACAGTAGTATGTCAAATGTGGATATTTATTTTCAATTAATCAAAAGTATATACACACTTGTCACTAAATCATATATACATTTTGATATAAAAACCATTTCATAAGATTTATTCTCAGAAAACAAAATTATCTGGGGTATTGAGGACCGGGAGGAATGGCAGAGGTGTAATGACCAGAGTGGAAAATGGGTAGGTTTAATTGGCCGGGGGTAATATCCGGACAATTACTCAGTAACAGATGAAACCCTTAGGTTCCTCTATTTTGAGAAAATTGTATATCTCATCAGAGGATGGCAATGAAAGTAAAACTGACTGATGAGCGCAGCTCATTGATGTTGGTGTTTGCGGAGGCTCATTGAAATACAAATTTCAAGTTTAATTTTCACATGAAAAAGTATTTTAGTCGCATCATGGTCTAAGGTTTGTGCAAACGGTTCGAAAATGTTACGATTGAATAGCAAAAACCACACATAAAATTATATCACGATTTATTATTCACGATTTCGATTGTATCATATTTTGACGAAACGCACAATGATTTCGAAAAAATGGGTGCCATAATTATTTTTATAATAACGACTATATGCGTTTGCAAATGAGTGGTTAAAGCGAATCTCAACATACGGTTGGTCTACAAATTTTTCTCGGAGCCGATGGACGTTATACCAAATAAGAATTATTAGTCATTTAATAAATCACTCTAAAGTCCTGAGAACTATTGTTCTCGAACTGAGAATTGCCTTTAAATTACATAAAACCATATGAAAAGATTCTTTAGCTGGTGCATGTCATGCTAAGTTTATATCCAAGTCATTTTGTCAGACACTTTGTATTCTGTGAATTATTAGATTTAATTCACATGACCGAGCACTCTAAATTTTTGAGTAAATACTTGGATTGAGAATTATCTTTAAATTACATTGGGGTGCAATTGAGTCTCTACCGCAAATTATAACTTTCGATTAGTCTGTAAATTTTTGTAAGAGCTGGTTTCAGATTTTTATTATTTATTTATTTAAATTACTTCTGCATAATTCTTAGTATGGGTTGGTCTTCAAATTTTTATCAGATGGACATCACGCCAAGTCAAAATCAATTATCGTATATAGATACCAGCACTCACGATAATTATTCATATTTATAATTATAGAAATCTCACATGTATTAAACTTTAATACTTTAATACAGTTTGCTTAAACTTTAACGTACGGTTGGTCTCCAAATCTTTGCGACCAGAACCTTTAGCGCACCCATGTACATAAGATATTGGCAGATTTGCGGATTTCGCTAAGAATAGTGTACTAAACTATTACTTAAAAACAAGTTTAGCGGTATTTAAGAAACCGTTTCCACTGGTACCGGCACCCAAGGGTTTATTGACATTGGGTAACTCCCGTATTTGTTTAGAACCTTATCGGTCTTTACTTTCACAAAAAACTTGTGAAGAAATTCCCCATAAAATATTTGCACAAAGTTCAAAACACTTTGAATAGATAACAAGTTATTTTTTCCTAGATTTAAGTAACTTGAGTAATGAGCACAATGTTTTAGTACCATGATTGCTGACTGCACAATTTGTCAAAAACTATAGCTACTTAAATCTTTTACTTATAACGTAAACTATTATTGTACTCGAGTTCAGTATGTTTGGAATAAGAAAGAAGAAATTGTATTGCTTTCAGGATAAAGCAAAATTATTTTCTAAAAATATTGTCACAATCCAAAATCAATTACAAAAACAAAGATCTCAACAAGGATATGCCAGGCCTCACTGCCTCCGCGAATAATCCTATTATTTTTACAGAAACCGATCAAAGCGATAGAAATAATTAAAATATTTAAAATTATTTTTGCAACCAACCAGATTTTATTCTGGTAAATTTGCTTTGAAGTGAAGCACTCGACTAAATATGGAAAGAAAACATAAACATGTTTTGTCGAATAATCTTTCAAAGCGAAATAAATCCAAACCTACCATAATAATTGGTTGACGTCCTTGTACATACCTTTTGGAATCTATATACGATATACGCACCGCCTAAATGGCAAAATAATTTAATCAGAAAATTTATTTAGCACGAACAATCTGTGATTTACAGTCGAAAACAAATTTTTTCATTTTATAAAATTATCCTTTGACATGCAAAAAAATATTCTCCACTTCATTTAATTCAAAACTATAGCGAACGACCACATAACATATCATATATATGTATCTAGAATATGTATATACAAAATACCAAATTCATTACTTTGCAGATAAAACATTGTGATAAGGATAATAACGAGTAAGCACACGTTACAATACTTAACGGAAGTAAAGTGCTACTTGCCTTACATGACCCTAAATAATAACAAAACTACTTACATCATATAACTCAAATAAGGCTTATGTATGTATATCCCTTTTTCTAATAATATGTATACATATACGAAAGGATATTTCCATTTTCTTTTATGTTGATTTTCTAATTTCCATTTATATATACGAACAAAATCGAAATAATAAATTACTCACCAACACGCGATATCCCTCTTAAATAGGCATGCAAAGTAGATATGTGTGATTGGTATATATACGGCATGTCTAACAAGCAGCTATAATATTATTTCTATTTTCTTTAGTGTATCGATTTTTTATTTTTATTTTTTATGCTCATAAATCGCTAAATTGAAAGAAATATGCTTGGTTAATATCCGCATAAGACACAGGAATACCAACAGTTTGGTTCGGCAATCATTAACTCCCATCGCTCTATATTAAATATCAATTTCTCTATATAGACTCGTCGAATATGTTATGGTTCAAAACCAATAAAAATAACTTCCAACTCATTTAACACCACCCTTAATTGTGCAAAGTGGTTGTTTTTCCAAAGAGTGGATTTTTTTTTTGTATTGTTCTTCTTCGTGTGTTTGGTGTGCGGTGTCATGGTTTTTAGTATTGTTTTCAGTTAATGATATCCTCCTTTTAAATAAATTTGTTAAAATAATATTTCGGTGTTTTCTGCGGATTAGAGGATCTAATACTTAATGGTTTTTTGGGTTATCGAGATTACACCAACTTTTGAATAGAACAATTAATTTTATAAAATAATTATTTGTAATGTGGGAACATAAAATTAAGGTAACACTTGCTTGCATGGATAGACACTTTGCTTACTTTTCGCCATCAGTCAGTTTAACGAAAAAATATAGTAGCGCGAAACAGGGTTCCATACAAGGTTCCAGTGGACTCGGCCTATTTCAGAGGAGAGTGTCATTACGAATTTTAAACTAATTTATAATAGCATTTTTGAAATTGAATTTTTTGAAGTCCTCATTACGAAAATGTAAGAAACTTATTTAATATCGACCTTCAAAAAATCATCGACACAACAAAGCCCACGAAGAATGTAAAAGGCGTCTAAATCGTGAAAGACAACAACTTTATCGACAATGTCAGACCACAGAACAGCGACAATTCAGACTTGCCTCTGATGCTAAAATGACTCGCGAAGAAACAACTGTATGCAAAATCTTATGAGTAATCCAAAAATGTCTCACTATAACAAGTTTCAAGATTCAATCAGCGCGATTAACAATGCAATTTTATTTGCTTTAAGTATACGCAATCAGCATAATATAGCAAACGACAACTGTCTTCAGATCAATCTCCATCTGATCGACCGTTTCTTTCGACAAAGTAATCGATTAACGCAGACTTACCAAATGTTTCGCGAAGCAAATCCAGCAGTTTAGCCTTCAGACGCGTTCGCAAATCCGACAACCACAGTTACAATGATTCAACTGCCAAAGAAATCGTTATGGTGTTTGTCAATGAAGATAACGAACCTCTTTCAGGCCTAATCTCGACTCCATGATGTACGCTTTGCTATACCCGTATGGTGAACTAGGATTCCCGATTCATTTAATATTCTTTAATCAGCTGGGGTACCACTGATTCTCCCATCATCCTTCTGCGAATCACTGCGAAGCATACCAGAGCAATGCTACGATGCCTGGTCAATTTTCGCTAAATACGGATCTTTCGACTTATTTTTAAAATTCGGATGGCACGAAACCTATCACCTGGCAAAATTGCATCAGTTAGGGCAGATTTGGTTACCAGTTCAATTTTATTTTGAGAAATGATGTTCTCTAATCCCACTATTTCAATACAAAAACACTGAACTTTAATTTTAATTGTTATTATTCTAATTTATTTATTTTTTAACTATTCTTTAATGAACTGTAACTTTTACATGTTTTTTTTCATCTGCAATTTTTATTCTAACCCCTTTTTAGCGTGTGTTTCAATTGGTTTAAATGACGCATAAAAAGTTAAAAAGTTGAAAATTGTGGTGAATGAAAATGACAAGCTTTTTATCTGCTTCAAGCAGATTTCGAGCTGATATAATTTTTATATGGAAAACATTTGGCTGACAAAAATATTTGTTTGTAAACAGAAGTTTGAATTTGATAAAAATCGTATTTTTTAGTTAAAAACTGACCGTAGTTGAAAGATATATTTTGAAATTTAACAACCGTACAATTGTCAAAAAATTTAAACCAGTTGAAACAGATAAAAACTTAAAAAGTTAAAAAAAAAAATTACAACGAATAAATTTTTAACTTTTGAACTTTATATGCGGCATTAAAACTATTTGAAACACACTCTTACATGTCATTGCCCTTAATACCAATAAGTTAAAATATATACACGGCTAACTTCATACTAATCCTGTGACTGTTAATGCTGGGAATGTGACATCTAGTGGATTAAAAATAAGCTCACTGCGGGTTTTTTTCCATGAAATTTTAGCACGGCATACTTTATGAAAATAAAAATTAGCATACAAAAATAGACCCAACAAGCTTAATTTTTTCCCCGTCAGATCCACTTATAGCTGTGTATAGATAGTTCTTTATTAAAGGAAAAATGACAAACTGATTAAGTTTATAAACAGAGAGTAAACCTTTAACCATAAGTTCACTTAATGCTATTAGAATGGTCTTTGCGGTTTGGATGGTTAATATTTGTGATGTCACAAAGTTTCTCGACGAACCACGCGATTGTGGAAGAAATTATGTCACCTGTTCACGAACGGGCCAACAAATTCGAAATTCTTTAGAAATGATACTGATGCTTTCAGAAGAAAAAGGAATTTATCGACAACCGATCTTCCTGTAATAAACCATCTAAAATAACTTACTTTATAATGCAAGTTTAAACGTGATTTTTGTGTTAACGTGGAGTTCTTTCGTACAAAAATTTTCCTAAATCAATTGTTTACGTTCGACACAAAAATGACAGATAGATTTGATTTAAATCAAATTTATATTTTTTTAAGATTTGATATTTTTTCGATTTGATCTACACTACCACCACCAAACATTATTGTCAATTATTGACAAGTAACAAGATATTAAACAAACATTATAATCACATTTAGTATTATTTATTATATATAAACTTGTTTAGGCCATAATTTTTTTTTCACAAACACGTTGTTAATTACCAACACAAATACATTTAAACAAAATATATTTTTCACGTGCTTTAAGAAATGTCTAAACTTGATTTATGCATAAAAAACAAACGACAAAAGATGGTTGCTTACGCGCTATTACCGACTTACTAACAACAGAATCAACAAAAACAATTTTTACTGACAAAACTTGATTTACTTTTTGGTTCGATCGAACTCCACTTTAACAACAAGGAAACTTCCGAACTTCAAAATGAAACTTTGCATACCGATTAAGCCCAGTTTATGCAAATTAGTGCTGACGGAAAAAAATTAGTGTTAGTCCAGGAGCCGAAAAAACGGGAAAAGAATATTTCAAATTTCTCCTGAAAGACGAAACAAATAAAACCCAATTTCTAGAAAAAAACCAGAAATAATTTAAGCCTAATTTTAAAGCTTTCTAAAGGCGGCTATACTGACAAAATTTGTGCTAATTATAGAAATATGATTTTCATAAATTATAATTCATAAATTGAGGAAAAACAAACTAGCCCCTAAAAGATACTATATTAAACATTAAAAATACAGAGGTATACCGAATCAATAATATTTTTGTTGAACAACAAATTAAAAAATAGAAATAATATATTACAAAATCCAATAATAAGCAATTCAGATAGCATATCCCTGTCAGGCATGTTCATTACCATCCGAAACATATAGTGGTTGAATTTGTGCTAATTCAGAATTGGCCCAATTCCATTGAACAACAAAGACCGTTGAATGGACGATTTTCTGACAAAATGTTTTCTAGAAAATAAGAAGTTGGTGCTTCTGATTGCATTTTCCTATCAGGTATGTTCATTGCCATCTATACATCATTTCTCGGATGACAATGAACATACCTGATAGGAAAATGGAATCAGAAGTGCAAACTTCATTGGTTTCTAGAACACTTTGTATCAGAAAACCGTTCATTCAACGTTTTTTGTTGTTAAATGAAATTGGGCCAATTCTGGATTAGCACACATTCAGCCACTATATTTTTCGGAGGGCAATAAACATGCCTGACAGGAATATGCTACCTGAATTGCTTATTTTTGGATTTTATAGTATGTTATTTCTATTTTTTAATTTGTTGTTCATCTAAAATATTATGGAACGGTTAATGTTTAATATAGTATCTTTTAGGGGCTAGTTAGTTTTTCCTTAATTTATGAATGAAAATTTAAGAAAATCATATTTCTATGATTAGCATAAATTTCGTCAGTGTAGCCGCCTTTGGAAAGTTTTAAAATCAGACTTAAATTATTTCTGGTCTTTTTAGAAATTGGGTTTTATTTTTTTCGTGTTCCAGGCAAAATTTGAAATTTTCTTTTTCTGGTTTTTCGGCTCCTGCACTAACACTAATTTTTTTATGTAAAAAAATTAAATTTAATACTTTTGCATTTTTATATAGGATAAACGTTTCACTTTAGCGAATAATATCATCCAAAAAAAAAAATCCGAATGGTGCGTATTTTAAACTAAGAAAAACCATAAATAATTTGAATTTGTAAAAAGTTTTCGGAGTAAGTTTGTTTTAGACCGAAGAGTGGTAATAAAATAAAAAATTATCCTGATGGATATGTGAAAATTCGTAAATGCGATCGTGGGGTTAACTTTATCGCTTTCCGGATAAAATACAATTCACACTAGGCTTCAGGCAGGTTAATTTTATGAGTTAGTGCCTTGTTTTTTTATAATTAAAGTGTTTTAGTATTTTGTTTTGTAATAAAAGGATACTGGTACCCAAGTCCGTAAGATAATAATGCTAGATCAAATTTACAAAAGTCATTTTAACATTGTTGCACAGATGACGACAGTCGCACAGCTGATGACAAATCTGTCGTGTGACCCAACGTTTATATGAAAGAGTAAACGCATCGCGCATACTACGCATTCGGTAATTTTGTGGTTTATAGCAGTAATTGTAATGTACTAGTATTATGTATATAAGACGAAGAACAAGGTGTTTTGGTTTCAACAAGGTTCTTTGCGTTTGTAATAACTAAATATTTGACAATATTTAAAAAAATATATTATCATCATATAAGAAGGATCAGACTTATCTAAATAATACTGCGGTTTGGGTTTGCACCAAATGAGCGGCTAGGTAAAGAATGCCAAGCTTTGCATGATACATACCTTAGGTCAGAAACATTATAATTTCTATTTTTCGTTTTCATACTAAGTTCCATTATCTGGAATTAAACGTATGTCCCCTACTGTATAAGAAACCACTATAACACTTAACCATAACTAGAAAATTTTTTACTTTAAATTTTCTTATTATTCGGTAGAAAAATGAACTTCAGAAAACCAATTTATTTATCCCTCCTGAATACAAAATCCATAAATTTATGAATTATTTGAAAATAAATAAAAAAATCGTGTGAATATTTTATGAGATAACAGATGGAAAATGTATTCATCACAATATAATGGCAACATAAAGAAAAGCTTTTACAGTACGTATGAATGATTCATTCTTTTCCATTTCCCTTTATTTTATTTTAGTTTTATACCTATATCCTCTATCATATCATATCTCCTTCTCATTTACTTTAGTAATTATTTTCCAAATAGAACATTATGAAATAAAAAAACATTTTCCTTTTCATGACAAGAAAAGAAAAAAAAACCACTCCTTGTTTGGTTCTGGTTGTTATGTTGTTCGAGGTAATTCTTGTTTTCTTTTTTACTTAACTAGGATATAAAAGTTAAATGAAAATAAAGAAAAATTTACCTGAGTGTTTTCGCTTTGCTCTCGGTGTACAAAACAAAACGTAAATTTAATGATTTTGTTTCGTGGTAAAGTTTTTTTATGGAAAAATAATTTTTTTCGTGATTTGGAAAATATATCGTACTCGTACACTTGGAACGGCTTCAAAGTAAGTTCGTTTCTGTAAAGTTCTGGACTCCAAATGGAAAACAAGATTAATGCTAATGGGGAAAAAATTGCTGTACCAGTATACTTTGCAAAGTAATCGAGAGATTAAATATCTGGAGTTTTATTTTTCCGGCATACAAAAATATTCGTATATTCACCTTCAACAGTTATAAAATATGGAATTTCAATTTAGCATTTTTCCCCAATATAACCTAAAAAAAATTCTCGTTATGTTTGTTTGTATTTGGTTTTTCCGAAACGAAAATCTCTCATTTATTATTCATGATGATTTGCTATACGTTGTTTGTATAAATCACAAGGAAACTAAAATAATTCGGTAAACGAGTCCCTTCAAATTTAATAATTTATACGCCAACAAGGAAAACTATTCCCCATTTCCATTAAAAATTACCGGTTTTCATAAATGTATAGGAAAAAACTAACAGTCGTTTGTTTATTTTTATATTTTCCGGTGTTCATAAGGATTGGCATTTTACACAAAAACCGACAGAGCCGATGATGTGGATGACTAAGGTAAAATTTATTGATTTCTTTTTTATTTGGATGAGGATAATTGAATATTCCTTTATGTATTCATCCAAAGTTTGTCGTTTTAAATTATTTACGTATTTATTTTATGAATAAGAAATTATGATAAGTAAACAATCGTGTTTTCAATTCATTCCTGTATATAAATCAAATTAATGTGTAAGCAAGGATAATGATGATTTAAAGTGAATTGAGAATTATACGACTGTTTAAATAGGAGATGACTTGCTGTCTCTTTGCTTTCAAACGGAGCACATAGCAGTACCGGAAGGAACGATAGATTATTATTTAGAAGGATACGTCTATTCTTGGACAACCCAGCCTTTGGGAATCCCAGTTAATTGTAAGTTTGAAATTTATTTAAATAATCCAAATGGTAAACCTAAGAAGACTCCTTCTTAGAGTGCGTAAAGACCTATTTGTGCAACATTTAACAGACTTATTTTAGACCTTTTCTACAAATCTGTCTGTGAGATGTTGTTTTGGGCTCTCAATCGAGATTATGACCAAATATAAATATTATTTTTTCACATATACTATTGTAAATTGATTAAAATTTTAATGAAGTTCAATTATTACTAAAAAGCTAATGAATCTTAAAAACTTAATCCACCTTAAACAGAACGATATATGGTTTTGGCATTTAGCTTGCTATAATTTTGGGTCGATGGTACCTTAACATTTAGAACCGTGTATTGTCGTGCTGTCTACACTCCTTGTAGATAAATTGGTGTAGACATTTTAAAAAATGTAGATAATATGACGACAATGTCGGAAATTATTATTATTCTTAGCAGTCAGGAATTGAAATTTAGGGTTATTCTGGGAGATAGCCAGATATTCGTTTTACATCGAGGTGATTTTACCAAAACGATCCAAAGTATAATCACTTAGTGAATTAATATGTTTCACTGTGCATTTGTTAACCCTTTTGAAACCTTGAATTTTAGTTATCCTAAATTTCATACAGAACTCGCATGTGTGTCAGGATGTTGCTAAAACAGCTAAAATGTCTATGTATGAATTTTTGACCAATGACTATTGCTCGGACTGTCCCAAAATAAGTCCCATCTTACCCATCGAGCACATTCATAAATTGTGCTCTAATTTCATGAACCCTAAAAAGCGCGCCCAATTTCGTTAGGGTGTGTAACGAATCCCCGGGTTTTAAAATCCCGGTTTGTCAAAATCCCCGGTTTTGTATAATAAAAAATCCCGCTTTTTAGGAAATCTCGGTTTAAATTTTTAAAATTTAACATGTGAGAAAATGGAACTCTTAAATGATTTTTTGACAAAATTCAAAAATGAGTTTGCGATAAAGTTCTAGAAAATGGCTAATAGGGATTTGGCCACTTTTTAACAGATTTTGTTGAAAATCAGTACGTGAAATTGTTTTCCTGGGATCGATAAAAATATCGCATTTTAAAATATTCCATTAAGAAAATATTGCTTTTTTAAAAATCTTGCAACTACAAAATGTTGCAAGTACAAAATCTTGCAATTATTTTTCTTTTTAGTAGGTGTCATTAATAAATTTTATATAATCCGTTTGCTGATGCCGGCTCCCCCGAAGTAGAAATCTAAAGCCCCTGGGAGGGCTAAGCGGGCCGGGGGAAGGGGGGGTAAGAGCGCAGTGACCTTCCACTTGCCCGTAAGAGTTGTCGCATCCGTCAGCCTCTACAATTATTGCATTTCAAAATGTTGCATTAATAAAATATTGCTTTTTTTTATTAATCTTGGAAAACCATCAAAAACTCTTAGTTCGACTAATTCTAGAGCGGGTATCAATATATGGCACTGTTGTTGTAATTTGATAAAAAAATTGGAATTCAGTATTTTCCGACTCCGACTCCGATAAAAAAGCACCGACTCCACGAAACCGACTTCCACCTCTGACTTCTGGGCTTGGTTTTTTCTAGTAAATTTTTGGACAAGATATCTTACTTTTATGTTAAAATATTATAAGTACCGCCGGCCCGAATTAATAAAAAATATTTTGCAAAATCAAAACTTTAGAACTAGAAGAAAAGAATACCGAGATTTAGAAAACTGGGGTTTCGTAGTACATCCGATTCTACCATGTTCTACCTAAACACTAGTGTCATCTAATTTAATTTATTTTGCACCGTGGTTAAAATTAATGTCAAAATTATTTAACAAATATGATGCGATTCTATATAAAGATAATTTGTCAGATTAAATTAGTGGAGATTTCAGACATTATCGTTTCAGACATTCAGATATCTATCGTACCAGTTAATAGATTATCGATGTAAAAATCGATTCTAATAATTTAAGCTAACGGTGGCAATTTTGAATTTATTGTCATTTGCAAGTTGGTATAGTGATCGAATGAGAAAAAAAACAGTGCGGCTGAGGTCCCATAGGTTACATAAATCTGATGATTTCCGCCACATTATGCGTTGAAAATTTGTGCTCCTTTCTCGTACCTTCATTTGCACGTACTGTCGGTACATTTTCAATGTCTGCACTTAGCGCGATGGAGTGTATGCGAAAGCGGTTGGATCGTTGGACCAACCAATAAAATATCGTTCAATGATTATAGACGTCATCCTTCTAGTGTATTGATTAGCTGTATCAATACCCGATACAGTCAGTTTGGAGTTTGTTCTTGACAAACATAGCCTCTGAATACAAAATTCCGAAATTAAGAATATTTGCGACCCAGAATCCATAAAGATCCTATACACAGCATACATTTTCCAGAGTTACCTTAGTTAGGGCACTTGTTAATATGGTAGAAAAGCATGCCAGGTTTGTGATGAGAAAAATTCCAGATATCGATGTCTCATCCTCCATTTGTGCATTGTTTGTGTTTGACAATTGATTGGGAATATTGGGACTACCTTTAACTTGATTAGTGAACGTAGTAACGGAAGTGAACGCGTTTTTTACATAGTTTAGAGCCAAACTTTGAGAAGGATGTAGTCACACGATGGTTCCGCGATAAGCAACTGTAACAAATTCTGTTATTCTGTTATTGCACGTAATCACTCTTTACTTGTACAATACATGTTTTGAATTTCTGACATAGAGATAGATGAAGAGGATCAATACAACAAATACAAGGTGGCGATTCTAACAAGGTCGAGTTGACCTGGGTGATTCTAGGTGTGACATTCCTCGTTTTATGGCCCGCATTTGAGGTTTGAGTTGATAATGAATTTCATCGCACTCCTTCGCTACGGACTTCATAAATTCTTCTATCGTAGGGAATTCGTATTCTGAAGAGATTTTTGTCCATGCTGCTTTCGTCTCCTTGTCTGATCTTTCTAATAATAAAATGAATCAATCAAGGATCGCACCTTAGAGCATAACTGCTTAATGCCTCTAAACCTCTCAAGACTTTATCTGCAACATTATATAGCCCTTGTCTTAGTCTGTTCCATTGATGTATTTGCTGGATACTTCAAAATGTATTTAATAAGTTAGCCACAACACATCTTTTATTATGATAACGTTCAATTAATTTGGTGCAACTTATTCCTATAGTTATCCCTTCAAGTACTGAAATCAGTGTCTCTAAATAATCACGCTGTTGGTCAGCAAACGCCAACATGGATTCATGAAATTGTTGGTGGACTGGTGGAGATCCTTCACTAAAGTATTCAAATCAGCAGCTGCTTTATGTATTTTAGCTATGATTGCGAAGTAGCGTAATTTAGTCGTTTCTAATTTCGATGTTTGACGTAACAAAGATATTTGGTGGTCAAAGTCCATGCATTCCAAATAAGCGTTTTCTAATGATTCGAATATTTGCATCTTCCAATGCATGTGCCGCGTTTAGTTCATACCAAAAATTTTCGGTACGCGTAATAGCTGCCTTGGATTGATCTTTTTGTACAGTGTAGTCCTTCAATTTTAATTGGCTGCGGGCCAATAGTCGGGTAAATCGTTAACTATGGTAAAAATCGGATTTAGAACAGATTTTTCGATCATTTTGCCATAGAGTTTTTGAAAAATAAATGAATTTACCGAAAAATTTACTTAAAATTGACTTTTACCCGACTATTGGCCCGCAGCCATTGTTCGACTTTGCTTAACATCATTTTTAAGATTTAACACTTTGACCGTTCCCTCGGGATATAATAGAGTTTGATATAAAGATATTATATATGTAGTCGACTTTGAATTCACGCCACAATACCGAAAACTCAACATACAAGATGGTTTACTTTTTTAGCGCACACCAAACGGTCAATCACTCCCGTAAATAATTCCAGACATATGGCATTTCTAGTCCAACCGACTATTATAAAATTAAACCTAGGTATTTAAGAATGTCCGAGAAAATGTTACTAATTTCTTAACGAATTGTTTAGCAAAATTTTTAGTAAAAATTTCTCGAATAGGATGGATCACGAGAAGTATTCACTAAGCCACATTTTTCTTTATATGTATTAGTTAGTTAACCCTGTATAAGACGAAAAACAAGGTTTTCATTATAAATTTTATTTAATTTCAAATGACCGTTAAATATGATTTTTAATATCAAAGAGTAAAAAAGTAAAAAACAATGGCCACATGGCCATACATAGTGCAATAGATTAAAGTTGTAACACTTCACAAAAATACGCCACATGTCTATGCGGATCGTCAGAATGCTCCTTTGTGGCTCTTTTATCATAAATAGAACGAAAAAGTCCGAAAATTGAAATTCTGTGGAGCGAATCCTGGAGATTTTGCCACATGGCCACATACATAGTGCACTAGATTAAAGTTGTTACATTTCACAAAAATATGTCACATGTCTTTATTAATTTATTTAAATTTTTTTTTGTGCATCTGTCCTGGTAAAAAAAAGCGAATTACTTTAACCGATTACACGAAAACTGGACGTTGCATCGGCCCAATTTAAACGGATTATTATTCAAAATTAAATCACATGTGGCATATTTTTGTAAAATGTAACAACTTTAATCTATTGCACTATGTATGTGGCCATGTGGCAAAATCTCCAGGATTCCCTCCACAGAATTTCCATTTGCGGACTTTTTCGTTTTAATTATGAAAATCGAACGAGCCAAGGTTGGGTACCCTGATGATCCACAAAGGCTTGTTGCGTAATAGTCGAAATTGGATAGCTCTTATCTATTGTACTGTTTAGATGACTTTTGGGCCAGATTCCTATTATTTCATACAATTTTTTTATTTATTTGGTACCATCTTACTTAGAGAATTTTTGGTCATATTAAATAAACATTAATTATTATAATAAATACATAATATGACTGACTAAATCAATTGGGTTTTGAAATATCTGATTATTTCGGAGGTTATGTTTTTATTTGTTTAATTCTATACTTTGTACCAATTTTGTTTAAATTTGCCGAGTATAATTAAAGTTTCGTCTTGTGCCGTTAATAACACTAATACATATGCAATTAAAACGAGTCGCAAAAGTTTCGTAAAAACTTTCAATACGTTATTTAATGTTATTTACATATTCAATCTTTAGGCAATTTGTGTATAGCCATTGAAACACTTGGCGACAATGATCGTGAAAGCTTATATTGTCGATGAAAGAACTAACCGCGTTTATATTAAACAACATTACCGTAGTTTTAGGACTGAGTATAAGTTTATGAGCAGCAAACCAATCACTTAAAATATTCAAATCATCTAAAAGGTTAAAAAGTAATGTATTTGAGTGAGCACGAAAATTATCTAAAGTGGCTGACAGCACGCATTTTTAGACAAAGTCCATTAACATATAATATTCAGATAAATAACACAACAAAATTTTGTCACCTAAACAAATTAAAAATATTTACATTCAAATGTCAAAACGTCAGTTTAGCATGATGAAGTTCACGGAATCGATGGTGGCAACTTTTAGAGCGCTTATTCCATTTCATACTATAGTGGATAAATTCGAGTGAAAATATTCACTATTGGATGTTCCTGTATCAGTGAGACAACGCACCGATTCGGTTGGAATACCAAAAATATCGTAGCCGTAACCGCAGTTCAAAACGAGCCAAACCAGTCGATTCCATGTCGTTCACAAGAATTGAGAATCTTTCAAACCATATTGTTTCGATTTTTGTGTAAAGATCTTGACTTACAACTTTGATAGCGATATGCTATTTTCATTGCCCAGCAAACTAGTGTTAGATAAAAATTCAATTTCGAAGTAAATATACCTCCTTTTTCGACGGCACTATTGTGTTTTCAAAATAAAGGTATATAGGGTTACATCTTGAATATAACTAAGATGGTAAAGGTACAGTATGATTTATAGAACGCATTTGGGATTTCAATTAGATGTTCAGCAGCTCCAATCTCTAAAGTTATAAATGAGTTTGCAAAAAACAAATTTTTCAAATTCTGATTATATACTGCCCAATTAATTTCGCAAACATTTCTACTTTTATTACAAATATAATAAAACACCCCCATCTAAGTTAAATAAAGTGAAATACGACTCCTCTACATTTACAATTTGCAAATCACTCTCTATTTCCTCACTCCAACAAACGTAATACGATATTTTGCTTTCGCTTCTTTTAATTGAAAATAATTACATGAAATATAAGCGTAACATTTTAATTGCACAAAACTACCCTTTCATTACTATGGTACATTTGTAACTGGATGAACTCAAATTATTCTTTTGTAATGAAATATACTCGTAGTGTATTCTGTTACAAAATATTGAAACGCAAACATTGTTGAATTTATATCGTGGGTACTACCGGTAGCGTGCAATCAATTTATCGATTTATTTGGTGATTTTTCCAGAATGAAGACCCACCAAAAATTGTTTGTGACAATTTAAATCACCACAACGAATAACAAAAAAAAAAATTATATAACCGTTAATCCGCGTCATAATGATCAAGTTACAACCATAAGATGGTAAAGGTAACTAACGAGCAACTACCTTTAGGAGCGAACAAAACAATTTTAATTTGATTAGATTTGTAAAGGAAAAATTAAAGTGGGGATTATAATAAAAACGGAAAAATGAACAATCGTATATTGTGTACGTGCGTTGTTGGTGGAAAATACTGTAAAGTTCAATCAAAAATGAAATTCTCAAGAGATTTATAAAAAGGAATTACCCTTTTTTATGTGCTGTTGATTAGGGCGAATTCTAGGAATGGAATTGCTGGGGTGCCTAGGCTGTTTTAATTTTAGCTGGTCCACGATTTGTTTTTTATTTGCGTACGAGAATGTGACGTTTGCATAATTTTTTAGATAATTTTGACAAATCCCAGTACATACACACATTTGTTATATCCTTATCAATATCAATATAAGACATCAAGTCAGTTATTAGTATAAAACAACAATACACACTTTAAAGATAAAACCCGGATCGACCCAAAACCAAATTTTAGGGATGTTCTATTTTTTGTGTTTTTTGATGGAAATCTATAAAATTACGAAGTTAAAATAAAACAAAAATGGCAAAGATAAAAGATAATCCCGGGGGTATGATTTGTTCCATTTCCAGTCTGTATTTTTAATCCAATGGATATTTTATTTAAAGACGAGGGTATATGTGTCTTTATAATCTTGTGTAGATATATTGTACATTCATATAAATCGGCAACACTTTAAGAGCTTTTAAGCTTTGTTGCTGTTTGCCGTATATTTAAATTTTTGTTAATAACAGTGGAATTAAAATAAATGGTAATTGTCGTATACGACAAAATGCCATAAGAAACAAGAAGTAGAACAAATTTGACCTAACCGCAAGCTCTACGTACCAACATACAGAAAATAAAATGTAAAGCAATAAATTTTCCGAGAAACCCAAAATATCAAAAAAAAAAAAGTTTTAATGATAATCTGTACAACAAACATATCCAAATTCATCTTAGTTTTATAACACCATCCGAACACCCTTAAATACACCCGTATGTAAAATCATAGATCTTCATTTGACTTAAAACCGAGTACATAGAGCACGAGTACAATGAATAGCTTTTTGTTTATAATCACGTCCCGATCGGAAAGATTGTGATATATTTGCAATAAATCTTATTACCCATTACGTATACACAGTACCACCCCAAATTTAGTTAAGTACACACAAACGTAAAATAAGGAGGAAAAACTCACCCCCGCCCAATAATAATTTCCGGATTTTTAACTATGTTTTGACAACATCGTTTCGCGTATCTAAACAATTATTTTATTGTTTAATTTACAATTTCGACAAAAAAAAAACATTGTTGGAATTATTCCTGGTTCACGTTATATGATGATGATGATGACGATGATGATGATACCGAGGGTTCGAAAATCTCATTTATTCATGGAATTAAGAAAATATACACAACACAATTTTAAAATTGGGTGATACAAACGAGATGATTTTTGATGATGCAGGGGTGATTCCGTTCTGTGGAAAAGATGAAAGGTACACATTTTCATTTTTTATTAATGAAATTGCTTTGCTCTTTGTTGCGTTTCTTATTTTTTTTTTGTGCGAGATGAACAATTTTTCGGTTTTTTTATTTGGGGTGAAAACACCTGATATATCTCAGGGCATGAATGTTGTTGTTATATGTCGGGTATGTGTTGTTTGCATTTTTAATTAACTAAAAAAATATTTTACTTTTCGGGTAGGGTACCGACTTTTTGGGTTAACCAGAGATATTTGAGATGAGTTATTTATTCTGAAGAAACAACGGTTGTATATTAGTTTTGTTCCAGGAAGTATTGTAACAAAATAGGAAATGATCCAGACTA
Organism: Nephrotoma appendiculata; assembly: GCA_947310385.1. Classification (NCBI taxonomy): domain Eukaryota; kingdom Metazoa; phylum Arthropoda; class Insecta; order Diptera; family Tipulidae; genus Nephrotoma; species Nephrotoma appendiculata. The sequence goes on along the minus strand of OX371224.1, from coordinate 366,179,879 downwards.
GTTGAGCATCTACTATTGGTTGAACATTTATAAGGACGGTCGCGTGACGAAAACTAAAATTCCGTTTTCAAATTTTTGAATCCTAACATTGTCTCGGATTTCAGTTATCGATTTTTATTAGTGAAATCATTGAGTTCAGAAGAAGTAATTGACCTTACTTTTGGTCTTCTTAAATTAAACGGATTGTAAAACGTTTGGATCTATTTAACGTGAGTTTTATTCATTTAGTTTTTAATTTGATCATGCTGAGTAGAACTTCAAAATTTCTTAACCGATATGGCCAAATGCAGTGTGTAGGACAGTATTCAGAATATAACCTGAGTTCTAGACTCAACTTTGTGCATCTTTTCATGTTAAATAGAATTTTTTGTCTTTGGTCATTTGAGATTTTTATATAACTCTTAAACGAAGGTCTGGAAGTTGAACTTGTGGAGTCGAACTCAATGTATTTTCCAACCACTATAATCTATAAGACTTTGTGCAATAAAGACGTGAAAGTTAATGATGAATTTGTGGAAGTAGGCTATACTGAAAGAGTATTTCTAAACCGATCATGTTCAAAATTTTGTGTGTAAGGTAGAATTAGGTTAGGTTAGGTTAGGTTAGAGTGGCTGCTATCGCACACTTATTCCAGTATTGCCCATTGTGACACCACAGGATCCTATCTCCCCTTTACTCCTGCTGAAACCACCCAGAGCTACTTATGTAGCGTAAAATATCTCGCATTCCACAGCCCGCGAGTTGCGAAAGGCTGTCCATACTGTACACACCTAAATACTTATGTCTTCTGTATGATAGTGCCGGACACGAGCATAGGAAGTGATCTAACGTCTCTTCCTCCTCTTCGTCTAAACAACTTCTACAAAAATCATTCGTCTGTAGACCCAGCCTTCTTGCATGTTCCCCAAAAAGGCAGTGTCCTGTCAGTATCCCTACGACAAATCGTTTTCCCAGGGATACTAGTGCTTTGGAGCGCCGCAGGTCCAGTTTCGGCCAAACCTGTTTTGCTACCCTACCTCCTAAGGTAGAATTAGGATTAACAAAAATTTTTAATGAGGTTCTGGGTTTTGAATATATGTTCAATGAAATTACGCTAGTTTTGAACCGAGTTTTAAATTTTTAATGAAGTTCTGAAATTTAATCATAGAACTCAGCCATAACCTTGTCTGTAAATTTTTAGCACTTATTTCTACATTTTGTTATTCTTTAATCCTGTTTTTACAAGACTTTTCAGTTTCTTTGTCTAATTAATTTAGTTTTTTAATTTCTTTGGCATGCCTTCTTAGAGGATCCCCATTTGATCGGGTGATTAAGAAAATACCCAAGATCATTTATTGAGAAACCAAATTAAAATTTTTAGTGATGACCATCGTCAGTAGGAAAATCAATTTAATTTCGATGAAGGGACCGTGTGAGAATAACTAAAAATATTAAAATTTCATTCGGCATTCAGTCGTTTGAGATTCGTAATTGACCTGTAAGATTTCTTCGTATTACTAGCCTGGAGTGGGAAAAGCATCAAAGGCGTACCAACGATTTGAAAGCATATATTGACCGAATGTTATTTTTCTGTGATTAAGCATCTTCACTTATATAACAATTGCATATAGGTATTACTTTATCATTTCGCTTCTGGCACTTACATCCCAGTAATTTTGCTGGCTACACTAATGAGATCTGCATCCTCAATTCATTCTGCGACATTTATCGGCATGGAACATTTTTTGATGATTTGATATGGTTGCGCTCTGTGAATGTGGCCTAACGAGATATAGGGTTAAATTTTATGTGATCCATAATATCACGGATATTGTGATATTGTTGTTTTATTTCGAAATCCGTGTGTATTTGTTATTGTCCCTTAGCAACTTTATGGGCCCAAATATCAATCGTATGACCTTTCTATCAAATATAGAGATTTAGTCTACAGTCGAAGGCTTGTAGACAAGCTTTTACTGCCGAAACTAAGCAGTGGATGGATAAGTGCTTTATGACGTGTGAATTTGCATAAAGCCCCTTAAGCTAGCCGAACCCATTCAGCAGAACATATAATGATATATGGATAATTATAGGCTAGTAATAGGCTAATTAAATACTCTATTAACATTTTTCGGGCTCCACCCCTTCAAACTAAAGCGATGGGTTCTGTTAGCTTTAGGAAAAGTTAAGGTTAATTTTAGGCTAATGAAATGCCCTATTTAATTTTTATTCTGCCCGTTCTAGAGAGAGCATTAAGCTTTATCACTTCAAAGCTGGCAGAACCCAAACCTAAAATCGGACCATAAAAGAAATTAGAATGCAAAACAAGATCAATTGACATATAAATAATTTTAGGCACATTATGACCTAATCAATTGCCCATTAAAAAATGTTGGGCTTCACTCGTTCTTGACCAAATTTTTAGTCATTTAATCTAAATCTAGCAGAACCCAAATCGAAAATCGGATCAAAACCGAAATTTTGGGCTCCTCTCGTTCTTCGAAGCCACAATAAGCCTAAAATTATTTGTATGCCAATTGCTCTTGTTTTGCGTTCTAATTTCGTGTTTGGTCCGATTTTCAATTTGGGTTCTGTTAGCTTTGAAGTGATAAAGCCTAATGCTTTTTCTAGATTAGCCTAAAATTAACCTTAAATTTTCCAATTCGTTTTAAATCATTTTGTGATTTGGGTTTTGCTAACTTTTTATAAAGCTAGCAGAACCCAACGTTTTAGTTTGAAGAGATGGAGCCCAACCTGTTTTAATAGAGCATTTAATTAGCCTATTATTAGCCTATAATTATCCTTCATTAATCGTAATGTTCTGCTGTATGTGTTTTGCTAGCTTAAGGGACGTGTTTGCATGACTATTTACATCGGCCTGGAAATCGGTCGAAGATTTATGTTATTTCCATATACCTCGAGTATGGCTGCGAAAATATTTCTTGGTGTTGTCAGAACTTTGATTGTACTTCTATTTACTCTCAAAACAAGTTGTCCTAATTTTGTCGAGCAGTACACAACTATCCGTGATATCATTTGATCTTCAGTATATGATAATGTTGATAATTTATAAAGAGAAACAAATTTCTCTGGCATTCAACGACATATGAGACCACCTCAAGTTTCTTTGCTATCTGAAGCTTGTTCGGAAGCGTTTTAGAGCTGATGTATGTTGTATGTAGTATTCCCAACACTTTTTTAAAAATAATTCTCAACGTTCGATTACATCTTCGGCGAGAGAAATGTGTCTAATGAGTATAACACCTGCTAAAACTTTGACCGAGCGCTGCGACGGTAATTTTCACGAGTCACCTTGACCACAATTTTTGTAAAGCGGACAAATGAGTGCCGTTTTTGAATTTTCTGGTGTTTGCCCCCGATCTCAAATTGCCCAATCCCAAGGATCTCTTATGCGTTTTACATTTTTAAAGTAAAAGAATTATTGCGTTGTTTAAAATTTATTTTTGCGGCCATGTTTAAATGTGCCTGCTTTGAAAGCATTGTTATATACATTGTGTGATAAACAAATTATTGGCAGAGAATTTTAAAAATTTTACGATTGGCACTATAAAAGGATTAATTGAAGCTTTAACTGAACACGAACTGCTACATTGATACTATAGGAAAACCGGTATCGAAAGCTAAGAGCGACTTAGACATTTACTTGAATATCATTCATTCACCTACTCACAGAATGACAGTATACCATCTGCGAGTTGCATGGTGTATCAGAAGAATTTGAGAAAGTTGAGATCAGCTCTCTATACGAGAGGGTTACAGTTGTGTTTATTTTAGAGATTTTAAAGGCCACTCATCAAAACAAGTTTACCAAATTTGATACAGGGACGGACTTGAGGTAATGTTAGATAAAATGGTAGAATTGGATAAGCAACACTATTTGGCGATCGAAGTTCAATTTTAAGCGAAAACGAATTACTTAAAAATTTATAGAATGTAGAATTTTAAAATTTGCCTCTTAATTGAGTCTCATTTAATTTGACCTGATTCGACTAATTTAATTAATCGATTTAAAGGCATGATACAGTTGTTTATATCTACTGATTTCATTCTTAACTTTAAATCAGCAGTAAACCCATTTTAACAATGTCACCACATTTAAAAGGCCTTAGACAAAACTAAGGAAACGCAGATTTTAGTTTTCGTTTGATTCCTTTACTTAAAAGGAAAAAAAGCAATGTCGTGGTCCTGGAGAACCAGTTTTCTTAGAAATTTGTAAACGTGACGTAAATAATTTTTGGCACGTTCCCTAATTTTGAAGTAAAATCAGTCTGTCTGAATTTTCACAAATTAATTTCTTCGTCTAATCTTTTTATACTCTGGTAAAAACTTAAATGCCTGTATTCTGTTGACTCAATTATAATCTAGCTATTCCGCTATTTTTGCGTACACTATAAAATCGCTTCTCCTGCCAGAGCGCAAAACTCATGGAACTCAACTTCTATGTGAGTAGAGTACTTACTATAAAGGATGTCATGTTCTACGTAAATCGGGCCTAGAGGTGTCCTCAATTTGCCTTCGGCGTAAACTAACTGCTTGCTTTGTTTTTAGTCAACTTGGGGTACACCTTAGAATAAAGGTAATTGTTTTGGTGTACCAAATAAGATAATCCTCTCTTTTTGACTCTTGTTCATGTTACCTGCCGGTTTTTGTATTCTTTTTGCATCTATATTGTAACTTATTTATGGATGTCTCTAACAACCCTGTTGATGTAATTTTATTTAAATTCTAATTTTCTGCTGGCAATTGGTATTTGAAGTTAACTAAAAAATAAAACTGCCTTGTTAAAATTTCTATCAATGCTCTGGTCATTTTTATAAAGTTGTTTGTTTAGCGATTTTCAGAGTACTAAGAATTTTAAATCAATTATGTGTTTATTCCAGAACGACCCTATTCACCCTATTATAGAGAACCACATCGTCATAGCATCGCACATAAGGGTTTTAAGTAGTGTTTAGTCCCAAAAATGTCTAGAGCCTAGACAAATGCACCAAATTGAGTATTTTTTTTAAATACTCTTTATGAGATTCTTAAAAGATCCCTCATGAGTATTTTGTCAGAAATTTTTTTGTGTGCATAGAAATCAGTACATACTCAGATATTTGTTAAAAACATCACTTTTTTTCTTAACCCTTTGAAGCATACATTTTTGTGTTTATTTTTTTCTAAAATTTGGTACACATTGTTTTTTGGGTTGCTATACGTTCAAATATGGAGTTAGATTTTCGATATTGACAGTTGGCAGCTGTCAATTAGCAGTCAAATCACTTTTACTTGTTTCTTGGGTATGAGTACGTACGTTTCTGAGTATGTACTGATTTCTATGCATACAAAAAATTTTCAGACAAAATACTCATGAGGGATCTTTTAAGAATCTCATAAAGAGTATTTAAAAAAAAAATACTCAATTTGGTGCTTTTTTCTAGGCTCTAGACATTTTTGGGACTAAACACTACTTAAAACCCTAATGTGCATCGTCTTCCATTTTTATTTAACACTGTACAAAAAAACCGCTTGATGTTGTGTTGTCTTATTTCGCTTAATTTGCGTTAGGCGTATTGATTATGCTTCTCCTTTTAGTTACTTGGCTGATTTCCTAAAATTTAGTTACTTTAATTTACATTTTAGTTATTTTAATACTATGAAGAATTCAATTCCCCGAGCACGGGATTAAGGTGGTATAAGGGTACACGATTCTAAGGTTAAAATATCCTCATCAGTAATCTTCTCAGATATTATAATTTGCTCATCCGTTTACCATATAAATGTACATGGTCCGTTAAATCTATACCTCACCGAAATATCTGAATCGACGGATTTTTGCAATATAATTTTTCAGAGATCAATTAATACGTCATTACTATGCCAGTTGGCTCGGAAGCAGTTGGCTATGGTATTTTGTTGTACTAGATCCTAAGCAAGTTCGATAACTGTTTTTTCTCAATGTTTAAAATAATTTTTTTACTTAAAAACTTTCGGTAGTGTATTTTAAAAATCTGGATAATGCTTTGATCCATGAGCTGGATCAGAGTTGTAAATTTGGATGCAAATGTTTTACTGATACTGAATTAAGTCCTTCAACATTCAAGTGATGAGCAGTTTTCGACAACTATGTTCACAACTTAAGTTCAAAAATTTGCAAACTGATTCTACGAAATTTTCTTAATATACACAGGGTGGCTCTTAAGTAAGTACAAACATTGTGGAATTGTAAAATTACTCACTTTGAATTTCACTCGAAACATAAATCAGAAGGATTCAGAAATCATAAATTTCTTCGATAGTTTGTCAGACAAATGCGATGACATTCGCTACTAACATCCCTATTGCGAATAAGTTTTAGTTGGTGACTTTAATGCTCACAATAAAACGGCGTAGTTTACCTTATCGCATGACCTCATACAGATTGTGAATGATTCCACATTTGACTGTCATAGTTTTGAGTTCAGATTCTGGATCTTTGTCTCACACATATCCCCCATTCTATGGTAGCACGTGTCGAAGCTGGAATTGCAAATTCTGATCATAATCTGATAACCATAAAAATATCTGCAACCAAGACATCTTTTTCATTTTTCACGAACCCATTTTTTCAACATTTCCCTTGTGAAAGCCATTGGTCGCTTTCAGGGCACCCACCAGTTGGGAACATGTTGAGTAAAATCGCGGCCAACTCTATGAAAATGTTTAGCGCTATGAAATTTTTAAATCGAATTGGCGGTGATTTTAATAATCATGATAGGGGACCTGAAAGCGCCCATTGTTTCTATTAACAATAAAATAGATGACGCCATTTCCAATTTCACTGAAACCGTTCACTGAACATTGAATGAATAAATAATTCCCCACCACCATTGAAGAATAATGTAACATCACATTCATTTCTTTTGAAGAATTTAACGCTACACGAAATATCCGTAATAAAATCTGTACTAAGGAAGAGAAACGAGCTGAGAAGAAGAAAGCTGCCAAGGCTTTCGAGTTGAAAATCTTCCATCGCAACTTTTACCAGATGGTCGTATCACGAATTTCGTGAAAGCTGCTCCACAACCTATCTCTTGACAAATAAAATTTCGCAGTAGAATTTGTAAACTTATGACATACGGCTTGTACCCAATGACCATTCAGTAGGTATAATGCTTTCTCTAAGATTTAAAGATCAGTAACGGGTATAGGAGTTACCACGTCGCGTAACTCCGATTTGAGTACAATATTATAGTAGGGCGAAAGAAATCAGGTCAAGTAAAGCAAAAAAAACATAAATATGCGCATTCTCGCTAAAAAGAAGTCACAGCGAAATAATCGTGGGTTGTGACTCAATTCGTCTGCATGATGGTTAAATCAGCAACAAATGAACACATAATTGCATTGGCGAACTCAGCGTCACGAAAACTTTGGTTTTTCAATAAATGCAGAAGGTTTTTCAAATCGCATATAGTTCTCCAGATGTATAAGACCTTCTTTAGACCATGTATAGAGTATTGTCAAGTTACGAGTGGAGCATATGGTATTGTTCTTTATTATAAATATGATTAAGTAGCGTGCTAAGCGAATAAAACTCAACTTACCTAATTTTCAACGCAACCTATAACTCCGCAGATTTGTTGCAAAACTTTGCTTGTTCTACAGATTAAGGCAAGGGGGCGGGGGAGGAGGATAAAATAAGGAACGGTCAATGCACAATGGTTTACGATGAAGCAGGGCGAAACCTCAAAGTTAATTTGAAGCAGCTATCACCTTTATTTGAAGGATCGCGCGCTGAGTGTAGGAGTTAAAAATAAACGTACTAATTTAGTACTAATTTATAGAATTAGTAGCTAATTTGATTTAAAATATGGCTTTATTACAAAGTGCATTTAAATGTTTGACGTTTTGAGAAAGTGCTTGCTATGTCACTGGCTCTCACAACATTGTTAATAATAAACGTCTATAATCAATTTTTGTTATGTTTTAACGAATCAAATTAAATACGTACAATTCGATTTTTTGTCATAATTTTGTTTATAATTTAGTTAGACTTGCAGCTAATTTACATATCATTTATTTTAATTAAGCTTTCGGCAAAATGGCACCCAACATTATTTTCCAAATTTAACACACTGTTTAAAGTATTTTGGCTTTTAAAATTTCTGAAAATATGTAATATCAATGAAATCCTGAGGTTTGGTAATATTGACCAGAGACATCTGGCGAAAACTAATGAACTATTTTTTTTTTACTATTAGAACTACTAAATTTCTACCACTATATTATTCTTCTGTGTGAAATACAGAAATTTAAGAAATTTTTGATCTCAGACATTCACGTAATTCAAGTATCCGATATTATTTTGAAAATCCGATATTATTTCCCGTTCCGTAAAATTGGTTCGGTTTAATTTTATTTTTTGTTTATTTACTAAACAATTAAAATATTTTTTAAGTATATGCATTACAACCGAATCGAATTAAACACAATGCAACCAACCCTTATATAATGAACCACAAAATATTATCCGACCGACGGAACAAATTTAATGCAAGAACCCTAAAATAATATCCACTTAAAAGCAACAAAACAAAAATCCTTGTAACACATTTGCCTGGTACTGTCATGAAAATTATATTCAACCCCATTTTCCAATCTACATAGTTATATTTAATTCGAATTAAAAACCAATAAATTATAACACAACAAAATAATGTTTAATAAATTAACTTAATTATTTTTATATTATATATTATTTTATAGTAATTTATGAATAAATTATAAAATAATTTTTGTGATTGATTACAGGCGAGAGACTTTTATTTTAGTAAAAGGTTATATAACTTTATTTGTATATTACGTAATATATTTTAGATTTTCTGTTTTTCTGTGTATGCGCCGCCATTTTAAAATATTTTTTTGTTCTTACCTGTATCAGGAATCGATGTTGGTAGACGATTAGCTAAAAATCCACGGATATTAGTTACGACCCTTTGGGGTGAATTATGGCCCCCAAAGAAAGCACCACCAAGTTTTGAAAACAGGGTGGATTCGCCACCAGTTTGTCCCTCCGAAGAAGCCACGGTCTTTTATTTATTAAATATTTTTTTTATAAATTTTTTTCGAGAATTTTTATAATTTATTTACGATCTCACTTTTGCACTTAAATGATTTTTTTTCTATTCACTTTATCACTTATTTATTTTTGAATTAAATTTGTATCACAAGTAATTCACAATTTTTTTTTCTTATTCCATGAGCTTTTTCGGAGGCTTTTTCATCACATAATCGCACTACTAATATTTCCAATAATTTCCCGGAGTGCTGACCAAATTTAATTATTTAGTTTATTAAAATAAAAATTGAAATAAATATTTATTTTTATTTTATTTTATTAAAAAAAAAAAAGAAAATATTTTTTTGTATTCTCGAGCTTTAAATTACTCGACTTAGCTGTTGTAAAGGTAACTTTGATCTGCTGGGTTTAAATTTTACCTCAACAATTCTCTTTCCCCCACTTTTTTTTAGTATATATACCCGTATATATATATTATATCCCCTTTTTCCTATACATGAAATTCTTTTTCGCCCTTTCGTTCCTTATATACTTTGGAGTGCGCATGTAATAATTTAGAATAACTAATCCAATTGGATGGAAAATGTTCATTGTGTTTTTTAATGTGACGTCATTAACATTTATGGAAAAGCTCATCATGATGGATAAATAGAAATTTATAGCCGTGCGTAAATTTTTATAGCAATTGTTTTAAGCTTTAAAAGCAATTTTTGAAAAAAATCCGGAACTGGGTTGTAAATTATGAGCGCTGCAGTTGAGTCAAAAATGTCGACAAAATATTTTATGATGTTTAAATTGTAAAAGAATGCCGGAAACTTTTTTGGAGGAGAAAATGTTAATATTCAAAATGGCGTCGATACAAAGCTATTTATTTGGTAAGACAAAATATTGATTTTATATAAAACACCGATGCATGTGTACCTGTGTTTGCTTAGGACCGACCGTACCGAATAAAATACGTAACATATACTCACATTTCATGTGTGCGGTGCCATTTTCGTGTACCGTTGCGTAATGCTTATAAACTTGAACCTACTGCATAATGCAAGCATGAACGTTATTTATGGTTTTTCAGGATATATAATTATATCGTTCCTTCATGAAATGCATTCAGCTTAAATGTTTTACAATAGAGTATGGAACACGCTTCATCGTTTTAGTCGTATTACATAATCGTTTAAACATTGTATAGGACGAATACGAGGCTAATATACGTTGTTATAATGGTGTTTTGAGTTTTAATTTTTAATTTGCCAATTAAAGCGAAATTTTGTACTGAATAGTAGATAAGTTAAATTATAGTTTGTAATTAGATTTTACAATGTTGCAATATAATGTTTATATGAAAATTGTATGACTTTTAGTTATTAATTATTACGATGGTAAGGATTCCAGTTGCTTTATTGCATGAGAATGCTTGTGTTTAAAGTGTGTGAAGTTATCCCAGTATTTCACCCCATAAAAATAAAAAATGCTTATCAGGCAATACAAATATCTCCCTGGTTTTTTAAATTCATCCCAGACAATTTTGAAATGACAGAAAACAAGATCTTGATCTAAAGTGTTCATCTTCAAATATCTATGATATTATGATAAGATATAACAAGCCTTATGTTGGGATTGGCATAATAGGTCCATTCCGTTTATATATGAATTATTGATTTAAAATAATGACTCCCGGGAACCACGAGTGTCGTGACCGATCTCTTCTGATTTCAACACGACATCATGTCCGCAATCGAAAATAAAATTCACAGGACGTGTGAATAATATAAAATTTGTGGCGAATCGACTTTTGTACGATTCGACTGCCATTAACAGTCCATGCTCCTTTAATTTGATTCTTTTTGATGATATGATAGAGACATACAGGCCAACCATAACGGCCATCCTAGGTACCTTACCATAATCCTGAAATATCAACAATCAAATAACAAATTATATCTGAAATGCGAATAATATTTCAGCATCATGCGGGCCCAGGCCCAGCCTGTATCCTAAACAGATAAGGTTAGTTAGGAAAGGATGTTAGTCATAGGAACAACTAGCTTTCTAACTACTTGAATATATTAAAATGTTAGTCTCAATTCACACTCTAGATTAGATTTTGGTAGTTTATTAATTTGGGTTAGTTGTGTGTGGTTGAGGTAAAGGATATTAATATTCATATTCGGCATCAGTCATAAGTTATGTTACGAAGGCTCTCTATTCAACATTCGTTCGTCCCCTGCTCGAATATGCTAGCCAGGTGTGGTCGCCTTATCATGAGGTTCACATTAAGAGGATTGAAGCAGTCCAGCGTAGATTTCTTCGCTTTGCTTTACGCGGACTACCATGGGTGGACATGTTTAACCTGCCTCCATATCAAGATCGTCTGCAGCTAATTAATTTAATCACTTAGTAAGCGCCGAGTTGTTGCGGACGTGGCTTTCATCCATCAAATACTAACTGGGGGTATCGATTCTCCTGTTCTGTTAGGTAAAATCAATCTAAATATAAATTCTCGGGATTTAAGATCAGTACCTATGTTTAGAATCGACCCACATCGAACTGATTACGGAAAGAATGAGCCCGTCTCTAGAATGTTGTACGAAGCTAATCAGCACTGCCATCTTATCGATTACAATATGACAAAACGTACGTTGAAAAAACGTCTTTATTTTCCTTGACTATGGTTTTATATTTTATTTAACTTATTTGTTTTTTGTTTTTTTTTTGTGTCATTTTATTTTGCTTGACTTTATCTTTTATCTATTTAAATTTTTTTTAATCTATCAAATCTGTTTGTACTAAGCAGACTCGACTTCCGTTTTCATGCCGTCTGCGAC